>CM065434.1:1552500-2752500 GCA_033030585.1 Hippophae rhamnoides | reverse complement strand
CTTTGATGAGCTTGCATCTAGTATGAATATCATTCCAAGAGAAAGGACAACCATTCTTCTATGAAGAATGTATATGAAATATCAATTTCATAACTATGGTGCGATAATAAGTGATAAATCTATGTTTTAGAGTTATTTTGTCCATTTTATTAATTATAATTGTTCTGTTCTGAATGTTTTTAGTTAATTTTAAGTTCTTAAATTAATATTTACTGTTAGTTTGTTAAGGAATATATTTTTAGAGAAAATTAAAGAATTTAAATTGAAAAAAGACTTAATTTCAAATAACAAAAGTTGAAAATTTAATTTAAATTAATAAAGAGGGCTTAAATGCAATTAACAAAACTTTTGTTTTTCTGCGCAGAGGAGTACACACACAACATTGTTCAATGCTCTTCACGCACCATCAGATCAGAAAATCAACGATAATGATCAAGAGCGTGAGATACAAATGCGGGGTGGGAGAGTGGATGCAATTCCCGTAGCTTTTTGCACCTGTTTGGCGTGTAGAGTAGGGACCACCTGTCTCGTAGTTTGGGGCACAGAGTAGGGCCCACTTGTTTGCGCAGATGATTTTCCTCAGATCAAACCACGAACAGCCTAGATCATGAGTGCTTCCCATGCTCCACGCAAGTGGAGGCCAACTGTTCCACATAGTCTAACGCGCATATTTCTCATGCGACGCAATCCACCTAATCCGCGTGCGCCCTCTCATCTCGCCCAATACGAAGCTGCCACGTGTCTTGTTATTCTTCCAGCGAGTCATATGTTGCCACGTGTTAGGCATATTGTAAAATAAAAACCCAAAATATTTCTCTCGCCTGCTTCATTTTTCACGCTTTGTCTCCCACTACTATACATGTGTTTTGAACAATTTTAGGGATGTATATTTTGGAGACGTGGGGAAGAAAAGAGTAGTTTTTTTTTAGTTTTTAGTTTTTACTCTGCATGTTTGAAAAAATAGAGAGAACACACAGAAGCTATGTTTTGACTTGTGTTGTTACTTTTTTAGAGAAAAATATAGAGAAAAGAGACAGTAAAGAAGAAGAAAAGGGAAGAAATTTTATTTTATCATTGAGGAATCGTGAAAGAATTTCTTCTAATCTTTTTCTTTTAATTTTATTTCTCTTAAATGTCTAAATATTTTTGTATTGTAATATCTATTTTTGCTATGAACTAAATTATTTGTTCTAGGGTTGTAGTGTAGCTTAAATTATGAAGCTTGAATTAATTATTTTTGAATAATTTATGGGATGTTTTTAAGTTGTTTATTTTATCTGTGCTTAATGCTTTTGATTGTTGGAAAATAATTAATTGATCTGTGAACCTTAAATAAAATTGGAAAACAATTTTTGTGTTCTACTCATGGATAGAATAACATATATTTATATGGGATAGGAATATACCTTTATTGTATATGTAGCTATTGAGAGCTTTGAGTTTAATAAATCTTTCCAAAAATTTAATTCTCATAGAAATATAGTGAATTATTTTAGTGAGATGTGTCTATTTGTTATCGGAACAAAAATATGGATAAATTAGGAGTTCTTGGTTGATAAATTAAATGTGAGAAAATAAATCAAGAGAAAATAATATGATTCAAGTGGATTAATTTAGTGAAACTACAATCCTAGAATTTTCTTATAAACTGTTATAAAAAAATTAGTTAGTTAAACTCCATCCAACTATCGATTGTTTGGATAAAATTAGGTTGAAACTATTTTAGTACTTAACGAATATTAGTAACAAATCTCTGTGGGAACGATATCTTACTTAATCACTTATTACTTGTGACCATTTATACTTGCACGTTCATGTTCTCTAAAAGAGCCCAACAAGTTTTTGGCACCGTTGCCAGGGTACGCAAACTATGTTAATTATATTGTAAGCAATGTGTTTCCACCTGATTTATCTTTCCAACAGAAGAAGAAATTCTTACACGATGTCAAGTACTATGTATGGGATGAGCCTTTCTTGTTTAAGCAGTGTGCATATCAAATTATTAGAAGGTGTGTTCCCAAGGAAGAAATTGAAGGCATACTTAGGCATTGTCATTCTTCAACCTATGGGGGTCATTTTGGAAGAGAGAGAACAATGGCTAAGGTTCTTCAATCATGATTTTACTAGCCAAATCTATTTAAAGATGCACATTTCTTTGTCTCACACTATGACAAGTGCCAAAGAATTGGTAACATTTCCAAGAAACAAGAGATGCCTCTAAACAACATTCTTGAGGTGGAAATATTTGATGTTAGGGGTATTGGTTTCATGGGACCTTTTATCTCTTCCTACAACAACCTCTACATTCTTGTTGTTATGGATTATGTTTCTAAGTGGGTAGAAGCAGTTGCCTTGCCTACCAATGACTCCAAGGTGGTGTTGAATTTCTTAAAGAAAAACATTTTTACTTGTTTTGGCACCCCATGGGCAATCATCAACGATGGGGGAACTCATTTCTGCAACAAATATTTTGAAGCCCTCATTGCCAAATATAGGGTAAATCACAAGATCGCAACTACTTACCATCCTCAAACAAGTGGGCAAGTTGAGATATCAAATAAAGAGGTGAAGAGGATTCTTGAGAAGATAGTAAATCCTTCTAGGAAGGATTGGTCTAAGAGGTTAGAGGATGCACTTTGGGCATACTGAATAGCATACAAGACACCCATTGGGATGTCTCCATATCGGTTAGTTTTTGGGAAAGCTTGTCATCTCCCTGTTGAATTAGAGCACAATGCGTATTGAGCAATCAATAATTTGAATTTTGACTTAAGAGCCGCAGGCGAAAAGTGTCTTCTACAACTTAATGAGATGGATGAGATTCGTCTATAAGCATATGAAAATGCTAAGATTTATAAGCAGATGGCATGATAACAAGATCTTGCATCGGCACTTTGAACCAGGATAGAAAGTGTTGCTCTTCAATTCTTATTTGAAGTTCTTCCCAGGAAAACTCAAACCTAAGTGGTCAGGTCCTTTCACTATTACCAAAGTGCACCCATATGGAGCTGTTGAGATAAAAGGTGAAGAATCACAAAGTACTTCCAAGTGAACAGGAAAAGACTCAAACATTATTTGGGAGGTGACATTGATCGTCAAAAGTCCACCATTTTGTTATCTGACCCTACTTGAAGCAAAGAAACAGGAAGTTAAGCTGATGACTCTAAATCAAGTGCTTCTTGGGAGGCAACCCATGTGTTTTAGTTTTTATTTAATTTACTTAGTTGAGCACATATTAGTTTGAATATTTTTATATTTTGATATTTTGTTAGATAGGTGTAAATTGGAAAAAGTAAAGCTATCGGTGGATTTCAATCTTACAAGCCAACTCACCAACCAGGGAAGTTTCTTTTAACCCATCTCCTTTGTTCTTTAACTTTCACACATTGAAAACAATGTGTGTATTAAGTTTGGGGATGGAGAGATGATGAGTGCTCAAAAAGCACTAAAATAACTATGATTTTATGCACATTAATTGATTAAAAATATATATATTTATATGTTTTATCATATATTTATATAAATTTGTCTTTTTCGGAATCACGGGTATTTTTATTGTTTTTCAGGTATTTTGGCTTAAAAATGCAATTTAAAGACTCAAAGAAGAATACTTGAAGCAATACATCACAAATAAATTAATAAATAAGTGGAAAAAGGTCAACAAACATGGAAAAATTGGACAAAATGGGTCGAAAAGGTCAAAAATGTCAAAAAGCAGAAAACGTTATTACACAATACGCTTTAGCACCCAGTCATTTAAAATCGGCACTAAATCAATAGATTGTTCATGCACAAGAAGATCTGCGCTGGGTATCGATGCAGCATTCGCTGGTTACGTTTCCATGCATGAAGATCAGCTACAAGCGAGGTTATCGTTTCACATGCTGCAAAGATCACAAGGGTTATCGTGCCTTCTGCCAGTTGCCGCTTCAAAGAAATCGCCACTCGCGCCCAACGCGTTTTTGACCCATTTTTCACGGCAAAGCAGCTTCTATGACGCTACGCTGACGTCATTGATGACCTCAAAGATGTCCACTACACGTTTTTTATTTTTTTTATATTTTTTTTAACATTTTTTTACTCATTTTTTCTCTCCATCCTCACCTATAAATACCCCTCTTCCATTCACTTCAAAGCACACCTTCAAACACCTCAAAAACCACACTTCTCTCTTCTTTCTTTCTCTCATTTCTTAGTTTTTAGTTTTTCTTATTTTTTCTTATGTTTTAGCTAGTTTTTCTTATGTTTTAGCTAGTTTCTTTAGATTTAGAGCTTCTTCCTTTGGGGAAGAACTAGTTACGTTTTTGTAATATTTTAGATTTTTTGATTCAATAAATGGAAGTCAAATTCCGCCGAGGTTTTCTAGCAACTAGAATAGCGTCAAGTTCTCGTAAGGATTTTATTTTCTTTACGCTTATTTTTATGCTTTATTCTTACATGTTATATTTAATTTGTCCGTGATTAAATTTAACGTATACGTTTATAATCATGATATAATAATAACGTTGTTATGTCATAAATATTAAATAAAGGTGAAAATCTCTAAAATGAATTGATTTTATTTTTTATTCAAGATTTTATATTAAGGATGTTGTAGAGAGAAATATATTATTTTTCATTACAAACTTAAATCAAAATTAGATTTTAAGGTTTAGTTATCCTGGCCTGATTTAGTAGTAGTGCTTTTTTATTTGACGGTACAATCGCCTCGTAGTTAGAGCCAAGCTCTATTTCAAAAGTTTTTATAAGAATTATTATCAAAATGTATTGACAACATGTTTTCAGAGTGGTTTTAAAACTTGAAAGTTAAGTACTCTGGATAACTAAATTCTTAGGTTTAATTGGACACTCAATAAAGTTTAAATCGCTCTAACTCACCAAAGGTGGGCATTTAAATGGTTCATTTTCAATCTCTTAGAAAAAGGGAATTAATTTAATTAACCAAATTAGTTATCAACCCCACCCATAGCGTTAATTGATTTGTTTAATTAACAAAGAATATCTAACCCCACCAAAGGTGGTATTCATACAAAAAAGGAGAATCAATAAATATCAATTCATATCTTTAATAACCTAAATAATACGAAAGCATAATTAACTTAGTTATTATATCCATAAATACTCCGCCATTATAAATGAACATAATTTGCATGAATGTTTATCAATCTATGTTTATTTTTATGTAAGTAGATTAAAACACAAAAACCCCAAAATATCGCGACAGATGTTTAGATTTAATTTCGCTTTTTAAAAGTTTGAATAATAAATTAAAAACCACATACATTCATTCCTTAGATCGACTCGTGAGTATACTTATCATTTTCTACTTAAATGATTCGCACTTCATGGTAGAGTTTTACAAATATTAAAACCAAAGTATTTATAGAATCGGCGACGCATTTCTATTGCTCATCAAGTTTTTGGCGCTCATTGGCGTCGAAGGAATAAATATTTTTTAATTTATTTATCAAAATTTTAAAAATATTTTTGTACTGTAAATAATTGTGATTTTTTTTGTTTTTGTAAAAAAATAAAAAAAAATAAAAAATTTAATCAAATTTCAAATTTTAAATTTCATAAGAAATAATAAAAAAAAATTTAATAAATTTTAAATAAAAATTAAAAAAATTAAAATTAAAAAAATTAAAAAAAATTAAAAAAATTAAAAAAATATATAAAAATAAAATAAAATAAAAAATAAAAATAAATAAATAAAAATAATAAAAATAAAATAAAATAAAATAATAAAAATAAAATAAAAATAAAATAAAAATAAAATAAAAATAAAATAAAAATAAAATAAAAATAAATAAAAAATAAATAAAAATAAATAAAAAATAAATAAAAAATAAAAAAATAAAAAAATAAAAAAAAACCAAAATTTTAATTTTTTAAGTTTAATTTTTTTTATCATAATTTTAATTTTTTTTTTAAATTATTTTATTTTCTTTTACCTTTTTCAATTTTATTTTCTTTTATTATTTTTTAATTTTCTTTCTTTAGCTATATTTGTTTTTCTTCTTGATTTTTATTTAACTTACTTAACTTAGTTTTTTTTTAAGATTGTTTTTAACATTAACTTAGGTTTTTACTTAAATTTTCATTAACTTAATTAACTTTTTTTTTACTTCACTTAACTTAATTAACTTAGATTTTTTTTACTTGAATTAACTTAATTAATTTTTTTTTAACTTAATTAACTTAGATTTTTTTTTCACTTAACTTAATTAATTTTTTTTTTTTTTACTAACTTAATTAACTTAGATTTTTTTTTTTTTTAACTTAACTTAATTAACATAGATTTTTTTTTAACTTAACTTAATTAACTTAGATTTTTTAATTCACTTAACTTAATTAACCTTTTCTTTAAACTTAATTAACTTAGATTTTCATTAACTTAAAGTTTTATTTAACTTAACTTAATAACATGAAAAGTAAAGATCTAAGGGAGTTCTCCGTTCCAGAGACTAGTTCTTGGAAGCCTTCAGTAAGCCACTAGTCTTTCCCTGGGAACGTTGTTCGTCTGGTGAGGATGGTTTTACGAGCCTTTGCACCACCATTCTTTCCTGGGTGCACTCTTGGTGAATACTGATTATGCTATTTAAAAACAACAAAAAAAAACAAATTTTTTTTAACTATATCCAAAATTTTAAAGTTTTAATTACACCCAAGTGAGCTAGTTTCTTTGTTTAATCTAGGTACAATTGTGTTTTTATGCCTTAATTATTTTATTTGTACCTAGATGTGGGTTATCTAAAACTCAAAATATGCCTCTAGTTTTAAGTACAAAAAGAAATATGAAAATCAATAGTGGCATGATCAAAAAGTATAGGTAGACAACCTTGTCTTACCCGCAGTTTGATTGACTCAACGTGCATTTCGGGACATCGAGTTTACTTAAAATGCAATCCTCAAGTTACGCCTTGCTAAGACGCTTAAACTAAGCTGGACGGGAGGCAACCCATCATTTTAGGTAATTTTCTTTATTTCTTTATTTACACGTGAATAATTTTTAAATTGTTAAAACTAAAAATATTTGTTGAGATGTTAGAAGTTCACAAAGTGATCTTGCCTTTATCTTTAATTTATTAGCTTGTTACATCGAGGACAATGTAAGTTCTAGGTTTGGTGGTGAAAAAGTTACCATGCTTAATTAAAAAAAAGTTTTAACAATTTAAAAATAAAAAATAAAAAATAAAAAAAAAAATATACTTTTTCATTTTTTACGTGGTTTGGTTTTATTTCTATTTTCAGGTGATTTAGTAATTTTTGAATAAAAAAAAAATTTCACAAAAATTTATCTTTTCTTTAAATCAAATTTAAGTAAATAGTTAAGTCTTTTGTACCGTTAGATTAATTTTTGAAAACATATCATGAAATATTTTGTAACTATTTTTGATAATTAGTTAGTTTTTGTCATAATTAGTATTTCTCACGAGATGTAGAAATTATATTAAACCCAAAATCGTTGTTTATGAGTTTTTTTTAGTGGAGACACCTTGGTGAGATATAATTTGAGCCTAATTTCCTTTATTCAGAGTGAAATATATATTTTTTCTACTCCAAACACATTTCTTATTTCTTCAAATTTTTAGATGATCTCTATAGGTATTAGTATTGAACGTATGAATTTTTTTCATCTTAATAGAGTATCATATATTTTTATTATTATTTTTGCTTAGATTAAATGATTTGAGTAGAAATTGATAGTATATGCTTATATCTCATTGATGCATGACTACTACAAAAACAAAAAGACATATCCTGGGTTACCTAAACCAAGATCAAACAAAAAGCCACAAAATTAACCACTCACCAAAATCCAAAAAATGTACAACTGTAATGGGTCGACTCTCTAAGAAATACACACATATTGAAAAATATCTACAGTAAAAAAAAGAGAGAGATAAAAATAGTATCATCTACATACTATAACCCGCATTGCCTACAAAGTCGCGAGTAAAGGCTAATTACAAAAGAAAGATTTAAGAAGTAATTCCCCAAAAAGTCATTGCAATTTTTTCATTTGTAAAAGGCATATATCTTGAAATTCTTCTAATGAGTTTGATTTATGCATGAAAATAATTTTTATATATGATATCTTTATAATTTATACATTTGATTCCTTTCATGAGATCAATGTTAAAATAACACTTTGAGCCTTTATTCTTTATACATACGCTAACATATTAGTTCATTTCTATACATCAACTCTTTCGCATATAAATTAGTATTGAGTAAGCTCAACCCATAGGATTCAAGATCTGTTTCCAGAGTATTGACTTCAGTAGAATAGTAGTCGAAGCTAATTCTCGATTCATTTACACCGAAATTGGGTGAAATTAAATTGATACATTTTTGATATGAAATATGAAAATGATTTTCGACTAATTATTATAATAAATCATGATTGTTTAAAGAGATTAAAATAACTTATGCTTGAGATTTTAATTCATGATCTTAAAGGAGATTAAAAAGTACGAGACATTTTTGTGAGATGTTGATAATTTGTGATTTTGTTGTAAATTTAATTTTTAAGTTGTTTGTTTTTATTGTTTCTTTTGTTTTTACATTTAGTACAATGTTCCGTGGGTATCATTATCAAAACCCTCACGAGACTCAAACTCGTCCACTGTGGCAACCTGCGGGTTTAAAGGCTTGTCAGCATAGGCTAAATGCAACCGTCAATCCACCAAGTGATTTAGGATAGTTTAATTTTTAGTTTTTATCGCTTCTCATACGGGACTAGCAAGAAGTTCGGTCAAGTTGTGGATTTAGTGCTCAAAAAGCACTAAAATAACTATGATTTTATGCACATTAATTGATTAAAAATATATATATTTATATGTTTTATCATATATTTATATAAATTTGTCTTTTTCGAATCACGGTATTTTTATTGTTTTTCGTGTATTTTGGCTTAAAAATGCAATTTAAAGACTCAAAGAAGAATACTTGAAGCAATACATCACAAATAAATTAATAAATAAGTGGAAAAAGGTCAACAAACATGGAAAAATTGGACAAAACGGGTCTAAAAGGTCAAAAATGTCAAAAAGCGTAAAATCATTGGCCGCCAAATTGGCGCCTAAGACTCAAATTACCAAACCGCTGGTACCGTTCATGCGCGCAAAAACTGCGCTACGGGTATCTACGCCAAGAAAGCACAAGCGCTGGTTATCGGTTCGCGCACAAGCAAGATCGCCGCGCGAGGTTATGCTCATGCTACTAAAGACCGCTACGCGGTTATTTCACGCTGCGCGTTAGCGCAATGCCAGCCGCCTTCACGCGCGCCCAACGCGTTTTTGACCCATTTTTTCACGTAAAAGAGTTTCATGACGCCACGCCGACGCCATTGATGACCTCGCATGTCCACTACACGTTTTTTATTTTTTTTATATTTTTTTAACATTTTTTTACTCATTTTTCTCTCCATCCTCACCTATAAATACCTCTTCCATTCACTTCAAAGCACACCTTCAAAACACCTCAAAACCTCCCTTCTCTCTTCTTTCTTTCTCTCATTTCTTAGTTTTTAGTTTTTCTTAGTTTTTCTTATGTTTTAGCTACTTTTTCTTATGTTTTAGCTAGTTTCTCTTAGATTTAGAGTTCTCCCCTTTTTGGGAAGAACTACTTATGTTTTTGTAATAATATAGATTTTTAATTCAATAAATGGAAGTGCAAAAATTCCGCTGAGGTTTTCTAGCAACGGGAATAGTCAAGTTCAGAAGGATTTTATTTTCTTTACGCTATTTTTATGTTTTTATTCTTACATGTTATATTTAATTTGTCCGTGATTAAATTTAACTGCTAGCTGTTTATAATCATGATATAATAATAACGTTGTTATGCTTCATAAATATTAAATAGTGAAAATCTCTAAAATGAATTGATTTTATTTTTATTCAAGATTTTATATTAAGGATGTTGTAGAAATATATTATTTTTCATTACAAACTTAAATCTGAAAATTAGATTTTAAGGTTTAGTTATCCTGGCCTGATTTAGAGTAGTGCTTTTTTATTTGATGGTACAATCGCCTACTAGTTAGAGTTGAAGCTTCTATTTCAAAAGTTTTTATAAGAATTATTATCCTAAAATGTATTGACAACATGTTTTCTAGTAGGGGTTTTAAAACTTGAAAGTTAGTACCTGGATAACTAAATTCTTAGGTTTAATTGACACCTTGAATAAAGTTTAAATCGTCTAACCTCACCAAAGGTGGCATTTAAATGGTTCATTTTCAATCTCTTAGAAAAGGAATTAATTTAATTAACCAAATTAGTTATCAACCCCACCCATAGTGTTAATTGATTTGTTTAATTAACAAAGAATATCTAACCCCACCAAAGGTGGTATTCATACAAAAAGGGAGAATCAATAAATATCAATTCATATCTTTAATAACCTAAATAATACGAGCAAGCATAATTAACTTAGTTATTATATCCATAAATACTCCGCCATTATAAATGAACATAATTTGCATACGAATGTTTATTGAATCTATGTTTATTTTTATGTAAGTAGATTAAAAACACAAAAAACCCCAAAATATCGTGGACAGATGTTTAGGATTTAATTTCGCTTTAAAAGTTTGAATAATAAATTAAAAACCACATACATTCCTTCCTTAGATCGACCTTGGGAGTATACTTATCATTTTCTACGAAATGATTCGTGCACTTGCGAGAGTTTTACAAATATTAAAACCAAAGTATTTGCGAGAATTGGCGATGCCGGTTTTCGTTCATCAAGAGATTAAAACTTATTTGAAATATTTTGCTTGGTATTGTTGCTTGTGTAGCTTTGTTTGTTTAGTTGAAACTTGAGGAGATATTGTGCTTTTCGTAGTAATTTATTTTTATTTCTTTGGTTGGACTAATCTATAGCTCTTTGAAAAATTTGAATATTGCCTAAGTTTGTGTGTAATTTGAGTAAGTTTCATTTTTACAAGAATGTCTATTTATGAGCACTAGTCTTGTTCTTTGACTTTTTATGCTAATTTAGAGAAGGTTTATGTGAATATGCAAATTCTACTGATTTTCTTTGGTGTCACATGTCTTAGAATTTGTTTGATTTTCTCTCGAGGCAAAATCCTAGACAACACTTAACTAAGGAAATGATTTAGGCCATCTTTGGATTGTTTGAGCCTTTCTATCCAACTTTACATGTGTTACCCATAGTATACCCATTTTGAGCCTTTATGTTTACTTTTATTTGTCACCTACATATCAAAATGAGTAAAAAACAAATCATATATATATATATATATCAATATTTGATATATATCAATATTCCTTATCCCAACCATTGTTAAGAATCTTTAAAAAAAGAAAAAAAAAAGAAGAAGAAGAAAAATAAAGATTGTGGAGATGTTAGAAGGTATCTTGTTTCAATCCTAAAATGGTGTGTTTAGGAAATATTTGAGCCAAATATTATCTTTTATCCTACCTTTACCTAAGCCATACATTACAAGCTTAATAAAGTACTATTGATTTTTGGTTTTGTGTTTGTCTACATTAGTGGAGAAAGAAGTGAAAAACGAACTTATGAGATTTGTGATTTCATTAAAAATTAATTGCTTCAATATTTGCATAAACTCATCCGGATTTCATGTGATGAAATATGAAAAGACTTCACACATACAAGAAAATTCAATGTGAAAATGTAACATACTTTTGAATTGGTTTCAATTCTTAGATAAAATTCTTATATTTCTTTAAGTTATATTATTTATATGACCAATGAGAAATATTTTGAAAATCACTATTTTAAGTGCATATATCCTAGTTTTATTTCTTTCCTTTTGCTCGAGGACTAGCAAAATATTAAGTTTGGGAGTGTGATAACTCTATGTTTTAGAGTTATTTTGTCCATTTTATTAATTATAATTGCTATGTTCTGAATATTTTTAGTTAATTTTAAGTTCTTAAATTAATATTTACTATTAGTTTTTTATGGAATTTATTTTTAGAGAAAATTAAAGAATTTAAATTGGAAAAAGACTTAATTGCAAATAACAAAACTTGAAAACTTAATTTGAATTAAAAGATGACTTAATTGCAAATAACAAAATTTGAAAATTTAATTTGAATTAATGAAGAGGGCTTAAATGCAGCTAACAAAACTTTTGTTTTTTGTGTAGAAGAGTACACGCGTGACATTGTTCAAGGGACTTCACACACCGTCAGATCCAAAAATCAATGGTAATGATGAGGAGCGTGAGATACAAATGCGGGGTAGGAGAGTGGATGCGATTCCCATAGCTTTTTGCACCGTTCGACACGCAGAGTGGGGCCCACCTGTCTGTGCAGATGATTTTCCTGAGACGCGCCTACTTCATCCACTATCAGATCAAACCAAAAACGGCCCAGATTTTGCGTGCTTCCTATGCTCCACGCGAGTGGAGGCCAGCTGTTCCGCACAGTCCAATGCGCATATTTCTCGTGCGACGTGGGCCACCTAATCCGTGTGTGCCCTCTCATCTAGCCCAATACCAAGCTACCATATGTCTTGTTATTCTTCTAGTGAGTCATATGTCGCCACGTGTCACGCGTATTGTAAAATAAAAACCCATAATATTTCTCTCGCCAACTTCATTTTTCATGCTTTGTCTCCCACTACTACACGCATGTTTTGAACAATTTTAGGGGATGTATATTTTGGAGACGCGGGGAAGAAAATAGTAGTTTTTTTTTAGTTTCTAGTTTTTACTCTATGTGTCTGAAAAAAATAGAGAGAACATGTAGAAGTTATTTTTTGTCTTCTGTTTTTATTTTGTTAGCAAAAAATACAGAGAAAGGAAACAACAAAGAAGAAGAAAAAGGAAGGAATTTTATTTTTTTCATTGAGGAATCGTGAAAGAGTTTCTTCTAAACTTTTTCTTTTAATTTTATTTCTCTGAAATGTTTAAATATTTCATATTGTAATATCTATTTTTGCTATGAACTAAATTATTTGTTATAGGGGTGCCACAACACAACTTTTCCCATGTTGCAGCATATAGCTCAAATACATTTTCACAATGCAACTCGAGAGGACCATGTTACGGCACAGTTTTTAACTCATTATAGTGCGAAATGTTTAACATCCTCAATAGTAAATACTAAGAGCTGCCCATTGGGGCATACTATTTCCTTCACCATGGCACACATCTTTTGTTAACATTTGTTTTGTGCCCCTTACACATTGGTTGATTCTTGATATAATGCTTGTATGCCTTAGTCTTTTTAACTCTTAGGGTTCTATTTGAGTGCACCAAATGTTTTATCTTTGTGTGTTGACATGTTTATCTCTTTTGAAGCTAAAACCATCTTAAATACAACAAAATATACCCGTGATTTTGAAAAGATAGATATGCCTAAATAATTAAGTAAAATGATATAATCAAACCTATTCATTTGAAATATACACATTAAAATCACTAAATATCGGTGCTTTTCAAGCACTTATTTTCTATTATTTGGTAAAAACCATCTAAATACTTTCAAAAATTTAGGATTATAGTAAGTAGTTATACTATTTTTTTCTCCTTTTTTTTAAGAACAGACCGATGTGCATATATGTGTTATGATGAATGGGTATTTTGGATTCTTCTTATTTTTTTCTTTTTCCTAAAGGAATCTCAAACAAACATTCATACATATATATATACACACATACATACATACACTAGAAGTTAAGCATAAATGAAGATTGGCACACACTTTCAATTTCCACTTAAAGCATTTAATCTAAGCAATGGAAGTAAGTATATAATGTTTTATTAGCTGTTTAAAATCTTAACATTTAATACAAAGTTTATAAAGATCATATAATAATTTAAAATAATAGAAAAATATTTAAAAGAGTAGAATAAATATTGTCACTTAGAATAAAATGATATTGGCTCAATAGTAATCTCAAAAGGTAGTTTTCACTATTCGATTCTTATATACTAATTTTGAGTTAATCTCAATTTCAACATCCAAGCATGAAACATAAACTATGAACAGAATTAACTCTTACAATAATCCTTAAACATGTTTAAGACATTAAACAAAAAAATTATAGACTCAATTAATCACCTTAAATTAACTAAAAGTATGATAATTTTATATCAAATATATATATTATTATACCTAAATATCCCTAATCAACTCAACAATAGCAAATGAATGCTTGAGCAAATTTAAAATCTATAATTTTATAAGTAACCTTTCCTTCATCCCAAATAGAGAATCTATGTTGGCAAAAGAGAAAATGAAAAGAAAAATTACCCAATTGTAATAGTGCAATGTGATTAAGTATGGTGATGTGGTTACTCTTGTTGCATCCATCATCTAGTTCAACTTCAATTACATAGAGAGAATCATTATATACTTCTATGAATCACACATTACCATATAGTTATAAAATTAACAGTTCTAAATAACATAAACATTGTTCACACTAATAGAAATAAAAATAAAATAAAATACATCAAATCAAAAACAAAAGAAAAAATAAAAATAAAATACGTAAATATAATATGCAAAGAAGGTGAGCTCATTTCTTCATGTCATCTAGTTTTTTTTCACACTTAGGTATACATTTAGGCAGACCGTAGATAAAATCATAACTAGAATTCTGAGGTACTCTGACTTGACTATAATCGATTCTAAAATGGGAGAGTTGTAATATTTGCATCTCATAGAGAGATTTCATGTATTCTCCATAAAAACGCACTTACCCACTCATCAATTCTGTCTATTAGGCATGGTAATCTTTCAAATAATTGATCTCTTCTTGCAAATTTTGAAATTGGTATTTGATTGAAGTTTTGGAAGAAGATGAGGCTATTTTGCTCCCTAGGGTGATTTGGTTTCACTCATAAGGTCTCTTTTGTAGTTGGGGTCAATAGTTCACCAAGGTATAATAAACTCACCTTTAGGAAATTTCATCCCAACCTTAGCACATAGGGCTATAATCAGTTAGGGAAAAAATTAACTTAATTTGTGATTATTTACGGATAGTCTAATCCACTAGTTGATTACTACCCTAACATCCATAAGCTTGTTAGATGTAATGGAATATAGTAATATAGCCCATTCTTTATCTGTTGTAATGTAATATGTTATAGAAATCAATCTATAATAGATAAAATACTACCAAATATAGGAGACCTTTGTTAAATATTTAGCATCAAAATATTTGTGTCTTCTATTGACAATATCCCATTCAACCCCCCCACAATTAAGTCTTCTATTACTTCATCACAATCCACATTTTCTAAATAATCCTTATACTCCTCTCGGCCAACATCCCTCATTCCATAGAAAGCATTTATATCATAAAGGTCAAATGAAACAAATATAACCCTTACCATTGCTTGATTATTTATAACATTGGGAACATAAGCATAAAATTCTCATACTATTGACATAACAATAGCCTCTAGGTTCTTCACGAATCGTTTCTAACCAAGGGCTATTATTTCACCAGTTATACCTTTGAATGAAGGTAGTTGAAAATCTAATCCATGTTTTATAATAAAGTTTTTGTTGATCTCAATTGTTTTATCAAACCTTAGTTTAGCCTCAAGACTAATCAACTTAGCTCTATTGTATTCTTATGGAATCCTTTATTCTTTTCCCTTCTCACTACTTTTTATTTTAGGTATAATTAATATCGAGTTCTTAAAAAATATAATTCCATAAACTATTTTAACTAAATTCTTCTTCACCTTTTATAAATCAAATTAGTGTTAAGTTCTCTTAAATCTAAAAAATAGTCACTTAAAATTTTAAAAAATAAAACCTAGTAATTATTTTGAGAATATTGTTCACTTAGTTTTGACTTTTAGCAAACCCTTTTGAAGAAGATGAAGTTGATGTGGATACCCCTTTGAAGATGAAAAATTAACAAATATTTGAGAAATTTTTTGCAAAGATAGCTTGGAAAATACTTAGGGGTGAAAATGTGACAACAAATTTGAAAAGATTTGGAGAAAAAGATGATTGTTTTGGTGAAAATTAGGTGTTTAGAGCAAGAGAAATTAGGGCTTTGAAAAGAATGTAAGACTTATAGTCCTTTGTATTTTTGTTGGCTTCTCATGTGTAAAATATGAAATCTGTTTATTTTACTTAGTGTTTATGTCTTTCTCTATGTAAGATTGGTTACTATTGATTAGTAGAGTACACACACATAGTTAGGTGCACTATGTTTGAAAGTATGTTATACACCTATCACAGGGATGGTTTCTTAGTATGCATACCAGGTTATGAGTGGTAGTTTTTGTTGTGTTTTATATATGAATGTTTTTGGACAATTACTCAATAATGTTTGAATAAAAATGGTATTTTTGTGCATCTTTACAAGACCCTCACCGAAGCCCTCATCGGACCTATTGTTGAACCATTGGTGAATACCTAAATGAGGCATCAGTGATGGTGGCATGCATTTAGGATTTGTCTATAAATACCCCTTCTTAAATGTGCAATTAATTTGAAAATTCTAGCCAAACTCTGCTAGGATTTTCTAGCAATTTGTATTATATTTTTGCTAATCATCTTAAGTGTTTTTTTAATGATTGTAATACATTTTTGTAAGAGTAAAATATCTTCTTAGACTATGAGTAACTAAGACTATTTTACTAGTGTAGTTTGGGAAATATTGTGCTTTTGGTGATTGTGATTGTTAAGTGCTCCCAAAATAGTGATTATAGGTAATTATGGTTGAGTGTATTTCCCAAGTTGGCTTCTTAGTATTGTGTTCACATTATTGATCTGTGAAGAAAAATTGCACTACTTTATATGGTGTTGGCCTTAGAGAAAAGATGGATCCATGTGTTGGATCTAGTTGTTATAGAGGCAACAAGTGTGGGTAGCAATAAGTAGTTAAGGAAAAAGTCCCGACTGATAGAGGTATTTGTATTTATATTTCTATTAAATCTATCTATTTTACTAATTATTGGATGTGTTTGCTGCCAAGTGGTTGCCATAAGAAACCTGAAGGTTTTACCACATAAATAGTAGTTATATGTTAGTTTGCCTCATTATTTGATTGTGTTTGTATGATCTGCTTTGCTATGAGTATAATATGAGCCTTGATTATGTATGTTACCAGATGTAGGCTTCGGATTTTGATTGAAAAACCTTTACTTTATGTATAGTATGTTTTATTCTCTCATTGTATAGCATATGTATACTATTATGGTTGTGATATTTTTTATTTTCCTATTTTTTCCATTGCTTGGGGTGAGTCTTTTAGGATTTTGTTTCTCCTTACCTTATTTATGTATTAGGTTTCAAAATATTTCAAAGAAGAAGATAAGTTTTTTTAGATCTAGTTTGGTAATTTTTTTTAGATCTGGTCTGGTATGGGTTCTGGGGGGTTTTAGTGTAAAGTGTTTGCAGGCTACATCGCACAATGTTTCATGTCATTGTGCGAAAAACGTATATGACCCTAGACCATATGTCATGGAAAAATTAAAATTCATGCCATGGTGCGAAATATTTCCTTCAACCCAATGTTCATCCAAGAGTCCCATGTCGCATCTCACATAAAAACCATGTCACATCTCAATTGTTTTTTAAAAAATATTAAACTAACATAGTACTAATTACTAAATTCAAATAAATAATAAACAATTAAAATAAATGCTCAGCAAGTTGTAGCTCTACACTTATACTCTTTTGAAAAATGCTTTCAAGGAGTCCAACCATTGATTTTTTTCACCTAGTTGTCGTTGTTCTCTAAAGTTGGTTTATATGGAAGATTATGTAACATGCATTGGTTGTATTGTTGACCTTGCATATGGTTTGGGTTTTGTGTATAGGTAGGGTTTTTTTCCTTCCAAGAGAAATTGGAATGATTTCTCCATCCTTGATTGTAAGTGTTTGCATAAGGGTCATTTCTAGGTCTAGATTTATAACCTTTCATTGCATTTACTCATTCAGGACCAACTATTAGTTCTCTTTGATAAGGGCATGTGTTAGCACCATGCCCATAATTACTAGATACTTCACATGCTTCTCTATTTGCAGTGTTCTTAGTTGTGAGAAGTACAACTTGCTTGGTCAATTATGTAAGTTGTATAGACATTTTAGTGTTTGAGCCTATTACATGAACTCCTGCTCTTCTCATTCTAGCGCTTTTATATTGGGAATTAACACCCAATATTTCATAAAGCTCAAAAGTATATAAGGCAATCTTTTCTCTTATAGCAACACCTGTAGTGTTATGAACTATGAATTGATATTGTTGTTTCAACCTCTCATAGAAGAACTTGTTTTGCAACTGTAGTGGATAGTTGTGGTGTGGTCATTGAGTGAGAAAAAGTTTGAATGTATTCTAAGCTTTATGGAATAGCTCTAATTCCATTTGAGACAATGTTGCAATTTTCGTTCTCAAATCAAAAGTTTTCTAATGGGAATAGAATTTTTCACACTAATTTATTGCAGATTCCATCCCAAGTTATTAAGGAACTTGATGGGAGAGTTACTAGCCATGCTTTAGCCCTATCCTTGAGAGTGGATGGGAAATATCTCATTTTTAGTTGGCCTTAATTTAGCCCATTTAATGGAATGTTTGTACAGTTAAGTAGAACTTTCTAAAGAAAGTCAAGGATCTTCATTAGGAACTCTATAGAAGGAGGGCAACATTGAATAATGAATTTATTTCAATTAATAATTTATAGCAACCTCATCCCACTATATAGAAACACTAGTAGTACTAATGATTGACCTTGCATACTCTTTCATTGAAATCTACCTTAGTAAAGCATTTCCCATGTTTAATGATTCTAAAATAAGCTCTAGTGGTGGCTCAATTACAGGCTCTTGGATTAGTATCCAATTTTTTAAGTGATATTTATGTATTTTAACGTTATCAAAGAAAGGTAAGAGTTGATTCCCAAGGGATTTCTTACCTTGCATATACTAACAAAAATAATAATTAAGTTTAAGCACTAGAAAGAACTACAAATAAAAAGATAAAGAAATAACAAAAATAAACAAGAAACAAAAATAATTAAAAAAATAACAAAATAAACCACAAATATTCAGAGTTTTTTAATAAATTTGAAAAAACAACTAAAATGCCAATTGCTCGGTAAAAATGCCAAAACATTTATGCACAAATTTTGTATTATAAAAAGCTCCCAAATGAACGAGTCACCTATAATAAGTGATAAGTATACTTTCAAGGTCAATCTCTCGTGAAATTGTAGTGGTTTTAGATAATCTTTCACTTTTCTTAAAAACTTAAACAAACTATAAGAGAAAAACAAAACCTAAACACTCTATAGCAATAGTTGAGTTTGAAAATCCTAAATTAATAATAAATAATAAAATAACTAAATATAGATTTGAATATATGTGGTTTTTAATTTATTATTCAAACTCTTAAAAATTAAATTAAGCCTAAACATTCTCTCACAATTATTTGGTTTTTGAAAAAAACTAATCTAACGCATAAAGATAAAGATAGACATGGATTCAACAAATACTCGTGTAATTTAATACATTCATAAATAGTGAAAAATAATGAATATAATAATTCATTAATTATGCTTGCTCATATTATTTAGGTTATTAAAGATATAAATTGATATTTATTGATTCTCTTTTTTATATATAAATACCACATGAGGTTAGATATTTTTTATTTATTAAACAAATCAATTAAACCTATGGGTAGGTTCGATAATTAATTTAGTTAATTAAATTAATTCATTTTTTCTAAGAGATTGAAAATAAATCATTTAGATACTACGTTTGGTGGGGTTAGACATTTTAAACTTTATTCAAGGTGTTCAAATTAAACCTAAGAATTTAATTATCCGAGTACTAACTTTCAAGTTTTAAAACCATTACTGAAAATAAGTTGTCAATATATTTTCAAATAATAGTTCTTATAAAATTTTTTGAAATAAAGCATCACTCTAACTACCTGGCGATTGTAACAATAAATGAAATGACACTACTCTAAATAAGATCGGATAATTAAACCTTGAAGTCTAATATTAAGAAATAAAGTTTTAATGAAAAATAATATATTTCTCTCTAACATCCTTAATATAAAATTTTGAATAAAAATAAAATCAATTTATTTTATAGATATGTTTTAATTATTTAATATTTCGCAAGCATAACAACGTTATTATTATATCATATTTACAAGTAGTCAACTATGTTAAATTTAATAACAGAAAAATTAAATATAATATATAAGAATACAACATAAAAATGACGGTAAATAATTCATTTTAAAATTATACTTGAAAAAAATCCTTACAGAATTTTGATATAATTTTTAATTCTAGAAAACCTCCAAACAGATTTGCATTTTCGTTTATTGAATCAAAAACTAGAAATTTACAAAATCATAACTAATTCTTCTCAAAAAGAGAAGAACTTTAAAACTAAGAAAGCTTTCTAGAGAGAGAAAGCTAGAGAGAAATAGAAGAACTTTTGAGGGATGATTTTTACAATGAGGGGTCCTTTTATTGGTGAGGAAAAGGCTAAAAATTGGTCTTGGACACGTTTGGACAGCCTGGCACGCATGTGGGCGAGATTTGTGGTGAAACGGGAGTTGAGTGCATGGGATAGGCGCTGGTTGGGCAATTTTGTCCATTTTCCCATTTTTTTTACGTTTCCTCATTTTTGTAACTTATTTGTATAATAAATGAATACTATAATTTAAATATTGTGATGTATTACTTCCAATACTTTTCTTCTAGTCTTTAAATTATTTTTGAAGTAAAAATATTTGAAAAACAATATAAATACTCGTGATTTTAAAAATACAAATTTATATAAAGTATGATAAAATCATATAAATATAAATCTATTTAATTAATTAAAGTATATTAAATCATGATAATTTTAGTACTTTTTAAGCACTCATCACCAAGAAAATAACAAACCATTTAGATCAATACAATTGATCAAGTCGCCAATTTAAATCAATGCAATTGTTCTTTGCAAGGATTATGAGTGTTAGTTGTTTTAGTGGACAAAACATTTGCATGTAAACTTGTCTTTAAGCTAGTTATCAAGTTGTTCAAAAATATCAAGTTTATCAAGTAAAGTCAAAGAAACACTCGAGTTTTAGATAGTCGTAGGTATATCTTTTATAACTATCACATATAGTATTTCACTCATGCATTTAATAGCACATATTCTCAAAACTAGTAATTATTTTTACTGTTAAAATATTTATTTAAACTCAAATCCATTTATGAAATTATCAATTAGTCATTTCTTAAATATGTTTGAATATTTTTAAAATGTGTCCTAAAAATGACTTTTTATAATATTAAAGTTTTTAATGAGCTTTGTATAATTAAGCCTAAAAATATTTAAGCCTAATACTACTAAAGAGTCCATCCAAAAAGCCAAAAAAATGTTTAAAGGACATTCATATCTCTTTGGCATAATTAGAGTAAAGGGTGGCAAGTAAGGAATCAGATACAATACTGATAGAAATTACATAAATATCATTAGCTATATATCAGCAAGAGGAAATCAGCATAAAGAAATTAGAGGTAATTGGAAATCAATAGAACCCGATATTTCGTTGTAAACTAATATTGATTCAGTAAATTAGAGTAAGTTCTCTACATTGATTCTCAAGTATATCAAAACGAATTAATGCAATATGGACATTTGCACATGTAAAGATTTGAATGAGATTATATTTATTGTCCTATGATTTGTTATTTATTTCATTACTATCCATTTGCTGTTGAATTAGGTGGTGTCTGGTTAGGACCTCGTTTCATAACTATGGCAATTGAGAATAGTTTAATTTTCAATATTTAGTTGACTGCTTGCATGATTCATGAGAAATTGAGAAAAAAAAGTGATCTTATTTCATGTGATAAGATATATTGATAAAGTGATAATATTGATTTAGGGTTTTTAGATAATATATTTTACGATAACATAATTTCTTCTTGATTAAAGATTTATATATTTTGATCAAATAATTTTATGCGATCAAGATTATTTAAATTAATTATTAAATTTTAAAGAAATTATTTTTATTGAACTTATGCTTAATTTTTTTGTTATAGGATTTGCTAGTTTATTTGATTTAATTGATATATATTATGAATCATCTAGTTAGAATTATTCATTATTAAATCTATTCTAAAACACACACAGATACTTCTATTTTTTGTGCTAACCCTGGTTGTAGTAACTTCGTGAATACATCTGATTGGTTGGGATCTTATTGGAACGTTGGTCTGGATATCACACACGTTTTATCTTAAAAACTGTGAAAATAGAGTAGGGGCTCATAAGTAAGGTACATTGAGGTGCTATCCTATAGAGGGTAGCATAAGACCGAGTTCATACTTGAACATTTGGTTTTCATAGTGGAAAGTTAAGTAGTCTAATTGACTGGTAATTTTTCTCTTAGGTTATGGTTATGGCATAAGTTGTTTCCACTTAAAAATATCATATGTTATTCTTTACTTTCCACACTTTATATTTACACACAATTACTTGTCTAGTCGTTTTATTTAGGTTATTAAATTATAAATTGATAAAATTTAAAAATAACCTATTCACCCTTTTAGGTTAATTAAGTTTGTATTATAAACTTTAGATTGGTATCAGAGCCTACCCTAGACACACATTCTCGTTTATAGACCAAATGAGAGAATACGGGTCATCTGTTAGACTCTCACTATTTGATGGGTATAATTACCCTTACTAGATGGATTTCATGCAAGTCTTTTTTAGACAAGATGAAAAAGTTTAGGATGTTATTCTTGATGGTTAGCAACTATCTTCAATAAAAAAATATGGTGTGATAACCATAACGCCTAGAAAAGATTGGACCACTGAAGAATGCACCTTTAGAGGGGAAACCAAGAAGGTTTAAGCACAATATTTGCTACAATGTCGATGGATGAGTTCTGTCACATCTCCGACTATGAGACTTATAAAGATGCATAGAATACACTTGCTCTTGCTTATGAGAGAACTTTCCTAGTGAAATAAACAAAATATAGATTGCTAACATCTCAGTTTGATTCCCTTAAAATGAGCAGCACTGAAACTTCCGAACAATGCTATTATTACTCTTATGATATCACTAATGCATACTCTAACCTTTGTGAGATAATTCCACAACCTTAACAGTATAGTACAAGATGAAAGCTACAACGGTGAAGGAAAGAAAGACTATAGACACACTAAATATTGATGAACTTATTGGTTAAATCCAAACCTATGAGCTAACTCTTGATCTACCCATGAAAAACAAGGATGTGTCATTCAAAAACTCAAAAAAAAAAACATCTCTGATAGTGATGAAGATACAAGGAATGATTCATTGGTCTTACTAGCATGAAAATTTAAGAAGTTCATATAAAAAAAGGGTCAATATGATAATTAATCTAACAAGGGAAAATCTAATCGTTCAAGGGACCAGAAGTCAAGAGAACTTAAGACTGCTAGCTTTGATGGTAAGAAACCTAAATCCACTAGTCCTCAATGCTTTACTTGTGTGGGCTTTGGCCATATTACTGTAGAATGTGCTAACAACAAAAAGAAAGTTCAAAGAGCCTTTAATGCCACACCCCAATGACACGGAAAGTTAGTAGGATAATGTTAGTAACTAAGAGGATGATGACACCAACTATCGTGCCTTCACCGTAACTAATAAAGAATACCACAATAGCTCTGACCCTAGCTCGGATGAAGAAAATAAGAGAGTAAACTCTTCTTTTTTTTGTCTAAGTTTAATGTATTGAATTATGATGAACTATTCATGGATTGTCTAGGTGCTAGGAAAGAGATAGATAAACTACTTATTGAAGTAACTAAACTTAATGATATCATTAATGTTCATAAAACAAATTCCTCTAGCCTAGAAAAATACAAAAAGGAATTATCTAAATATATTAATTCCCTAAATTTGAGTATTGCAGAAACCATACATGGGAACAAAAAGCTTAGGTAAGAACTTAGCATTGCTAAAGAAACAATGAGGAATTTGACCATTGGTGCTAAAAATTAACAAAAGTCCTAGACTATAGAAAGTCACATGGTGATACGCACAACCTTGGTTATATGGATGAAAGATCCATACCTTCCATATTAAAAACCACATTTGTTAGGGCCACTAACTCTACTCCAACTATTGCTACTTATGAATAAAGAACTATTGCACCTATGTAAAAAAATCTACTAAGTTTGTGCCTATCTATCATCATTGTGATAGGAAAGTTCATAGTTGACCAAAATGTAGATTTTTGATGAATGCTCATGAACTTAATAATTCTTTCCATGTTTCACATAGTTGGACTCATAACCATCATTCATCTATGCATTTGCATCGTATTCTAGGATGAATGAAAATTATAATAATGTGTTCGAAAATTCTATTAGGAAACATGAAGTCTTAGGTTCAAAGAGTCAAATGAAATTCAATACGTTTGATGCTAGGACTCATTATCATCATCCTATTATGCATACTGCATCTTCATTAGGGATGAATGTAAAAAGTACAACTAAGTTCAAGAACATGCCTATGAAACCTAAGGTACTTAAGTCCTAACCCAAAGATATAGAGTAACCAAAATGTAAGAAAATTTGGGTTGGGAAAGATTTTTCTCCCAATTACTTCATTGTATTTTATTATTTCACCTAGGTACTTTTGTTACAGTGCTTAAACGACCCTAGGTGAGCAATTTTTATTGTCTTTATTTTACTTATTAGTTAATATCTTTTAAAAAAATTTGTTAAGTTACTACGCCAAAACTGAGCTTTAAAGTCAGTTAATAATTGATTTTAAATGCTACTACTTAAAAATTTAAATTTGGTTCAACGCGTGAACCGATTTTTAATTTTACAACATTTTCTCATTTTTTTACTATACTCAAAACATGTATTCAATCACATAATAGTAGAAAAAGCCAAAATCTATTTAACAAAGTTTAAATAATATAAATAATTGAAAAATTAAATATTAATTAATTACTTGAGATTAAATTTATTACAAAAAATAATTTATATACAATACATATATATTTAACTTAAATTACAAATAAAATGATGTCGTCTCTTTTGTCATGGATTTTGTGATATTCTCACTTTATTTCAAGGAAATGAAGCTTGGTTTGCTTAGAATCACCAGCATAGTGACCAAGAAAATAGGCAATAGAGATGAGATGGAGTTTGGGCAAAAAAAAGTTGGTCCATATAACAATTCATTCTCCTAAATACATGAGCATGTAAACATCTATCAAACAAGCAACCAAACTTCAGAGACACAAGAATGGAGAAATTAAAGGATTATAAAATTACCATGGTGTTGTCATATGTTATTCAAGATCATCAGATTCTTCTCCTGATGTTATAATTTGAACCAAGTGTTTTGTCCATTCTTCTCGTAAATCATCAAAAATTTGCATATCATAGCCCCACTTGTTCCAACCAAAGAACTATATGTAATTAAATTCAAAATAAGAATGTAATATCATGAATTCACAAAAAATAACTTATATATGTTAAAAGATTAGTAAAAGAGATTACCACATCGACACCGGAGTGATATAATAATAACCTTATCTCTTTGAAATCATATTAGCACTGTATTAATCTTTTGTCTATGAATATGAACATATCTAGAATGAAGCTGGTATTTTTAATGCTATAATGAGCTCTAAATATGAGGTCAAGTGTAACTCTGATTTGTTACTTGGGTTGGTTGGTTTTGGTGCCCATAAACTCATGGAACAACTATTTTTTACCCAACCAACCCAAGTAAATAATTGGAGTTACACTTTAGATCTTACTGAAAATGATTTCATATTCTGAAAAAATTTAAGCGTTATATATAATAAATAAAATATATAATAAAAAATAAAAAATAATAGACTATCTACATAAACTTTAAATCTTACCACAAATGATTCATCAAATAGAGGACTCTCATGTGGGGTAGCTATTGGAAGGACATTCTCATCAAAACATTCATCATGATGTGATAGATGGTAAAAATGCACAGATTGCATTGGAGAAAATGAACCACTACTTGATTGCATCTACATTCTTGGCATAAAAGGAGGACCAATAGGATGATTATATCCCATACAGGATATAGGTTGGGTGTCATGAGATTGCATGGGTGGCATGCCTGGCATGGATGGTAACATGACTAATATGGATGGTTGTATGCTTGGCTAATAGAGCATGCCCTGATTGTAGTATGATGTCATGCTTGACATGTGTTGTGATTAATATTCCTTTAAAATGGCAATCTCACTTAACTGAGGCCTTAAAGGAGCTGAATTCTTCTTCAATTTTACAATACTTCTCCTTATTGACCATCTGAGACTTTTGCTTTGGAATGCTAAAAAAACTCCATATAACCATCATATTGGCTTCCTCTCCTAACACGACTAGGATGCTCACGTCCGAATGCATGATATATAGCATCTCTCTCTGGCTGTTTTATTATTTCACCCCTCGATATTTGTCCTTGAACAACTCTCTACAAATAATAAAGTAAACAAACATATCATACATTATCACATCAATTAGAAAAAATCATAAAGACTTTGTATCAAGTTAAATTACTAACCAACTTATTTAGTTGTTCTTCTCCTTGTTTAGTCATTGGTCTTGAATTCTTCATTTTGGGGGTCTTTATTTCTATATATACAATTTAGATTAGGTAACCAGTCTACCCAATTCAGCTTCCTACATAAAATAAATAAATTTATTAACCATGAAATTAACTTAAATTGGAGGAAAATAAATATAAAAATATTTATAAATTAACTTAATAATATCATTTTTTGTCTAACTTCAAGATTTGAAAACTTCCTAGTACGGTTAGGAAGAATATTTTACATTTACATATTCTAATATTTTTCCCTAATAATTTGAAATTCATCCATACGTCTATAATTCACTAAGTCTTTCCAAACTTAGGGTTCAATCTAGGGTATTCTTTATGGATTTTTTATAGTTGTACTCCATCAAGTTGTTCCAAATATGGAAACACATAATTTCTGGACAATCTGGAAGTTTTGTTTTCCTTCCATGCCTTATTTACAATCTTATAAAACTTGCTCATCCAAGTGTCAGGGACTTTATAACGATTTTGTAAAAACACACTACAAAAGATGAGATATAATACAAAAGAGATATAATATATATAATTAGTTATAAAATAAAATAGACTTACATAAATGGTTTTCCATATTTTAAACTTTTCAGCTTCATCAACCTTAGTCCAATCATTTATATTAATTGGTATACTTGACTTCGTACAAGTCTACCAATAGAGGATTTCAATTGTTGGCCATTTTTCCCTAATGGATTACCATTAACATCAAATAAAATAGGTACTCTATCATTTGGGTTAAGTAGAGCATTAGGTATATTCTCCCAACCTCTTCTTTTCAAATGCCCCAATGGATCATTTGGATCTACAAGCTCTGGTACCCTAGGATCCATGACATATCTGCAAACAATGATGAAATAGAAATTAATTGACAATTTTAAGTCCAAACATATAAACATACATGAGTTAATAGAATAATATATAACATACATTATGTTTAATTAGGTTGTTGATCATATATATATATATATATATATATATATATATTCCTTCACAATCACTTCAAGTCCATGACAAAGAATCAACATCATCAACTAGATCATCACATGCATTAGACAATTTGTTTGAGAAATGATTAATATTGGATAATGTATCAAGCATGTCATCATCTTCTAAAGCATCACAATGGTAAAACTCTTTTTGTGGAGACATTAACACAACAAACCATCTTGTGTCAATTTGATCGCTCACGTAAAATACTTGTTTTGGATTAAGTGCTAACATGAAAGGATCATCAGTGTAACTTATCTTGGATAAATGTACAAGTCCAAAATCATATATTTTGTATTCAACATTGATAACATCTTCAACTTAATCACACAAGAATACTATTTCATGGAAGACCTCATAATCGAGTTCCCAAATATCTTGAATTATACCATAATATGTTTTATCAGAAAGTACATGATTACCATCTTTTGAACTAGAAAATTGCATAGTTTGTGTAATCATCTTCACACCATTATTATGATTTACTCGAACTTTGTCCCTTGCTTGAGTCGTAAACCTCGATCCATTAATTGTGAAACTAGAATATGATTTGATATGGAATTTTGGACCATGTGCAAGCCATTCTAAACATTATGTTATTTTATGATTGGATTTGTTGAGTTCAACTCGAATCTATGCATACAAAAACATGAAATTTGTTTAAAACAAAGTTTTAAAACATTGCATATAAGTACTAATGCATACTTACATGTTTGCAAAACCAATTAATAAGCTCTCACTTATGTTTATCATACAACCATTTTTCTCCTCCTTTTTTTTATAATAAGGATCAATCTTCAGTAAGTTTAAATGCATTCTGTAATGTTATTAAAGATATATCAATTAGATATCATTAATAGTTAAATATAAAATAATTTTATTTTAAATGAAAAAGGTTGAACTTGTCATCACTTACTCTATGTACTATTGTGCCTCATTATTAATTACCAAAATAATTAGGTGTGCTTTTTCCAATCGAGTGTGATCAATAAACAATTTCTTACTTTCATCAAGCATAAGGTTACCTACTTGGATCATGTGACATTCTAAGAACAACTTGTGCGTAGGATTCTCAATTTCATTGCAACCACTAAAGTATTTAGAACAAAATTCAATGGCCTTTTCAGCAATGTAACGTTCCACCATGTATCCTTTAGGTCGATTTATATTATTTACATATCCTTTAAGGACTTGCATGTATCTCTCAAAATGATACATCCACCTTAAGTAAGTAGGACCACACAATTGAACCTCTCAAACTAAATGAACACACAAGTGAATCATTATATTGAAGAAAAAGGAGGAAAATATTTTTCAATTAGACACAAATTCTCTACAACATCTTTCTGTAAAGAGTTTATCTCACCAATTGATATAGATTTCTTGCATATTGTATTGAAGAATGAACAAATATGAATTATTGATGATCGAATATATTTTGGAAGAATTCATCTAATAGCAACTGGTAATAACTCTTGCATTAAGATATGAAAGTTATGTGATTTTAATCTATAAAGTTTCTTATCTGTGATAGACACAAAATTTCTTAAGTTGGATGATTAACCATTAGGAACTTTCACACCTGCCAAATATTTACAAAACACATCCTTCTCTTTTATTGACATTGTATATGATACTGGTGGCAAGTATATTCGATTCTTATTATTTTCCACCCTTGGTGTCAATTCAAGTCATATTCCTAGTTTCTTTAAATCCAGTCTTGCTTTAATTCCATCCTTTATTTTTCAGTAATGTACCAATCAAGCTCTCACATATATTTTTCTCAATGCGCATGATATCTAAGATATGACAAATGTGTAGGTCTTTCCAAAAAAGGTAATTCCCAAAATATTGATTTTTTTATTCCAACAACCATGATCTATTAATTCAGTAACATTTTCATTTTCACCCCTTTTATTAGTTGACCTATTTCATTTCCCTCCATTGGTGAGTATTTTTTTCATCTTTCCATATCGTTTGAATGTCATACCATTCAATTGCCTTAATATCTCAACACCTCGCAAAGGTCGGGGTGTAGGATCATGATCTTCTTCACCATTAAACGGTTTCTTTTGGTATCTAAACTTGTGTCCAGATGGAAAAAATCTTCTATGTATTGTATAAGACATCTTTCATCACTACATATAAGACATCCCATATAACCTTTTGTTGCATATCTTGATAAGTTCCTATAGATAGGAAAATTATTAATTGTCCATAAAAGGACCTCTCTCAATTTAAAGTGTTCTTCTTTATATGCATTGTAAACATTTACACTATCATTCCACAACGTCTTTAAATCATCTATAAGAGGTTGTAAATATACATCAATATCAACACCGGGTTGTTTTGGTCCTACGATCAATAATGTTAACATCATGAATTTTATTTTCATACACAACCAAGGAGGAAGGTTGTATGTTACCATAATTACTAGCCAATAACTATATCTACTACTAAGGAACTATGTGGATTAATTCCATCGACAATAATGGCAAGACAAAGATTACGCGGATCAGATGTAAATTAAGGGGATAAATTATCTACTACTTTCCAATTTGGAGAATCATAAGGATGACGTAGCACCTCATCATCTTATCGATTATCTGAATGCCAAGTCAACATCTTTGATGTCTCTTTACTTTTGAACAACTTTTGAAAGTGAGGAATCAGAGAAAAGTACCAAAGAACCTTTACTGGCATGCCTTTTTTAGGTATTGTCTCATTTGTAGCATGCTTTCATCTCGATTCTTTACACATTGGAAAATCATCTAGTGTATCATATTCTTTTCTATAAAGAGTGCAATCATTTGGACAAGCATAAATCTTATGATATTTCATGCCAAATTGACTAAGAGATTTCTTCACTTCATAAATTAAATATGGTAATTCAATACTCTCAAGAAACATATCTATTAGTACATTTAGTAATTTTATGAATCCCTTATCAGAAAAACCATTTTTTGCCTTCACATTGTACAAATGAACCAATCCCGACATTTTAGTGTATTTCTTGCATTCTGGATACAACGGTTTTTTTGCATCTTCTAGAAGTTTTTTAAAGGTTTTGGGATCATCCTCATGTAGTTCATCTTCAACACCATGAAACATATTTTCTGTCTATACATTATGATAAGATGAATATAATCCATTCATATTCTTATTTATGTCTTTCCCATGAGTATTATCAATATTTTCTCTATGATAATATCAACATTTATGACTCAAAAGAATACCACTACGGATAAGATGATACCTAACCTCGTCAACGTTATGATATCACTCATTTTTACATTTAACACATGGGCATCGAATCATAGTAATTTTATTATTACTATTTCTACAAGAAATTTCCAAGAAACTTTCAACTCTAAAAATGTAGTCCTGCTCAATTCTACACTTTGACATCCAAGATTTGTCCATTTTTTTATTAATGACATTAAGCATATTAAATATATATCCAATCAATATATTTCAGATATTATTATATATGCATTCTCTAATTATTAAAATATCTATCAAAACATCATATAAAAATAAATACATAGAAACCAAACATAAAAAATATAAACACATAAATATAATTATATGAGATTGATTGTAATTACTAATAATAATATTCCACGTCATTTGAGTTGATTTCAAATTTAAGATGTATAAAACAAAATTTATATAACAATTTTATGATGATTAATTTTTTCTTAAAAAACTACACTACTTCAAATCTAAATTTTTAATAAACATCATATTGTTGAATCATGTTTTTCCCATTTCATGTTAACAAAAATAAATAAATTAAAAACCAACCTTAAATTACAATCATATATATATAAATTTATTTCATTACCAAAATTTTATACAAAACCTACGTAATAAAAATAATAACATACATATAATACAAAATCTACATAATAAAAAAATTTATACACATAAATAATAACACATAATATATGTAAAAAAATATGAATAATAAGTGTGTAAGATTAATAGAAATACTTACAAGAGTAAATAAAATGACAAAATAAAGGAAATGAAGAAAAAAATGATGTTTTGTAAGTGAGAAAATGAGTATAAATTTTTTGAGTATTTCACTCAAAAAATAGGGGATTTAGAAGATAAATTAAAGAGAAAGAAAACTCACTAAATGACATTGGAATTAGTGGTCATAGGTGGCCGAAAAATGAGAAAGAGTGGAGGAGGAGTTTCAGTCGGTTTTGGGTTTTTGAGAGTGTTTACATGTAGCTTATTGTTTTTGTCTAATGGGGAAGAAAGAAGAGAAAAGGAAAATATCCATGTGTGTAGCGTCGATTGACAAGTAGAACCAACGCTACGTCCTACGTGTAGTGTTGGTTCAACACGTCAACCGACGCTACAATCTACGTGTTTTAAGTCGGTTTTTTAACGAACCGACTTTAAATTCATTATAAGTCGGTTTTCTTCAAAAAATGACTTTAAATCTCAACTTAAATGATCATTTTGTAGTAGTGAGTAGAATCTTTTTGGCCAACAATTTATTAGACTTATTCAACACTTACATACATATAACCTTGTTTTGAGTGACTTAACTCATTTTAATGTTTATTGTATAAATGATTCAACAATTTTGATGTGTGCACACACATATTTTTTACATGTGATGATCGATATTGATATAAACTTATTCATATACTCACGAACACATAGATTATTATTAGCTAAAACACATTCGCACAATGCAATTCAAGAGGACCATGTTGTTGCACACTTTTTATCTTGTCATGGCACAAAATGTTTAATGTCCCCAATAATAAATTCCGAGAGTTGTTCAACGTGACACACTATTTCCTTTACAGCAGTACGTGTTTTATGGTGACATTTGTTTTGTACCCTTTACACATTGGTTGATATTTGATGTAAGGTTTACATACCTTTGTTTTTTTAGCTCTTAGGGTGCTATTCGAGTACTAAGTGTTGTGTTTTCGTGTGTTAATATGTTTATCTCTTTTGAAGCTAAAAACATCTAAAATTCAACAAAACATACTCGTGGTTTTGAAAAAAATAGATTTGTATAAATAATCAAATAAAATACTATAATAAAACCTATTCATTCTAAATAATCACATTAAAATCACGAAATATGAGTGTATTTTTAAATACTTGTCAAATTTACCACATGAAAATTAAGATGAAGTGTGATAATAGAGGTGTAGTGATTTCATATTTATCATTTTCTTCGATCAATTAAAGGATTAAATGCATTAATTCTTCTCAGAATTTTATGATGATGGTCTAATTGCTATAAATGGTGTAAATTTAGTATTAAATACCGTTATTTTATTTCTTTTCTCATATTTTGTAAGTAAATATACCATGATTAACGTATTGCTATATAAACTTCAAACACAAAATTTTAATAAAAAGATTATTCAAACATATTTAGTAGGATATGCTATTTTGACATGGGATTCATAAAATTTCATGCTCATATTTTGATTTATAAGATAAAAATATATTATAACACAAATCAACAGTAATGTTTATCATTTTATTGGTAATCCAGCACAATTTCATCTGAATTTTCATTTAAATTATGTAGCTTTCTTCTAAAAACCATATGAAGTGTTCATTTTGAAGGATTAAAACCATCTGAAGTGTTCATATGAAGTGTCCATTATTTCTCCAACAATCAAATTTGAGTTACAATTATATTGCACGAATGACAGGTTTTCTGCATGAAAATTGGGATTTATTATTATTATTTTTATTTTTGTTAAAATGAAAATTAGGAAAGTCATAATTTTCGAAATTTATTTGCCAAAGTTTAGTGATTAATCCGGATAAGAGAGGAGCATTCTTTCATTTTTTTTTTCTTTTTAGCTGCTTTCACATGGATTTACGTCAGGGTTACTTTTTTCTTCAATGAAGCAATAAAAGCCCTTCCTTAAAAAAGTCATTATTAGTTTTTTTTTTAAAAAAAAAATCAATGAAAGGATTAAAACCACAGGCACAAATTATCATTCTTCACTCAATTTCATCTCATAATAGAAAATTCATTCAAATTAGTTTCTATATCAAAGAACTCTCAAGATATTTAACATGATATTTGTCGAAAATAATTAAAATGACATTTTTTATTGACCCAATTCAATTTTTGTACACAAGAAGAAAATAATTCTAATACATCTAGTAAGACTGGTATTCAGTATTCACCCATATTCAATCTTATGTATATGAGTAAGAGAATCCTCTATATATATATATTTATAAAAATGTTAGTATACTTGATTCATTAAATTTAAGTTTATAGATTCTTTATCTGTTTAAAATTTTTAAACTAGTATTTCAAGTTATAATTTTTTTTTAAATATTTACATTTTAAAAAGAAGTGAGTTGAGTGTGAAATTTTTTAACTAAAAGGTCTAATATAAAATATTAATGAATAAATTGGATGAAAAAGAAATTCCAAATTTTTCCTAACATAAAAAACAAAATTCAAAACGAAAAAAAAAAATAAAAGAAAAGTACAAAACACATAAAGCTTAATTTTTTTTTGGCTAATTAAAAGAAATATAAGGAAAAGTTGCGCTGATTAGCTGGTGAGCACGTTAAGAAAATAAAAACAATGACATTCATTCGGTCATTGGTATACTTTACATCCGTATTACCTCCCATTTCATTCCCAAATCTTGAGATTGCTGTTAACTGCAAACCCTAACTAAGAACTTTCTCATCTTCTTGATTTATTTGATAAATAGTAGATTTATTTAATCAGAAAATGATCCAAAATGCAGTATTAATCGACATCATCAACAGCAATAAAATTGTTGAACATTCTTCTCCTCCTCCTTCTTCTGCAAGTTTCAGTCGACGTTCTCACTTACCGGAAGATCTCATCGCCGAAATCCTTTCGAGAATTCAATCGTCTAAATCAATCCTTCGATTCAGGTGTGTTTCCAAGTCATGGCTCTCTTTGATCAACGACATTAATTTCATTTACATGCATCTCTCTCATCGACTGTTGAATTACAACTACAACAATTATGATATTCTTATACTCCATAGCTGTTATGACTCCCCTACCTCCAATTATGCCTTTTCAATATACAACTCTGAAACCTTTGACCGGACCATTTCTTACCAACTTCCTCAATCTGTAGAAAGTATCTCTCTTTATGGAACTTGTAATGGCCTAGTGTTATTCTACTTTAACTCTAGTTGCAAATTTAAATTGGGGAATCTGGCTTTATTTAATCCTGTAACTGCGGAGCTCAAAACTATTCCAGTTGAAGGCGACCCTCGAGAACGTTCAACGTATGGGTTCGGTTACGATGCCTTTGAAAATGATTATAAGATAGTAAGGCTTTGTCAAGAGAGTGAATTATTGTGGCTACGCTACCAAGTGTTTGTTTACAGTTTGTCCATGAATTCTTGGAAAAAGCTTAATGTACCTACGCCTGAAAATCTTGAATTTAGTGTTCTACATCTCCCAGTTGTTTTCAATGGTCATATCAATTGGAGATGTCATCATTTTTACACCAATGATAGTTATATTGCTGCATTTGACCTTAGCAAAGAGGTGTTTAACCGAATAATACCACCACGAAATTGTGCAAGATTGGGTATAATATATCTAGGAGAGTTATGGGGACACCTTTCTGTTCTGACTGGTGACATGAACTATTATGAGATCTGGATGATGAAGGATTATGGGGTATCAGAGTCTTGGACCAAACAATTCAAGTTTGCAGATCCATGTACTTTCTCACCGCATGGATTTGGCAGGGACGGTACACTCTTATTAACACTTCAGGATTTTGAGTTTCACATTCCTCTCACTGAGCTCATATGGTATGATCCACTAGCCGAACAAGCAACTAAAAAGTTGCATGAGTTTGTACCACTTTCTTTCCGTCAAATATTATTTGGTTATGTTGAGAGTTTGGCCCCAATTAGCCCGGGAAAGAGCTTTACTGTTAAGTCCCCATAGGTAATTGAACTAGTCGTCTCTCATTTGTATTCATTTTCTTCTAGTTAGCCTTCTTAGTTATTTGATCTTTATGCTCCTCCCTTTGTCACTGCCATGTCCTACTTGGTTGTTCTTTGATCAATCAACACTACTTTCAATAAATTTCTTTCAAGCTGTAATGTTATTATTACTTACAGATAACATGCTGATATTGTTTTCCTCATAACTATGTGTGCCGTAATTGTCTTCATTGTGAAACAGGATCGGTGTAAATTATTTGAAAGTTCAAATGTTATGGTTAAGCAATTTGTAATTATAGAAAGTTAAGGTATATCTATTAAAAACATGATTTCTTGTTACGGGGCTCTCTTAGAATGTTATAATGAAGTGGGGAAAAAAATAATTGTATTAGAAACAATTCCCTGATGATCGAAAACTTTATCTTGGTGCAGTTGTTGAAATGAAACAGAATTAAATTAACCATTTCATAAACCCCTAATCAAATAATGTACTACTGAATAATTCTTTCCATATTTCTCGTACTTTGAAAGAGAGCTTCTTGAGTGCCACTGCTTATACTATCTCATTCTGCATTATCCTTTCGGCTGATAGCATAAAGGCCTGTATAGACTAATAATAGTATCAGGAGGATGGTATCTCTTCCCCAGTTGCTCCATTGATAATGCCAGAGCTTGATTATCTATATGGTTGCATTGGTACTACTGAAAGATGGAAGAGAGATATATAGATTGAACCAAAAAATAAAATATAGACATTTCGTTCTAATGATCATTCAATTTTGAAGTTGAGAATACTACTCACCACTAGTTAGGATTAATCATAATAAGTTCTAGTGCTACTGCTGATTCTTTCAGCCAATGGTATCGCGCATCCGCACTATGAATTTCCATCAACAGTACACCAACTGATGTTGATTCTTACTGGACGAAAATCAAATAGAACTTTCAAGAAGTACTCATACCCTCTCCATAACACGGGCTATTCAGTTAGGCAAACGACTGATTTGGTTCCCAAAAAATTGTGAAAATTGTTGAAAAAATGCAATTTTCTTTGGTTATATTCTTGTGAAATTTAGCTGATGGACTACTTCTCTGCAATCTTTCATGTGTTTCTTATGTTATGTTTGTTTGGTTCTTTTGATTAATTGCTATTTCATTTAACATCTTGAAGAAAGATAGCTTTGATTTTTGTGAGGTACTAACTAAAGTGATGCTTCATTTCTTTGATTATCAAAATGGGTATCGTCATTAGTAGAAGGGATGTAGAATGACTCTTTCGAATCAAAACTCAGAAGCGAGCTATTAGTAAGGGCGAATTTGCAGCATGCAGAAATTTGGGTTTTACAGAACCCATTTCTCACTTCCACAGAGCTCAGGGCATTCCAATTTCCATCCAATCTATCTGTGTCTCTTCTCATGTGAGTTCCTTTTATTCAATTTTATTTTGTTTATATTGTGTTTATCATTATTAACATTATTATCTGGCATTATTTTTGCTTCTATATTTCTATTCTTGTAAAAAAGTGGAAAAAACTTGAATTTTAAATGAAAAGGCTCTAAAATTTCTATATTAATAAGAAAGGATTAAAAACAACATTTGCTCTAGTTTGACTTGATTTCTATCACATAATATTTGGGCTCATAATTTACCATAAGTGTCAAACTTCAATCATACGTTAGAAAAAGGATGAACTTCTTGTTGTTTATATTTAACATGAATCTTTGGTTTTTCTTCCTCCAACTTTATACAAGTCAGCAGATTTATAAGCCTGAAAATAATAGTAGTAGTTGTGGAAATACAAAGTCTGATAGATATCTGTTTCTTCATCTTCCTTATTGACTATTCCTTATCACTACCACAATGATATGAATCGGTGGTCTTCTATCTCTTTTTTTTATTAAATCTCGCTTTCTTTAATTAATATGAATAAAGGAACATAGAAGCAGATAACTGGGTAATTCTTTAAAAGATAACTGTAATATTATTATTTCAAAGATAACTGAGTAATTCTATTTCTGCTATTGTTCTCCATGTAATTATTTGGGATGCAGATGTGTCATAATTTTGTCCTTAGTGTGAAGTATTAGTGTAAATTTGATTAAAGTTTTTATGTAATATTAGGGAAAAACTAGCATTTTGTCCCTAAACTTTCTGAAGTTTTAAACACATCAAAGTTATTACAAAATCCTATTTTTTTTTACAAAAACATTCCTAAATTAACTTAATGTTTATTTTGCATTTATATCCTTCTTACGAACATCATTAATTTCGTTCATGTTTGATAATGATTTTGATTTCTTATTTAGTAATTGATTGTGATTTCTGATTATTTTGTAAAAATAATCACCAATATCTTTCCTAACAACTTTTATTTAGTGATTTAAAAAAAATAAAAAATTGCCTATAAGTTGTTTGGTTATACTTTCTAATTTCGGATTTTATTTTGAATTTTTTCAAAAACCTAATAAATTAAAATAAATTTTGGTTATTATTTACAAATTTTATGTTATTAATCATTTTCTTCTAATATATAAACATACAAAAGTCATAAAACTTGATATAATCTTTAGAAAAAATGTTTAGTAAAAATGGAAAAAAAACAGAAATTAGATTAAAAAAGTTATTTTTAAAGATTCATAAATGAACCCATAATTTGTTAGTGGTTATTTAAAAATATAAAAAGTCAAAATTAAAAGTCGTTATCAAGCATACTGATTATAAAATCACTTAAAATAATAATAATTGAAATCTTAAATCAAATTGTTATCAAATACACAAATCATTAACATAAAATGATATTAGGGGAAAAAGTGTAGGCTTTTATATGGTGCATATCTAATAAATAAAAATCCCAAATTTTTTCTTCAGACAATTTGCATTTTTTGAATTCATGAATATTTCGACGTTACAGGACAATATTGTTAATAGGTGATATAATTACAATTATAACTGTTTATATTTTGTTTAATATAATTTTAAAAATTATTTTTATAATTTTATTAAGACTACCCAACTGCAGATATTCCATTTGTTGTAGCCACATGCTAGGAAAAGAAACATATATGAACAAATTATAAGTACTATATAGTTTTATTGACAATTTAAGCATATATTATTGACTTAAAAGTTCGATTTAATATAAAGGAATTGAGAACCTCTAGATAAGGATTGAATTCATCATTTCAAACCCGAAACGTTTCATTAAAACCAAGAGAGAATCCCAATACAAGAGTTCATACAATATTCATTCTAGTCTTCAAGTTCTCACATATTCTTCCTATTTATAAGTAACAACTCCACTTATAAAGACAAATATGACCCTATAGAATTATTAAAAATGACTCAAAGACAACAACAAGACTAACACAAATTAAACCACTTATTAATAATGTAAATAGTACTCCTAGCCTTCTACATCAATTCTCCCATTCTTAGAAAAAGATGCATCCTCGACTCTTGGTAGAATGAGAAAACGATAATGTTGAAAAATGTTGTACTCATAAAAATGAGCCTCTTGAAGATGGCTGAAAGAATAAGTCTGATAGTAAATTAATAACACCATCCGTCTTTCTTTTAAAAAATGGAAAATTAGCCCTCTCTCATGCTTAATATGAACCCTATTTTTACCACTAGTCACATCTAGTTGTCTAACAACACATAATGCCTATTTAGTGCCTCCATTCACCAACTCAGCAGCCTCGCTTGTAATCACAAAGGTTATCCACTTGAAGATGGATAAAATTTTCAATTTTTATGAAAGATCAATGACATCACTTGATAACCCTTGCTTGTTCTAAGAAATGAACACCACACATGATTCTTCTAATACTTGTTTTCTCTTGTGCTTGCGAACATATTTTCTGTGAACTTTTGTAAACTACAATTTTGCTTCATGGATCATAGAACATCACATCGATTAAATGAATTTACAATAATCTTCACCTTGCATGTGGGAAATTCAAGCAAACAAATAGCATAGTTTAGAGCCGTAGTCCAAGTAATAGAAATCGACAGTACCACTACAGTACTGTTTGCAAAACGTTTGCAACTATTTTTTCAAAACTAGACTTGAGGAGTGACTATCATCAGATAAGAATAAAGCTAAGAGATGAGTGGAAAACTACATCAAGACTAAGGAGGGTGTTATATGAATGGCAAGTCATTCCATTTGGTTTGTGCAATGCATCAAGCATCTTTATGAGGCTAATGAATCATGTAGTAAACCTTTCACAAGCAAATTTGTAGTTGTTTACTCTAATGATATACTAGTATTTAGCAAGACTGAAAATGAACACTTATAACACTCGAGGTAAGTACTTGAGGTCTTAAGGCAAAACAAGCTATTTCTCAACCTCAAGAAGTGTGAGTTTCTAACTAAAAAACTAGTGTTCTTGGGATTGTAATTGGCTTAGAAAGTATATATGAGGATGAAAGAAAAATAAAGACATTCCAAAATTGACCACAACAAATACATTGACAAATATATCCCTACATCAATTTTACCTTTAATTCAATTTATTGAAACAAAATTATTTTATTTTTAATGGAGAATATTTTTAGGATATTCTATTGGGGTCGAGGTTATGAACGAAGAGCTTGTTATTGTAACAATAAAATAACAATTGCATGGTACATTTTCAATAACTAATGTCATGCAATCATGCAATTTACCATACCATATTTCTAATAACTGAAAGTTGAAACCAATATTTAAAAAAAACTGTATAATGAAAATCAAAAGAAGGAAAATTGGTTCTCAATGAATGTGCTTATCGCTTTCATCCAGTTAAACAAATTAGATTTTAAAGATTTAATGCATAGGACCCAATGAATCTGAAGTACAAACAAAATTATTAAAAGGAAAAAAAATCAATAATTAAAACAAAATAAAAAATAATAAGATCACCAAAAAAATGAAATAACAGGAGGAAGAAAAGATCAATGAAAAATTTAGAAGTGCATTATCCACTATGCCAATGGCTTAATATTCCTCTAGTTGTTGCTAACAATCCACCCGGTGCTACATCATAGTCACATTGGGAACGTAGATAATTGTAATCATATACATATAAAACAACAGTAATGGAATGCCAATCCTTTGGCTTTATTTGTATAGTCTATATTTCTTGGTAGTCAAATCCCCAAGATCTATGAACTAGCCTATGTTTGACTAACCATGCAGACAAACAACCCTGCATCTTTTTTATATTTCTCCCCATTTTTATTTGTATAATTTTGATTCGTAAGAGTGCCATAAGTATATCCCTCCTAAAGCATTTTTCAAGTACAAAATTTCAGTATTTTCCCATGAATTGGTAAATTAGGCAGAATCCTTTTTTTGTACAGGTAAACAGAATAACAAATGGTGAGTCAATCTTCATAAATTGCCAGCCCTCAAAAGAATTTGACCTCGACTTCCCTCCACTAGAAAATCCATGAATTCCAGGCACCGGTTTGGGAAATGTTTTTGATTGATTAAAAAGAAGAATCTACTTCTATCGATGTGCCCTTAGACGCTGCATACATCATTGTATTTCCACTTGACATCTATCGTAATGATAAACGGCTCCTCGTCGTGACCTTTTCTTGGATTTCCAAAATTTTTGTTGCTCCACCCCCACAAGGGTAGAAAATTAAAAAGTACAAAATGAAAATAGAATTCTCTAGCCCAAATTTATGTAATAATAATAGACTAGTCATAAATCAATATGATGAAATAAGAAGGGTCAATGAGATAAATGAGATAAAAAAAGTGAATCTTAAGTGGACTTCGGGTTCGAATTTCATAGATAATATAAATGGTATTGTCTATAATAACAGGGATAGGCAAATGAAAGACTTTTTCAAGATTTTTATTCATCCACTTGTTGAAAATCGATTTGGTTGAACTTGAACATTCATTCATTGAAATGAAATAAGTAAACAACTGAATTGATTTTAGTTGGATGGTACCAATGGAATCCAATGCTAATGCTCATTTTTTATTGAATTAATTGTTCAACTTAACTTGCTTTACTATCAAATATTTTGATTCTTGATTTCAATAATTTTTGCAAAAAATTTCAACATTTTTTGATTTTATTATGAGAATAAATCCTACTACTTGGCCAAAATCATTTCTTTATGGTTTTAGAAATTATTGCTTCATGATTTTGAAGAAATCAAAATATGTGGGTATTCATAAATCTTAATTTATATTGAATGGAAAATTGGGATTTGTAAATGTTAAATATGCACCATGTATAAAATTACATTTTTTTTCTGTTGAAAATGGATCACTCAAGGCGCACATGGTCATTCTCTTTCACTTTTCTTTTAGTGAAAGTAATTGTATTTTTAAAAAGGACATACCTATATCTCTAATATTGAGTTCTGGGATATATTTGTATATGAGCATGATGTTAATATCATTTCTTTATGGTTTTACCAATTATTATTACGTGTATTGCAAGTGAAAATTTACTCTTACAAATTAAATGGAGAAATGTATCATGTATAAAATTACATTTTTTTTCTGTTGAAAATGGATCACTCAAGGCGCACATGGTCATTCTCTTTCCCTTGTATTTTTAAAAAGGACATACCTATATCTCTACTATTGAGTTTTGGGATATATTTGCATATGAGCATGATGTTAATATCATTTCTTTATGGTTTTACCAATCATTATTACGTGTATTGCATGTGAAAATTTACACTTACAAATTAAATGGAGAAATATTTTTATTTATGATAATATATTTGTATTACGATATTTCAATTAAATCATGAAAACAATTATTTATTTTATAAACACATAAATATGTAGTTTACTTTTAGTATGATATTTTATTACTGTCTGTGTATTCGAAAATAACATTATAAAAGTCAAATACAATAAGTAAATAATATATTTTTCTTTATCAATGCTTCATAAATAGTCATATAAAATATATAAATAATATATGAAGAAAATTAAGAAGTACTCATAAGTTATACATTACAAAATTTTGTAATTATTATGAATATTACGAAATAAATGAAAATCTAACCATAACTATTTTGATAACTTATTGCTTTTATAGCATTAAAAATTAGATATTTTAAGGTGAACGAAAAATAATATAATAAAAAAATTTAGGCTCAGATATGTTTGTTGCTTTTCACAATTTTTTTTATTTGTATATCTTCAAATAAACTCTTCCTCATTTCAACTCATAGATTTGGATCATATCAAATATCATTTGAGATAAATAATCATCAAATAACCTTACAACAAATGTGAGAAAACTAAAAATTGTGGTCATATTGTCTAGTAAGCTAGATATATAATAATTATTAGTATTGGATTGGGAGCAGTAAAGATGCACCAAAATAACTATACGTGATCTCCGATTATTTTAATTTTATAAAGAAAGTTGAAATGTGATTTAATAATCAAAATTAAATACTTTTATAATTTTAATTTTTCATTCTTAACTAAATGAATATGTCACTTATTTATTATTTTGCAAATAATTAATTTTAATTAAAAACATTGATGTTTAAAAGAATTTTGATTGAAATAAATATATGCAATTTGTAGCTATTTATATAAAAGATAATTATGAAATCGTAATTAAATGATCCAAACTGAAATGTTTTGAAATTCTAGTTTTTAATGATTGTTATTTATTATTCTAAAAAGAATTAATTTTAATTAAAAATAATAAATATTTGAAGAAGTATGACCAAAATAATTATATGAAATCTATAACTTTTTAAATTTTCTTCTAAATTTTATAAAAAGAAAATTTAAAAAGAGTTATTAAATAATCCTAATCGAAGACTTTTGGAATTTTAGTTTTTAATTTTTAATTAAGCCATATATTTGTTATTTATTATTCCAAAAGAATTAATTTTAATTAACATTGAAGTTTTGAAGAAATTTGACCAAAATAATTATACATAATGTATAACTTTTTAATTTTATAAAAAAGAAATTATTAAATAATTGTAACTAAAGTCGTTTAGAATTTTATTTTTTAATTCTTAATTAAGCCATTATGTCTATTATTTATTATTTTAAATAATTAATTTCAATTAAAAATGTTGAAAATTAAATTATGAATGTGATTAAATAATCGTAACTGAAGTCTTTTAGAGTTTTAGTTTTTAATTCCTAATTAAGTTATTATGTCCATTATTTATTCACAAAAAAATATTTTTAATTAAAAATAGATATATGAAATGGTGGTTAAATAATTTAAATTGAAACCTTTTAGAATTTTAGTTTTTAATTTTTAATTAAGTCTATTGCTATTATTTATTAATCCAAAAATAATTAAATTTAATTAAAAAATATTATAGTTTTGAAGAAACGTGACGAAAATAATTATAAGGAATCTATAACTTTTTGAATTTTATAAATAAGAATATTAAGAAATAATGATTAAATAATTCTATAAAGGAAATCTTATAAAATTTTAGTTTTTAATTCCGAATTAATTCATTATGTTTGTAATTTATTATTTTAAAAATAAATAATTTTAATTAAAAATATTAAAATTTTAAAGAATATCAAAATATATGATATATTTAATACACATAATTGGATTTATTTATATGCGAAAATGCATTGAATATTTATAGTAGACATCATCGATCGAAATATGATGTCACTTTTAGGGTTATGATGATCATTTTCATATAAAAGTACAAACTTGTTTTTTTATAATAGTTATAAGATGATAAGATTATAAGATAAATTATTACTTTATGATTTTGAAGGGAAAAAAATTGGGTATTCATAAATCTTACTTTGAGTTCAGTTCCTTTTTCTCTATACTAATGAAAGCAATCAAACAAGTTTGTCAGGACTCTCACTACAAGCCAAAATAAGCAGTTAAAAGAATAATAATAGTATGAAGGATGGTATCCTCAGTGCTCCATTGATTATGCCAGTGCCTAATAACTTGTTTGGTCTCTTGGGATCAATTGAAACTTCTAACGAGGAATTTTACCTGATGACTGTAAGCAGAACCTCTACACTTGCTTTATGCACTGCTATTAAGGTACTTATTCAATTTTTGAACATGCTGATGAATTCTAAAGATTAAATACTAGGAATAATCTGACTGAAGATAGCTATTATATGGTACTATGATTTGTGTCAGGATGAAAGAATCAATAAGAGATAGACATGACACTAGAACAAATCTAACTTTTGTTGAGACCATTTCTGTGGCTATGAAATTTGAAGCTCAATTGTCGAGGTTTATGTGCAACTCTTATCAAAGAAGAGGATAAATAGACCCAAGCCCTAACAAATCTTTACTTACGCTATACCTACCAAAAATACAATCATAAACCACATAATGATACAGTGAACCAAAACAGAAAATCAACCAAACAACCTTGCACACAAGCTAAAAGCAACCCTTATGCTAGTCTTATCTTATTGAAATGCTTTAAGTGCTTACAGCCTGGACATCGATCTAACAAATGTCCATAAAGAAGAGTTGTTAACATGGTTGAAGATTGATGAAACTGATGAAGGATATGAAGATGCTCATGCTCATGTGCTAGAAGAACCATAATTTCTTGATGAAACAGGTGATATTGAAGACAGTGGAATTTGTGTTCTCCAAAAGCTTCTACTATTGGAATTAATTTCAATTAATTACAACATATATGGGCATATATGTGATATAAATATATATTGAATAATAGATTGTCAAATATTTAATTAGACCTGTTATAAAGTGATCAAATTAAGTATTATTTATCGGGTTGAATATGTGTCATGAGAAATGGGCCTTTAATGTGTAGAATGCATATTAATAACTTTATGATTTAGTGATGGTCTAAATTATATAAAGTTTGGAGATAATGTAATTATGCTATTGGTTCCTGGAGAACACAATTAAATATAACAATGTTCTTTAAATAAGAAAATATCCAATAAGGCAAGTTTTGAATTTAGAATTTGAATCTGCTTAGGATTCAATAAGGAAATATTAAATAAGAAAATATCTAACGAGGAAATAGATTACAGACCACCTCTTGAAATTTAGAGGCATCTTTTCCTCTATTAGCGTTTATTCGTCTCTCTCTCTCTATATAAAATATATAGAAAACAAAAAATAGAGAGAAGAATTAAAAAAAAAAGGGAAAGGATTTTCAGTTAAAGACTTGCAATTTGGGTATCTTTTATTGTACAAAATAGAACGTTGTTACTATAGCTTTTCTTGCTCTCTCCATCAAACTTGAGAGAGATTACTTGGAGATCTAAAGGCTTCCAATGATCATCGGTGATTGTATCTCTCTGGAAGATCATGGCAATAGACCAAGGTAATTTAGAATCAAAGATTGAACGTTCACTAGAGGATCATGGTAAATCTAAGATTTATGAATTGTAATATGGTTATGCATGATCACAAATAAATCTCTATCATCTACTAGTTCCAAAACAATCAGGAAAGACCAAAGAAATGACATCTTTAGGACAAGGTGCATCATTAACAAAATGGTGTGCACTGTAATAATTGATAGTGGTAGTAGTGAGAATGTTGTCTCAAAGACATTGGTGAAGGCATTGAGGTTAATTGTGTAACCACACCCTAGACCCTATAAGATAGGTTGGATTAAAAAAGGCTTTGAGACTAAAGTCAATGACTGTGTAGGGTTCCTTTCTCTATTGGCAAGCAATATCAGGATGTAGCTAACTGTGATGTTGTGGATGTCCCAGCTTGATAAATTCTTCTAGGCAGATCATGCCTGTCCTACATGAAAGAGATAATACTTATCTTTTTCCTTGGTAAGGTAAGAAAGTTGTATTGAACCATGTATCTGATCTTGAGTATGTCGTTGGCACTGGTAGTGTTAAAAAGTCTTAGTTAGCATCAATGGACCACAATTACTTAGATTTAAAGGAGTGCAAGCAAGTTCAGTCATTGCCAAATAGTGTGTTGATCAAGGCAATCAGATACCAGCTCTACTACAATCACTACCGAAAGAATACTAGGATTTATCCTATCAGCTGAGCTGTCTTTGAGGAATATATAACATCATTGGTACGTAAGCTAAAATATCTATCTTGTTTTATTATAGAATGAGTCCATAAGAGTAGTTGATAATCTATTGAAGAAGCAACTTGTCAAAATGAGCTTGCGCCCTTGTGTCGTGTCAAACCTCCTTGTTCCAAAGATGGATGGGTCTTATAGGATGTGTTGATAACATAACTATTCATAAAATCACATCAAATATATTTTTAATTCCTCGTTTAGAGGACATGCAAGATAAACTTAATGGATTGTGTTCTCTAAGTTGGATCTCAAATTTGGTTATCATCATATTAGAATTAGAGCTGGGGATGAATGAAAGAAAACATTCAAGACTCATAAGGGATTGTATGAGTGACTTGTCATGCCTTTTCCACTTTGCAACGCTCTTAGCTCACGTTTGGTTTGCAGAATGTAAAAGTAATAGAGATGGTTATGGTTATTGAATTAAATGTAAATGAAACAGTATTGCTATTACAGTGTTTGATGCGAACACTGGAATCAAAGAAAAAAATAATATCGTAGTGTTTGGCTTATAATTGGAGTGGGATAGAAAACATTGTATATTATTTTAATACCTTTATGTTCGGTGAAATTTAAATAATATCATTAAATTGTTATTTTTTCCGTTAGACAAAATATATTATTAAAAATTATTACTTAAAAAAATTATTTAATCTTAAAAATATAAAAATAAGAAGAGTTTTTTTGATAATTTTTTTATTCCATATTATTTGTAAATAACACCAAAGTATTAATATATGGTAATGAAGTCTTAATTTTAATCCATCGTATCAATATCAAATATCACGTAATCAAAATTGAAAAAAGTACAAAGGATTTTAAGGTTATAGGTTTGGGGGTTTAGGAGTTAAGATTTAAGGTTTAAGGTTTTAGGGCTTAAAGTGTAGGACTAAATTGGAATAAAAAATTTCATTCATTGGTACGAGAATGAAATAACAATTCCATTAGGGGATGGGGAAATATTAATTTCATCTCTTTTAGGAATTGTTTCCACTCTATTCCTAGTCCATAATACAACCAAATATAGGAATGTGTAAAAAAATTATATTCTCAATTTTATTCCTACCAATTAAATATCACCTTATTATATTTATGAGATTGGTAAATCAAGTTCAAAAGCCTTTCATAGGGAGATAAATAGTAGTATATTTTGATGATATTTTAATGTACAATAAGTCCAATGAGCACACTCAAGAATGTGCTGCTAGCTTTAAGGGAAAATAGATTGTTGTTGAACAACAACAAATGTGCTTTCCTCACTATCAGTCTTGTTTTTAGGATTTGTCAAAGTGACAAGGGAGTGTTAGATGATCCCAAAGAAGTGCAAGCCATTGAAAACTCCAGGAAACATCCATGAAGTATGCAGTTTCCATGGCCTTGCAACTTTCTACAAGAGATTTATCAGATATTTTAGCTTAATTGTAGCTCCAATTACTGGATGTGTTAAAAGGGATAGATTCCATTGGGGTGAGTAATAGGAAAAGAGTGTTCAATAGCTCAAGGATAAGCTTAGCAAAGCTGCTGTTCTTGCACTACCTAATTTTGAAAAAGTCTTTGAAGTTAAAAGTGATGCATCATGGACTAGTATTGGAGTTGTATTGATGTCGAGAGGGAAGGCAGTTAATTTTTTTAGTAAAACGCTCAATGAAGATCGACAGAAGTGGAGTACTTAAGCAAGAATTTTATGCCTTCGTGAGGTCCCTTAAACATTGGGAATATTATCTCATTTCTCCTTAATCGGTAGTACATTTATATCACCAAGCTTTACAGTTCATTAACTCACATAAGCAACTGAATTAAATGCATGTCCATTGGGGGATATAATTAGAATATTAGATATTATATAATTATGACCAAGTTTTTTTATTAGTTCAAAAGTTTTATTTAGTGTTCTGCTAGGACTAGGATTAGGATTTTAGTATTATTACTTCTATATGTACACATGCAATCATTCAATATTATAACGAACGAGAATTATATATTTTTATTTTGATTTTCCTTTTCTCTTTACTACTTGTTTTGATTTGGTACATAAGCTAAAATACCTAACTTGTTTTATTATAGAATGAGTCCACAAGAACATGAAATTTTTTTGCAAGAAATTGTTGATGATATGCTGACAAAGCAACTTGTCAAAATGAGCTTGAGCCCTTGTGTAAGAATAAAAGATCCAATATAATGGGTATTTATATCTAACAGTAAAAAAAAACAAGTAACATATTTAACAATTAAATGACACAATTTAAAATATACATATATATAAGACTAAAATAATCCTAAATCTAATTGATTTAGGGTTTAGGGTTTAGCGAAGAATAAAATAGTATTATTACTAAGTCAATATTTTTTTGTTTAAAATATGCCTTCTAATAACTGACCTCCTAGTTTTGTCTATTTTTCTCTTTGTTATAAATGATACTTATATTAGTCCTGAACTCTTTTGTGTAGTGTCAACTCTTCTTGTTCCAAAGAAGGATGAATCTTATAGGATGTGTATTAATAGTAAAATTATTAACAAAATCACATCAAATATAGGTTCTAATTCCTCGTTCAGAGGGCATGCTAGATAAGCTTGTTGGATCCATTGTGTTCTCTAAGCTGGCCCTCAAATCTAGTTATCATCATATTAGAATCAAAGTTGAGGATGAATGGAAGACAACATTCAAGACTCGTCAAGAATTGTATGAATAGCTTGTCATGCTTTTTGACTTTGCAATGCTCTTAGTACATTTATGAGATTGATGAATCAAGTTCTAAAGCCTTTCATAAGGAGATATGCGGTAGTATATTTCCATGATATTTTGATCTACAAGTTCAATGATGAGCAATATGAGCAATTCAAGAATGTTGTGATAGCTCTAAGGGAAATAGATTTGTCGAGGGAGTGTCAAATGATCCCAAAGAAGTGCAAGCCATAAAAGATTTGAAAACTCCAGGAAACATCCATGAAGTGCGCAGTTTCCATGGCCTTGCAACTTTCTATGAGATTTATCAAATATTTTAGCCTAATTGTAGCTCCAATTATTGGATGTGTTAATAAGGGTAGATTCCATTGGGGTGAATTACAGGAAAAGTGTGTCCAACAGCTCAAGGATAATAAGCTTAGCCAAGCTCCTGTCCTTGTACTACTAATTTTGAGAAAGTCTTTGTAGTTAAAAGTGATGCTGGAACTAGTATTGGAATTGTATTGATGCCAAAAGGGAAACCAATTGAATTTTTCAGTGAAAGACTTAATAGGCAGAAGTGGAGTACTTATGAGCAAGAATTTAATGCCATTGTGAGATCCCTTAAACATTTGGAATATTATCCCATTCCCCCTGAATTCGTACTTCATTTAAATCACCAAGCTTTACAGTTCATTAAGTCAATAAGAAACTGAATAAAATGCATGTCCGTTGGGATTATAATTGAAATATTACATATTTAGTATTGTTAGTATTAGAATATTAGATATTAGATAATTATGATTTAGTTTCCTTATTAGTTTAAGAACCTTATATAAAGTCCTATTATAATTAAGATTAAGATTTTAGTATTATTAGTCCTATAAATACACATGTAATCTTTCAGTATTATCATAAATGAGAATTAGTTCTCTCTTTATATTTTGTGATCCCTTTTCTACCTTTTTTGATTTTTTAATATTTACTTTCACATAAATCTATTTTATATTTCTTCTTAGTATCAAAGCCATGTTCATTCCTGAACAGTTCTAATTTATTTTCTAAACCTATTTTGATCTTAATTTCATAAAAAAATTAGAAATTCACGACAGTCGAAGTTGGTTTAGGGAAAAAAATTCATGAGAATGTTCTATATTTTCAATTTAGTAATGTTGTGAACCCAGTCTCCCAATGCTACTTTTGTTTCTGTCACCAACTACTCCCTATGCTAATTCTGTTTCCGTCGCCATCTACCCAGTTGTTGTTGCTAATTACCTAGCCAATGTTGCCTTTGGTTGTGTTGCTAATGATTTGACCTTTTGGATCTTTATATAAGGCCTTACGTCTAGAGCTCTAGTGGTTGATTTGTGTTTGTCAATTTGATTAATGGACGAGATTGGTCAAAAATCCTCTTTCAATCGGTCGTGTCGCCATCCATCATCTAGCCATCAATTTACCCGACCTTTTGTGGGTTTTGTTGTGATGTGAGCTCCTATTCTACTCATGATTTAGATATGGAGTTATAGGTTTCTAAAAAAATCTGTTCTAGATGTTCTCTAGTTATGGGTTGATTTTGCATATGGTTGATTATAGTTGATTTGGATATTTTGGGTTCATATATGGTATTTGGGCTGATTTGATATATTTTGTTGGTTTGACTTCTCTTTGCTTGGTCTATACTACCATAAAAAATAAAAAAATTTAGATTTAGGAAAAAATGGTGGAATTTATTTCCAAAAGTTAAGAATTTGGTTACTTTGGTTGATGGACTGTTTTGGGGTTCTTGGCTTGATTTGGGTATGTTGGTTTATTGGATATTTATGGGCTGATTAAATATCCTAATTGTTATTGAAATTTTCTAAGGCTTATATTTTTTTTACTGTTATTATAGATTCACAAGTGGGTCAATGAAGATGTGTAAATCGTACGTACAGGCTTCCCTTTTGAACTTGCAATGTTGGAAGTGGTTTCTTTTAATTAACTGGGTAATTTCGTATCATTTAATTTTCAAGTCACTATCGCTTATTTTGACTAGTTCTGTCGTTACTGTGTACTATTGTTGTGGAATTGGTTTTGTTTTGCAACGACTGATTTGATATTTAATTAATTTTGGGTTGATCGGGTGTTTTGTACTGATTTGATGGTAGGAGTTTCTCGTATTGATGTCTACCACTACGTGTTGATTGGCTTCTTATATGGTGTTGTTAGATTTCTTGTTTTTATGCTGCCATTACGTGGTATGATATAATGGAGTGCTTGTACGTTGCTACTATTAGGTGGGTTATATATACACTAGTGGATGTTACTATTTGATTGATTGAAGATTACCTAGTTATATGTTTTTATGTATCGAATTAAAGGGTTATCATTTTGAGTTCATTAAAACTCAAGTTCTATTATTAATGCTTTATAATTAGGTTATTTGTTATTGTCAGATTTTAATACATTGCCATTCAAGTTGGACATATTATATATTTATGCTCTAACTTGGGAGAGAGTTAGAGTGTCTTCCTTCTAACCGTGTCAATAGTTACTTACATTAACATTTATTTGTTAGGTGTCCTTGCCATTGACATTGCTACATTCCAGTCGCATTCGCGTTTTCAGAAAAGCCTTTTTATACGTGATTGTGCACTGCTTTATCAACCTATGTCACAATATTTCTTTTCTGCAATAGTTTTGTTGTTATTTGATCTATGGCATCACGCCCTTTGTCATTTTTTGTGTTTTAGGGGTTTTTTCTATGTAACCCTACACTATCTATTACATGTGGCATACGACTTCATTGAAGGATAGCCTACTCAACAAAGTAGCATAATTTATTATTTTTCAGTTATTTGTAGTTAGTTCAGTAATTATTTTTACACATTTTGACAAGACTTTTCGTAAGCAAATTTAAGATTTCTATTTTATTATCCTTTATAATTATTAAAGTTGAGTTTATCTATGTTAAACTTCAGGAAAGAATTAAAATATTAGATATTAGATATTTAATAGTATTAGTATTAGAATATTATATATTAGATAATCATGATTAAAGTTTTCTTATTAGTTATGAGTATTATTTAGAGTCTTTTAGTATATTTCTCCAAAAATATACATGTAATCTTTTAATATTATAATGAATGAGAATTAGATTATTTTCCTTTTAGTTCTCTATTTGTTTTGATTCTTTAATATTTGTTTTCGTATAAATCTATTTTATATTTCTACTGTTATTTCTCCAAAAGTTTGTTTTCAAACATAAAACTGGTGCAAAACTAGTAACATTCTCATGTTACTAGTTTTGGCTCTCTACCTGAACAATATTCATATGATAAGGATTTTGGTAATATTTAGCGATAATGTATGGCAATTTGTTCCCATAGATTATTACAATGTTCAACAATGGTATCTCTTCAAGGGAGGAGTAGAACTTTGTATTCCTAAAGCTTCACCGAGAGAACAACTGCTTCAGGAGATGCATTCCAGTGGCCTGACTGCTCATACGGTAGAGAGAAAACTTTGGGTTTGCTTGCTGAGAGGTTCTACTGGCCACACCTTAAGAGAGATGTATGTTTTAGATTTTTTCAACGTTTGGCATTTGTCAATTTGCTTAGGGTCGCACACAGAACACTAGTTCGTATATGCCTTTTCCTCTTCCGTTGTTCCATAATCTATTGGGAAGATTTGAGTATGGATTTTGTTCTTTGGCTTCCGCAAATGCAGAGACCTGTTGACTTAATCATGGTGGTGGTTGACAGGTCTTCAAAAATGTCTCTTCATTCCTTGTAAAAAGACTGCATATACAAATTACATAGCCCAGTTCTTTAAGCAATTGTCAAACTCCAAGGAGTGTCAATGCTCGTCACAGCTGACAGAGATGAAATTTACTTGCTACTTTTGGCAAGAATTGTGGAAGAGGCTAGACACTACACCCAAGTTTAGTAGTGCATTCCATCCTCAAACAGATGTTCAGACCGAAGTAATGAACAAGACTTTGAGTCAATGCTTCGTTGCATAGTAGGAGATGAGCCAAAATATTACATTCAAATCAAGCTGAGTATGCTTTTAATAACATGGTTAATAGAAGCATTGAAAAATCCTCATTTTTCATTCCCATATTCAACTTCTATTTACAACAATTAAAAAAATTGAAGAATATAATTCGTATGTAATGAAAAGCTTTTAGTCATTTTTTCCACAATTTAAGAAAATTTTGAAAATGATAAGATATAAAGATATTATAGCTTTTCATTTATTTTCCAAATGGATATAAGCTTATAAAGATAATTGATTGTTTTAATAACTTTGAAGTTTTATTAAAATGTCATAATTTTGTTTAGTTTAGTTTTTTTTTTTTGTGAAATTTTGTAAATTTTTAATCTACAACGATAATATTTTTGATATGTTTATAAAATTTAAGTTAGATATCTTGATCTAACATGGATATTTTAAATCTAGGCTCTATTGCTTGAACTTCAATAAGGTGTGTACAACATTATTTTAATGGAATATGCCCATGGTCATTTGTGGAAAAAATATTTATTATACTTACCAATAAAATATGCATTGCAAGTGACTAAATTTAATGTAAAATATTACAATTAATTGTAATAAAATATTAAAGAGATTTTAAGAGAAAAATTGAAATATTATTTTTATTTCTTTGATATCTTTCAAATGTATGTACAACAATATAAATATGACTAGGAGTTAGATAAATAGATCACTATTATAGCCTGTACGTAATCACTATTATGTACAACTTGTACATAACCATTATTACAGCCTAATTAATATCTCTGAAATTTTGCATTTTCTCTTAAGTTGGGTGATAAATATTAATCATTCCTAACTTGTAATCTAGTTTTTCAAAGATGGTTCAAGGTAATTCTTTTAGTAAGGATATCTACAATTTGATGACGAGTAGATGTACAGAGGAGGTCTACAATTTTGCCACCTAATTTTTCTTTAATGAAATTATGATGAATTTTTACATGTTTGGTAAGGTCATAATAAACCGGATTTCTTGTAATTCTTATTGTAGCTTGATTGTCACAATGCATGCTAATAGGTTCAGTAGTTGTGAAATCCATTTCATTAAGTAGTCTTCTTGATCACATTCCTTCACAAATCTCATGGGTCATAGCTCTAAATTCAGTTTTTGCAATGTTTCGAGCGACTATTGACTATTTCTTACTTCACCAAGTTACAAGATTGTCCCATACGAATATACAGTACCTAATGGTAGATATGCGATCCACTATAGAGCCTATCCAGTTAGCATCTGCAAAGACTTCAATTTTCTCGGTAGGATTCTTACTGAAGTACAATCATTTTTCTAGTGTCATCTTGAGATATCTGAGTATACAATAGAACGCCTCCAGGTGTTCTTCAATGAGACTGTTCATAAATTGACTTACAATACTCACTGAAAAACCAATATCTGGTCTAGTGTGAGATAGGTAAATGAGTTTTCCTACTAATCTTTGATAAAGACATTTGTCAATAGGTGCACTATTTTCTTTGATGATGAGTTTTACTATAGATTCTATCGGAGTTTCTACTGGTTTACACCTCATCATTCCAGTTTCCTTGAGAAGATTAAATACATATTTCCTTTGATATATATATATATATATATATGTCTTTCTTTGTTCGGGCTACTACCATTCCTAGGAAATATTTGAGATTGCTTAGATCTTTGATCTCAAATTCCTTGGCTAGGAACTCCTTGAGTTTATTCATCTTAACTATAGAATTACCTCTTAGAATAATATCATCTATGTATATAATTATATACCCATATATCTTCAGAACTTAAGAAAACCTATCGAACTAAGCACGTGGAGACTACTTCAATCTATATAAGGATTTCTTAAGTTTGTAGACTCTATTGGTTGGAGCAAGAGATTCAATTCCAGGAGGAATGTCCATGTAGAGTTCTTCTTCGAGATCACTATTGAGAAATGCATTCTTGACATCTAATTGGTAGATAGGCCAATGCAAGTTAGATGCTAGGGAGAGAAGAACACGAGTAGTGTTGAGCTTTGCTACAAGTGCAAATGTTTCTTGATAGTCAATCCCATATACTTGAGTGAATCCCTTAGCCACAAGGCAAGCCTTGAATCTTTCTACACTTCCATCTACTTTGTGTTTGACTATAAAGATCCACTTACACTCAACAATTGATTTTTTCGGTGTTAGTTTTGTCATCTCCCAAGGATTGTTTTTCTCTAAGGCATTGAGTTCTTCAATAATAGATGTCTTCCATTCAGGTACCTGAAAAGCTTCATGAACGAAATTTAGAACCCGTATATGATCAAGGTTGCTAATAAATGCCTTATAACCTAGTGAGAGATTTTTATAGGAAACAAAGTTGTAGATGGGGTGGTTTCTAGAAGATCTTACATCTTTCCTTACAGTAGTTGTAAAATTCAAATCATTAAGAGGTAGCTCAATAATCGAAGGTTCAGTAATGTTACCTTGTGAATTGTCAAAATGGTCTTTAGTCGGGTCAAACTCCTAGACTAGCTTAAGATATGCTTAGTTCTTCGTTCCCTCTTGAATTCTTCTCCTCCTAAAGTAGACAAAAGGTCACTTTTTAGGACAGGGAAATTTGGATCTATTCGTAGAGGAGTTGAGGGTTCATTGGGATTATTAGGAGCATTTGTTTGAGACAGAATTTGTGGGAATCATTATTTGCTCGTATGAAGGTGATGACTGAGTGGTAATTCTATTCCAAAGCTAGTATTCATTGCCTATGTTCTCCACTTGAATGGCAGGTTTATGATAGTACGCATATTGTTCAAAGAATGTGACATCCATTGTATTATAGAACCATTTTGTGACAGGAGAGAAGCATTTGTATCCTTTTTGGTGTGATGAATACCCTAGGAATATGCATTTGATTTGGGATCAAGTTTACCTTAGTGATGTACATGGACATAAGTAGAACATCCGAATATTTTAAAGGGAATGTTGGACATGATTATGATGTGTGGATATGACTCAAGTAGAGTATTGATAGGTATTTTGAAAGTGAGGACACGATAGGGCATCTTATTGATAAGATAGGTATTCGTAAGGATAGCTTCCCCCAGAAATGTTTAGGGACATGAGTTGTGAACATGAGAGATTTAGCTACATCGAGAAGATGCTTATTTTTCCTTTCAATCACCCTGTGTTTGTTGAGGTGTATTAACACAGGAGCTTAGATGGACAATCCCATGACTTAACAGATAATCACTAAAAATTGAAGCGAAATATTCCTTAGCATTGTCAATTTTCAATACTTGGATTTTTGTTTGAAATTGGGTTTGAATCATGGTATTGAAAATTTTAAAGATTTGATCTGCTTTAGATTTTTCTTTCATGAGAAATAACCAAGTGATTCGAGTATGATCGTCTACAAATGAAATGAACGAACATCTCTGTTATGTTTTTTATTTGAGAAAGTCTCCAAATATTAGATTGAATTGATGAGAAATGATGTTATTTTTTATATGGAAGATTGGGATATGAATTTCTAACGTGTTTTGAAAATTGACATACTTCACATTAAAAATCCTTTGAATTTTTTTTTCCAAATATAAGAAATTAGGATGACCTAGGCGATAGTTATTCAACATGATTTCACCATCGTTATTGGACTTAAGATTTAACAAAGCTTTATTCTGAGAAGGAACCTCGGATACAGCTTGTAAGACTTGTCTTTCTGGAGGGTCTTCACTTTTGAAAAGATAGAGTCCCGAGCACTCTTTAACACTGTCAATCATCTTCCCCAAATCCAAGTCCTGAAATACACAAAGATTATGAACAAATTTAGCCATTTAATTTTTATAACGAGTGAGTTTAGTAATTGATAAGAAATTACAATCAAGGGTAGGAACAAGAAGGACATAATCGAGAATAAAGGAATTTGAAATTTTTGTTGAACCAAATCTTATTACTTTGGATACTGATCCATCAACAATTCTGACAGTATGTCTTTCTTGGTAGGTTTTAAAATTCATGAGAAGAGAAGCATCACTCTCCATGTGGTATGAAGCGGCAACAATCCATGGTTTCTTAACCTGTTTCACACTAAAAGCGTTGAGAGTGTTACTTGATTGAGCTACAATGGCATATGATATTGGCAAGGATTTTCCAAACAATTTCTACAAGAGATCAATTTGTTCCTTGCTAAATAGGGTAGATTCTGGTGGAGCAATTCCATGTGTTGTGGAGGCAGTATTTCCATGGCTTTCTTTGTTGGTGTGCCTTGTAGAGGGTGGCTTCCAATAAGCTGGCTTTCCATGAATTTTCCAACAGGTTCCGTTAGTGTGACTAGGTCTACGATAATGGTCACACCAAGGTCTTACTCTTTGGGGACGATTGTCTACATTCTAAGATTGTTGGTGTCCTTGAACAGCAAGTGCAGACCCTTCTCCAGTCATTGAAATGGAAGATTGAGGACCCATCATCACCTTTTTTCGACTCTCCTTTTGGTGAACTTCGGAGAAGGCTTCATGAATGCTTGGAAAAGGCTTTGTTCCTTGAATTTTACCTCGCATGTCATCAAGATCTTTGTTGAGCCCCATCAAAAATTTGAAAACACACTTCTTTTCAACAATCTGTTTGTACAAGGTTAGGTCTGTTGGACACTTCCATTCGTGAACCTCAAAGAGGTCTAATTGCTGCTAATATCGAGTGAGAGAGTTAAAGTATTGGGTAACTGATGACTCTCTTTGACGAAGATCATTGAGGATGCTTTCAGTCTCAAATAGTTTAACATATTATCAGAACTGGAATAAGCATCTCTAACGACATCCTATATTCCTTTGGCAATATCATAGAGAAGAAAGTTCTCTCCAATATCGTTCGTCATGAAATTTATCAACCAAGACATTACCATATTGTTCTCGGATTTTCATGTTCTATATTTCAGATCATCCTTGTTTAGGGCTGCTGCAACGCCAATGAGGTAATCGTTTTTCATCTTTTCTTCATATAAACATCATGACGGATTGGGACCACTAAAGGTAATTGTGCCCATTTAATTTGTGACTAGTGATGGGCAAAATATTGTTCTCGGTGGAACCTCCATTGGAACCGGTCATGATAGGTTTTCCTGTGGCCATTGATGCTTAGATTGTCGTGAAACTAATGTTATTTCAATTTGGGCTTATTTGATAAATGGACCTATTAGTTATTGAGCTGATTGGACAATTTGGTTATTTTTGGGCCTATTAGTTACTAGGTTGATTTGTAATAGTGTAGTTGGATTATGGGTTGGTGGTAGTTAACTTAAAGATAAATGTTGGACGATTGGAGGACAATGGCGAAGTGGAACAGGAAGTTTCGAAGTGGAGGACAACGATGACAACGACGATGACAATGATTGGGTGCCTGCAGAATGGGAAATGGGCTCGCGATGGTTTTGTTGACGTTTGGATGTCATGATTGTTCAGAAATACAACTGTCCACGAAGAACTATGATATTTATGGGAGATGAACTTGATGGTGCTTGGGTTGTGAATAGTGTAGAAGTCATTCACGATTGTGATTGAAGTTACTCGAGACTTGATGATTCATGTCTCATGAAACTGATGGCTGAGGTCGTGCAAGATGATGGCTACGAAAGCAGTCGCGCGAGATGAGGTCGATGGAGATGATATAAGATAGAACCAAATTCTATGGAAGACAAAAACACCAAAGACGACGACAATGGGTAGAGATTAGCTCTCGGGCTCACTCAAATGGAACCAGTGCTAATGAATATCAAATTAGCTCTCAGGTTCACTACCAAGATGGATAAAGGCTCTGTTTCACTCAAATGGAGAAATGATACCAGGATTCACTCAATTAGGAAATGCTCTATTTCAGTCAAATGGAGAAATGCTTTGATATCAAAAAGAGATTTTGAGAGAAAAACTAAAATATTACTTTTATTTCTATGATATCTTTCAATTGTATGTACAACAATATAAATATGACTAGGAGTTAAACAAATAGACCACTATTATAACCTTTACACAACCACTATTACAACCTAATTAATATTTGTGAAATTCTATAAATATAATTAATTTAAATGACATATAAAAATTTAATTTAAAAATACATAGAGTTTAATAGTCATTTAGTTTTTTGTTATCTTTAATTTATTTGATTTTACTTATTTCTACTTTATTATATTGTTAACTTAAAAATTCAAAAATGCACAAATCAAAAATTCAAATTCAAAATCATAGTGATGAGTTAAAAATAAGATAAAGTAAAAATATATACAATTATTAAACTCATATTAAGATATATTGAAGTATAAATAATAACAATGGCCTTCAATGATTTTGCAATTTTAAATTTAATAATTAAATGAAGCTTCATTTATTGCTCAAAACACTTGAGTTTCATATTTATTAAAATGATTATATACTTGATGCAAAACTACATAATACATTTCAAACTAAAACATAAAATAGAATTATTTTGATATCATTTTGTTTGTCTATAATAAATGTGTTAATACCTCAAGACATTAATTACATTCAAAATTAAAAGAAGAATATATGAAAAGTATTAAATTTATAAAAATATTGAACGGATTATAATTTATAGAAGTAAGTGAAAAAATAATCTTTTATTGAATTTTAATCACATTTTATGAATTGTAATTTTTGTAAGTATACTAATTTAGCATAAATGCAAGATAACTTTAATTTTCTCTTTTAATTCTATAATAATAGAAAATTAATATAATATTCATGAGTTTTTAATTTTCTTTGTAATTGTTAATTTTATTGACTTTTTCACGTAGAATCAAATATTTTAGGAGTTTATTGATTTTATCCTTTAATTCTTTACTACTATGCACTTTCTTCCCTAAAGTATATTTGCAAAATGTAAGGAACTAAATGAAAACTTTTATGATGTAAGGGATTTTTACAACACCTTGCACCTTTTTCAATTGTCAATTTGATTCATATAGAATCAAATGGAAAATTATTATCGAAGCCCTTGATCATTAACAAATGTTTAGATATGTCGTTGTCTTTTATAAAAAGAGCTCTAATGCCCTTAACTTTTATAATTAATATCATTAATGTCCTTAAATAGTTAACGATATTAACTTTCCATCCAATTATGTATTTTTCTTTCCTATGACTTCTGTAGATTATTATTTAAAAACAAACTTTTAAGTTTCTTATCAAAACATTGATATTAATTTTATAATATTTTTATTTTTATTTTATACAAACTTGTAGTTAGTTTCTTTGTTTTCATTTTCTTATTTATTAATTTTATAAATGTTATAAACAAATATTTAATCATTTAAGATTTTTAATATAATTATTATACCTGAATTTAATGGGTTTATTATGATCTTTTCTGTCGTTATTCATCTTTTTTTGTTACACTTTATATGTCTTAGCTTGTTTAACCCTTAATACCCTTATGGTAATGGAGAATCTCTTGCATCCATACATAATATGGTATTCAAATTGGACTTACTAAAGAATAGGAATTTTTTTTACTATATTCAATTTTATTTATAATATTAATAATTATTACAATTTTAAAAGATAACTAAGAAACTTAAAGAGATTCTTAGCTGCTCATAATTTCTAGATACATAGTTGCTGAATGAATAATTTTTAAGTATAGAGTTTTTTTTATTCCTGAAGCTGTGTCCAACTAATGGAAATGAGGTTTCCTTTTATAGGATAAGAAATCCCTATTTATCCCTAGTTTAATAATTCTCACCTAACTTTCTACTTTTGGCATTTGAATTTACGCCTTTCATTTTCTTCGTATGATTTGCAAACTAAAGATATGGGATCTACATTTTTATTCCTCTTTGTTATTTCTATCAATTGTCTTTTTGATGACGTAGATGATGATGCATTTTCATCTTCTTGATCTCTATTGCAATAAATGCATTTGTAATCCTTAGTAGACTTCTTGGCGTAAAAGTAAAACACCTATTTTGTTTCTTGAAAAGATTTTAGATTGTTACTGTTAAAATTTGTTTCAAACTAATTGATTTTCTTACCATCTTCTTGAGTGAGAGCCAAATTGATATTGAAAGTGATAATAACTTTACTAGTCATGTAATTTACCTTAACTTCATAAGAATTATCAATTTCCCTAAGTTCATGATAAATTTGACTTAGAATCTGTCATCTTAGAATACAATGTTCATTTGTATTGGATTAATTTTCTAGAAGTGCCTTTGGTTTTGGGAGTTCTTTATTAGTATTATAAATCCCTAATTTGATAAAATGGTAGGGACTGATACAATTTTCTTTATTCCAATCCATGAGTGAACTAAGAAATCTGAGATAAATAAACTTATCACCTACTCTGATCTTCTTCTTGAAGTTTTTGATAACCTTTTTTAAAATTTTTAGGAAAATAATTTAAATCACTTAAGTTAACTCTGAAATATAGGTATTCAATTAAAATTGCATGAAATTCTTTACAAAATAAATTAGATCGATTACTTCAAGAATATTAAATTTATTGCATGCAGGAAATTATTTTTTTGTGGTATAAAATATCATATCTTTGATATATTCCTGAGTAGATTTTTTGCTAAGTTATAGAGACTCAACCATAGTGGTTTACTTAAATTCATGTATTGATATATTCATCTTCAATGACCAATGTATTCTTGGGGGATGTTTCACTAAATGGTACTAATGGTTGTATTATCTTTACTATTTCTGTGGGAGATTTTTCTTTGAATATTACTGGTGATCATACATCTTTCCTAGGATCTTCAACCTGCTTGGTAGCGATAGTTATTGTTGTAATATCGTAGAGTAATTTTTATCTATATATTCTAAAGTTAATATTTTTGGTACTCTATTCTATTAGTGAAAGCTCTGTAAGTTGTTTTACTAAATCTAATAATAGATTTGCTTACTTCAGGTCAATTTTTGTAAATTTATGACTTTGGACCATTATAGAACACATATGCATATTTTTAGTTTTCTTTTTCTGATTCTTCCTCCCAATTGAGCTTTTTATTTTTCTGTTTAGACATGTTACTCTCTTTTAGACTGTGAGGTTATTCCTTCTCATTTTGAATTATTTCTTTAAAAGTTTGACCTTAAAATGAATCTCTGAGATAAATTTCTCTTTAGAGTTTTTGGATTCTAATGTTGGTTTTGAACTGTTAAATTCTTCATGTTCTTCTCTAGGTATAAAACCTCGAGTTGTTTATAAAGGATTCTTATCTCTTTTTCCTTTATCTTGATCTTAATGTCAAGATATTCCATTAATAAAATAACAAAAGTAGTTAAAGATGCTAATTTTCTTTAAGGGTATCTATTAAATTATTCTTATTTCCTAGAAGATGTTCAACATCAAAATTGTATTGGTTAAACAATTGTTGTCATCCGACTAATTTTTCTTGTTTATAATCACCATTATTATTAGTTTTTAAAAAATAAAAATAAAATTGTTATTGGTTCTGACAATGAATCTAAAACTTACCTAAATCATTTCCACGGTTGCATTTATCATATGTAATAAGCTTTAAATCCCTAGATGGTCCTAGTGAACAAGTTAAAGTCTCATTAGGGCTTTTAGTGATGATACCCACAAACATCCTAATATGCAAAAACTAAAACTAAAAATAAAAATAAAAAATTGAATCAATAAAAATTCTCATGCTTTAGTTTTTCTTAGTTCATACTTAAAATCTCAAGCACAAGTTCATCCAACCTATTAAAGGATCCAGGTTCATCATGTAAATTAGTTACACATCACAAATTTATGACATATTATTAAAACATATGAACATTGATTCACCCAAATAAGGTGTTAAGAATCCGAATTTGTTACAACTCTCTTTTTCACAAGATATACTCTTAATATCACATTGATCTTATGGGTTCAAACACTAAGTATACGTGAACAGAAGTTAGTGATGAGTGCTCAAAAAGCACTAAAATAACCATGATTTTATGCAAATTAATTGATTAAAAATATATATATTTATATGTTTTATCATATATTTATATAAATTTGTCTTTTTCGGAATCACGGGTATTTTTATTGTTTTTCAGGTATTTTGGCTTAAAAATGCAACTTAAAGACTCAAAAAGGAATACTAGAAGCAATACATCACAAATATATTAATAAATAAATGCGTAAAGGTCGACAAATATGGAAAAATTGGACAAAATGGGTCAAAAAGGTCAAAAATGTCAAAAAGGAGAAAAACGTGCACGTAGGTGCCACCCGTAGCCAAAGACGGCCTGACTCAAACGCACGCGGTCACTGTTCGTGTGTGCAAAGACTACGCGGAGTTATCGCTCACGCGGCCTACGCGCGGTTACTTGTCCCATACGCCAGCAACTACGCGCAGCGAGGTTCTTGTTCACGCGCGATCGCGCGCTGGTTCTGTTCATCCGCGACACTCATTTTTCACGTCTGGTCGCATGACGTCACGCCGACGTCATCAATGACGACATTTCCATTACGTGTTTTTACATTTTTTTAACATTTTTTTACTCATTTTTTCTCTCCATCCTCACCTATAAATACCCCATTCCCTTCACTTCAAAACACACCTAAAAACACCTCCAAATACATTCTTTTCTCTCTTTTCTTAGATTTTTAGGATTCTTTAGTTTTTCTTATGTTTTCTTAGTTTTTAGTTTTTCTTAGTTAATTTCTCTTACATTTAGAGTTCTTCCTTTTTGGGAAGAACTAGTTATGTTTTGTAATATTTTAGCTCTTTGATTCAATAAATGGGAGTGCAAATTCCGCTTGGAGTTTTTCCAAAGCGGGAATAGCGTCGAAGTTCTGTAAGGATTTTATTTTCTTTCTGATTATTTTTATGCTTTATTCTTACATGTTATATTTAATTTGTCGTGGTTAAATTTAACTGTCTTTGGTTGTTTAGTAAACATGGTGTAATAATGACGTTGTTATGCTTGCGAAACATTAAATAGGTAAAAATCTCTAAAATGAGTTGATTTTATTTTTATTCATGATTTTATATTAAGAATGTTAGAGAGAAATATAATATTTTCCATTACAAACTTAAACACGAAAATTAGATTTTAAGGTTTAGTTATCCGTCGATTTAGAGTAGTGCTATTTTATTTGATGGTACAATCATAGGTAGTTAGAGTGAAGCTCTATTTCAAAAGTTTTTATAAGAATTATTATCTGAAAATGTATTGACGACATGTTTTCGGTGGTGATTTTAAAACGTGAAAGTTAGTACTCGGATAACTAAATTCTTAAGTTTAATTTGGACACCTTGAATAAAGTTTAAAGTGTCTAACCCCACCAAAGGTGGCATTTAAATGGTTCATTTTCAATCTCTTAGAAAAAGGAATTAATTTAATTAACCAAATTAGTTATCAACCCCACCCATAGGTGTTAATTGATTTGTTTAGTTAACAAAGAATATCTAACCCCACCAAAGGTGGTATTTATACAAAAAAGGGAGAATCAATAAATATCAATTCATATATTTAATAACCTAAATAATACGAGCAAGCATAATTAACTTAGTTATTATATCCATAAATACTCCACTATTTATAAAAGATAAAATTTGCATGAATGTTTATTGAATCTATGTTTAATTTTCTGTAAGTAGATTAAAACACAAAAAACCCAAAATATCGGGACATGATGTTTAGGATTTAATTTCGTTTTTAAAAGTTTGAATAATAAATTAAAAACCACATACATTCCTTCCTTAGATCGACCTTGGAAGTATACTTATCATTTTCTACGAAATGATTCGTGCACTTGCGAGAGTTTTATAAATATAAAACCAAAGTATTGGCAGGATCGACGATGCCGGTTTTCGCTCATCAAGTTTTTGTTCATCAAAGTATTTGGCGATCACGATTCTGCTCATCAGTTAGGTAAAGAAGAAAATGGAAAATGTTTTTTATAAACAAGAATGACTCAAATGTACATAACATTAATATCATGAAAGGAATCAAATGCTAGGATTATGAAGACATCATATTACTAATATCATACTTCAATCAAAATCATTAATAAAAATATCAAGTAAGTGCTTCAAGATGAATGAAAATGTTTTTGACTTCAAGGGGTTAGTTTCTATTATTTAGTAATAATCATTTCACTACTTTCAAGAATTTAAGGTCATAGTGTTTATTATACTATTTTTTCTCTTTTCTTGTTTTTCTACTTTTTTTTGGGAGAATAGACCCATGTATATATGTATTATGTTGAGTGGTTACTTTAGCTTTTTTTTTTTAATAGAGCCCCACATGTATATGTTTTTAACTAGAAGTCAAGCATGAAATGAAGATAGACATACATTTTCAAATACTACTCAAATAATTTAATCAAAACAATGAAAATAAGTATAATGATACTTTATTAGATATTCACAATCCTAACATTCAATACAAAAACAAAAAATGCATAGACTCAATTAATCACCATAAATTAACTATAAGCATGATAATTTTGTATCATTTTCATTTTATTTTATTGGACCTAAATGTATGTAATCAACTAAACTATAGCAAACAAATGCATAAGAAAATTTAAAATCCCTAATTTCACATGAAACTCTTCCTTCCTCCCCAACCTATAATCTACATTGTCTTCAATATTCAAATGAATATGAAAGAAAAGAAGAAAAAGAAAGAAAAGTTACTCTTCTTATATATAATAGCGAAATGTGATTAAGCATGCTGGTGTGATTATTTTTGTTGCATCCATCATCATATTCAAGCTCTATCATACAAAGAGAATCTTTGTGTACTTCTTATGAATCACACATTACCAAACAATTATGAAATTAAAATATCTAAATAACATAAAATTGTTCACAATAACAAAAATAAAAATAAAACAAAGTACATCAAATTTAAAACAAAAGAAAATATAATAAAAATAAAAATAAAAATACATATAAATAAGTCGTAAAAAAGGTAGAGCTCAATTCTTCATGGCATCCGATTTGCTTCATACTCAGGTGCAGATTTAGACGGCTTATAGACAGAAACATAACCAAGAGGCTCAGGTACTCTCACTTGACCATAGTCAATTCCAACAATGGGAGAGTTGTAACCTTTGCATCTCATGGAAAGATTGCATGTATTTGCCCTAAAAATGCATATGCCCATTTATCCATTATGTCTTTTGGACATGGTAATCTTACATATAATCTACCTCTTCTCAGAAATTTTGAACTTGGTCTATGATTGAAGTTAAGAAGATGCAACTCTTTTTCTCCCTTGGATGACTTTGGTTCCACTCATGACAAATCTTATGTAGTTATGGGTCAATAAGTTACCAGGTTGTAGCAAAACCTCACCTTTAGGAAATTTCACCCTAACTTTATCACAGAGACTATAATGAGTTGGAAAGAAATAACTTAATCAATGATTATTTATGGATATAAATGGATAGTCTATTCCTCTGGTTAATTTTTCCCCCAACATCCATTAATATGGTGGATGTAATGGTGTATAGTAATATAGCCCATTCTTTATCTATTGTACTATAGTGTGTAATAGGCATTTGTCTAAAGTAGATAAAATATTACCAAATAAGGGACTTAGCATCAAAATATTTGTCTTTCATTAACAATATCCCACTCAGCCCCTTCCACAAAGGCTTCTATTAATTATCATAATCCATATTTTTCAAATAATCCTCGTACTTCCCTTGGCCAACATCCCTCATTCAATATAAGGCATTTATATTAGAAAAGCTAAATGGGAAAAAAAGATCCCTAACCATTTCTTGATTGTTTATAGAATTGAGAACATTAGCATAAAATTATAGTACTATTAACATAACAGTGGTCTATGGGTTCTTAACAAGCCATCCCCGACCAAGAACCACTATTTTATTAGTTAAACCCTTGAATGGATGTTGCTCAAAATCCAATCCCTTTTCCATAATAAAATTATTGTTAATCTCTATTGCTTTATCAAACCTTAGTTTATTCTTAAGATTAAGACATTTAGCTCTATTGTATTATTGTGGAACCTCTTTCTCCTTTCCCTTTTCACTATTTTTTTCTCTTAGGCGCCATTATTCTCAAGTTCTAAAAATAAATACCCACAAAATTCCAAAAATATATATCCACTAAACTTTTCACCCTCTCTAAATTAAATTAGGGTTTTCTTCTCTTAAATCCAAAAAATAATCACTTAAAAATTCAAAAAATAAAGCCGAGTAATTATATTGAGAATATTGTTCACTTACTTTTGATTTTTACAAACCCCTTTGAAATAGAGGAAGTTGATTTTGATACCCTTTTTGAAGAAAAATTGAAGAAGATTTGAGAAAAATCTTTGCAAAAGTGGCTAGGAAAATACTTAAGGATGAAAAAGTGAAGAAATTTGAAAAGATTTGGAGGAGAAGAAGAATTTTTGGTGTTTAGGGTGAGAGAAATTAGGGTTTGAAGTGGAAGATGAGAAATTTTTTGTTGCATCTCTAGGGTTCTTAATGTAAAAAATGTTTGGAAGCCACGGTGCATAATATTTCATACCTTGGTATGCGTTGAAATTTTTATAGAGTATAGCGAAATAAATTTCTCCAACCCAATTTTCATCCTAAAGCCCAATGTCGCGACTCAAAACATTCATGCCGTGTCTTAGTTCAAAATATATTTTTAATCAAAATAAAAATAATTCTAAGTAATAAATTAAAAACATAGACAATAATAATACAATAAAAATAAAAAACAACTATAAGTAAGAAATAAAAATAAAAAATAAAAATGTTTAATGGATTATCTCCTATTTAGAGCTCAGTTTAATGTCTTTACAAGACACTTCTTGGGGAGACTATGATTTGTACACTAATACACTCAATATCCCTTTCTTTATTGAGTTTGTATCTAAATATGCTTGAAAATGTATAGTTTCCCCCGTGTCATTGATAGACTCTTTTGTGGACATCAACTATTATCTTGGTTGAGGCCATGAATGGCCTACTAAGAAGTCATTGTGCTATTGTCCATTTTCAAGGTTTCTTGCACATCTTCAATTAAAAAATCTATAAGTATGATAAGATTATGTACCTATACCATTAAGTCCTTTACCATGCCATTTGGATAAATTAGAGATTTATCAACTAATTGTATGAACATGGTTGTGGGTTTCAACTCCCCTACTCCTAATTGCATGTATAAAGAATAAGGCATTAGATTAATACTTGCTCCTAGATCTAACATAGAATTTACCTCTTTCTTATCACCAATGTTGATATTACCATTAAATCTTTCAAGATCTATGGAGGTAGCTTTAACATTACTTGTGTTTCCTACATCATTAGGTAAATAATTAAAAAAAATAGAAAACTCAATATTTAGCAACTCCTCATTGTGTAGAGATGCAATATAGCCTTTACATGTTCATTTTGATCAGGAAACTATTCTCTTGCTTGTTTTTGCAAATGCTCAGCTAGTTGCCCTACTTGCACTTCTACTCTTTTTACTAATGCCTCCAAAAAATCCAACCTTTGATTGTTTCTCACCTGGCTATTTTTGCTAACTTCAATAAAATAAATCAAATTATCATCTAAGGTTGTTTTATTTTGTATTAAAAGCTTGTAAGTGCATGAGTCACCTATAATAAGTGACAAATATATTCTCAAGATTGGTCTCTTAAGGAATTGCAATGGTTTTAGATAATTTTTTGCTTTTCTTGAAAACTTGAACAAATTATAAATGAAAATAAAACCTAAGCACACTATCATAATGATTTGGTTCGAAAACCCTAAAATAGTAACAAAAATTAAGTAATTAAATATAGATTCAATTAAAAAAATTAAGATAGTCGATAAAATCAATGAAAAATTTATGGGAAGTTTAGCTAGTTAACTATAATTTCTTCGAAAGATTTAGGTTAATTAAAATATATACTCGGATTATTGTTTTTTCCTTAAAAATATGAAAACTCAAGGATTATTTTCTTTGCTATTTAAACCAATTAATGTCTTATAATTGGGTCTTTTAACTAATTGATTCAATTGTGCCCAAGGTAAATACAATCATTTAAATCAATGCAATGGTTAGATCACCAATTTAAACTCTCATTCAAGTTGTCCAAATTAGATCCAGATGATGTGCTTGAAACCTAATTCTCAAATTTTCAATCTATATATGAAAAATAAATGGCCAATAAATTATTCATAAATAAATCTTGTAATAAACCTTGAATCAAGAAATAATCTTTATTTAATTATTATAAAAATATTTAGCTAAATAATCTAAACAATCATGGTAATAAAGCTAAATTTCTATAGTTAAAATTAGCGAGACATGCGTAGATTAAAATCCATGATCAAATAAAAATAAGGGCTTTTTCAAGAAAATAAGAAGAATATTAATCTAGAAATAAAAAATATCATAGTTAGATCCAAATACCAAAAATAGATTGATAATATTTCTTGCTCCATAATTATGACATTGATCTTCAAAGGGTTGTTGAGTCTTTAGGAATCTTCTCTTATCTTCTTTGTTATGGAAAAACTTCCAAAAAAGTCTCTCATTTGTTTCTAATTCTAATATATTGTATATATGAATATAAAAGTCTGAATTTTATTCTATATATGAAAGGTTGACCTAATGCTATTACAAACTATTTATAAAAAAAGTATTGTGCAGAAATCAAAATCAAAATTTAATTACACGTGTTATGGCACAATATTTTCCTCAATGTGGTAGATAGCTCAAAATTAATCTCATCATGCAACCCGAGAGGATCGTACCATGGAAATGTTTTCCTCTTCCATGGCGTGCAACGTTTAATGACCCTATTAGAAAATCCCAAAATGTTCATGCTATGGCACACATGCTATGGCCCTATTTGTGGTGTCACAGTTCTTAGAATTTGTTTGATTTTCTCTCGAGGCAAAATCATAGATAACATTTAACGAAGAAAATAATTTAGGCCATTTTGGATCATTTGAGCCTTTCTATTCTACCTTCACATGCTTTATGCATAGTATACCCCTTTTAAGCTTCAAAGTTTATATATATATATATATATATTTGTGTGTGTGTGTAGATATATCTATTTTTCTTATCTCACTAACATGTGACAATTGTTAGTAAATATTTGAAGATATATCATAAAAAAAAGGAGGATACTAAAAGAAAAAAAAAGAGAGAAGAGGGTGAAAAAGAAAAAAAAATGATTATTGTATGTGATGTTAAATCCCAAATTGGGAAGTGATTGTTGTGATGATAGGAAATATCTTGTTTCAATCCTAAAATGGTGTGTTTGGGAAAAGTTTTGAGCTAAATATTATCCTTTATCATTCCTTTACCTAAGCCATACATTACAAGCTTAATAAAATCTTATTGATTTTTGGTTGTGTTTTTCTACATTAGTGGAGAGAGAAATGAAAAATAAATTTATGAGATTTGTGATTTCATTAAAAATTTGTTTGATTTTATATTTGCATAAACTGATCCGGATTGCATGTGATGAAATTTGAAAAGACTTCATACACACACTTAATATTCATTGTGAAAACGTAATATACTTTTGAATTGATTTTAATGCTTAGATAAAATTCTTTTATTTCTTTGAGTTATGTTATTTGAAATGATTAAAAACAAATATTTTGAAAATCACTATTTTAAATGAAGTTATATTTTGTTTTATTTCTTTCCTTTTGCTCGAGGACTAGCAAAAACTTAAGTTTGGGGGGTGATAACTGTATTTTATATAGTTATTTTCATCTATTTTATTAATTATAATTGCTATGTTCTTAAAATTTTTAGTTAATTTTATTTAAATAAATTAATATTTACTGTTTATTTCTTAAGTAGTATATTTTTAAGAAAATTAAATAAATTGAATCGAAAATGTACTTAATTGCAAATTTATGTCCAAAAATATAATTTCAAATAAAAGAATGCTTAATTGCAATTTATAAAAGTCTAAAATATAATTTAAATTAATATCGGTCTTAATTTTTATTATTAAAAGTTTAAAATTTAATTTAAATTAGGAAAGGGCTGAATTGTAATTAAGGAATGTTTAAAATTTAATTTGAATTAAGTTGGAGGGCTTAAATGCAATTAAGTAAATTTATTTTCTGCGTAGAAAAAAGACTCCATGCGCTCAATCACAATCGCGTAACACGAACCGTTCGATCAGGTAACGAATGGCTGCGATGAGACACGTGAGACCAGATGCGACAAAAGAGATTGGATGCAGGATTTTAGATGCACCGCTCGGCGCCCTAGTGAGGCCCACCAATCGTGCAGGTCAATATGTAGGGTGGGACCCACCTGTGTATTACGCGTCTGCCAAAAGAGCGTGATCTCGTGCAACGTATTCTACATATTCTTCGTGTGCCTATGAATCTAACGGATGATACAATGCCACGTGTCTCCAATATTCTTGCAGTTAATGAGAAGCCAACACGTGGCATGTATTGGGTAAACCAAAAGCACGGAAACAACGCATGTTTCCAGCCGCGCCCCTTGTCTGCCACTTGTCTTGCGCTCCATTATTTGGTGCGGCACAATCTCATGCAATCGTTTTTGTCCTTGAATGAAATGATGCCACATGTCCCATTATAGCTTTCAGCGAATGAGATCGCGACACAGCGTGTATTGCAAAGAAAATGAGAAGCGCGTAGCTGTTTCCCACTTAGTTTAAAATATTGTTTTTCTTGTACCCGTTTGTCCCCCACGTGTTTTATTTTTATTTTCGATTTAATGTTTCATGCATGTCAAAAACAATTATTATTTTAGATGTAAGTTTTTAGCTACAAATAGGGGATTTATTGCTGAAAAATGGAGTTTTGGAGTTTGGGAATTTTTGGAGAGTTTGGGTTCTGGACAGTGGTTCACGCAGAAGCCATTTTTGGCTTCTGTTGTGTTCTACGTGTGCCAAATATTTAGGAGAAGATGATGTTTTAATTTTCTTTGTATTCTTCATTTAATATTCCTTAACTGTTGTAATTTTTATTTCCATTATGAACTAATTTATTTTTGCTAAGGCTATGATTTAGTTGAATCAAGAAAATCTGATTTCTTTTGTTATTGTTATATGTGTTCATTGTTTTCAAGTTGAGTATTTATTTCCCTGCTTAATGCTTTTAAATTTCTGACCAATATTTAGATGATTTGTTGCATTATATTGAGACCGAGAGGAGATGTGTAATGAATGCTTCTTGTGATAAATACCGTATGTTGAATGCGAGTGTGACACCTAATGTATGATGTATGTGGTTATTCTAGAATTTCCATAAATCGTAATGTGCTTGTTTGTGATTAAATCTTCATAGAAATATAGTTGGTTTTCATAGATAAGTAATTTTAATATAACTCGAGAGAGAGTATTAGATAAATTTGGGTTTTTCAACCATCACTTTTAGCTTTGATTCTCATATAACATGACTTGAAATCGGATTGAATTGATTTAACAAAATCAAATGCCTTAGCATTTTTAATCATTTGTGTTATTTGTGTTTATTTTTAAGTTAATTTTCTTCTAAAACAATTCTTCCAAGTAACGATTATTTTGGATAAAATCAGAGCGAAATGATTTTTGTACTCAACAAACTATAGTGACAAATCTCCATAGGAACGATACTTTACTTATCAAATTTTATTACTTGTGATTGTGTATGCTTGCACATTTTATGTTCTCCTAAAAGAGACAACATAACACAAGCCACATATTTTCATATTGGTTAAATTTCATTTAGCTTCCTTAATATCATATTCGCTAGATTGGGTGATATGTCTACATTTGTCTTCTCCAAGAAATTCCTTGTATATTTCATCTATGATCGGATACACGAATTATGTGTGATGAATACACAAGTATACCTATCACAACAAGTAATATAATTATAAGAAAATATCGCTCCAACAAAGATTATGTTATTAGAAACTAATTTTTAAAATAAAATCAATTTTTTTGTGTTTATATTTTAATGAAGCAAAATTAACTAAACTAATAATAACTGACAATAATTAATTATATCATATTTGAAAACTAAGAAAATACATGAGAAAATATCTAGGAATATTTAATCCTCTAATTTTATAAACATGTGAATCACTAAAATCCCCTCAATATAATTAGTTGTGAATCAATCACATGATCAATTGAATCTGACCTCGCATGTATTCCTCTCTCGAATAAGAATCATACATATCTACCTATAAAATATGTGTGTGTATGTGAGCATGCTAATCTTAGAATAAGTCTTATAAGTCTTTTTTTCACATCCCTTTTCACTAATATAAATATGTACTTAGCTAAATATAAATAAGGATTGTACATGATTGTACTATAAAGCTTAGTGGGGGTCAATAAATGAAGATATTTAGGCTCTTTCCACACCTTAGCTTTCTTTTTGTTCATCATGCATTTTTGAACTTCAATTGAGCTTTTACTAGATATTTCAGTGCATCCTTTCTTATCATTCTTTTCATATTCTTTTATTCCACAACACAACCAAACTTATTTTCAATTTTATTTTCTTTTAATTTATAGGGATAATTGTTTTGTGTGTTTTGCTTCTTTTTCTCTCTTTTTTTTATAGGGTGCATTACATTTTACCTTACTTCATAGCATAACAAATGATTATATTTTTTTATTTTCATACAATTTAAAGGTGCGAGGATAAAGGTAATTCTTATTGGTTAGGCATAAAATATGGCTTAAAGATAGGAAATGTTCTTTGTTAAGCTAAAATGGGTCACTATAGATATAATAATGGTTAGCTTGAAAGGCTCAATCGATCTAAAGAAGGCCAAAATCATTTCTCTTACTAAATGCTATTTAGAATTTCTCCTCAAAGGATGATCAAATAGTTTGTTGATTACTAAAATTGTATCTCTCTGATTTTATGCAAAATAATCGTTGATTGAGAAAAAGGTAAAAAGAAAATAAGAGAACTCTAGGATTGCAATTTTTCACCAAAATAATCCACTCTAATCATATTATTTTCTATTGATTTATATTTTTTTAGTACATTTAATTTGTCAACCAAAAACTTCTATTTTGATTCATACATCTCTTCCGAGCTCTATACAAACACACCTCGTTAAATTAATTCACTATATCTCTATGAGAATTAAATTCACCAAGATTCATTAAGTTCTAAGTTCTCAAATGGTCACACATACAATTAGGGTATATTCCTATCCTTCATCATACATGTCATTTTATCTACGAGCAATTTACACAAAAATGCCTTTCTCAAGTTTATTTTTATGCCACAAATCGTTTTGATAAAATTCGTAAATAATCAAAAAGCATTAAGCGCAAGATAAAACAAAAAATCAAACGTCTTATAAATCTATCAAAAATAATTAAAATAAAAGCTTCATAAATTTGAATCAAATGCAACCCTAGAAAAATTAAATTACTTCATTAAATTAAAATAAAAATAACAACAACTACATAAAAATAAGATGAAGAAGAGGGAAAATTAAAACATCACATATCATTAATATTTGGCACACGCAGAACACAACAAAAGCCAAAAAATGGCTTCTGCGTGTTCTACAGTCTAAAACCAAACACAAAATAATCTCCAAAACTAAACTCCGAAAAAAACTTTTTTACTCTAACAAAACATCCCCTATTTATAGCCTAAAAAATACATCAGAAATATTACATTTTTTATTTTATTTTTTTATCAAAACGCGTATAAATTTTGTATTGAAAAACAAAAATTATGCGAATCAATTTTCGTATCAAAAATGTTAATTAATTCAATGGCATGTGGCGCTGATTCTCGCATTCTTTAAAATCAAAGTGCATGCCATGTGTCATTCTGCATGTATTAGTCATGCCATTAGCACGTCGCCTCTTCATTGGTTGCGAGAAAATGGGCGCACGATTGCTTGTCGCACGGGAGCCAACGGTTGCATCGAGGGGTGCTATCCAGCGCGGTCGCGCTCATTGTAACATGCCATGTGTTAGAAGATTATTTCCGGAAATAGTAAGTGGGACACGTGGCCTTATCTGACTCGCCCAACTGATTAGTGCAAAAACGTGGCACAATTTTATTAGTTGAAGATCCGGTTGCACGAAGGGATCGGTGCACGAGATGAGAGGCACGTGACGTGGCTGCAATGCGTCAGAACGTGGGTCCCACTCTACACGCCGGCCTGCGCGGAAGGTGGGCGCCACTCGGGCGCCGAGCCGCGTGAAAGGGAATTTTCTGCATCCACTCGCTTTGGTCGGATGTGATCAACACACGCCAATCCTAGCCATTTAGGATTTGACAGATGGGCCCACGTGCCACGCGCGTGCGTATCACGCAGGGCTTCTTCCTCGCTGTAAAATAAATAACTTTTGTTAATTCCATTTTCACCCATAAATATATTTCAAATTACATTTTAAACTTTGTTTAATTGCAGTATAGCCCTTTTGTTAATTTAAATTAAATTTTGAACTTTTAATAATTAAAATTAAGCCCGATTTTAATGTAAATTATATTTTCAACTTTTATAAATTGCAATTAAACACTCTTTTATTTGAAATTATATTTTTGGACAAAAATTTACAATTAAGAACGTTTTTGATACAATTTATTTAATTTTCTTAAAATATATAAAAAACAGAAAATACTAATTAATTAAACTAAAATTAACTAAAAATAAAGAAAACATAGCAATTACTATTAATAAAATAGGTGAAAATAACTATATAAAATACAGTTATCAACACCCTCAAACTTAAGTTTTTGCTAGTCCTCGAGCAAAAGGAAGGAAATAAAACAAAGATCATTGCATTTAAAATAGTGATTTTCAAAATATTTCTTTTTAAACATTCCAAATAACATAACTCAAAGAAATAAAAGAATTTCATCTAAGTATCAAAATCAATTTAAAAATATATTACATTTTCACAATAAATTTTAGTGTGTGTGTGTGTCAGGTCTTTTCATATTTCATCGCATGAAATCCGGATCAGTTTATACAAATATAAAATCAAACAAATTTTCATGAAATCACAAATCTCATAAGTTTATTTTTCATTTCTCTCTCCACTAATGTAGACAAACACAAAACACCAAATCAATAGGACTTTATTAATCTTGTAATGTATGGCTTAGGTGAAGGTAGGATAAAAGATAATATTTAGCACAAAATTTCCTAAACACATCATTTTAGGATTGAAACAAGAGATCTTCCATCAGCACAATACATACTTCCCAATTAGGGATTTATCATAACATCTAAACTCAAATTTTTTTTTCATTTCTTTTTTTTCTCTTTTCTTTTTCTTTTCAGAATCTATTTTTTTTTCTTTTTTGAATGTGTTTTTTTCTTTTCAAAATCTGTTTTTTTTTTCTTTTCAGAATCCTTTTTTTTTTCTTTTTTTTGTACCCTTTTTTCCTGATATATCTTTAAATATTTACTAACAATTTTAACATGTTAGTGAGATAAGAAAAATAGATATACTACACACACATATATATTTTTTTGGTAGGCTTTCGAAATGAGAAAAATATATATATAAACTTTGAAGCTCAAAAGGGGTATACTATGGATAATGTATGTGAAGGTAGATAGAAAGGCTCAAACGATCCAAAGATGGCCTAAATCATTTTCTTAGTTAAATGTTATCTATAATTTTGCCTCGAGAGAAAATCAAACAAATTCAAAGAATTGTGACACCACAAATATCAATCGAATTCCATACTCACATAAACCTTCTCTAAATTATCATAGCAACTCAAAAATCAAGACTAGTGCTCATAAATATTTATCCTTGTAAAAATGAAACATACGTAAAAATTAATCATCGCTTAGACAATATTCAAATTTTCCAAGGAGATATGCATCATTTCAATCGAAGAAACAAAAATATATCACTATTCATAGCAAAATATCTTCAATTAACCAAACAAAAAAAAATTTCACAAGCAATACCATCCAGAAATTATTTTAATTAGGTTCAATATATCCGCCACCCCAAACTTAATATACATATTGTCCTCAATGTGTGAAAGTTAAAGAACATATGAGATGGGTTTAAAAAAACTTCCTGGTTTGTTTGATTGGTTAAGCCAAAATTGCTTCATTACCTCCACTTTACACCTACGAAGGAAAAAAAATAACATAACAAAATATAAAAAGTAATACATACAAAAAATAAAAAAAATAAAACACATGGGTTGCCTCCCAAGAAGCGCTTGATTTATAGTCTTCAGCTTGACTTCTCAATTTGTTTTTCTTTTTATAAGTTAAGATTTGTGTGTCAAACAAAATCTCAACTTACGCGAAAATTAAAAAATAAATTAAGAAACAATAACCATAAAAAAATTTAGTCTTATAAAATAGCAATTACTATTAATAAAATAAAATAGCAATTTAGTCTTATTAAACTAAAATTAACTAAAAATAAAGAAAACATAGCAATTACTATTAATAAAATAGGTGAAAATAACTATATAAAATACAGTTATCAGTCTTATAAGTCTTTTTTTCACATCCCTTTTCACTAATATAAATATGTATTTAGCTAAAGATAAATAAGGATTGTACATGATTGTACTATAAAGCTTAGTGGGGGTCAATAAATGAAGATATTTAGGCTCTTTCCATACCTTAGCTTTCTTTTTGTTCATCATGCATTTTTGAACTTCAATTGAGCTTTTACTAGATATTTCAGTGCATCCTTTCTTATCATTCTTTTCATATTCTTTTATTCCACAACACAACCAAACTTATTTTCAATTTTATTTTCTTTTAATTTATAGGGATAATTGTTTTGTGTGTTTTGCTTCTTTTTCTATCTTTTTTATAGGGTGCATTACATTTTACCTTACTTCATAGCATAACAAATGATTATATTTTTTTCTTTTCATACAATTTAAAGGTGTAAGGATAAAGGTAATGCTTATTGGTTAGGCATAAAATATGGCTTAAAGATAGGAAATGTTCTTTGTTAAGCTAAAATGGGTCACTATAGATATAATAATGGTTATCTTGAAAGGCTCAATCGATCTAAAGAAGGCCAAAATCATTTCTCTTGCTAAATACTATTTAGAATTTCTCCTCAAAGGATGATCAAATAGATTCTAAAACCTGGTAGACATCATCAACTTGCACAACTCACTACAAATTTTCTCTCAATAAGAATATCAAAGTCAATCATGAACATATGCATAAAATTTGAATCAACCAATCAAAACTAACAAGCATATCACATTATTAATGTAAGTATCTTAACAAGTATGTTACATTCCTTATCCTTGTCATGTCAACCAATTTTTATCATTGAGTTCATATGTTTCATATGAAGCATGCATGCATTTATTTTCCATATATTTATCAATTTTTACCCAAATCATGATTAAAAACATCTTAAAATTCATAGTAAATACTAAAGTAGAGAATTAAGTTTCCTTCGACAAACTTAAATTACACATTTTCCTCAATGTGCACGTATAAATATGAAAAGGTAAAAGCAAAGAAAACTCCCTTAGTCATGGTACACCACATATATTGCTGAAATGCTCATTATTGTTGTACCATTACTCTCCACATTTATTCAACTACAAAACAAAAACAATGAAATATATGTAAAATAACGTTGGGTTGCCTCCCAACTAGTGTCACGTTTAATGTCCTTAACTAGACGGTCATATCAAGTTCTAAGGTGCATCCACCAAGGTTATCACAGTTGTTTCATTTGATAAATGATCTCTATAATAGTGCTTCACTCTATGCCCATTAACCATAAACTGCTCTTTATTATTATTTTCTAATTCAATGGCTCCATGGTTGGTTACCTTAGTGATGATGAACAGACCTGACCATTTGCTCTTTAATTTTTCCGAAAATAATTTGAGTCTTAAGTTGTACAATAACACTTTTTTCCCTAATTCAAAGATACAATGCATAATTTTCTTATCATTCCATACTTTTGTCTTTTCTTTGTAAAGTTTTGCATTCTCATAAGCATTCCACCATAATTTATCCAATTTATTTATTTGAAGAATTATTTTCTCACCAACTGCATCTATTGACATATTCAACTGTTTCAGTACCGAATATGCTTTGTGTTATATGGGATGGTACCACTTGGTGTTTTAAATTCAATTTTGAATGCCCATAAAGCATCATCCAACTTAGATGACCAATCCTTCCTAGAGATGTTCATAGTTTTCTCCAAAATTCTTTTCACTTCTCTATCACTAATAATAATCCTAGGAGTTCCAAACATAGTGAAAATGTTTTTCTTCAGAAATTTCATGACAACTTTGGCATCACATTTGTTGCAGGCAATCGCTTGTACCCATTTTGACATGTAATCTACTCCTAAGAAATTAAATGCTTTATAGAGGTAAGGGTCATCCTAAAAATAATGTTTCATGTCTTGAAAGAATTTCTTCTTGTTGCCATGTGAAGTCTGATGGAAGAATATTGGTAGCTAGGAAATTTGTATTGTTTCCATACCATAGGATTTCTATTTGAGCTACAAAAAATAGTTGCTGATCTGGAAAAGATTCCCTAATCACCATATTATCATCCATTTTTTCTTCCCCCTCTAGTCTAGATAGATGGCCTACTACCTAATTTTTTGTTCCTTTTTATCATGGATTTCCAAGTCAAATTCTTATAGAAGAATAACCAATCTTATCAATCTTGGTTTGGAATCCTTCTTTTTCATAAGGTACTTTATTGTAGAATGATCCGTGTAGATAGTCACTTTGGTGCCAACCAAATAAGATCTAAATTTATTAAAGGCATATACAATGGCAAAGAGCTCTTTCTCTAAAGTAGCATAATTCATTATAGCTTCATTATGTGTATAACTTGCATAGTATATGTCATGAAACATTTTGTCTCTTTGTTGTCCAAGAATAGGTCCAATAGCAAAATCACTTGCATCACACATCAACTCAAATGGCTTGCTCCAATATAGTATGACTATAATTTGTGCTGACACTAGTTTCTCTTTAAGCACTTGAAATTCTGTTAAACATGTATCATCAAATTTGAAAGGCATGTCCCTTTCCAAAAGATTGCACAAGGGTTTAGATATTTGGGGAAAATCTTTTATGAATCTATGATAAAAACCTACATGCCTAAGAAAACTTCTTACTCCTCGTACATTGGTAGGTAGTAGTAGTTTCTCAATCACTTCTATCTTAGCTCTATCCACCTCAATACCATTAGCTGAGATTTTATAGCACAAGATTATACCTTTATGTACCATTAAATGACACTTCTCCCAATTTAAAACAAAATTTAATTTCTTCACATCTTTGTAGTACTAGGGAGAGGTATTGTAGACATTCATCAAATGAGTTTCCAAAGACCAAAAAATCATCCATGAATATTTCTAGATGCTTCTCCACCATGTTTGAGAAAATAGCCATCATGTAGTGTTGAAATGTCACAAGTGCATTGCATAATCCAAACGACATTCTCCTAAAAGAAAAAGTTCCATAAGGACATGTGAAGGTGGTCTTTTCTTGGTCTTCAAGTGCCACGACAATTTGGTTATAACTAGAGTATCTATCTAAAAGGGTAGAAGAAAGAATGCCTAGCTCATCAATCAAGCATTTGATCCATGAATGGGAGAGTAAAATGATCCTTCCTTATAGATTTATTTACTTTACTAAAATCCATACATACTCTCTATCTCGTGACAATCCTAGTAGTTATTAACTCATTGGACTCATTTTCCACCACAATGATTCCTCCTTTCTTTGGTACACATTGAACTAGACTTACCCATTCACTATCTGATATAGTGCCTATGTCTAGCCACTTGAAAATTTCCTTCTTCATATTGTCTTTCATAATGGGATTTAAGCAGCGGCATTATGCATCACTAGTAGGTTTAGCTCCATCCTCTAGCAAGATTTTTTGCATGCATATATATGGTCTTATGCCTTTGATGTTGGCAATAGACCAACCTATAACACTTTTGAAGTTCCTTAGCACCTTCAGTAGTGCTTCTACTTGCTCCTCACTTAGATTAGCAAAGATTATGACTGGAAGTGTTTTGTTATCACCCAAAAATGCATAACAAAGATGAGATGGTAAAGGTTTAAGTTATAATTTGGGTGGCTTCTCAATGGATGGTTTCAACCTTGAGTTGATTTCAAGACACTCCACAAACACATTTTTTACACAAATGAGAGGCGTGTCCTCCAAAAAGTTCACACATATATATTGAGTTGTGTCCTATTCATCTAGCAATAAACAATCATTCATATATAAAACTCCCCTTGACACCATAGTTGTATCCAAAGGCTTATAAGATGTCATCCCAACTTTCTTAATTAAACGATAAATATATTTGTGTTGGTTGAGAAACAAACCAGAAGAAGAACATTGAACCTCAATACCAAGAAAATAGTTCAACTAACCTAAATCTTTGAGGGGAAACTTAGCATTTAAATAAGATAAAAACTACGTAAGAATAGAGGATTTATTACTTATGAGCACAATATTATCCATATACACCAGAAGAATGATATTTTCCTACTAGTTCATTTGATAAACAAACTTGTATCAATCCAAGCATTGATAAAGCCCTATGAAATCCAACAAGAACTCAGTTTAGTACGAGGTGCATGTTTTATTACCATAAAGAAACTCCTTCAACTTGCACACATGATGAGGTTTTGATGTATCAATGAACCCATGAGGTTGAATCATATACACATTTTCTTGCAATAAACCATTCAAGAATTGGTTATTAATGTCCAATTGACACAACTACCAGCCAAAATGCATAGCAATTGTAAGCACTACACATATAGTGATAGCTTTAACCAATGGACTAAAAGTCTTAATGTAGTATAGATCATAAATTTGAAGATACCCTTGAGCCATTAAACGTGACTTATGTTTTTCAATGGAACCAGATGCCAAAGTCTTGGTCTTATACAATCACCTACATCCAATAACCTTCTAATCAAATGGTTTCTGTACAAAATCACAAGTATGATTTCTTAGCAAAGCATCATACTCTACTTGTATTGAGTCTTTCCATTCTTTATAATGAATAGTTACTTTCTAAGAAGGCTCCCAAGGAAAATATAGCACAGTTAAAAAAAATCTTAGGTTTAGAAATGCTAGGCTCGGCACAATTCTATATAAGATGATGATTAATAGCAAGAAGAAAAGACACATAAGCAAATGTGATAATTTTAGACAAAAGGAATATGAGGGATAGAAAATGTAGAGTTACTATTTGTAATGGACTAAGGTGAAACAGACTATGGTATCAAGTGTGCAAAGCTAGTGTTCACAAGAGGCAAATAGGAGACTAGTGAATCATGACAAAAACCAACATGTGAAGACCTATGCACTATGTCAAATAAAGCACCCCATGACAAATCATTGCTATAAATAGATAAAATAGAAGATGGTCTAAAAGTTGGATGCATATTTTGTGCCATAGAAGAGGTAGATGTGGACAACTATGACATATTATGATAAAGAAAGATATGTTCAATGAAGACCACATGTCTAATTTTAAAAATTCTGCGAGTTGCTTTGTCAAAACATAAGTGTAACCTTTTTAATTAGGGACATAACCAAGGAAAATGCTTAGCATCAAGCTTGTTTGTCCTATAGGGTCTAAGACATGAAAAGCATAGACTTCCACAAAATTTAATAATATGATAGTCTAGATCCCTAGTATAAAGCACAAAATAAGGGGATTGAAACTCAATGACTTTAGATGGAACACGATTAAGCACATACATAGCAACTCGAAAGACAAAAGTCCAAAAAGACTTACGAAGATTAGCTCTAAATATAAGATTCAAACCAATATCAATCATTCTTTTATGTCTACTCTCAACCATGCCATTTTGTTTTGAGGTGTGAGGACAAGTTTTATGAAAAATAACATCACACTATTCAAGCATGGAAGCCAAGATTTGAAACTCCCCAACCCTATCACCTTGAATAGTTCTAATGTGAGCATTACATTGACTTCCGACTATAGTTTTAAACTTTTGAAACACAAAACAAGCTTGATCTTTAGAAGACAAAGAAAATCCATTGACAATGAGTAAAATCATCAAAAACTAGCAACATAATATTTTTCTCCTTTAATATCTATGTACAATAGATCAAATGGGGAACATATAGTGACATAAATCCCTCTAACAAAAGGTTGCTTATGAGATTTTTCCATTTCACATTATTCAAATACGAAACCTAAGCTAGGCTTTATTACATTGATATTATTCTTAGCTAATGTTTTGTGTACAATTGGATCATAGACATGAGTTAAACAATCATGCCAAATGGTACTTGTTGCCAAACTAGCAAAAGAAGAGGTGACATCAGGAGTATGCTCTCTAGTAGCATTAATAACATAGAAAACCTTGTAAAGCCCTTTAAAAATTGGTCCTTGAAGAAGGATCTTCTTCATGACATTTTCCTTAACCAGAAAGAAACGTAAATGAAACTCAATAAAAAAATATTATCTACATATAAACTAGATTTGTGGTGACTTAAGGTGTGTGCAACACGTTAGCAATAAGAAATTTATGATTATTATGATGAAAAAAAGATTGACCTAAATTAAGAATAGGAATGGAAACTCCATTACCTATAAAGACACCATCAAATCAAGTGAAAAGAGTATATTGATCAAGAGTAAAGAATCATTTTTCAAATGATGTGTTGCTTCTATATTAAGGATCCAAGAACCATCATTTCCATCATTACTTGAAGCAACATAAGCTAAGGGAGATGACTTGTTTTGAGACTAAAGAACCAGAAAGTATATTCTTGAGTTTAAAACTTATTGATGCAATATTCCCATTCTTGCCACAAAATTGGCATTGCATGCCTCTACCTCTTCCACGTCCTTGATTCCTACCTGTTCTACTTTAGTTAAAATTCTAATCCCTAACCTGACCTTGAGATTGATTCTTTGATTAATCATAATCTGCTTTAGAAAAATTTCCACCACCACACATTCATAGAAGTAAATTTATCCATATTAGTTTAGATCACGAATTGTTCCTCGTCTTTAAATTACTGTTGAAGTCAATGTTCATATACAAGTAATCTATTATGAAATTCCTAGATAGTAACACTTGCTTGATCTATGATGCAAACAAATGGATTATAACACTGACCTAAACTAGTAATTTCATAAAGAATAAGATCCTTCGAATGCACACATTCTCCTCTAGTAGTTAAGATATAAGCTATGATTTTAATCTTCATCATGAATTCATCAACATATTTATTATCTTTCTTAATAATCTGCAATTACAATTTCAATTGCATCACTCAAGATTGAGCTAAGAAAGAAAACACTTTCTCATAAGTCTTCCATAGATCATAAGATTTTGTGGTACCAATTAGATAACCTAACACCTTTGATGACATAGATCCACAAATCCAACTCCTTATTGTGTCATTAATGTGATTCCAGATAGAAAGCTCTATTGTGATTTTGGTAGTGCCTGGATGATACTTTTTAGGAGCAACAATAGAGCCATCAATGTACGTTTATACTCTGTATGTAATGATAACACACATCAATTTTTCTTTACATATCAAATAGTTAGATCTATCTAACCTGATTGGAAAACTAAGGTTCACAGGAGGTATTGAGATAGATTGCACAATTTGTGCATAATCAATATCATTTGATACTCTTTCTTGAATCTTGATTAACACTGGACATTACGATGATGAATTCTATGTGACTTTTGAAGAACTTGAAGAAGATCAATAAGACTTGCAATGTGGAAGCTTCATGAAAAAGAAAGAACCCTATAGCCTTAGCTCTGATATCATGCAAGAAATGACAAGCACAAGCAAGAGAAATCAAGGAAGAAAGAAGAGAGTGTAATTCTCATTAATTGTAAAGGTTGTTAAAAAAATGCTATGAAATAGATACACATGTATAGTTTGTTATAGTTGTTACATTAGTTACATAGCAAACTAACTTCATTTTATAGTTATGACATGTTTTCAAATAGAGAATCCTATAGTTATGAGATTTGTGTTTCGAATTTTAATGAGTAGTGAATCAAGGAGAAATGGGTTTACCGGATACTGCATGGACATGGTGTCATTTGGCAAGAACATGACCTCATTTTTGAATAGGAGTGGGAATATGCCAACAATAACATCTGTTATTGAAAAAAATTAAAACCCAAAGAGTGTTTGAATTTTTTTCAATTTTTCATTGGACTTACCCCCAAGCTTGATGATATTCATGAAAGCATACTTGGCCATTGGCCACTACCCTCCATCCATCAAGCCTTTACCGAAGTCAAGTAAGAAGAAAACTGACAGTGAGTCATGCTTGAAGGTGGCCCAGGCAACAACAATCTAGGAAACAACTCATCCCTTTCTTGCAAACATTGCGAAGTATCAACCCTAATCTCCAATTCAAATAGAAAAAGCTAGAGTTATGGAGTGTCTGATGGGCTAAATAGGTATGGAATATATGATGGGCTTAATGGGTTCTCTTGGTCAAATGGTTTGGATTTTCTGGAAATAGGATTAAAAAAACTCTAATAGCCTTGGCCCAAACCGAGAAGGTAACAAAAATAAAGTTATCCAAAATAATTCTATTATTTTTAGAAATGGAATTGGGCCTTCCCTAACTTATGAACACAAAATAGATAATAGGCCATATATAGGGATTGGTCCTTCAATAAATTTAACCCACAAACTTTATAGAACCTAGATAGGAAACAACTCAAGTTTACCATAGAAAAGAATTTTTTGTGATCATTACCGTAAACTCATACATTCCAAAGATACTTGTTGGAAATTTATGATAAACTAGTAGATTGGAAAACAAGACAAAATAGGGCACAAAGTTATCAGGCTTCAATTACTCATCAAAAATTACATGATAAGCCAAGTTCAAGAGGAACATTTAATCCAGAAAAATTGGACCAACTTTACAATCTATTCTCCAACATGCATAATTTTGGTTAGCCATCCACCTCATCAGATTCCTTAGCCTACAAAGATAATTATTTAAGTGCACTTGTTACTACTTTCTAAACCAAAATCGTGTGATTGATTTTGGCATGTCAAATGACATAACTAATTCCTATCACTTATTTACTTCATACTCACCTTATGTTGAAAATCTAAAAGTTAGAATTGCATAAAGATATCTCTCATTCATTAATGGAAAATAGAGTATTCAAATTTCAAATTCCATCACTCTCAAATATGTTCTCCATGTTCCAAACTTATCTTGTAATCTCATATCTATTAACCATTTTATTAAAAACTCTCATTGTTATGCTAAATTTCTCCCCTCTTTTTGCATCATTTAGGATTATCATTGGGGAAGATGATTGGCAATGATAGAGAGTGTGAAGGGTTATACTACTTTGATGAGAATAAAGTGAGTGAATGTTGTCTGATTACTATATATGATTTTGTTTGTATTCCTAAAACTAGTTAAATTTTACTATGGCACTATACGATGGGTTATCCCGACTTTCAATTTTTGAAACACTTATTTCCTTCTATATTTATGAATTTGAAAACATTTTATTTTTAGTGGGAAACTTGTGAATATGTGAAACGTCGATATACCTTGTTTTCAAAATCTCAATATAAACCTTTCAAGCCCTTTACATTAATTCTTAGTGATGTATGAGGCTTTTCCATCATTTCAAATCGTACCCATAATGTGGTTTGTTACATTTATTGATAATCATACTCAAGTTTGTTAGGTTTATTTGTTAAAAGAGAAAATAGCAATTCGAAATGTGTTCATTAATTTTCACTCAATGGTACAGACCCAATTTCAAACACAAATCTAAATACTCCAAACTGATAATGTCATTGAGTATTTCAATCATACTTTACAAGATTGCCTTAAAAAAATGGGATCATACATAAAAGTTCTTGTGTTGAGTCCCCTAAAAATGGAGTAGTCGAACGAAAGAACATACACATACGTAAAGTAGTTCGAGCCTTAATGTTCACTATAAACATACCCAAAATATATTAGGGTGATGTCATTTTAACTGCTACATATCTCATTAATTGTATGCCCAATCAAGTTCTTTCTTTCAGCACCTCACTTCAAAAATTATAGATTTTATCCCCAACATATCTCTCCAATCTCATTTGTCTTTTAAAGTATTTAGTGTACTGCCTTTGTTCTTGACCATTCCAAAGGTCAATCCAAACTAGACCCAAAAAATATTAAATGTGTTTTCATTGGATATTTTTCTACTTAAAAGGGATAGAAATGCTATGATCCCACTACATATAGGACATTTGTTAGTCTTGATGTTACATTTTTTTAACCTGTACTACCAAAAGTCATCTCCTCAAGAGGAGAATCTAAGTGAGGATAGCCTTTTGTCATTACTTGAGCATTACTCTTGATCAAGATAATGATTGAGTTACATAATGAAACCAAAGAAATTGAGAGCCAATCCAACCATACCACACACCATCTCACACCCCTTCCCCATTTATAAATAGAAACTTGAACTCAAGGACAGAAGCAAAAAAACACATAACAAAAAGATAACCACTTACTTACAGAGGTCAAACTTGGAACACATGAAATACTTCACACTTGAAGCACCAAATGAGTCAAAACCAATGGTAGATTTAGATATCCATCATAAGTCTCCAGATAAATTTAAATTAATTATTTCTCTTAAGAAGCAAACAAGAACTTGTACTTTTCATCCTATATCGAGGTTTGTTTCTTCTAAAACTTTTGTCGTCTAGTTTTTGGGCTTTTATCACTAATCTTAACAGAACAAATATTCCTAAAACATTCATGAAGCCTTGGAAGTTCCTACCTGAGTGGAGAGAAGCTATTATGGAATAAATAAGAGCTCTTGAAAAAAAATGGAACATGGGATGAATAGAACTACAAAAAGGAAAGGCTCTATTTGGGTGTAAATGATTTTTTCAATAAAACATAAGCCTGATGGAACAATAGAAAGATACAAAGCCTGTTTGGATGCAAAAGGTTTTACACAAACCTATGGAATTAATTACACTAAGATATTTGCACGTATGGAAAAATTGAATACAATTTGAGTCCTTTTATCCCTTACAGCAAATTTGAAATGGCTTCCTAAATGGAGAAGTAGAGGATGAAATCTTCATGATCATGCCACTAGAATTTGTAAAAGAGAAAATATCATATATAAATTAAAAAAAATCACACTATGGCCTCAAATAATCGCCTAAAGCATACTTTGATAGATTTATAAAGGTAATGAAGAAGCAAGGGTACCAACAGGGACAGTCAGATCATGCCATGTTCTTTTGATACTTTGAAAATGAAAAAAAAATGATAGTACATTTTGATGATATAATCACGATTGTTGACAATTTAGAAGAAATCAAGAGATTGAAGAAAACCTTGGCTACATAATTTTAAGTTAAAGATCTAGGATAGATGTGGTACTTTTAGATATAGAAGTTGGAAGATCAAAAGGTGAAATTAATGTTTCGCAACAAAAATACATCCTTGATCTCCTCATTGAAAATGGTATACTTTGATGCAAACTAAGTGACAACCCAATAGAAACATGAAAAAAGGATGAAGATAGTGAGAGACTAGTGGACAAGGACATATACCAAAGATCAGTAAAAAACTAATATATTTATTTCACATCAAGCTTGATATTACTTTTCCAGTGAATGTACCAAGTCAAAAGCTGGACAAAATTCTTAGTTATCTTAAAGGTTTCCAAGCAAAGGTTTATTCTATTGGAAAAATGAAATCAAAGACATAAAAGTTTTCACTTATACAGATTGAGTTGGTTTAGTAGAAGATAGAAGGTCCACTATAGGATATTATACCTTTATACTTGAAAACTTAGTAACTTGGAGGAGTAAGAAATAAAATGTTATTGGCAAAAGTAGTACTGAAGTTGAGTTTAGAGCAGTTGCATAGAAAATTTGTGAAACTTTGTGGTTAAAAAGTAGTTAAAAGAGCTTCAAGTTGCGGTCAAATTTTGGACTAAATTTTATTGTGCTAATAAAGTAGCCATCAATATATCCTTAAATCCACTTTAAATGATAGAACAAGTCATCTGAAAGTGGATAGAAATTTCATCAAAGAAAAAGTTAACGATAACATTATTTGCATGACCTATGTTCACACAAAAGAGAAAACTATAGGTATATTCACCAAAAGACTTCCTCGAAATCTCTTCAATGAGTTCATTGGCAAATTGAATATGACCAATATCCATGATCCAACTTTAGGAAGAATATTTAAATCCCTAATTTGTAGTAAGAATTATTATAAGGTTGATTTGGATCAAAAATAGGTATGGAAATATAACTATTACAAAATTTGTAAGTAGGTTAATATTAGGAATTTAATTAGGTAGTATATTATTCTCATAAATACGAATATTTAATTTTCTTTTTTATTTATACAAATTAGGCCATAAATTGCTAACTAGTTATTTACAAACATATTATGAAAATACAGAAGAACAATTTATTCAAAATCTTATTTTATTATATAACGAGTTTGTAATTCAACGGTATATAGTTCGTCTAGACATGTAGAAAGTCTAGTTTAAATCCCAATTATGAGTTTTGAAAATAGTGTAGTTATTAATAGGGTTAAATTGTATCATTGGGTTTCAAACTTTAATTAAATTCACAAGTCTTTAAAATTTTTAAAATATATGATTTAATTTCTAAATTTTTAAAACTTTACATATCTTTAAACCTTTAAATCCTACAATTAGTCTCAAACTTTTAAACTTTCATATATAGATCATAGCTTGACTAAGAAAATACATATTTGTCTATCAAAAATTTAAGATCTTTTTGTAAAAATTTGAAGAATAAATCGTATAATTTAAAAGTTAAGAAACCTATGTGTAAAGTGTTACAAGTTTGATAACCAAATCGTATATTTTAAAAATTTAGAGATCTATACGTGAATTTGGTTAAAGTTTGAAGAATATATTTTAACCTATTAATAAATAAATAAAATTTTGAAAGACATCAATTAAAATTCAATAAAACCTTAAACTGATATGTTATGGTGTCTGGTGGTACCTACCACCTATCAATAACTCTGTTTACTATAATCCGGATTTCTTTCTTTCTCAAAATTAGTAATATTAAATCAACCGTTGTTACAATCAAGTTATTGTCAAAATTTCATTTGGCGTTAAAATTCATCATTTTCTTATTTCAAGTCATACATTAAAATCATAACAAATAAGATTGAAAGACTTGAAAGTGCAAAGATAAATAGACATTCAAAATATGCATGTTCTTGTAGTACAAAACAAATGCCACATACCACAATTTTAATTTACAAGTCTCTGAAAAAGACCATCAAGGTAATAATACGTAATCGTGTAGAGCACTACTATATGTGCTAAGCTTTCTTTTCTCTCTAGTTTCATAATATGCGAGCATTTTAGTACACTGATCATTCAAAGTTTATAGATTTTAGATTATCTTTTATTTTATAATAGCCTGCTTTTAATTTTTTTCTAATTTGGCCTGTATAAAATACCCATTCAGCTTATTATTTCATCTTCACTCTCTATGGAAGCTCACACGGAGGATTTAGAAGACGATGTAAACAATAAAACAAAGCAAGCCTCTGGTTGGGTGAGACTGTTGTCTTTTGTCCGAGCTCTAAATCCCAACATCTATGATACTAATAATGATTAAAATAGTGAAGAAATAGTTTTCACCCTATATATCCTTCATGTTTTCCGTAAAATAATTGTACCAATTGATTTAACCAACATTACGACAAAGAAGGATGCAAAGCAAATAAAAGATGCTCAAAAATATTTTCTCACAAATCAAGTAACACAATCACAAGTCACTCTTAACTTCTCAATTGAAACTTTAATGTACATGGAAATTTGACTTTAATTTTTTCTTTTTTGGGTCTAAGGTTTAAGGTAGTCTCTTTCTATCTTTGTGTAGAGCAAATATGCATTAGAGGGAAACCTTCTAACAAAATTTAAATCAGGGAAAAAGAATCAACAAGAATAGCTCGTGCATGTTAAGGGGGGGAAATGCGAAGTTGTCCTTTTCGATCAATGTTACTTCTGCTCTTATGGAAGGGGTTTTCTAAAGCTACACCTATTAGTGGGTCAAATTACAAAAAAAATACCTCAAGTAAAGCTCAAAATACACGCCCTCGAAGTTATGGTATACTACCTTTCTCCATTGGACTAGTGAATGATGTGCAACTCATGCAAGGTTTGCAAGAAAGAAAATGCGATTAAAAATCCATAATAGCTAAATGAAATGACTAAAGACATCACAATTCACAACTAAACCCGACTCCTCATCTTTTTACTGTCTGTCCACATTGAGTTCTAATAATCAGAAATTTATTGTCATAACATAATTAATTTACGAGAATATATGGTTATAAACCAAAAAGAAACTCAATAGGACTTCCCACAATGTATTAAACTGCCAGCTCCTAAGAACAGACCAAAAATAGCTGCACTCCCTAGCGTGGTTTGTCCAATGTACCTGATCTTCATAAGTCCTGGTACCTACATTTACCAATAAATATGTATTGTAAAAGTAAAACACTATTTTCCAAACTAAGAATGTGCATTAAAGCATCAAGGTTTTACATAACATGTCCACTGGACTCTATTTAATCATATCCAATTTTGTTAAACACAACATGTTGATTTTAATCCAAATAAGACTAGGTAATGTAGGACGAAAGCGCATATGCACCAGTATGAAAGTATTTATGAAATAAGAAATGAGTAAACAAAACTTTGAACTAGGACAACTCACTCTTTGATAAGAAGTCCTCATATTTATAATAAGAAAAACACATGAAAAATAGTTAACTAGACAAATATACTACCAAATCTAGAGTAGGACAAACCTAGTAATATCCCCTAACTTGAAGAGCACTCTAAGTATAGAGTAGCATATGCACAGTTGTATTTACCTATATTATTAGACGAACACCCTAACAATTTTAGAATAAAATTGACCTAGACATATTCTTCTATCTCATAAATGAGAATATTCAACTTCCAAACAGATGAAAGAAAGTTATTCCAAAAGCATTAAGAATTAAAATAAATAAATAAGATATAACTTTCTTGAAGAAGAATTGTATTGCTATTATTAAATTGCACCTACAAGTAATGGGCTTGCCTAGTTTAAAAGTCTCCTAGGAAGCTCATATAAAATAACGTGGAACTAAGATGCTTACAAAACTAATAAGCCTTCTACTACATTTATTGCTTTCGTAAATAAGAAACTCTTATTCTTCTAGTTATGTCCTGCATCATTAGGCATAGTATATCCCAGTTTATGATGCAAAATTTGCAAAGATTTTATTCACTAAGAGGCCTTATCATCAATCAGGAGGCAAGAAAAGAAAGTTGAATGTATCTTAGCTCTAGAATCACATAAATATGGTCGGGTTACATCGATTATTCAATTTTCATGAAGTACTTGTACAACAAAACATGGACCTGAGTGTGGGTACTTAACACTCAAACTTGATGAAAATTTATAAAAAAATTGACATGTCCAGCACCCAATACATATCCATAAATTTAAGATCCTAGGTGTACCACAAGAATCTTAGTAACATAGATATATGGTAAAGATGGTAGTCTAAATATGGTGATTAATCACTTTATCATATCACTATTTACTGATAAATTCCCTGATTTCATATCAACATCTCTCTATTTTTCCTTTTAACCCTTAAATTTTAATGTTTTCTGTTTTAGTGTAAATTGTTCTCGAAAAAAGAAGCACCATATAAGAGAATAAGAAAATACATTGTAAAGGGAACATAAAGCATAAAATATTGTTTGGAAAACAAGATAGGATAACAACAAAAAGAATGCAAAATTTGAAGCATCAAAAACCTCTGAAGCTGAAGTTCAGTATAAGATCAGATAATGTACCTTAAACCTAACAGCCTCATATGTACCATATACAGCACCTGAACAAAAGTATATAATTAGAAACCAAAAAGAGAGAGAAGGGGGAGGGGGAGGGGGAAAAAAAGAAAAAGAAAGAAACGAATTACATTCTCAAGCTCAGCTGGACTGGACTTCGAGCAATGTAACATTATACCAAGCCATTTAATGTAGTGGTATAGTATTCGCACTTCAAAGTTCCATTCATGATTGGAAAGAAGGAAAAATATACTAAATGCAGTGTATGGAAAGGTATATATATATATATATATATACATATATATATATTTTTCTTTTTTCAATCATTACATCAATAAAAAATGAGAAGATATTCTCTCTATGTCCATCTTTTTTCTATGTTTTTACATGGTATCAAAGCTTAATCTGAATTTTGTATTCTAGCCATGACAAAATACGGTATGGCCACCAACAAAGACACTTCAGACGCTACATCACCAAATCCCCAGCTAAGTTTTAGTTCTTACATATCCTTCTTCCACTAGAGGGAAAGTTAATCTTTGGAAGAAAAAAAAATTCTCCGGTGGAATCTTTTTTGTACTTTTTTTTTTTTTTTGGTTTTTGCTTCTCTTTCCTTTTTCTATTATTTCTTATTTTCTCTATTCTTGTCTTCCATAAAAGAAGTCCACTGGAAGTTCCTCTTTTGTATTCACCATGTGTTTTGAGAAATCTCAAATGAGAATTTGTATATGGAATATGTTTGTATCTCATTGCTTGCCTATACTTGTTATTTTGTATCAAAGTAAGTTGTGACTTTGGGTGTGTGCCCTCCCGTTAGATTTGGGATTGTGCATGGGAAAATTGTGGGATGTATGTGTCTGAAGGATACAAGTGCACAACAACAGTTAGGTTGGTTCCTTTATAACTCCAACATCAATTGAGAGGTTTTTCTTTGTCCCTTTGTGCTTAGTATTTTTAATTTAAATTCTGTTGTAAGCTTATGTTCCAGTGTAGTTTCTCTTCCTGTTGCATGATATTCATTATATTTCTTTATTGTTGTTACACTCATGCTACTGGCTGTATAGAGTTATATATTACTCTTAGACCTTTCAAGTGTAATTGATATTGAAAGTACTGAAATCCTATCGAAAAAAATATTAAAAAAAAAGAGAGTGCGTCATGCAACTTGAAATAGGAATCAGTAGTTTCTCTCATATTTATTATTATGTAAATTTAACCAAATTAAAAAGATAATAAAACGCTCTTAAAAAAAAAGTTGTTCAACTTTCCTCCTTGTTAACTAACAACATTCACAAAAAATTTAAACCTCGTCAAGCACGAGACGAAATACCCAGTTTCAAAATTGAACCTGGACTTCAAATACCCACCTGAAATTATTGTAAGAATTTAACATAATTCCAGAATACTAAGGCACTGATGTTTAAAAAAAATCATAATTACAAAATAATAGCAATCAAATACAGAATATTATATCTGAAGACAAAACCAAGTAGGTATTGAGATAGTTACCAACAGCACCGCCAACGGCACCGCCAACTGCAACACCAGCAGCGATCCGAGCAATACAACTATCTCTCGCCATTGCTGATACAATCCAGGTAGAAGCAGATATGCCTAGCCTCTTCTATATATCTCTATATGAACAGTGACCCAAAAAAGATAAATTTAAGCTTAGAAGACTATTTTTATATTTTTCTGAAGCAGGTTCTTCTTGCAGGGTTCAAGGGTTTTGAGTTTGTCAATTTATAGCACAATCCTTTTTGGATTCTTTCTTCAGTATTTGTAAAAAATAAACATAATAATTCAATTTAATAATCTGTTCCAAAATCATTTCCGTTGCCGGGAATCGAACCCGGGTCTCCTGGGTGAAAGCCAGATATCCTAACCGCTGGACGACAACGGACAGTTGACAAAGAAAGCTGAAATCACCAATAATATAGTATTATCATATATTGTTGTACAACACAATGCTAATACCATGTCTTATTAACAATAATAATAAAAACATCAAACTTTAAAAGAGAACAATAATACCAAATATATATATATATATAACATGTTTTCTCTGATAACTAACTAATATATTTTTTTATTATTAAAAATAAATTTCATATATTATTTAAATTCGAAAATCATCTAATTAAATATAATTTAAATTAAATTATGATGTTTTATATCTGTTTAATATAATATTGAACGTTATTCAATTTATTGTATATTATTTTTATTATTATAAATTTTAAAAATAATATTTTTTATAATTTCTTTAATAATTTTTATAAATAAAAGAAAACAAATTAATAATAATGATAATGCAAAATAATTATGTTATTCTTGTCTTTAGTTTGGCGTTAAAAGAAAAATTGAACGCATTCTGAAAACTCACCACCCACACTCCTCCAATGCTATATTTTTCACGCATTTTACAACAGAAAATTATTTTCTATTTTTTCTTTATTTTAAACATATAAATATTTTTAATTTACATTTATTTTGATTCAGCTCTTAAACAAATATATCAATAAGAATAATGTTTCCATTTTTTTTAAATTTCCATTACTATTTATTATTATATTTTCATTTTGTGAACCATGATTAATTAAGGAAAAAAACAAACGTTTTGATATTTGGTCTATTGTTTAGAAATATATATTTTAGGATTTTTTCAATAATAGTTAAAATCTGATGGAGGAATTTAAAAAAATAATCATACGTTCTAATACCAAAAATTATAATAAATATGATATTTAAGACTTATATATCACTAATTTAATTCACATGTATCATTCAGTGACAATAATGTGAACTAAAATTTTATGCCACTAAATACTATCTTTTCAGTTACTTTTAGTCGATTATTTTTGGTTGCATACATCCAGTGTCGGATCTATGAGCTACTTAGAATACACATTTCTCTCTTTAATTAAAAATATTATTTTATTTGTAAAATTTTATAATTTTTATAAAATTTGAATTATATTTAACACTAAACTTTATTTTAAACTTATATTTTAAGTTCAAATTTTATATGTAAACTCAATTATTTTTTAATAAAAACATAATAAAATAGAGTATTTAATTGTTAATTTTTTAACTAATATTTAATTTATTTTTATTTATGACTTTTCTGCAAATTTTATATTATTAATTATCGATGGATAACCCACATGAGTTTAAAGACTACTTTCGCCGCTACATATATAGTGACAGAGCATTGTTTGCACACAATAAAATTCAACATTTACGAATTATAAATAAATGAATTTACATTTTTCATATAAAAATTACTATTTTAGCCCAAAAATTTACATATCAATTATAAATTAGGGAAGTTTGTTCTAACTATTTATATAATCTTGAGAATAATCTAATTTAATTATAATTTAATTTTAATTTTTTTTATAATTATATTTAGAGTAAAATTAATTATTTTATGTATTAATTATCATTTAGTGATGAATTAAAAGAAAAAAATCAATAGACTCATAAAACAATTGATTTTACGTTAATAAATTTAAATTTTAAATTCTCTCCAAAAGAGCAAATTACGATACTCAAAAATATTATAGTATATGTCAATTATTATGAAATTTAAAGGAAAAATGAATAATTTCTTAAATATGTATTTAATTTTAATGTAATTTTTTAAATTATATTTAATCTAAAAAATAATTGATTTATTTATTAATTACTTTTTATATCGAGAGATTTAAAAGATAAAACAAATCAACTCCCAAAAAATTTATTTAATTTAAATAAACTTAAAATTTATAATTTCTTTTAGTGAAAATTAAAAAAAGAAAAAGCAAAAGAGAAAATCATTTAATTTATATTCTAAATATAAAAAATTATATTTAGTATAGCCTAGTGAAAGAATCAAAAAGGAAACTAAAAAAATCATAAAATAATTTATTTGATGTGAATAGAATTAAAATTAATAAATATTTTTTGTGAAAATTTAAAAAGAGAAAATAAAAAAGCACGTAAATATTATAATAATTACTATAAAGATAAAATAAAAATTCTCCTTGTGTTAAATATTAATTTAATTTTTAAGTTGTATTTAGTGTAAAATATAATTGATTTTATGTATTAATTATCTTTTCATATGAGAATTAAAGGAAAAATTAAAATACTTATAAATAATTGATTCGATGTAAATAGATTTAAAATTTATATGTTATATTTTAATAAATATTTAAAAAGATAAGATAAAAAGACTCGTAAACATTATAATAATTGTTTATTATCATTAAATTAAAAGATAAATCTAAAAGTCTCTTTAATATTGTTAAAATTTATTTTATTTTTTGAGTTATATTTTATATAAAAAATAATTAATTTTATGTATTAATTATCTTTTAGTTGAAAAATTAAAAAAAAATCACAAAACCTATAAAATATTTAATATTCTATGAAAGAGAATGAAATTAATAATTAACGTTTTACATATGAATAGATAAAATTTATAAATTCTCTTTACTCAAAATTTAAAAATGAAAAACTAAAATACTCATAAAAATTATAATGATTATTTATTATTATAAAATTAAAAGTAAAAATCAAAATTTGTATAAATATGTGTTAATTTAGTGTACTTAAAAAAGTAAAATCCACCAAATATTATTAAAAACTTTATTAAAATAAAAATTCTTCATTAATTGCTTCTATAACTTCGTTATGTCTAATATTTTAAGGATTTAATAATTTTGCATCTTTTCTCTTAATCTTAAATGTTACACATGTTGAATGTCTTGGCACATTAATAAATATCTTGTAGACATGCAAAATAATATCAAAATAATTCTTTTTTTTGTATATTTTATTTTAATTTGATAAAGGTAAAATTTAATTATTTAGTGAGGTAAATAAAGCTTCCTTTATTTAGATAAATGTTAATGTTTCAAACAATTAATGAATATCATTGATATTGTTATTTGTTTTATATGGCTTAGTATAATATTAATCCTTGTAAATATTTTAACTTTTATCACTTTAATTTTGATTTTTGATTTTTTTTATGCATTTTTAACTTTTTAAGTTAATATTGTCATAAAATTGAAATAAATAAGACCTCATAATTTAGAAAACCTAAAAAATTACTTTAAATTAAACCCAATGTATTTAAAAAAAAACTATAAATGGTTTAAATTAATTATACTATAACATTGTTAATTGTGATATTTTAAATTCAATTTCTTTACTAGAATGCATATTCTATTAGCTATGTTTTTAAAACTATCTCATCTTATGACATGCATTGCCTTCACCGATGTCACGTCTTGGAAAAAAATTGGTACATGAAGTAGAAAGAATGGGTAATCTTTTAAATCATATTTAAAGAAAATTTAATATTTCATTTTAAATAGAATTTATATTAAATTTAAGATATTCTTATTTACACATAAATTTAACAAAAACTATTTAAATTATAGAAAATATCTTATACATAAAAATTAAAATATCAAAAGATAAACTATTTTACATCAAGTCTTCGCATTGTCTCCAAAATATAGGGTACAAAAAGATTTAAACAAAATAAAAGTAAACCTATTGTTTTCTTCTTCTACTTGAACGTTGGATCGCGAATTACTTTATCGAACCCTAATTTAAAGGGAAAGCGAATTACTTTATCGAACCCTAATTTAAAGGGAAAGGGAAATAAGATGAGATACAAATATTTCAGTATGAATCTACTCTAAAATAATAATATAACAAATAAATATTCATGATACATTTCATTTATATTTTAGTTCATGAATGGAAGTAGTCATTATGAGTATACATTATGGGAAGATTTTACTTACAAAACCCAAATATACTTGTATATTCCCACTTTCGAAAACCGGATAAGTGTACATTCCAAGTATTTAAATGCATGCATATCCAAATAAATTGTGGTATGTAAATATAAATCCATATGTATGATATACAACCCCATATGTATGGTTAGCAAAATAAATGGACACATGCACAATCAACCTCCAAGATGCATGATGTATGTAGGTCCACCTCCAACCTCATGTATGATCATATTACATACAACACATGTATTGGTCAAATCAACATTATATGGGTCCTTGTTGATGGACAATTCACTTCGAGACACAATGGGGGGTCTACAATCTAAGGCACTATAGAAAACCAGTAGCCCATGGTTATCACACTCTACAAGACTCATATACAAGCATACTCTCCACGAATAAAATTATTTTCATGATACATGTATAAAAATCTTAGATGCCATATGTGTAATTTTTTACTACAAGATTTAATACTTGTTTTAAAATTTATTTCATGTATATATATTTGAAAATAATCAAAATGAGTACATCATTTAAACAAAATTTATAATATTTATTATAAAATTTATGGCATCCGATTTTTCTTTTTATTTATAATATATAATGCATGATATTTTTATTAAAAATAATGCATGAAATAAAAAGTTTAGAATACAAAATCCCTACTTAGAAACTTGATATGAACACTCAAATATTTATCCCTGAAACGCATTAAAAAATATATCGAAAACTCAAACTATTTTAGATGGAAATTTTTTTATAAAGAAATGGGGGAAACTTTTGTGAGAGAAAATATAGGATTTTTGGCCCTTTTATAGACTCTAACTACACCTCGTCGACTATTCTCGTTGGTGGCTTGCCGCTAGCTTGGAAAGGGACAACGAGGGGTCTAGGGAGGCTACAGTGAGGGGTCCGACGAGCAGCATGATAATAGCTAAATTATTGCATTTTTGTTATGATTTAAATGTTGATATTTGTGTGAAAATTGTGTTTATTTGATTATTTAATCCACAAATGTCATTTCACGGGTATTTCGTATTTAAAGTACAATTTCTGGTAAAATCATGATTTTGGAAAAGTTAGGGACAAAGTACAATGATTGGGATTGAATGAAATTAAAAAGAAAACAAAGTTTCAAAATTTAGAAATTCCGCCGCCGGCGAGAATATTCTCGCTGCCGGTGAAAAATCTTATTCAGAGCACGGCAAAATTCTTCCCGAGAGCACGGATTTTGGCCAAGTGAATCTCACCACCGGCTAAAATCTTCCCGAGAGCACAAATTTTGGTAAACTCATCTCGTTGCTGGCCAAAGAATATCACCGCCGGTCACATTAATTTGGCCGCTGGCCAAAATCAGAAAAACAAAAAAAAAATATTTTCTAGAAATCTCGCCGCGGCGAGAATAATGTAGCTGCCGGTGAGTTTCATCCGAAAACATATTTTTTTTTGTTGTTTTGTTCCAAAATTGCCCCCAAACCCTAGATCTATATATACATTATGATGGAAAAGAGGGGGACGAGAAAGATAGCAGATCTAAGTTATTTTTGGAGGAGAAAAGGAAATTTTGGAGAGAAAGGTTGGAAAAGCTTGAAGGATCATCACCATTGTTGCTACCAAATTCTTGTCCAAATTCTTTCCTCCTACTAAGACGGCAAAATTGAGGAATGAAATCACATCTTTTACACAGTATGACCAAGAATCGTTGTATGAAGCTTGGGAAAGATTCAAAGAAATGTTGAGGAAGTGCCCACATCATGGTATACCGATTTGGTTGCAAGTGTCTACATTTTATAATGGGTTGGTTTCAAACTATCAGGAAATGATTGATGCTGTAGTTGGAGGGTCTTTAAATAGAAAAACATCAGAGGATGCTCATGAGTTGTTAGAGATTATGGTAGAAAACAAAAATCAGTGGCATTCAGAGCGGGTAATTGCAAAAAGACCAGCAACAGTACATGAAATTGATTCAGTGAATGCTTTGTCGGCTCAAGTTGCTGTTCTTTCAAGAAAGATGGATTCTTTTTCATCCAAGTTCGAATCCAAACCAACTGCATAATGTGAATTATGTGGTGGAAATCATGCTAGTATCGAGTGCCAAGCTGGAAATCCATTTGCTTCACCAAATGCTGAGCAAGCAAATTATGTTTCAAATTTCCAAAAACCTCAACATAACCCATATTCTAACACCTACAATCCAGGTTGGAGAAATCATCCAAATTTGTCATGGGGAAATAACCAAGGGGGATTCAAACCGTCATCATCTTCCTACCAACCCCAAGAGAAGAAACAAACAGATTTGGAAGGAATTTTGGGAAAGTTCATTGAGGAGTCAAGAACAAATTTCAGAAATCAAGAGGCAATCAACAGGGACATCCAAAACCAACTGGGGCAGCTTTCAAAGCAGATTGCAGAAAGGTCTCAAGGATCGTTGCCTAGTGACACAATAAATCCCAAAGAGCATGTAAAGGCTATCACATTGAGAAGCGGTAAAGAACTTGAATGGTAGGGGAAATCGGAGAAAAAGATGGAAGAATCTAAAGAAAAGCCATCAACATCCCAAGATGTTCAACCTTCCCCAAATGCGAAATATGAGCCTCCTATCCCATATCCTCAAAGATTGAATAAGAAAAAACTTGATAATCAATTTGATAAATTTCTAGATATTTTTAAGAAATTGCATATTAACATTCCTTTTGCAGAGATGTTGGAACAAATGCCCAAGTATGCAAAATTCATGAAGGAAATTCTATCAAAGAAGAGGAGGCTGGGAGATTATGAAACTGTCATGCTAAATGAGGAGTGCAGTGCAGTTCTTCAAAGAAAATTTCCATAGAAATTGAAAGACCCAGGGAGTTTTACTATACCTTGTACTATAGGAAGTTGCAATTTTGATAAAGTCTTATATGATTTAGGAGCAAGCATTAATTTGATGCCACTTTCTGTTTTCAAGAAACTAGGCCTGTGAAAAGTGAAACCCACTTCAATCTCTCTACAATTAGCGGATCAATCGGTGAAATATCCTGAGGGGTAATTGAGGATGTTTTAATTAAAGTTGAAAAAATTATTTTCCCTGTAGATTTTGTGGTGCTTGACATGGAGGAAGATAGAGAGGTACTGTTGATATTGGGGAGACCGTTCCTTGCAACTGGAAGAACATTGATTGATGTTCAGCAAGGAAAGCTCATTCTACGGGTGTAAGATGAACAAGTGACTTTTGATTTTTTTGAAGCAATGAAATTTCCAAGTGAGGTACATTCTTGTTTTCAAATTAACACTCTTGATAGGTTAATCTCAGAAACTTTTGAGGAGAGAAATCCATTACTACCATTAGAAGCTTGCCTTGTGAAATCTGCAAAAATTGAGGAGGAAGATGAGGGAGTGAGACAATGTTCCAAATTACTGGCAGCACTTGATGAATATTTGTCCAGTGATGGAACATTCAAGGAGTTGGGAACAAATGAAAATCCAACCTCAGTGGTAAAGAAGGAAGCCGACAAGATTGGGCTAAAGCCACTGCCATCCCATCTAAGGTATGCCTATCTTGAAGACTCTGAATCTTTTCCTGTTATTATTAACAATTCCTTGAATAATGAAGAGGAGAACAAGCTATTAGGAATTTTTCGGACTCACAAAATAGCAATTGGATGGACAATGGCGGACATCAAAGGTATTAGCAACTCTGTGTGCATGCATAAAATCTTGATGAATGAGGATTACAAGCCCACAATTCAGCCACAAAGGCGCTTAAAGCCAACAATGCAAGAAGTGGTCAAGGTTGAGGTGATTAAGCTTTTGGATGCTGGGGTAATTTATCCGATTTCAGATAGTGCTTAGGTAAGCCCAATTCATTGTGTACCAAAGAAAGGAGGAATCATAGTTGTAGAAAATGAAAACAATGAGATTATTCCAACAAAGACAATGACTGGGTGGAGAGTGTGTATTGATTATCGAAAGTTGAACGACGCCACCCAAAAAGATCATTTTCCCTTGCCATTTATTGATCAGATGTTGGAAAGATTGGCTGGACATGCTTATTATTGTTTTCTTGATGGATATTCAGGGTACAACCAAATTGCAATTTCACCAGAGGATCAAGAGAAGACAACATTTACATGCCCTTATGGTACTTTTGCATACAGAAGGATGCCATTCGGTTTATGTAATGCACCTACAACTTTCCAGAGATGCATGATAGCGATTTTCTCTGATATGGTCGAAAAGTTTATTGAAGTTTTTATGGATGATTTTTCTGTTTTTGGCCATTCTTTTGATAATTGCTTGCATAATCTCTCTTTAGTCTTGCAGCGTTGTAAAGACACAAATTTAGTGCTAAATTGGGAGAAATGTCACTTCATGGTTCAAGAAGGAATTGTTCTTGGCCATCGGATTTCAACAAAGGGAATAGAAGTGGACCGTGCAAAGGTGGAAGTGATCGAAAAATTACCACCTCCAACAACTATAAAGGGCGTTAGAAGTTTCTTGGGACATGCTGGATTTTATAGAAGATTTATTAAAGATTTTTCAAAAATAACAAAACCTCTTTGCAGTTTGTTAGTTAAAAATGCACAGTTTGATTTTTCTCCTGATTGTTTGCATGCTTTTAACCTTTTGAAGGAGAAACTCACTTTGGCCCCTATAGTTTGTGCATCGAATTGGAATCTTCCATTTAAGGTAATGTGTGATGCTAGTGACTATGCTGTAGGTGCTATTTTGGGCCAAAGGAAGAATAAGTTGCTACATGTGATTTATTATGCAAGAACGACATTGACAGATGCACAACTTAATAATGCAACAACTGAGGAAAAGCTTTTGGCAGTATTGTTTGCATTTGATCAGTTTAGATCTTATTTAATTGGGTCTAAAATCATTGTTTATACTGATCATTCTGCTCTTAACTATTTTCTAGCCAAGAAAGATGCCAAACCGCGATTACTAAGATGGATTCTTCACTTGCAAGAATTTGACTTAGAAATCCAGGACAAAAAGGGGACCAAAAATTTGGTTGCTGACCATTTGTCCAGGTTGGAAGAAGATTACCTTGAGGTTGAAGACCAAATTAATGAAACATTTCCTGATGAGCAATTTCTTGCTATCCGAACGGCTCCATGGTTTGCTGATTATGCAAATTATTTGGTCAAGAAAATTTTACCTCCTGACATGTCTTATCAACAAAAAAAGAAATTCTTTTCTGATCTGAAACATTATTTTTGGGATGAGCCTTACTTGTATAAACATTGTGCAGATCAAATTATTAGAAGATGTGTGCCAGAGGAAGAAATGGAAAGCATTCTTTGTCATTGCCATTCGAAGGAAGTTGGGGGACATTTTGGTGGAACAAAAACTGCAGCAAAAATTTTGCAATCCGGATTCTATTGGCCTTCATTGTTTAAAGATGCTTTCAAGTTTGTTTCAATGTGTGATGATTGCCAAAGGAGCGGAAATATTTCACGGAGACATGAAATGCCCTTAAATAATATTTTAATAATTGATTTATTTGATGTTTGGGGTATTGATTTTATGGGGCCTTTTCCTTCATCTCATTCTAATAAATACATTCTTATTGGTGTAGATTATGTCTCTAAATGGGTGGAAGCAGTTGCCTTGCCTACCAATGATGCTAGGGTTGTGATCAATTTTCTCAAGAAGAACATATTTTCCAGATTTGGCACACCTAGAGCAATTATAAGTGATGGAGGTAAGCATTTTTACAATAACCAATTTGAGGCTTTGTTGCAGAAATATGGAGTAACACACCGGATAGCAACTCCTTACCATCCTCAAACTAGTGGACAAGTTGAAGTGTCAAACCGAGAGTTGAAGAGGATCCTTGAAAAGACCGTAAATAACTCACGCAAGGATTGGTCAAGGAAACTAGATGATGCACTTTGGGCCTATAGAACAGCTTTCAAGACACCTATCGGCATGTCTCCATACCGATTGGTGTATGGAAAATCTTGTCACCTTTCAGTTGAATTGGAACATCGGGCATATTGGGCAATTAAAATTCTAAATTTTGATCTTAAGGTAGTAGGTGAAAAGAGGGTGTTGCAATTGAATGAAATGGATGAAATGAGGAATGATGCTTATGAGAATGCTCGAATATACAAGGACAAGACGAAGGTTTGGCATGATAAGCAAATTTTGAGGCGAAACTTTGAGGTGGGATAGAAAGTGATGCTTTATAATTCCCATCTCATACTTTTTCCGAGAAAGCTTAAATCTCGTTGGTCAGGACCTTTTCTAGTAACCAAGGTGTTTCCTTATGGAGCAGTTGAGATTAGTCATGAAACAAAGGGAACTTTCAAGGTGAATGGACAATGGTTGAAGCCATATTTTGACGGAGAATTCAACAAGCAGAAAGATTCTCTAGAGTTACAACAACCGCAGTAAAGAATGACAGAAAGTCTAGCTAATGACTATAACTTAAAGCGCTTAATGGGAGGCAACCCATCAGATTTGTTTTCTCATCTTTTATCTCATTTTATTTTTTTAAAAAAATTTAAATTCTGCACGTCATTTTATGATAATTTTATTTTTAATTAAATTTGCTTATTTTATTTGTCTTGCAGGTAAAAAAAAAGAAGCCATTTGCAGTTTTTCTTTCTTACATTGAGGACAATGTAAGGTTTTGGTTGGGGGTGCGGTAAATGGTAAATCTTTTCTTCCCTTCATTTTTTTAGTAGTTTTGTTTGTGTGTTTATTTGTATTTAATTTTGATTTTCCATTTATTTTTCTGCATCTTGGTTTAATTTCTTGTTTTTGTTTATTATCTTATTTTTATTTATTTATGTCTATGTTTATGTTTATTTTATTTTTCTCTCAATTGCAATTTTACTTGTTTTAATTTGCACGTTGATGATAATAATGTGATTGTGATAACAAGTAGCTTTTTGAAGACATTAAATTTTTCTTCGGTTTAAAGATAATTTCAAATGTTGATTTTACCAAGTTGGCGACTCTTTTGGTATGTGGTATGATTTGGTTGATTAGTCTAAATGCTTGGAGAAGTCTTATGTGCGAATTTTTCATGGAAATTTTTGTGATCTCAACAAACTCTAGAACTCATTTGAAAACCTCTTGAGGTGAAATAATTTGGAATTGCACTGTTTAGGATATGATGTAGGCCATTTTTGGATTGATTGTGCCATTTTAAGCCTACCTTGTTATCTTTATATCACTAGTTACCTCCTTTAGCCTATTTAAATATATTGTTAGCCTTATTTTTCTTTCTTTTTGCCTTCTATAACCTACCTTTTATTTAGCCAATATATATATATATATATAATTCCTACCTTATTTGTTAAGAGCACTTAATTTTGAACACAAACTTTTCAAGAGCAATTGGAGTAAGGATGGAATAAAAAATAATAATAAGACATCTTCCACATATATTGGAAGAAATTGGTTGGGGTTGTGTTTTTTAAAAAAAAAAGAAAAGAAAAGAAAAAAAGAAGAGAAAAAAGGGCCTTCACACTCTAGTAAATAAAAGAGTGTTAGTGATGGATGTACTGAGGTGAAAGATTGAGGAAGAATTTTGTTTATCTTTGGAAAAATTGGTTATGATCGGAAGAAACAATTTGGGTTAAATGGTGTTACTCTTTTACTTAATTGGTTGTGTTTAATCTAATAAGTGCTATTATTTGTATTTTGACACTTCCCGTTCTTTCTTAACCAAATACCTAAGCCTAGCATTACAAGCGTAATAAAGTCCTATTGATCCGAAGTGGTGTATTTTTCTTCATTAGTGGAGAGAGTTTTGAAGAGTGAGCCTATGGAGTTTGAGATTTCACCTTTTTGTTTGTGGATGTTTTGCAAAATATTATCTGAGCATTATGGCTATTGGTTTGTGGTTTGATGGATGTTTAAGAGTCAATAACAAAAGTGAAATTGGCATTTGAGATTTCTTAAAGCTTAGGTGACATTTAATTATTCTATGTGTTGTGTGTTATTTACAATTTTTGAGACATTTGTGCAAATTAATATTTGTGTGATTTTATTGATTTGAGTTAGAATAGTTATAGGTAAGATGTTTGTGGGTATCATCACTGGAAGCCCTCAAGAGACTATAACTCATCGTACTAGGGCCGCCTAGGGGTTTAAAGGCTTATTGCATACACTTAATGTAATTTTGTAAATAGAATACAATTTTCTTTGAAGTTTCTTTTAATGTCTCCTTTGAATTTATTAAATAGATCGCTTTTCTTGCTAGAGACTAGCAAGAAGCTGGTTGGGGGTTATTGATAAGAGCTAAATTATTGCATTTTTGTTATGATTTAAATGTTGATATTTGTGTGAAAATTATGTTTATTTGATTATTTAATCCACAAATGTCATTTCACGGGTATTTCGTGTTTAAAGTGAAATTCCAGGTAAAATCATGATTTTGGAGAAGTTAGGGACAAAGTACAATGATTGGGATTGAATGAAATTAAAAAGAAAACAAAGTTTCAAAATTTAGAAATCCCACCGCCGGCGAGAATATTCTCGCCGCCGGCGAAAAATCTTATTCAGAGCACGGTGAAATTCTTCCCGAGAGCACGGATTTTGGCCAAGTGAATCTCGCCGCTGGCCAAAGTATTCTCGCCGCCGGCTAAAGTATCTCGCCGCCGGTGAAAATCCTACAAAAAGCATGGCGAAAATCTTCCCGAGAGCACAAATTTTGGTAAACTCATCTCGCCGCCGGCCAAATAATTCTCGTCGCCGGCCAAAGAATATCGACGCCGGCCACATTAATTTGGCCGCTGGCCAAAATTAGAAAAAAAAATTATTTTCCAGAAATCTTGCCGCGGTGAGAATAATGTAGCCACCGGCGAGTTTCGTCCGGAAACACATTTTTTTTGTTGTTTTGTTCCAAAATTGCCCCCCAAATCCTAGATCTATATATACATTATGATGGAAAAGAAGGGGATGGGAGAGATAGCATATCTAAGTTATTTTTGGAGGAGAAAAGGAAATTTTGGAGAGAAAGGTTGGAAAAACTTGAAGAATCATCACCATTGTTGCTACCAAGTCTTCATCTTCAAGAGTTTTTCATCTCTACTCCTTAGCTTTTATTTTCTGCATTTTATTCAGATTGTTTTTTCATGGATTCAATTGAGAATATGTTTGTTCTTATTTTCGTTATGAACTAATTCGTTTTTGCTAAGGCTATGATGTAGTTGAATCAAGAAAATATGATTTCTTGTGTTATCGTTACATGAATTCATTATTTTCAAGTTGAGTATTTATTTCCATGCTTAATGCTTTTAAATTTCTGATCAAGATTTAATGATTTGTTGCGTTATATTGAGACCGAGAGGAGATGTGTAATGAACGCTTCTTGTGATAAATACCGTATATTGAATGCGAGTGTGAGAACTAATGCATGATGTATGTGGTTATTCTAGAAATTCCATAAATCGTAATGTGCTTTTTTGTGATTAAATCTTCATAGAAATTTAGTCGATTTTCATAGATAAGTAAATATTTGTAAAACTCTCGCAAGTGCACGAATCATTTCGTAGAAAATGATAAGTATACTCCCAAGGTCGATCTAAGGAAGGAATGTATGTGGTTTTTAATTTATTATTCAAACTTTTAAAAACGAAATTAAATCCTAAACATCCTGTCACGATATTTTGGTTTTTGTGTTCCTAATCTAATAACATTAAAATAAACATATATACAGATTAATTAAATATAATCTAAAAAGAATAAACATAGATACAAATTCAATAAATAAAAAAATAAATATAAATACAGATTCAATAAATATTCATGCAAATTTTATCATTTAAATTAGTGGAGTATTTATGGATATAATAACTAAATTAATTATGCTTGCTCATATTATCTAGGCTATTAAAGATATAAATTGATATTTTATTGATTCTCTCTTTTTTGTATGAATACCACCTTTGGTGGGGTTAGATATTCTTTGTTAACTAAACAAATCAATTAACACCTATGGGTGGGGTTGATAACTAATTTGGTTAATTAAATTAATTCCTTTTTCTAAGAGATTGAAAATGAACCATTTAAATGCCACCTTTGGTACGGTTAGACAGTTTAAACTTTATTCAAGGTGTCCAAATTAAACCTAAGAATTTAGTTATCCGAGTACTAACTTTCAAGTTTTAAAACCACTATTGAAAACATGTTGTCAATACATTTTCACATAATAATTCTTATAAAAACTTTTGAAATAGAGTTTCACTCTAACTACCGGGCGATTGTACCAACAAATAAAAGAGCACTACTCTAAATTAGACCGGATAACTAAACCTTAAAGTCTAATCTTCAGATTTAAGTTTGTAATGAAAAATAATATATTTCTCTCTAACATCCTTAATATAAAATCTTGAATAAAAATAAAATCAATTCATTTTAGAAATTTTCACCTATTTAATATTTCGCAAGCATAACAACGTTATTATTATATCATAATTATAAACAGCTAGCATAGTTAAATTTAATTACAGACAAATTAAATATAACATGTAAGAATAAAGCATAAAAATAACTGTAAAGAAAATAAAATCCTTACAGAACTTCGACGCTATTCCCGTTGCTAGAAAACCTCCAAGCGGAATTTGCACTTCCATTTATTGAATCAAAAATCTAAATTATTACAAAAACATTACAAGTTCCTCTCAAAAAGAGAAGAACTCTAAACCTAAGAGAATTGAACTAAAAACTAAGAGAAAAACTAAGAAAAGCTTAGAAACTAAGAAAGAAACTAAGAAAAACTTAAAAACTAAGAAATGAGAGAAAGAAAGAAGAGAGAAGTGAGGTTTTGAGGTGTGTTTTGAAGTGAATGGAAGGGGGGTATTTATAGGTGAGGATGGAGAGAAAAAATGATTAAAAAATGTTAAAAAATATTAAAAAAATAAAAACGTGTAATGGACCTACTTGAGGTCATCAATGACGTCATGGGGCGGCCGCACGTGAAAAATGGGTCAAAACGCGTTAGTGCTGGCTGGGCGGCTTCGGCAGCGCGTGAACGATGCAGCGCGCGGCGCGCGGCATCAACGCGCGCTTGTGTGGCTGGCCGGCGGCGGCGGGCTGTATTGGCCGGGAAATTTGGCGCGCGATTTTCCGTATTTTGACCTTTTCGACCCATTTTGTCCAATTTTTCCATGTTTGTTGACCTTTTTCCACTTATTTATGAATTTATTTGTGATGTATTGCTTCAAGTATTCTTCTTTGAGTCTTTACATTGCGTTTTTAGGCCAAAATATCTATAAAACAATAAAAATACCCGTGATTCGAAAAAGACAAATTTATATAAATATATGATAAAACATATAAATATATATATTTTTAATCAATTAATGTGCATAAAATCATGGTTATTTTAGTGCTTTTGAGCACTCATCACAACCCCCAACTAGCTTCGCTAGTCCCTTAGCAAGAAGCGATAAAATCTAAAAATTAAACTGTCCTAAATCACTTCCGTGGATTGACACAGTTGCATTTAGCCTATGCAACAAGCCTTTAAACCCCTAGGTTGCCCTAGTGGACGAGTTTGAGTCTCGTGAGGGTTTTCAGGAATGATACCCACAAACATTGTACTAAATGTAAAAACAAAAGAAACAATAAAAACAAACAACTTAAAAATTAAATTTACAACAAAATCACAAATTAACAACATTTCACAAAAATGTCTCATACTATTTAATCTCCTTTAAGATCATAATTAAAATCTCAAGCATAAGTTATCTTAATCTCTTTAAACAATCATGATTTATTATAATAATTAGTCGAAAATCATTTTCATATTTCATATCAAAAATGTATCAATTTAATTTCACCCAATTTCGGTGTCATGAATCAATTCGCCGACTCTATTACTCACAAGTCAATACTCACAAACCTCTGAATCCTCTGGGTTCAAACACTCATACTAATTTATATGCGAAAGAGTTGATGTATAGAAATGAACTAATATGTTCGCATATGTATAAAGAATAAAGGCTCAAAGTGTTATTTTAACATTGATCTCATGAAAGGAATCAAATGTATAAATTATAAAGATATCATATATAAAAATTATTTTCATGCATAAATCAAACTCATTAAGAAAGAATTTCAAGATATATGCCTTTTACAAATGAAGAAATTGCAATGACTTTTGGGGAATTACTTCTTATATCTTTCTTTTGTAATTAGCCTTTACTCACAACTTTGTAGGAAATGCGGGTTATAGTATGTAGATGATACTATTTTTTTTTTTTTTTTTTTATCTCTCTATATTTTTTTTCTGAAGATATTTCTCAATATATGTATTTTTTTTTAGAGAGTCAACCCATGTACAGATGGTACATTTTTTGGATTTTGGTGAGTGGTTAATTTTGTGGCTTTTCTGTTTGATCTTGGTTTAGGTAACCCCAGATATGTCTTTTTGTTTTTGTAGTAGTCATGCATAAATGAGATATAAGCATATACTATCAATTTCTACTCAAATCATTTAATCTAAGCAAAAATAATAATCAAAAATATATGATACTCTATTAAGATGAAAAAATTCATACATTCAATGCTAATACCTATAGAGATCATCTAAAAATTTGAAGAAATAAGAAATGTGTTTGGAGTAGAAAAAATATATATTTCACTCTGAATAAAGGAAATTAGGCTCAAATTATATCTCACAAAGGTAGTCTCCACTAAAAAAAACTCATAAACACCGATTTTGGGTTTAATATAATTTCTACATCTTATCAAGAAATACTAATTATGACAAAAACTAACTAATTATCAAAAATAGTTACAAAATATTTCATGATATGTTTTCAAAAATTAATCTAACAAAGACAAAAGACTTAACTATTTACTTAAATTTGATTTAAAGAAATGATAAATTTTTGTGAAACTTTTTATTCCAAAAATTACTAAATCACACAAAATAGAAATAAAACCAAACACACAAAAAATGAAAAAGTACATTTTTTTTATTTTTTAATTAAGCATGGTAACTTTTCACCACCCCAACCTAGAACTTACATTGTCCTCAATGTAACAAGCGTAAATTAAAGATAAAGAGAGAAGAAGAAAGATTACCTATTTCTTGAGAATGTGCAAGTAGTAATGGAAAATGCAGGTGCATCCATCATATTCATCATTAAAGTGTATACAGACAGATCGCTGTAAACTTCTAACATCTCAACAAATATTTTTTAGTTTTAACAATTTAAAAATTATTCACATGTAATTAAAATGAAATAAACAATAAAATTAAGTAAATAAAACAAATAACAAAAAAAAATTTATTTTTTATTTATTTTTTATTTTTTATATTTTTTTATTTATTTAATTTTTTTTTTTTTTTTGTTGTTTGTTTTTGTTTTTTACCTAAAATGATGGGTTGCCTCCCATCCAGCGCTTAGTTTAACGTCTTAGCAAGACGTATCTTTTTGGTGCTAAGGGTTACTCAACCAAATGCAATCCATTTCAGCAATGTTGTTTGGTTCTTCTAAATAAGGCTTGACACGATGGCCATTGACTTTGAACGTTTTTTGTGTCTTGGAGTCCAATAGTTCCACTACTCCATGTTCAAATTCTTGAACTATTTTGAATGGTCCATCCCATCTTGATCTCAGCTTTCCTGGAAACAATCTCAAACGAGAGTTAAATAAAAGAACTTTCATTCCAGGGTGAAGAGTCTTAGGAACTAGCCTCTTGTCATGATAGCGCTTAGTACGCTCCTTGTATAATTTGGCATTCTCATAGGCTTCATTCCTAATTTCTTCCAACTCATGAAGCTGGAGTAATCGTTTTTCACCTGCTTTATCTAAATCCATGTTTAACTCTTTAATTGCCCAATAAGCTTTGTGTTCAAGTTCAACTGGAAGGTGACACGCTTTCCCAAAGATTAAACGGTAAGGGCTCATCCCAATAGGTGTTTTGTAAGAGGTGCGGTATGCCCATAAGGCATCATTTAGCTTAAATGCCCAATCCTTCCTTGACGGACGCACGGTGCGTTCCGGTATTCCCTTAATTTGCCTATTGCTCACTTCCACTAAACCTAGGAAGTTTGAGGATGATATGGAGTAGCTACTTTATGTGTGATGTTGTACTTGTTTAGTACTCCATCAAAGAGTTTGTTACAAAAATGGCTACCTCCATCACTTATTATAGCTCTAGGCGTTCGAACCTACCGAATATGAAATCTTTCAAGAATTTCACAACAACATTAGCATCATTGGTTTTGGTGGGGATAGCTTCTACCCACTTGGACACATAATCCACAAGAACCAAAATGTATTGAAAACCATTAGATGGGGAAAAGGACCCGTGAAGTCAATCCCCATACATCAAAGAGTTCAACAACTAAATTAGATGTCAAAGGCATTTCATCTCTTTTGCTTATGTTTCTGTTCTTTGACATCTATCACATTGTGCACAAAACATATGAGCATCTTTAAAAAGAGTGGGCCAAAAGAATCCAGATCGTAATATCTTACTTTTGTCTTTTCACCTCCAAAATGACCCCACAATGAAGTTCATGACAAAAAGTCGAATGCTCTTATGTTCTTCTTCTCGTACACATCTCCTGATGACTTGATCTTGACCAATCTTGTATAAATAAGGTCATCCCGTAAATAGTCCTTAATAGTTTTAAAAAACCTTTTCTTGTCCCGATATGAAATGTTAGGTCGCAAAACACCGATGGCAAGATAGTTTACAATATCAAAGATACCATGGGTTCGGACCTATGAAAAATAACTGTTCATCAGAAAGGTTTCAACTATATCATCATTACTCTCATCTTTAAGAGAATTGAAGTCGAAATCAACCTAGACAAATGGTCACTACTAAGTTTTCACCGCCTTTCTTATCCTTGATCTCTAGGTCAAATTCTTGTAAGAGTAAGACCCACGATTAATCTTGGCTTGGCATTTGGTTTACTTAATAGGTATCTTAAAGCAAAGATGATCGAATGTACAATCACTTTAGATCCTACTAAATAAGACCGAAATTTGTCTAAAGAGAATACTATAGCCAAGAATTCCTTTTCAGTGGTGGTGTAATTCATTTGGGCATCATTGAGTGTTTTGCTAGCATAGTAGATGACATGTAAACGCTTATCCACTCTTTGTCCCAGGACTGCTCCTATTGCATAATCAGAAGCATCACACATTATCTCAAAAGGTAAAGACCAGTTTGGTGCCATTATAACAGGGGTAGATGTTAGTTTCTCTTTCAAGGTATTAAAGGAAATAAGACGAGCATTGTTGAAGTGAAATTCAAGATCTTTGGATAATAAGTTACATAAAGGACGACTTATTTTAGAGAAATCTTTAATAAATCGTCAGTAAAATCCTGCATGTCCCAAGAAGCTTCTTATCCCCTTCACATGATGTAGGGAGGTAGTTTGGATATCAATTCAACTTTTGCCTTATCAACTTCAATACCCTTGTTTGAAATTATATGTCCCAAAACTATCCCTTGTTGAACCATAAAATGACTTTTCTCCCAACTAAGGGTTAGATTGCATTCAATGCATCTTTCTAAAACCAAAGTCAATTTATGTAAGCAATCATCAAATGAGTTCCCAAAGACAGAGAAATCGTCCATGAAAATTTCAATGAACTTCTCCACCATGTCCGAGAAAATGGATATCATGCATCTGGAAAGTGGCGCGAGCATTGCATAACCCAAATGGCATTCTCAAAAGCAAATGTCCCAAAAGGACATGTAAATGTGGTCTTTTCACGATCTTCTGCTATGGGTACTTGATAATATCCCGACAATCCATCCAAAAACAAGAAAATTGCGTGTGACTAATATTTTCAACATTTTATTAGTGAATGGAAAAGGATAGTGATCCTTTTTAGTATACAAATTCAATTTCCTAAAATCTATACACATTCTCCATCCAGTAATTGTCCTACTAGAAACTAATTCATTTTATCATTTTTAACCACTGTTATTTCGAATTTCTATGGTATCATATGAATCGAATTAACCCACTTACTATCCGCATGATAGGATAGATAATCCCTTCTCCTAACAATTTAAGGATTTCCTTTTTAACTACCTCTTGCATGTTTGGGTTTAGTCTTCTTTGGGCCTCTCGCATGTGTTTAGCACCATCCTCCAAGTTGATCTTGTGCATACACATTGTTGGACTAATGCCTCTTATATCCCCTATACTCCAACCTATAGATTTCTTAAACTGTTTAAGCAACTTTGATGAGTTCCTTTTCTTGTGGTTTGGTCAAGGTTGAAGAAATTATCACCGGATATGTTTCTCCTTCTCCCAAAAACACATATTTTAAGTGCTCGGGTAAGTCTTTGAGTTCAAGTTCGGGTGGATTGGCCTCTTTAATAGATGAAGAACTGGGTAGATTTAAAAGTGCACTAGATTTTGTCATCACTTCATTATTGTCTAGTTGTTCAAGGTACCCCTTAATTTCTTCATCTAAATCTTCTTCAACCTTTTCAAGTGTAAGAACGGTTTCAAGCTTGTCTTCTATTCAGGTTTGGAAAAAGGTGTTTTGGACAAGATTATCCAAAGGATCAACTTCGAATATTTCATCGATGGCAGAAATAGAAGGGAAAGGTGAAGAATCAAAAACTTTGAAATGAACAGTCTCTCCTAAGACTGTCATTGTCAAATTTCCATCTTGGACATCAATAATAGTTTTAGTAGTTGCCATAAATGGTCTACCAAGCAATATTGTATGCTCTACGTCCAATCTTTGGATTTTCTTGCATATCCGTAACCACAAAGTCAACAGGTATTATCGGTTTGTCTACCTGTACCAAAACATCCTCAACTATTCCTCCGGATATTTAAGAGATCTATCTGTAAGTCATAGGACATAGTTGTGGGTTTTAAATCCCCTAGATTGAAATGTAAGAATATAGAGTAGGGCATCAAATTTATACTAGCACCTAAATCAAGCATTGCCTTAGCAACCTTCCTATCCCCCATAGTTATGTTTATAATAAAACTTCCAGGGTCTTTCAACTTAGGGGGTAGTTTCAGGTCAAGTACGCTAGAAATTTCTCGACACTACTACTGCTCATTCACCCATACCTCCTTTTCTTAGTGTTCAACTCTTTGAAAAACTTGGCATATGAGGCACATTCATGATCACTTCTAATAATGGTAAATTGATATTTACTTTAGAGAGCATATTAAAAAGATCATTGAATTGCTTATCTTGTTTGGATTCTTTCAACCGGTGGGGAAAAGGTACTTGCATCCGGTGTGGTTCTCGTTGTCTTTTGAATTTTGGGAGTGTCGGATGACCCCCAATGAGTTTTTCAGAAAGCTTGTGAAGTTTAACACTTGTTTCTCCTTTTTGTGAGATTAGAATGTCGCCTTCTTTGTTAAATGAACTACAAGGTAGTTTAGAGATTTCAGTACACCGGTATTGACTACCTTACCACTTGAAGGGTTCTAACATCTTTTGCTTGTTACGGTTGGTCGGGCAACTTCCCCGGTTCTTTCTTTTGCATTTGTTCGGTTTACTGACTTTAGATTCAATTCTTTTAACCGAAGCCTCCACGGTGTTCAACCTTTGATTAGTCATCGATTGGTTGTCACGACTAACTTGAATAAAAGCATTCAAGCTATCTTCTAAGGTTGGTTTAAAAGATTGGCTTGGTGGGTAAGGGTGGTTGTAGGTTGGGTGATTATAGGTGTTTGGATGATACTTTTGAAAATATTGGACTTCCTCTATGGTATTGACACTAGAATCACAAGTATTTGAACAATTATGAGTACCATGCCCAATTGAACAACACACTCCACATACCTCTTGATTAGAAATTTGGTGAGACGTGAGGAATTTCACTTGTTTAGTCAATTCAGCAAGTTGCAAGGTTATCTCATTATCAAAGCCGACTTCATTGACCTTTGCTTTCCTTCTACCACCTCTTTGTTGGGAATTAGAACCCAATAGCTCATAGAGATTATAGGTTTCCTCTCATTGTCTTTTCTCCTACAAAGACCTCCAAAGAAGATTATCAACCATGTATTGACTCTGCAGTGTCAATCCATCGTAAAAGAATTGGTTTTGTAGCTGTAATGGAAAGCTATGATTTTGACATTGAATGAAAAGGAGTTTGAATCTTTCCCAAGCTTCATGAAAGGGCTCTTCATTCATTTGAGAAAATGTTGCTATCTTTGTTCTTAGATCAACAGTCTTTTGATGGGAATAGAACCTACCCATAAAAATTTCATAGATCGCCTCCCAAGTTTTAAGAGAACTTGTAGAGTAATGAACCATGACCAAGCTTTATCTTTGAGAGTGTAAGGAAAACACCTCATCCTAAGTTGATCTTCATTAATTGCATGTAGTGGAAAGGTTTGGATAATAGCATAGAATTCTCGAATGAAATGCAAAGGGTCTTCATTAGGGATACCGTAAAAGGAAGGCAACAAAGAATAATGAATCTTTTTCAATTCATAATTCCTTGCAGCTTCTTGCAATTGGATGCCGGAAGTTACATTGCCAATGATTGGCATTGTATAGTCTTTCATCTTTTTCCGCCTATCTTCAGCATCTCCCATGGTTGTTTGTAGTTGAAAATGATCCTCCTCCTATTGTGAATCAGCATTTTGCTCTTAAAAACAATGGTAGATATCTCTAAAAAAATGCAAGGAACCTAAATTATTTTTTTTTTAATTTAAGCGAAGGGACACAATTTTTGAAACAAACGAATTTATTTTATTTGAAATATTTTTTTTTTATTACACGCAAACTAAAACAAAGGAAAATACAATAATGGGTGACCTCCCATGTAGGACTAAAATTTATCGTCTTCTAGTAAGACGTTGCTTGGAGATTGTAGAATGAAAAACTCAATGTCTCCTCTTCATTGAATTCATTTATGTTTCAATTTAGTCTTTGCCTTTTTGCAAATGTTCAACTAACTGTTCAACTTGAACTTCCACCTTTTTGATAGAAGCTTCCACAGAGTCCAACCGTTGATTGGTTTTAGATTGATTGTCCCTACAAACTTGAATAAAAGAATTCAAGTTGTCCTCCAGGGTTGGTTTATTTGGAATGCTTCGTGGAATAGGTGGGTGGAATTGCTGGCCTGCCTGGTTTGAGCTTTGAGGGAAAGGAGGGTTGTTTTGCCTCCAAGAGAAATTTGGATGACTTCTCCACCCAGGATTATAAGTATTTGAATTGGGATCAAACCTTGGTCTCTGTTGATATGCTCCCAACACATTAACCTGTTCAGGTCCAGTTGTATCTCCTTGATATGGACAGGCTTCAGTACCATGTCCCATGTTGTTGTACAAACCATATTGTTCATTATTGGTGTTGGTTTGTGTAGCGAGAAGAGCAACTTGCTTAGTCAGTTGAACAAGTTGTTGTTGAACTTCATTACTGGAGTCGATCTCATGAACACCAGCTTTTCTCACTCTGGAGCTTTTCTGTTGGGAATTAGCACCCAACATCTCAAAGAGGTTATACGTTTCTGATGCAGTCTTTTCTCCTATTGCTCCTCCCCGGCGTTGTCGACAATGAACCGACATTGTTGTGTAAGTCCATCGTAAAAGAATTGGTTCTCGCAACCGTAGGGAAAGCTATGATGGGGACATTGAGTGAGAAACATTTTGAACCTATCCCAAGCTTCATGGAATGGTTCTCCTTCCATCCGAGAGAAAGTAGCAATCTTTCCTCTCACCGATGTTTTTTGATGGGAATAGAATTTTCCCATGAATTTATTGTAAATTTGACCCCGTGTCATCGAGAGAACACGGGGAAGTGACATCAACCAAGCTTTAGCCTTATCCTTTAAGGTGTACGGAAAACATCTCATTCTAAGTGATCCTCGTTTAGAATACCGGGGGAATGTTTGGACCGTAGCATAGAAATCTCTCATAAAGGAAAGAGAATCTTCATTAGGTAGCCCATGTAAGGAAGGAAGCATAGAAAAATGAATATTTTTAAGGTCATAATTCCGAGCAGCCTTCTCCCAATCGGATAATGGCTGCCGTGCCAATCACCTGGCCTTGCAAACTCCTTCATCGTGGTTTCCCAACATGTTGGTTTTCCTCCATTTCTTTTGGTTCTAGTAAAGGATTAAGACGTGGTTCTATGTTTGGCTCAAAATCGGGTTGATGGGTAGGATCCAGGTGTTGTTGACACTTGTTTAAATTTATGAATATTATTTACATATGGTGTTAGGGGGTTTCCTAAGGATCTCCTACCACGCATAGACTATTTTAAAACGTAAATTTAAAATTCCTGTCAACAAAAATAAAGAAATTAGAGAAAATTTCCATGGCATTTAATACAAAACACTAGACAATTTTTTTTTTTAAATAACATAATTATTATTAACCAAGAGTGTTCCTGGAAAGAATCCTTAAAAACCATTCTCCCAAATAACAACGTTCCTGTGAAAGACTAAATAGTCTCCTAGACAGAACTCCCTTAGATTTTTACTTTTCATGCCTTTTAGTTTTTTTTTTTTGTTTTTTTTTTACGAACGGTAATTTTATTTTACTATTCACACTATCTTATTTCTTATTAACTTAAAATTTTAAAAATTTTAATTTTTTTTTTACGAACGGTAATTTTATTTTACTATTCACGCTATCTTATTTTTTATTAACTTAAAATTTTAAAAAAAAATTTAAATATTTTTATTTTTATTTTTATTTTTTTTAACGGTAAAAACTTTTTTTACTTCAAATTTCAAATTTCTAAATTATTTACTTTTTATGCTATAATAATAAAAAAAAAATTTATTATTTATTTATTTATTTATTTATTTATTTATTTATTTTTTATGAAATTTGAAATTTGATTAAATTTTATTTTATTTTATTTATTTATTATTATTATTATTATTATTATTTTTAAAATATCACAATTATTTACAACACAAAAATATTTTTAAAATTTTGATAAATAAATTAAAAACGCTATTCCTTCCAAGAATCCGCTAAAACTGATTGATTTAAAATCCCAAGATCGCCGATTCTCGCAAATACTTTGGTTTTAATATTTGTAAAACTCTCGCAAGTCACGAATCATTTCGTAGAAAATGATAAGTATACTCCCAAGTCGATCTAAGGAAGGAATGTATGTGGTTTTAATTTATTATTCAAACTTTTAAAAGCGAAATTAAATCCTAAACATCCTGTCACGATATTTTGGTTTTTGTGTTCCTAATCTAATAACATTAAAATAAACATATATACTGATTAATTAAATATAATCTAAAAAGAATAAACATAGATACAAATTCAATAAATAAAAAATAAATATAAATACTGATTCAATAAATATTCATGCAAATTTTATCATTTAAATTAGTGGAGTATTTATGGATATAATAACTAAATTAATTACGCTTGCTCATATTATCTGCGCTATTAAAGATATAAATTGATATTTTATTGATTCTCTTTTTGTATGAATACCACCTTTGGTGAGTTAGATATTCTTTGTTAACTAAACAAATCAATTAACACCTATGAGTGGGGTTGATAATTAATTTGGTTAATTAAATTAATTTCTTTTTCTAAGAGATTGAAAATAAACCATTTAAATGCCATCTTTGGTGGTGTTAGACATTTTAAACTTTATTCAAGGTGGCCAAATTATTAAACATAATAATTTAATTATCCGAGTACTAACTTTCGAGATTTAAAACCATTACTAAAAATATATTGTCAATATATTTTCGAATAATAGTTCTTATAAAAACTTTTGAAATAGAGTTTCACTCTAATTACTGGGCGATTGTATCAACAAATAAAATGACACTACTCTAAATTAGATCAGATAATTAAACCTTAAAATCTAATCTTGATTTAAGTTTGTAATGAAAAATAATATATTTCTCTAACATCCTTAATATAAAATCTTGAATAAAAATAAAATCAATTCATTTTAGAAATTTTCACCTATTTAATATTTCGCAAGCATAACAACGTTATTATTATATCATAATTATAAACAACTAGCATAGTTAAATTTAATTACTGCATAAATTAAATATAACATGTAAGAATAAAGCATAAAAATAATCAGAAAGAAAATAAAATCCTTACGTAACTTCGACGCTATTCCCGTTGCTAGAAAACCTCCAAGCGGAATTTGCACTTCCATTTATTGAATCAAAAATCTAAATTATTACAAAAACATTACAAGTTCCTCTCAAAAAGAAGAACTCTAAACCTAAGAGAATTGAACTAAAAACTAAGAGAAAAACTAAGAAAAGCTTAGAAACTAAGAAAGAAAATAAGAAAAACTTAAAAACTAAGAAATGAGAGAAAGAAAGAAGAGAGAAGTGAGGTGTTGAGGTGTGTTGTGAAGTGAAAGGAAGGTATTTATAGGTGAGGATGGAGAGAAAAAATGATTAAAAAAATATTAAAAAATAAAAACGTGTAATGGACCTGTCGAGGTCATCAATGACGTCGATGACGTCGTGGGCGGCCGCGTGAAAAATGGGTCAAAAGCAACGTTGGTATGGGCTTGGCGGCCGTGTACAGGCGCCTTCTGTCAAGCTGCCGACTGCGGTATTGGCGCTTGGGCTGAAATTTGGCTTCTTGTGTATGATTTCCGATCTTTTGACATTTTTGACCTTTTCGACCCATTTTGTCCAATTTTTCCATGTTTGTTGACCTTTTTCCACTTATTTATGAATTTATTTGTGATGTATTGCTTCAAGTATTCTTCTTTGAGTCTTTACATTGCGTTTTTAGGCCAAAATTCCTGTAAAACAATAAAAATACCCGTGATTCCGAAAAAGACAAATTTATATAAATATATGATAAAACATATAAATATATATATTTTTAATCAATTAATGTGCATAAAATCATGGTTATTTTAGTGCTTTTTGAGCACTCATCAGATGTGTAATGAACGCTTCTTGTGATAAATACCGTATATTGAATGCGAGTGTGAGAACTAATGCATGATGTATGTGGTTATTCTAGAAATTCCATAAATCGTAATGTGCTTTTTTGTGATTAAATCTTCATAGAAATTTAGTCGATTTTCATAGATAAGTAATTCTAATATAACTCGAGAGAGAGTATTAGGTAAATTTGGGTTTTTCAACCATCACTTTTAACTTTGATTCTCATATAACATGACTTGAAATTGGATTGAATTGATTTAGTGAAATCAAATGCCTTAGCGTTTTTAATCATTTGTGAAAAACATTAAATTTTGTTAATTGCGTTTAGTTTTAAGTTAATTTACTTTTTAAACAAATTCAACAATTCTATTTTCAAATAAAATTAGGATTAGTCAATTTCGGTACTTAATAACGACATTCCTTGTGGGTTCGATATCCGTACTTTTGTACACTTTATTACTTGAACGATTCATACACTTGTGAAAATACGCATCACAGCATAATTTTGTTTTTCTATTCAATCAGATTTTTCATACAAAATATTTTGATACATCCATGCATTTTAAAATATTGATATCTCTACTAAACTTTCACTAGGTGTATTGATCTTCTTCTCAAGTTCCTTACTTGGAAATCAATTATCGCCATCGGTTCTTCTTCATATAATTTGTCTTCATGTAACAACAATTCAGTCCAATCCAGGGCACTATTATGAATTCGTTGATATATCTATAGAGCAAACACATGAAAAATATTTTGAACTTGTGACAATTCTGAAGGTAACTCCAATTGATATGCTACATTACCAATTCTTTTTGCAAATATGAACTACCTGATGTAGCATGGAACTAACTTTCCTTTTATTTCAAAATAATTTACTCACTTCTAAGGTTGAAATTTGAGAAAAACGTAGTCATCCACTTTGAAGTTCAATGGTCGTCACCATGATCAACATAACTTTTGTGTCAGCTTTGAGCTTCACAAAATTTGTCTTGTATGATGCAAATATTTTTAGTTATTTCTTTTATAAGATCACGATGATTTGTTTAATTTAACATAATTTACGACTTCTTAACTTTAATTTTAGTCTAAATTTATTTAATTTTTATTGATTATAAAATTCATTATTATTATGTAAATTTTATTACATATTTGAAGAAAATAAATATTTATTGAAATAAAATATAAATAAAGATTTGCTAAAATAAAAGGAAATTTAAAATAAAAAAAATATTAAAATAAATAAAAAAAGAGAAAGGTAACTTTGGTATATATAAAAAAAGAAACGAAAAGTGATGTAGGCAATGGAATTACTGTTCCATTGGATACATTGTGTCTAAGAAACCTGATATTAGTTTGAAAAGGAGTCATTTTCTTGGCTGATAAAGCCAATCCACTCCTCTTGATGATATGGAAGAAGGTTTTAGATGTCTGATATGTTTTCTGACATCTTTCGAGAATATGAGTACATCATCAATGTACACAATACAGAATTCTGAGTAAGGATTGAATATGTCATTCATAATCCTTTGGAACTCAGAGGGCGCATTTTTGAGCCCAAATGGCATAACATTCCACTCAAACTACCTAAATGGAACAGTGAATGCAGTTTTGTACCGATGTTGAGGCTTGATTTGGATTTTCCAAAAGCCTGATTTCATATCAAACTTTGAGAATATGGATGATGAATATAATTTTTGAAGCAAGTCTTTTTTGTTGGGGATAGGGTACCTAATCCATTTTAAAGCTTGGTTCAAAGGTTTATAGTTGATGACTAGCCGATGAGTTCCTCTTTCCATCTCAGTAGATTTATTGACATAGAAGGCCGCACAACTCCACGACGATCTAGATTTTGAAATTAAATTCTTAGATAAGAGATCATCGATCTCCTTTCTACAGAATTGCTTAATGTCACCATTCATTTGAATAGGCCTTGCTTTTGTAGGGATATCTTTTTCATTAAAGGATGATTCATAAGGTAAATCTACCAAGTGTTGTTTTCTTTCCCAGAAAGCACTGAGTAATTCAGAGCAAACTTCTTTTTCAAAAGAGATTTGTAATTTATAGATTTTGTCTTTGATTTATGGAATTTGAAGCTCTTTCTCAACATTGTGAGATTTAACTTTAGTTTTGAGATAGAGAAGATCCTTTTCTCTATGATTTATCAGAACAGAAATCTCCTTCGCGGAGATTGAATAAGTTTTAATGAGATTAAGATCTCTAGTTTTTGGTTCTTCGATGAAAGGGAAATTGAAGGCTTCTCTTCCAATTTTGAAAGAAATTCTGTCATGTTTAATAGAATATAGGGTAATGATATCCATAAAAGGAGTTCCTAATATAACAGAATAGTCTATATCAGATACTATGACAAATGGAGTTTTGATAAGGTATAATCCTTTTAGAATCGATACCTCAGTTTTTCCAATAATACTCATACAAGATTTATTGGCTGAATTGAGACGTTCTTCAGTCAGTTTGTGAAACCTTCTGGGAACAATTGATGGGGTAATACAATTGAGATCGGCTCCCGTATCAAACAAGGCAATGGTCTCAAGTTTTGAATCATCAGGGAATATTAAGATTATTTTAGTTTTATACTTCCTGGTGGTGATTTTCCTCAAGTTTGGAATTTCTTTATGGTTTGAGTAAGATCATTGTCAGAATCACTTACATAAGTTGATATTTTATCTCCATTATTAAGTAATTGAAGCTTAATATCATATTCTTTTAATTTTTCTTTAAGTTGGTGGAGTTCCAGTTTAATAGTTTTGATCTCCAGTTTTAAGTCTTGTATTTGACTTTCTGGTGTAATGGTTTTGTTCTTTCTTTCCAGAACAACAGTGAGGTTATAATAGCCTGTGCTGTATTTGGAAGTTCAGAATTTCTTTTTGTTGATTTTTCCCAAGTTGCAGTTAGGTGGTCTACATACAATTTGGTTATTAATGGATCATTTAGCTTAAGGATTTTATCTTGAAGTTGTTCATCTTCTTCCTTAGTTAATACATTGATATTTTTATTGGAGGAATCTGATTTACTAGTTGTAAATTCATCATCCTGGGGATTTGATTCATTGTCTATTGTTGCGTGTTTTTCAACACACGAACTCGTGCAAGTATACACGGTCGCAAGTAATAACATTTATAAGTAGAGTATCGATCCCACGAGGATTTGTTACTATAGTTTGTTGAGTACTAAAATTATTTCTCTCTGATTTTATCCAAAATAATCGTTGATTTAAGAAAAAGGTAATAAGAAAATAAAAGAACTCTAGGATTGCAATTCTTCACCAAACTAATCCACTCCAATCATATTATTTTCTTTGGATTTATATTTTTTGGTACATTTAATTTGTCAACCAAAAACTTCTTTTTTATTCATACATCTCTTCCGAGCTCCGTACAAACACACCTCGTTAAATTAATTCACTATATCTCTATGAGAATTAAATTCAATAAGATTCATTAAGTTCTAAGTTCTCAATAAGCCACACATACAATTAGGGTATATTCCTATCCTTCATCATACATGTCATTCTATTTACGAGCAATATACACAAAAATGCCTTTCTCAAGTTTATTTTTATGCCACAAATCGTTTTGATAAAATTCGTAAATAATCAAAAAGCATTAAGCGCAAAATAGAACGAACAAATCGAACGTCTTATAAATCTATAACCAAAAATAATTAAAATTAAAGCTTCATAAATTTAGATCAAATGCAACCCTAGAAAAATTAAATTACTTCATAAAGTTAAAATTAAAATTACAACAGATTCAGAAAAATTAGAAGAAGGAGAAGGAAAATTAAAACATTACGAAATGAAATATTTGGCACACGCAGAACACAACAAAAGCCAAAAAATGGCTTCTGCGTGTCCTGCTGTCCAAAATCGAACACTACAAAATTTCTAAACTACACAAAAACTCTTCTCCAACCCAAAGAAAACTCTTAACTAAAAACTCAAAATAAAACTCTAAACTGCAAAAAACTTCTTTTTACAACTAAAAACTATCTCCTATTTATAGCTAAAAAATACATCTAAAATATTACATTTTTATTTTATTTTTTTATCGTAAACGCGTAATAATTTTTTATCGAAATATTAAAATCACGCGTATCGATTTTTGTATCGAAAATCTTATTTAATTTACGCGTGAAACAGGGCCGCCGTTCTGATTTTTTTTAAATTCAAAGTGCATGCCACGTGGCTATTGCCTCGATTCAAAAGATTTCCCGAGGCCAAGTGGCAAGACGTCATTCGGTGCACAAACCGGCCGCACGCAGAACGGTGCAATGTGATCGGGGCGCCGAAAAGCTGAGACAACGGCCGGAAATCTGGGCGTGATCCAGCCGCGGTCGCGCGCATTGTAAATAGCCACGTGTCGCTTCGATTAGCTTAAATATTAGCGGGACACTTGCGTAATTTTATTCTCGTAAAACCGAGACGCACGCTATCATAATCCGCGTCACACAGATTTTTACACGAGCGCTCGCGCGACCAGCCCACGGACGCGCTTCACCCGGGACCGTCGATCCGATCCACCCGCCGATATTGCCTCGGGGAATCCGAGTACCGACACGCGTGGGGCCCACTCCGACGCCGCCGCGCGACACGTGGGACCCACCGGCACGCCGAGCCGCGTGAAAGGAATATCTCTCGTCCCCCACCGCTTTGTCGCGTCACGGACACGCGCGCATTCGAGCCGTGGATACTTTGACGGACGGTCCACGTTTGGAATAGCTTTACTGCGCGTGGACTTCATCTCCCGCACGAAAAATTAAACTTTTATTAATTGTATTTTCACCCACAAATATATTTCAAATTACATTTTAGACTTTCTTAAATTACGCTTAGCCCTTTACTAATTTTAAATTAAATTTTTAAACTTTTAATAATTATAATTGAGCACAAATTTAATTTAAATTATATTTTCAATTTTTATAAATTGTAATTAAGAACTATAATATTTGAAATTATATTTGTGGACAAAAAATTATGAAATTAAGTACATTTTCGATACAAATTATTTAATTTTATTAAAAATGTATTTTTAGCAAATAAAAGGAAAATATTAATTTATTTAACAAAAATTAACTAAATACTAAAAGAACATAGCAATTATTATTACTAAAATTGATGAAAATAACTATATAAAATACATTTATCATCTATCCATTTTCCAGACTCAGATGATGAGGATGTGTCTACCATTAGGGCAAATATTTTGGCAAAGGTGTCTTCTTCAAGTTTTAGTTTGTGAAGTTTTTTAGACATTTTGCAGAAATTGGCAGTGTGACCTTTCTTGCCACATTTATAACATTTAAACTCTTTAAAGTTTTTAAAGGGTTTTTGATGCTGTTTTGATTCCTTATTAAAATTTCTTTTATAAGGTTTGTTATAAAAATTCATTCTTTTTTCAAAGAATGGTTTTCTTGATTTTGGAAATTTCTTATAAGTTTTATGAGATTTCTTATAAGGTTTTGATTTGGTTTTACTGCAAGTTCCCTCGCAGGTTTTAGTAATACAGAGATTACCATCAAACTGTTTGCAGAATGATCCAATTTCTCTTTTGGAAACTTTAAGTTCCAATTTCATTTGTTTTTGGATTTTCAAATCTTGACAAATTTGAAGACCTTGGTTTGAGCAAAACTGATCAGTTGACCATAAGTGAGTTGATCATAGGGGATGATGTGATTCCCATAAGTTTTGCGAATTTTGTTTCTAGTTTTATCACTTAAGAGTGGAGGAAGACTTGCTAGGAATTTCTCCTTCCAGAAAGGTTGAATAGAGTCATCTCTTAACATAACTCTAGATAGGAAAGTAGTTTATAATTTTGAAAATAACTCATCTTCCTACATTTTATGTTGGAAAGAAGATCAACGTTTTTATCATTTAAATGGGATGGATACCCCATGAAATGGTGTGATATGGTAAAGAGTAAAGTGGAGACTACATCCTGTATAGGAGCTCCTTGGTGGGAAAGTATGGGTATACCACACTCATCAGTCAATATTGCATTGCAGATATCCGATTGTTGTTATTTTGAAAGATGATGATCCCATCATCCTTTTAGTTTCCCTGAAAAGCCAGTTATTAATAATCCAAGAACTGTTTTATCAGTTATACCTATTTGGGTTTTATAAGCATTTGACGCCATGGTCATTTGCTGTAAGATATTTAATATTTCATGATCAGTCATTCCATCAATGTTTCAAAAATAGATAGAAGACGTGTTATACTTAGATTGTATAATCTGATTAGGTTGGGTTCCTATGGTGTGAGGATACCTAACTGGACTAGGTTCTTGCCAAGTTAATTTTTGAATATGAGGGGTAGGTTCTGGAAAGGTTTCCTGGGAACTATCCTCAGATGATATGTCAGATCCTAGTTTTCTAAGAATACTAAGATCCTGTAATGGTTTTTGGGTTGATTTTGAAGTTATTGGTGACTCAGGAACAAGTAGTCCTATTTTGTTTGAAAATTGGTCTTCTAATTGGGTTTTGAGGGTACTGTTCCAATTTTGAAGTTTTTCAAATTTTGATGTTATTTCTTCTTGGGCTGGTTTGGAGACTTGGAAGGTTCTTAACTAACCTATCCATTGGTTGATTAGAGGTAGAGGGAATGTCTATTTTTAGATTTTTCTCTATCTTGATGAGTTGTTTTCCTAAATTATTTAGGCTGATGTTTGTATAGTTATTCTGGGTAACTATGTTTTTAAGGTTGGTTGCCTGGTTCTCTTGAGGGTTCTTAAGAGGAAAGGCTTCTACTTGACTATCCTGGTAAGGGATGGTAATAGGTCTTAATGGAGGATGTTCAGCTTCAACTAAACCATCCAGAGTTTCCAATATGGGTAACTTTTTTTTTATCATATTAACCTCGTTAATTAGATCATCCGCTTCTTCTAAAAACTTATCGAAGTCAACTAATGTGATTTCGCTAGGTTTAATTTCTGAAAAGGTTTTGATTTATGGAGTCAAAGCTACTGATTCTTTAGCTAGTGGCTCTACTGGTTCATCTTCTAATAGTATATGGAAGTCAGTTTCTGTGACATCCGAGACACTAATTGAAGGAAATAACTTATAACGTGGAACTATAGCTATAGGTTCTATGGCTATTGGTTCTGCTGTAATGTCGACTGGTTTAGGGTCAATTTGAACTATAGTTTTAACTATTGGTTCTGGTTTTTTTATCTTGGATAGTAACTGGTAGGTTACCTATTAAGACTGTTGATGGTTTGACTAAGTCAACATGTTCTATTGTTTTTTCTGACTTAAGCTCAATTAATGGTACTATACTAACTTGTTTAATTATTAATGATGTTGATTCATCTATGTTATCCTGGGTTTGGTCAGCAATGTGATATGGTAATGTTTCTAATGGTTGGTCCATTGGTAATATTGAACTAACTGGTTCTGAGTTAACTATGGGTGATGATGACTCAACAATGTTTTCTTGGGTTAGGTCAATAATGTAATTTTTTAATTTTTAATTTTTGTAAATTTTATTAACAAAACTCAACTACAAAGATTTCTAGGTAGCCTAAACTATGTATTAAGTTTCTACCCAAATATTAATAGGTTAGCAAAACCTTTACATAATAGGCTTAAGAAAACTCTTGAGCCTTGGACAAAAGAACATACAACAATTGTGCAAAAAATTAAAGCACAGGTCCAAAACATTCCCTGTTTACATCTTGCGGATCCAATACTCCCCAAGAGAGTAGAAACTGATGCCAGTGAACTTGGCTATGGTGGGATATTAAAACAAGTCCAAGGTAATAATGAACAGATTTTTCAATTTGCCTCTAGCCATTGAAATGATTGTCAAAAGAATTATTTCACTGTCAAAAAAGAAGTACTATCTATAGTACTCTGTATTTCAAAATTTCAATCAGATTTATTAAATCAAATTTTTTTACTAAGGATTGATTGCAAATATGCAAACGAAATTTTATTAAAAGATGTTAAAAATATTGCATCAAAACAAATTTTTGCCAGATGGAAAGCATTATTAAGAATTTTTTATTTTGATATTGAATTTATTAGAGGAGAGAATAATTCATTACCAAATTTTTTAACTAGAGAATTTCTTCAAAACAGGTATCAAGATGAACAAGAAAAAGAAAGGAAAGGAAAAGAGTGAACCTCCAACCCTTACCATTACCAGCCTCACATCGGCTAAACCAATTATGACCTGGTCTCAGGTCACCCATAACCAACCATTAACCTCCCAATCAACATTAGGAGAATCATCACCTCAACTAACCCCTGAGGACTTAGAGTTAAATAACCACATCCAACATTGGTTGGAAAACATGGATTTTGATAATATCAGAACTACATTTCGTTGCATCCCAGAAATAGGGGAAATAACTCATTTATCAAATCTGGAAATAATTCCTTCCACATCAAAATCATTTTCACAAAAATCATCTGGAACAATTTCTATTCCAGAAAGAAGAATCATATCTTCAACATATTTTCCTCTAAAAGGAGAAAGGGAATTTATTCCAAAAACAAAAATCACATCTAAGCATTTTAAGAAATAGCCAACTCAGATGGTAACTATTCTCGAAAAACCATTTTTCGACAAAAACACTTACTCGTATATTCAAAAATATTTTGGAAAAGGGATTTTTTACAAGCCATCATTATCTTCAAAAACCCCTTAATACTATCAGAGTATTTTGGAGATCATATGAAGTGTAGAATTCAAACATTTTCACTATCCTAAAACTTCAGAAGTGCAGTTTTCAACTGCCAAACTACATAAAATCATATCTCTAACAGACTGGGGAAATGACTTATCAAAATAGTTGACTTTCCAGTCAACGCAACACATCAAATCCTACATTGTACATCATATAATTATTGGGATTATCACCAGGCATGGTTCAACGCATTTCTTATTCAAAATAAAGATAACCAACATTCTTGGTTGTTTTTCTTTGTTAATAAATCTATTAATCCATCGCGATTTCTATCTTGGTTTTCATAATGGTGAAGATTATTCAGAAGTTTTTCATCTATTATAATTTCACCTGTGAAAGAGAGTTATGAATCTTTCTAGTCACATTACAAACCATCCACAGAGGAAGCTAGATTCCCTCCACTGTGTATTTTTTGTTCAAAATTTTACCTTCCTTGGGTATGTCAATGAGTCTTAAACCCTGTGTCATTGGATGTATTAACTATCACCCGTTCATTTCAGATCAAATGGTGGTCGTCATTTACAATCCCTAAAACCCTGTTATTACCAGCTGTTGAAAAATGGCTAACTTAAAAGGGTCACAAAGATCTTCTGGTGAAGGACATACAAGCCTCTTCACTTCTATTAGCATAAAAGGAACACACTAATGCCTTGATATCTCAAGCCAAAACCCAAGAGGAACTCTTGGAGATCATTAAACAACTATCATCTAGACAAACATCCCAAGTTCAGAAAGAAGAGCCACCAGACTCGGATGAAACCCAATCACCTGATAAAATAGTAACTCCATCACAAAACTCAGATGAAGACCTAATAGATCTAGAGACCTCAATTGTAGATTTAAACTTTTGGACTCCTAAATAATTCCATTATTATTATTGGGCCTGCGTGTCCACTTTAATTTTAATATTGGGCCTGCATGTCCAAAGTGAGATTAACAATAGGCCTACGTGCCATTTATATCATTGGGCCTGCGAGTCCATTATTAGTTTCCATTGGGCCTGCATGTCCATTAATATTTATCAAATAGACCCTCGTGTCCTTTACTATTTATCAGGCCCCTAACCAGGCCCAAATTTGTATCATAAAACAACCAACAATTGATTTCATAAAACAACAAAATTACAAACGGTGCCGACAAAGTAACTGTTCTATTTTTTATTTGGAATAATGAAGCAACTACTATTCACAATAGTAGTTAAGATTCCTACAGTATCAAATGGCAGACCAAGTATTGTTCAATGAATAGTAAAAGCATCTCCACAGTGCCATCACTCGGTTATTTAAGAAGAACGAGATCAGAGGGAAAGGGGTTCCAAATTTTTGAGTTTTCTCTCAAGACTTAAGACCTCTACTCTCTCTCTCTGATTCTGTTTTAATTCATAACCTTTTAGTTTAATTAAATAGTAAGTTTGTTTAATTATTTTTCAGTTTGTTTATTTATTGTTTTAAGTTTTATTTTATTTAAGTATTTTATTTGTAACAACAATATAGCCGGCTAAGCCGCCTAATCTATCAATATGATATGTATGTATTGTTAGGCATGTGTTCTTAATATATATGTATCAATAATAAAGGCGGTTGGAGAGGAATAGGTTAAGAGAAGAGATAAGGCATGAAACAAAAGAAAAAAGTACTTCCAGGAGAAACATAGAAACAAAGAAAAAGAAAAAAAGGTTGCGCAAAAACAGGCGAAAAAAAAATAAAGGCGGCTAGAGCAAACAGAAATAGAGAAGGAAAGAACGGCGTACAAAAGGAGAAAATCAAAATAGAGAGAACGTTGGAACATATTGACACGAAAGTAGATTCTTTTTGTTATTCATTTTCCTTTCGATTCTTCTTAGAAAAATTATAGTGAATTCATTTAGGTTAAATTTAATTTTTAGCATGAACCAAATTTTCTTTATTGTAGGAAAAAGATGTAATCTAATTCCAAACTATGCTTGATTTTTCATGTTAATTTGAATTATTTCTTTTCATATTTTTCTAATTTATTTTGAGTTTATTGCTTCTAATTAACTGGCCATTAATTAGATGATTTTAATCTTGTGATTTACCATCGAAAGAGAAAATTATAAGATAAATTTGAAATATTTTAGCATAGATAAATATAAAGATCGAAAGATTTGTATGAACCTATGTAGTATTAAAATCATTGGTCTTAATGCTTTCTTGTTTTATTAAATTGCATACTCTTGTGTAAATTAATGAAAAAGAATGTTTCCAATTGACCGTCAAAAGTGACTTTTTGATGTTTTTTGGAGATTACTAACAAACAGAGAAATTTAAATTGAATTAGATAGATGAATAAAGCATAGTAAGGTATTAGGTGAAATCAATTTCCTAACTTCCCATTAATTTGATCCTCGAACAATATCCTTCTTTTCTTTTGTGCATTTTCTTTAAATTAATTTTATTTCAAATTTCAATTACAACAACCTTAGTAACTTCTCTAGATAAAATTGAGAATAATATAATTTTGTTATTTGTCTAAAGTAAGTTACCAATCCTTGAGGAGGATACTCTTCTTATCACTTTAATTTAAAACTATGATACTATGTACTTGTAGTTTTGCACCGATCAATTTTTTGGTGCCGTGGTCGGGGATTAATTTCTTCTTATTTTTACCAATAACGATACAAAGTAATCTTGGTTTTAATTTATAATTGTATTTTATTTCATTTATTTATATTTATATTTTTTTTATTTTTCTCTAGGTGTGTTTTTGACATTGGATACACCGTGCTAGAACTCAAAACATTATTCCTTTTGATCCAGAGATTGAAAAAACCTTTATATCACAAAGAAAGAAGAAAGTACTAGCCATGGCTGAAGAAGAACATAATGTACAGTCACACACCTTGAAGGATTATGTAAGACCAATTGTGAATGACAATTACTTAGGTGTAAGATGTCAAACCATTAATGCCAATAATTTTGAGCTTAAATCGGTATTGATCAGCATGATGCAACAAGCCTAATTTAGTGGATCGCTACTTGATGATCCCAATATTCATTTGGAAATCTTTTTGGAGATTTGTGACATTGTAAAGATGAATGGTGTTACTAAAGACACCATTAGACATGAATTGTTTCCTTTTTCATTGAGGGATAAGGTTAGAGGTTGGCTATAATCTCTACAACCGAGAAGAATCACTAGTTGCCAGAACATGGCTGAAAAGTTTCTTGCTAAATTCTTTCCACCTACAAAAAAAGCCCAACTTAGGAGTGAGATTGGTCAATTCAGGCAAAATGATTTTGAAACTCAATAAAGTATGGTAAAGTTATAAAGATTTGATTTGGTGTTGCCCTCAGCGTGGATTACCAAATTGGTTGCAAGTTCAGATGTTATATAATGAGTTAAATGGGAATACTAGAACCATGGTTGATGCTACTTCTAGTGGAACTTTGATGTCAAAGACAGTTGAGGGTGTTACTTCTGTTTTGGAAGAAATGGCCTCAAATAACTATCAATCGCCAACTAAAAGATCTATGGCTAAGAAATTTGTTAGGATTCATGAATTGGAGCCGTTTGGTGCCTTTTCAGCTCAAATATCTTCTCTATCTCATCAGATTTCAACCTTGACAACCCAAAGAATACCACAAAGTTTAGAATATGTTGCAACTTCAAGTATGGAAGTTCTGATGAATAAAGTAAGTTAAGAACAGGTTTAATACATCAACAATCGGAACTATAATTATTGTGGTAATCCTATGCCAAATTACTACCATACAGGGCTTTAATATCATGAAATTTTATCTTATGGAAACACAAAGAATGTGTTGCAACCTCCTCTAGGGTTTGATAGTCAACCATGCTAGAAGAAGATGTCACTTGAGGATGATAGGGTTTCCTTTGTTAAGGAGACCAAAGCAAGGTTTAAAAAGAGTGATTCACAATTGGATAACATTGAGACTTATTGTAACAATATGAGAGATACTATGAAAAATCTTAAAGTGAAAATTGGGAAACTAGCCATGAATATCAATGCTCAATAAAGAGTAACTTTTCCTAGCAATATAGAAGTGAATATAAAGGAATAATGCAAGGCCATTACACTTAGGAGTGGAAGTGAAATTGAGAAGTCAGCATCAAAGGAAACTGAGTCTACCCCTACAGCTCTAAACAATGGCCAAAGTAATAATAAAGTAGAAGAAGAGATTGTTGATGATATACTAAGAGAGAATGACATGCCTCCATCGATTTTTATTTCCTGATAATCCTTTTATTCTCTCTACTCTACTTCTTATCTCAATGCTTTTAAAAACAAAAATTAGATAAGCAATTTTCTAAGTTTATGGATATTCTTAAGAAAATTCACATAAATATTCTTTTTGTAGATGCCTTAGAATAGATGCCAAATTATGCTAAATTCCTGAAGGATATAATTTCCAAGAAGAGAAGGTTGAAGGAGTTTGAAACCGTGAAGCTTTCTGAAGAATGTAGTGCCATTCTTAAAAGATCCTGGGAGTTTCATTTTGCCTTGCCTTATTGGAAGTCATTTTTTGATAAATTTTTATGTAATCTTGGTGCTAGCATTAGTCTTATGACATTGTCTATTTATAGGAAATTAGGACTTGTAGAGATGAAACAAACAACCATTTCCTTGCAACTACCAAACCGATCCATCAAGTATCCACGTGGAATCATATCAGACGAATTGGTAAAGATGGATAACTTTATTTGTCCTGCTAATTTTTTGGTGTTAGATATGGATGAAGACCAATATGTCCCACTAATTATTGGCAGACCATTCTTGGCTACAGGAAGGGCTTTAATAGATGTTTAAAAGGGCGAGTTAACATTGCGAATGAATACGGAAGAATTTATCATTAAACAATGTGAAGTAGAAACCTTTCAAGAAGATATGCCAGCCGATCACCTAGAACGATGTATCACCACTTCATCCCATACTTATGATTTTAATAACTTTACTATTTATGAATCTGATTTTCCTTTTGTTAGTGAAGAATTTATCCACTATGTATTTGCCTTGGAAGCATTGTAACATGTTACATCATTTAGCAAAGAAGTGGAAAGGCTAGAGCAGATAGTAGCAAAGGCGGATTCTGTAATCTCTACAGAAAAAGTGAAGTAAAATCCAACTCCAGAGTTGAAGCATTTGGATGAGCATCTTCTCTATGTGTTCTTGGGTGATAGTTATACATTTCTAGTGATTGTTGCTATATCACTTACACCAGAAGAAGATGAAAATTTGCTACGTGTGTTAAGGGAGCATTAAATAGCCTTGGGATGGACTATCTCTGGTATAAAAGGTATAAGTCCATCCATTTGCATGCATAAGACTCTAATGGAGGAGCTTTACAAACCATCAATTGAGCCCAAAAGAAGATTAAATCCAACAATGAAGGAAGCTGTGAAAATTTTGAAGCTTCTCAATGCTAGAATTATTTATGCTATTTTAGAAAGTTCATAGGTAAATCCAGTGTAGGTTGTACCAAATAAGGGTGGAATAGCAGTGGTGAAAAATGACAACACTGAGTTTATTCCTACAAGAACAATCATGGGTTGGCATGCATGTATGGATTATCGCAAGTTGAAAAAAGAAACAAGGAAAGATCATTTTTCACTTCCATTCATTGATCAAATGTTAGATTGATTGGCCGGATATTCCTATTATTGCTTCTTATATGGTTATTCATGGTATAACTAGATTTCCATAACCCCCAAAGATCAAAAGAAAACTACATTCACATGCCTCTATGGAACATTTGATTTTAGAAGGATGCCCTTTGGATTGTGTAATTCCCCAGCAACATTTCAATGTTGCATGATGGCTATCTTTTCTAATATGGTGGAAGATATAATGAAAATTTTCATGGAATACTTTTTCGTTTTTGGTACATATTTTGATCATTTTTTGTGTGTGCATAATTTAGCTCTTTTTTTACAGAGATGTGAAGATAAAAATCTTATCCTAAATTGGGAGAAGTGTAATTTCATGGTTTAAGAAGGGATGGCCATAGAATTTCATATAAAGGAATTGAGGTTGATCGAGCTAAAATTGTAACCATAAAAAAACACCACCTCCAAAGAATGTGAAGAGAATTAGAAGCTTTTTGGGACATGCGGGATTTTATAAAAGATTTATAAAGGATTTTTCTAAACTCTCTAAACTTTTATGTAATCTTCTTGAAATAAATCTACATTAGACTTTGATGATGTTTGTTTACAGGCCTTTAATGCAACCAAGGAGAAATTTATTTCAACACCAATAATGACTGTACCTAATTGGAGTCAACCTTTCGAAGTCATGTGTGATTCAAGTGAATTTGCAATTGGAACAATGTTAGGTCAAAAGTGAGACAAACTATTTAGGGCCATATACTATTCAAGCCGAACATTGAATGAAGCCCAATTGAATTATACAACATTTGAGAAGGAGATGCTTTTTGTGGTGGTTGCTTGTGATAAATATCGGTCTTACCTCATTGGTGCAAAGGTGATAGTGTTCACTGATCATGCAACACTTCATTATTTGTATGGCAAGAAGGATGCTAAGCTTGGGCTGATTCGTTGGATCCTTATTCTTCAAGAATTTCATTTGGAGGTTCGAGATAAGAAAGGAAGTGAAAATTTAGTTGTTGACCATATCTCTCGGTTGGAGCAAGAGGAATTAAAACCATATTTAGTGATCGAAGAAGCATTCCATGATGAGTATTTGTTTGAATGTGAAATCAAGATTTCTTGCTATGTTGATATTGTAAACTACCTAGCTTGTAAGGTATTGCCACCAAATCTTACTTACCACCAACATAAGAAGTTTTTGCATGATGTGAAATATTATCTTTGGGATAAGCCTTTGCTTTTCAAAAGATCCCCTGATCAAATCATCCGAAGATATGTGCTTGAAGAGGATATGCAATCCATTTTCCATCATTTCCATTCCTCATCATTTGGAGGACAATTTGGAGTAACACGAACAACAACTAAGGTACTTCAAAGTGGTTTCCTTTGGCCCTCTATTTTTTGTGATATTTATACTTTGGTGAAACTTGTTATCGGTACCAACGTATGTGAAATATTTCAAGGCATCAGGAGCTACCATCGAAAAATATCTTAGAGGTTGAGTTATTTGATGTTTAGGTAATTGATTTTATGGGCCCTTTTCCTCCCTCTTTTGGCTTTGTTTATATCTTGTAAATAGTTGATTATGTGTCAAAGTGGGTGGAGGAAATTGCTGCAACAACAAATGATGCAAAGGTAGTGCTCAAATTTCTGTATGAGAACATATTCATAAGATTTGGCACTTCACGAGCTATTATTAGTGATGAAGTGGCCCATTTTTGTAATAAGTTGTTTGACAATCTTCTCTCTAAATAAGGTGTGAAGCACAAGATAGCAGTTGATTACCATCCTCAAACTAATGGCCAAGCTAAAATTTCAAATCAAGAAATCAAGAATATCCTTGAGAAGACGGTCAACACCAATTGAAAGGATTGGGCAAAGAAGCTTAATAATGCTTTGTAGGCATACGATACAGCTTTTAAAGCACCTATCAGGATGTATCCTTATCGTTTAGTGTTTGAAAAAGCATGTCATCTCCCTATTGAGTTAGAGCATAAAGATTATTGGGTTGTAAAGAAGTTTAATTTTGATTTGAATGTAGCAGAGAAAAATCAACTTCCTCAATTGAATAAGATGGATGAGTTCCAGAATGATGCTTATGAAAATGTAAAGATCTATAAAGAATGGACAAAGAACTAGTATGACAAACAAATTCTTAGGCGTGAGTTTGCTCCAAGACAATGGTTTTTACTATTCAATTCATGACTAAAACTCTTCTCATGTAAGTTAAGATCAAGATAGATAAGTCCTTATATAATTGACAAAGTTTTCACTTTTGGAGCAATAGACTTAAAGCATAAGGCATGACATATATTCAGAGTTAACAGTCAGAGAATGAAGTACTATTATGGAGAACAAGTAGAGAGAAATTGTGCATATATTCCACTTCCAAATCCTAATTGATGAAGATTGAAAAGTCTAGCTATATACTATAAAATAAGCACTTATGGGAGGCAGCCCATAAAACTTTATTTTATTATTTTATTATTTATTATTTATTTGAATAATTTGGATTTTGATGTTGGTTTATTTTGTAGGAATAAAGAGCTAAAAATTAAAAATTAATGCAGATCCACCATAAAACTAGGGAAGTTCCTTTCATTTCTTTAATCTTACTCACTTTTGAATTACAATGAGGACATTGTTTGGTTTAAGTTTGCGGGTTTAAACTCTTATAGTTTTGAGTTTTTGGATTCTCTTATCAACCATGTATTTGAGTATGATTGAATTTGCTATGATTCTGAAATTTGTGAATGAGATGGTTTTGAGAAAATTTCAAAATCTGCTATTATTTTAGGTAGATTTTTATAGGTACTTTAATTTAAATCTTTGTCCTTGAAAATAATTGAGCACATAGTCAATTTTTTCTTTACTTCATTTTTCCTATGAAGAGAAGGAGTTAAATAATTTGGATCAGGAAAGTTCAATCTTGTTTTGCTTTAGAATCCATTGATGGATCCTTGAGGCAAAATCCTAATTAATACCAAATATTAGAGAAAGGATCTAGGCAATTTTTTCAACCAAAAAGCTTTCCTAGTCGTCCTAATTATTATGCCATCATTACATGATGTATTCTCATAATTAATCCCCTTGAGCCTTATTATACATAAGCCTTTATTTGTTCTTTAACTACGTAAACAATTCCTATTCTAAGCCTAAAAAACCATGAATTTACTTTAAAATGAAAGTTAGTTCAAATTAAATAATCCACATTATAATTTCTCTATTTGATCAAAGTGTGAAAAAAAGAGATATTGAAAGGAAATAATCGAAAAAAGGGTTAAAGTGCATGGAAATGAGAAAAGGCTATGAGTATCAAGATGTTAAAAAAAAGCAATCCACTTATTGAGTATAGAAACAATATTGTCATCAATATAAGCATATTGTCAAGAAACAACTATGGTATGAATCATATGGATATTCTTTTTATTGTTTTTTTCTACCAAGTATTTTCCCAATTTGCTTTGATTTTTCATATCCATTTCTTTCTTAGTCCTCACCCCGTGGCCTTTCATCATAACCCTGATTGAAGACCTTTTGATCTCTAATTTTGGTAATGGATTACATTAGTGGAGAGAATTTCTAAAACTTTGACATATAGAGTTAAGTTTTGAGAGAATTCTTCTTATTTTAGTTGTTCTATTTTTATCTGAATTTACTGATAATTTGGAGTTAAATTAACTATTTTACACACACACATACTTAAGAACTTAGCTTTAAGTTGAAGTAAATGTTTTACTCTTGCTTGACAAATTACTAAATTTTTGATTGATTTTCCTACTATCTTTGATTGATTTTTCTACTATCTTTTATGCAAAAAGAATAAGTTATTAATGATGAAATCTAAATTCAGCTTGTTGAGTGATGGTAGTTTTTTATGAAATCTAGTTGATATTATTTATAATTGTTTTTATTTTATTTTATTTTTGTTTGAGGACAAATAAAGTTGTAAGTTTTAGGATGTTTAATGGCTTTCATATTTTATCTCTTCTCAATTTTAACTTTAATTTAAATTTATTTAATTTTTATTAATTTTAGACTTTATTATTATTATGTGAATTTTATTACAGATTTAAAGAAAACGAATATTTATTGAAATAAAATATAAATGAAAATTTGGTGAAACAAAAGGAAAGTTAAAATAAAAAATATATTGAAATAAAAAAAAAAGAAAGGCAACGCTGGTATATGAAAAAAGAAACAAAATGCGGCGCAGACGGTTATATATATATATATTGATTCAGAATAAAGGCGGATGGAGACGAAGTTGTTAAGAGAAAGAGAGGGAAAGAAATAGAAGAAAAAAATGTCTCCAATAGAAACGCATAAACAAAGAAAAAGAAAAGAAAAAAGGCTGTGTAGAAACAGACAAAAACATAATAAAGGGGGCTGGAGAACAGAAACAGAGAAGGAGAGAGCGGCACAGAAAAAGAGAATATCAAAATAGAATAGGGAACGCCAGAACATATTAAAGCGAAATTAGATTTTTTTTGCTATTCATTTTTCTTTCGATTATCTTCGGAAAAACATAAATTAAATTTTCTTTATTTTAAGAAAATATGTAATCTAATTCTGAACTATACTTGATTTTCTATATTAATTTGAATTATTTTTTTTCATGTTTTTCTGATTTATTTTAAATTTATTACTTCTAATTAACTAGCTATTAATTAGATGATTTTAGTATTGTGATTTACTATCGAAAGGGAGAATTATAAGATAGATATGAAATATTTCGACATAGGTAAAAAATAGATATCAAAAGACTTGTATGAACCTACGTAGTATTAAAATTATTGGTCTTAATATTTTCTTACTTTATTAAATTACATATTATTGTGTAAATTAGTGAATAAAAATGTTTTCAATTGAGCATCGAAGGAGGCTTTTGGATGGTTTTTGGATATTGCTAACAAAAAGACAACATTAAGTTAAATTAGCTAGATGAGTAAATCATAGTAAGGGATTAGGTTAAATCAATTTCTTAGAAGTTTTTTCCTTATTAATTTGATCCTAAAAAAATATCCTTCTTTTCTTTTTCGTATTTTCTTTAAATTGATTTTATTTTAAATTTCAATTATAATAACCGTAGTGACTTTTCTAGATATAATTGAGATTAGTATAATTTTGTTAATTTTCAAAAGTAAGTTACCAATGGATGAACAAAATGGGCATCGTCGATCCTACCAATACTTTGGTTTTATATTTATAAAACTCTCACAAGTGTACGAATCATTTCAAAGAAAATAATAAGTATACTTCCAAGGTCGATTTAAGGAAGGAATATATGTGATTTTTAATTTATTATTCAAACTTTTAAAAACGAAATTAAATCCTAAACATCATGTCATGATATTTGGGTTTTTGTTGTTTCTAATCTAATAACATAAAAATAGGCATAGATACAGATTTAATAAATATTTATGGATATAATAACTAAGTTAATTATGCCTGCTCATATTATTTAAGTTATTAAAGATATGAATTGATATTTATTGATTCTCTCTTTTTTATATGAATACCAACTTTGGTGGGGTTAGATATTCTTTGTTAACTAAACAAATCAATTAAAACCTATGAGTGAGGTTTATAACTAATTTGGTTAATTAAATTAATTCTTTTTTCTAAGAGATTGAAAATGAACCATTTAAATGCCACCTTTGATGAGGTTAGACAGTTTAAACTTTATTCAAGGTGTCCAAATTAAACCTAAGAATTTAATTATCCGAGTACTAACTTTCAATTTTTAAAACTACTATTGAAAACATGTTGCCAATACATTTTCAGATAATAATTCTTATAAAAACTTTTGAAATAGAGCTTCATTCTAACTACCGGGAGATTGTACCAACGAATAAAATAGCACTACTATAAATCAGACCGGATAACTAAATTTTAAAATCTAATTTTCATATTTAAGTTTGTAATGAAAAATAATATATTTTTCTCTAACATTTTTAATATAAAATCTTGAATAAAAATAAAATCAATTCATTTTAGAGATTTTTACCTATTTAATATTTCGCAAGCATAACAACGTTATTATTATATCATATTTACAAACAGCCATCAATGTTCAATTTAATCATAGACAAATTAAACATAACATATAAGAATAAAACATAAAAAATAACTACAAAGAAAATAAAATCCTTATATTACTTTGATGCTAACTCTGTTGTTGGAAAACCTCCAAACAGAATTTGCACTTCCATTTATTGAATCAAAAAACAAATAAATTACAAAACATAATTAGTTCTTCTCAAAAAGAAAAGAACTCTAAAACTTAGAAAAACTAACTAAGAAAAGCTAAAAACTAAGAAATGGAGAGAAAGAAAGAGAAGAGAAGATGTGTTTTTTAGGTATGTTTTGATATAACGAGAATGTAGCTATTTATAGGTGAGGAGAGGAAGAAAAAGTGGGTGGAAAAATGATTAAAAATGGTGGAAATGCGGCGTAGTGAATGATGACATCATTGTTGATGTCATGGTGGCATGGGGCGCGCGCAGATTGGGGGAGATGGGTGCAGTGGCGTGCACGGATGGGGCAGATGGGCGCAGCAGCGTGTGCGGACTGGGCGCAGGCGCGTGCGAACTGGGCGTTGTGTGAGCGATGCGTATAGTTGGGCGCGCGACTTTGGCGTGGTTTGGGCGATGTACGCACGTTACTCGGTATGGCTGGGCGTGCTGCGCATGCTGTCCGGTGCTACGTGTGTTGTTTGGCTCGGTTGGGCAATTGTGTACACAATTTCACCATTTTTGACCTTTTTGATCCATTTTATCCAATTTTTCCATATTTGTCGACTTTTCCTCATTTAATTTATGAATATATTTGTGATGTATTGCCTCTAGTATTTTTCTTTGAGTCTTTAAGTTGCTTTTTTATGCGAAAATACTTGAAAAACAATAAAAAATACTCTTGATTCCGAAAAGATAGATTTATATAAATATATGATAAAACTATACAAATATATATATATATATATATATATATATTTAATCAATTAATATGCATAAAATCATGGTAATTTTAGTATTTTTTGAGCAGTCATCACCAATCCCTGAGGTTGATACCTTATCACTTTACTATAAAACTACGATATTTTGTACTTGTAGTTTTGTACGATCAAATAAATTATCATCATACTAAAATATTCACATTTCGCCTAAGACATCGAAGATCTACATGCTTGTCCATATATGGATTTGTAAAGAGCCATCCCAATATTGGCATGATAATTTTTGTTATAGGAAAGATCAACCAATGGTAGTTGTTCGCTCTAGTTTTCCTTGATTCCATGACACATGCTATTAATATGTCTTCTCATATTTAGATAACTCTTTTGGATTGTCCATTTGTTTCAGGATGATGATCCATGCTAAGCAACAACTATGTATCCAAAGTTTCTTATACATACTTCTAAATATGTGAGGTAAACTTTGGATCTTGATTTGATACAATCGACTTTGGTATGCCATATAGTTGTACAATCTCCCAAATGTACAACTTACTTAAAGTGTTATTGAGTTCCAAATTTCATGAGATGATCAATAATTACCCAAATGGAATCATGACCTTAAGAAATATGAAGTAACCCTTGTACGAATTCTATGGTTATTTCGTCCCATTTCCATTCCGATATTGGGAGTGGTTGAAGTAGTCTTGTAGGTTTCTTATACTCTATCTTGATTTGTTGACATATCATATAGTTAGCCACAAACTGTACTAAATTTTTCTTCATTCCTTTTCACTAGTAGGTCTTTTTTAATTCATGATACATTTTTGTGATTTTAGGATGTACTATAAATTTTGACCTATACGCTTTTCCCATAATCTCTTGTCTTAAATAACTATCAACATGTATCGCTATCTTTCTCGGGAAACAAAATGCTCCATCGATATATGTCCATCCTTGTACCATATCTTCTTTAGTCATTATACATCATACTTCACAAATTTCAGGATCGTTAGACTAGGTCACTTTGACATTTTTTAATAACACAAGATTGGTTATGAGATTGTAATAGAATACTTGTCATCCAACGTCATACAGATTCAGTTTGTAATCTTCTATAGTTTGAAGGTTTCACTAGGTTTCTAACAACATCTATGCAATAAAGCCAAACTTGCTACTCAAAGCATATGCTATTGTATTAGCCTTGCCAGGATGGTACTACAAGGTGAAGTCATAATCTTAAAGATATTCTACTCACCTTTTCTCTCAAATTTAGATCTTTTTGAGTAAAAGGATATTTGAGACTATTGTTGTCTAAAAAGATTTGAAATTTAGCACCATAGAGGTAACATCTCCACATCTTCAGAGTGAAGACCACAGCTACAAACACCAAGTCATATGTTGGATAGTTTTCGCTTTTGAAACTTGAATTATCATGATTCGTAAGTAACTACTTGATCATTTTACATTAGAACGCATCCAAGACCTTGTAGTAAAGTGTCAGTGAAGACTATGTAAGGTTTCATATTGTCTGGAATAATAAGAATTGGTGTAGTTTTCAGTCGTACCTTTATCCCTTGAAATTCCTCTTCACAAGTTTCGTCCCAAAAGAATTGACTCCTTTTTAAATAAGTTTTGTCAAAAGTGCAACAATCTTTGAGAAATCTTGCATAAGACATGGGTAGTATCTAGCTAGTCTAAGAAAATTTCAAACTTTTGTCATATTTCTTGGTTTATTCCAATATAGTATTGCTTTGATTTTGGAGGGATTCGCCACAATACCTCTTACAGGTATGATATGTTTGAGGAATTTGACTTCAGTAAGTCAGAAATCACACTTCTCAAACTTTGCATGCAATTGGTGCTTTCTTAGAGTTTGCAAAGCAATCCTAAGATATACTTCAAGCTTCTAAAGTTTCTTTGAGTAAATCAATATATCGTCAATAAATATAATAATAAATTGATTTAAGTAAGATCAAAATACTCAATTTATTTAGTCCATAAAAGCAATATAAATGTTTAAATAAAATGGTATAACACAAAATTCAAAATGCCCATATCGCGTAGGGGAAGCAATTTTGGGTACATATGACTCTCTGATCTATAGTTGGTGATATCCTAACCTTAGATCAATTTTTTTAGAAGAAACTTGTACCTCTAAGTTGATTAAATAATTCATCAATACGAGATAATGGATACATGTTCTTTATGGTCAACCTATTCAGTTGACAATAATTGAAGCATAATCTGAAACTTCCATCCTTCTTTTTGATGAATAAAACAGGTGCTTCCTAAGGTGATGAACTTGGTCGAATGAATCATTTTTCCAACAACTCGTTCAACTATTTCCTTAGCTCTTATTTCTCCACAAGTTCCATACGATAAGGAGCGATAGATATGGATGTAGTTCCATGATACAACTCCATCACAAAATCGATCTCTCGAGTTGGAGGAAGTCCAGGTAACTCTTCTGAAAACAATCCCAAAATTCATTCATCAGTAATATTCATGCTAAACTTCTTCCACTATTTGTGTCCGCTTCCATAGAATTTAGGAGAGATATGCTTGCCTAGTTCTGCCTTCCACCTAGTTCTATGCATCGGATGATAATCTTCTTCTCAAAGAAATTTATAATGGTTTGGTATTTGGTCAACCAATCCATTCTTAGGATGACGTCAAAATAACTCATATTGAGTATAACAAAGAATTGATGACTATTAAAATTGATTAAATAGTTCTTACAAACATATAGGACATTAGAAGAAACTCTAAGAGGAGTATTTATAGTAAGAAGGTTTGTATAGTTTTATAAGCAAGTTTCAACAATTAGGCACAAGTTAAGGAAATGAAATAATGAGTAGTACTAGTATCAAAAAGAACTTACATCCAAGAATGATATAATAAAATCATACCTTCGAAAACATCATTAATCTCGAGCTCCATTTGTCTGCCAGATATTGCAAAGGCTTGACCTTGCAATCCTTGACCTTGAGTGGCAACTCCCTTTCCTTTATCCTTTCTACAGGTATAAGGTTGATGTTGAAAGGTCTATGCGGTATTAAAAGGTTGTTGGAATGACTTCCTAGAAGTTTGATAAGATCTAAAGGATTGTTCTTGGAACAATCATCTTGGTTGATGAGAAATTTTGTTGGTGCTTCCAACCAATTTGTTGACTTTACCCTTGGAAATTCCTCTGAGTATTTAATGCCCCAGAATTGAGACTAGATTGCAATCCTCTTCCATATTGACTTGTTATAAGTTGAAAATAGTTACGTTTGAGGTGCCCTAATTGATTGCAATTATAGTAAGTTTAATGGCATACTGAGGACTCCTAGAATAATTACTTTTAGACGATCTGCTATGTTGGTCAAAATGTCTTCTTTGTTAGAATTTATTTTCCCTCTTTCCTTTCTCCTTAGTCTTTTGTGACAATGTGGCCACCTTTAACTACTTCATATTGACCTTTTCAACTCTATAAGCTATAGGAATTGTTACAATGTAGGTTCACATGTCTTGATATATTAGTTGTTTACAGATTTCATCTCATAAACCCATTAAAACCTTTGCAGCTTTGTCAAAGTCTAGCACCACTATATTTTCCACAAATATTGATAGCTGATTGAAATGAGTCTCATAATGTACGACAGTCATTGCCTCTTGTTTAAGATTCATAAACTTGACCACCATGTTAGCCTTTGTAGTCTCATTGAAGAATCTCTCATAGAACATCTACTCAAATTATTCCCATGTGATTGGCTTTATATTTCGTCCACTAATTACAATGTCCTAATAGTAGTTCGCTTATCCACTTGGTTTATATGCAGTGTTTCCAACTCTAAAACATACAAGAATGTTTAAAGCATTCATTTTCATCTTGATTTACCGAATCCATCCTTCATCAATGTTGTGGTTACGGTACCATCATAAAGTGATGGCCATGCCTTTTTGAACTTCTTAAGGTAGTAAGCTCTACCATTTTCCTTGAGTTCTCTACTTTGAATAATTAATCTATGTAGCACTTAAAATAGATTAAGTTAACCGTGGTTTTTATTCTCATTCCGTGCAGGTTGATTCATAACCACCAATCTTCTTGGTAATTTTAAAATACTTCAAGATTATGAATGAATATTACTCACGGGAGATTAGAATCATGTTCTGCTACCAAACTATTTTGTCCTAGAAAATGGGTATACGAAATAGAAGGAAAGAGTACTTTTTAAAACATATTTTAAAAAATTTAATATTTTATATTAAATTCGGGATATCCTTATTTGAAACATGAATTTAACAAAAACTATTTAAATTATAGAAATATCTGATGAGTGCTTAAAAAACACTAATATTACCATAATTTTATGTATAGTAATTGATTAAAAATATTTATATGATTTTATCATATTTTTATATAAATTTTTCTTTATGGAATCACAGATATTTTTATTGTTTTTCAGGTATTTTTGCTCAAAAACATCTATAAATACCCCCATCTCCTCCACACCAAAAAACACCAAATAAAAACATCAAAAGCATCTTATCTCTTTCTTTCTTAGTTTTTTTTTAGTTTTTAGTTTTAATGTTCTTTTATTAAAACTAGTTATGTTTTTGTAAATTTCTAGCTTTTTGATTCAATAAACGGAAATGCAAATCTATTTGAAGGTTTTCTAGTAACAGAATTAGAATCAAAGTACTGTAAGGATTTTGTTTTCTTTATACTTATTTTTTATGTTTTATGTTTTATATGTTATATTTAATTTATCTGTGATTAAATTTAACATTGCTAGCTGTTTGTAAACATGATATAATAATAACGTTGTTATACTTGCGAAATATTGAATACATAAAAATCTTTAAAATGAATTGATTTTGTTTTTATTCAAGATTTTATATTAATAATGTTAGAGAGAAATATATTATTTTTCATTACAAACTTAAATCTAAATTAGAGTAATATTTTTTTATTTGTTGGTACAATCGCGTGGTAGTCAAAGTGAAACTCTATTTCAAAAGTTTTTATAAGAATTATTATTTTAGAATGTATTGATAACATATTTTTAGTAATGGTTTTAAAAAATGAAAGTTAGTACTCGGATAATTAAAATCTAGGTTTAATTTGGATACCTTCAATAAAGTTTAAACTGTCTAACCCCACCAAAGGTGGTATTTAAATGGTTCATTTTCAATCTCTTAAAAAAAGAAATTAATTTAATTAACCAAATTAGTTATCGAACCCACTCATAAGTGTTAATTGATTTTTTTAATTAACAAATAATATCTAACCCCACCAAAGGTGGTATTCATATAAAAAAGGAGATAATCAATAAATATCAATTTATATATTTAATAACTTAAATAATATGAGCAAGCATAATTAACTTAGTTATTATATCCATAAATACTCCACTATTATAAATGATAAAATTTGCATAAATATTTATTGAATCCATATCTATGTTATTTTTATGTTATTAGATTAGGAAAACACAAAAACCCAAAATATCGTGACAAGATGTTTAAGATTTAATTTCTTTTTTAAAAGTTTGAATAATAAATTAAAAACCATATATATTATTTCCTTAGATCGACCTTGGGAGTATACTTATCATTTTCTATGAAATGATTCATGCACTTGTGAGAGTTTTATAAATATAAAACCAAAGTATTGGTAGGATCGGCGATGCTGCTTTTGCTCATCAATGTTCAGTACATAACAATTAAAATATTGAAAGATAAATTATTTTACATTCTATCTCAATATTGTCTCTAAAATGCATGATAGAAAAAGATTGAAAAAAAATAAAAGTAAACATGTAGTTTTATTCTTCTACTTCAATGTCGGGTCACGAATTACTTTATCGAACCCTAATCTAGAGGGAAAGGAAAATGGGATGAGCTACAAATAGCTTAATAGGAGTCTACTCTTAAATAATATTATAACAAACAAATATTCATGATGCATGTCATTTATATTAAATTTTATAAATAGAAGTAATCACCACCAGTATACAATGTGAGGAGATTTTACTTACAAAACATGAATATACCTATACTTTCTCGCTTCCAAAGATTAGGATAGTGTACATTCTAGGTATCCCAATGCATACTTATTTAATATAAAATATTCTATGAAAATATAAATCCATATGCATGGTATGCAGCCATATATGTATCGGTCACCAAAGTACGTGGTCACATGTTGGTCCACCTTTGACCCTATGTACGATCATAATATATATGGCTTATGTATTGGTCAAAAAAACATCATATGTGCCTTATGTGCAGTCAAACTCTAAGACCCAATAGATGGAAAACTCTAAGACATAATGAAGGCTCAACTCTAGGACCTATTTGCGGTCAACAATCCATGGCACCATAGATGGAAAAATTTCACAGATACATGTGAATGAAATGCGTATCTATAGTCCATAAAAAATAATCCACTGTAACTAGTAACCTATAGATACCATACTCTACAAGACTAACATATAGGTATACTCTCCACGAATAAAATTATTTTCATAATGTATGTAAAAAAATCTCAGATGACATGTATTTAATGTTTTATAACAAGATCTAACACTCATTTGAATTTCGCTTTCTTTTTATTCATAATATATGACGCATGACATTTTTATTAAAAAAATGCATGAAATAAAAAGTTTAGAATATAAAACTCCTTGAAAACTTAATCCAAAACACTTGGATATATATCCTCTAAACGCACTCTAAAATATACCAAAAGCCAGATCGTCATGTTTCTTCCAACAAACATCAACAGTATGGAATTATTACAGTAGGTGCAAAATCGAAAACTAGATTTCACAAATGGAGGATTTGAACGTGGCCTATTTCTTTGAACAATAAGAGCTAGTAATTTAGGGTGGTCCTTAGTGTCCATTGTGGCCTACCTCTGTACTTCATAATGAACCAGAGAATAGGCTTCTTCTAGGCTTGGCAAAGAAGTAGCCAAAACTTGACTACGAACTTGATCAAAACTGCAATCTAAACCAACCAAAAACATATAAACCCGATTCTTAAAAATGCGTTTTCTTAATTTCTCAATGTTAATATCACATGCCATATCATTATGTCTACGATAATCCAACTCCATGATCACAAAGTTCATTTCATTGTAATATTCAACAAGAGATCGACCACCATGACGAAGTTGGAAGGACCTCTTCATTAACTCACACTTGTGAAGATTCAAAAACATCTAGGTAGCTCTTTCTCATTACATATCATATCTCTCATTTGCAGTTCCATGTTGAACAAATTGAGACATCAACTTGCCTGTCATGGAGTTATTGAGCCATAATTTCACTCGGGAATCTTTAGCTTCCCATTTAACATAAGTTGACTGATTTTCTTTTGAGACAACTTTTCATCTTGTGATATAACCTTTTTTCTCCAGAAATATACATTTCCAAAATCTTGAACCAAATATGATAATTAGTACCATCCAATTTAATATTAATAGAGGATGAACTATCGTGTATAGCAATAGAAATAACTTTACTAGTGGACGGGTGTTCGATGGTGGGTATTTTGATCCATAGACATAATTGTAACAATAATTTATGGTTATTGTTGAACCATCTATCTTTTTTAAAAAATAACAACATATAGAGTATGAGGGATCTATAAAGGAAAATAGACCTGTAAACCTACCAAGAAGGTTTTGAATCAAGGTAGGTGATGACGACTAAGGCTGGGTAAGGCAACGACGACGACCACTGGGGCGAGGTAAGGCAATAGTGATGACAGCAGAATGAAACCCAAACGACAGCTAAATAGCAGAAGACACGACGAAAAGAAGCACAAAGAATGGAAACCATTTTCCAACGACGTAGAGACCCCAATTGATGCAAGAACAACGACGGCTCTTGGTGGGTATGACTAAGGGTGTGCATTGGATCGAAACCGTTGATTTTATATTCATCCGATTCGATCCGACCATCTGATCGGATTGAAACATCCTAATCCGCAACCGATCCGATCACCTTTCAAATCTAATGCAATCCGATCCGTAATCTATTCGGATTGGATTGGTTGAATCCGATCAATTCAACTAATAAACTTAATTAACTCTATTTTTTGGTATTTTTGAATAAAAAATTTAAATTTTCACGTAACATAAACTTATTTGAGCTAAAAAAACCCTTAAAATATGACAATATAGGAATGACCAATGAGAATATGACTAATATATAAAATTTAAATATATATTTAAGTATTTTCGGTCGGATCGGATGATACATAGTGAAATCTGTCATCCAATCTGAACTTAATGGATTGACAAAGTTTCCATCCGATCCGATCCGATCCGATGATCGGATCGAAACCGTCAAAAAATTAACGGATCGGATTAGTCAGATGATTGGATTTTTTGCACACCCCTAGGTATGGCTATGAGTGAGATGAAAAATAAAGATGTTAATCTTATTTAAGGAAGAATAATAAATACAAAATATTAACAGAATAATAATAATAAAGAAATATCCCTAGAATAATTCTAAGAATAAATGTATGCATTTCAACTACTTTTATCAATATACATGTAATCACTAGATACTATTATGAACATAGAATAAATAAGAAATTATTTATTTTTCTCGTTCTCCTATTCATATATTTTGATTCTGTAAATTGCTTCAGCTTTATATTTCCACTTGAAATCAAAGTCATGTTTGATCTTGAACATTTCTATTCTATTTTCTAAGCCTTAATTTATTCACTCAATACTTTTGGTCCTTCTGGGGAAAAATCATATCAATTTTCTTCTTTAAGGAAAACAAAGCCAACCATCTAAAATCAACCAAACGTGTCATTAAGGATCTCCCCTAGCTTAAGTATTTATAGTGTAACAAAACTTGGAGGCCAAGCAAAATATATATTAAATAAGCTTGCCTTGCAAGCTAATTACTTGCTCTTCATGCACAAATATACTCTCCAAGTATAATTCTAAAATATCATTAACTTGACTATCAAGTTACAAAACTTAAAGCACCAAGAAAATAAAATATTAAAATCTACATAAATTATATACTTTAATATAATTTTATTTTTCGGTCAATATCTCCTCTCCTTCTCGAAAGAAATTCGTCCTTGAGTTTGTCTTGAATGCAACTATTTCATACCTTTTCTTCATGTTGCAAATCTTGTCACAAAAAATTCAAACCAACTATTCTGAAATGTGTTGCTCAAGAATGCTTCGCAAAAGCATTTAGTAATCAAAAACGAATTTGGATTAATAATACTTGGAGCTTTTATGCCATGCATATCAGATCTAACTACAAAATCAATGTCATCAACCTAGTCAACCTTTTCAATATCTTTAATATATATTGGCCTTTCCTTGTCTGAGGTTTTGAGTCATCAAAGTAATCAACAATTTGTAGCTATTCATCAAAGATTGGTTGTTTGGAGTCATGGAAGTAGTGAAACTCCACTTTTTTTTCGAATAAGAAAATATCAAGGATCATCGTACCTGGTTCTTCATAAAAAATCATAGGCTTTGAATCAAAGTATTCAAAGTGAACACCTCTTTCCGGCAAGAATTTATGAAACGACATACTAGATAGGATTGTTCGGCTCTAATACCAACTGATGTGGGCAAGAAACGTGAAAAATAAGTGAAAAGAAAGAATGGATAAATTCTTATGTTATGTTTGAATCCTTTAAATAACAGAATATACTAGAAATAAGACTTTTTAAATTCGTTGAATCGCATAAAATTTTCGGATAAAAGGCATTAAATCTTTTGTTGATTCATATCAATACTAAAAGGATTTGAAACAAAAATTAGAGAATAAACTCTCAACTTTAATTAAAATTCAACTCGTCTCCTCCTATGACAAGCAGCATAAATTTTGTACTGTAGCAAAACTTGGGGCCAAGCAAAATACATTACAAGTATATCTATGTATGTGTGTGTATATGTATGTGTGTATGTATATATGTGTGTATGTGTGTATTTAAAATATGCTTGCAAGGCATGACAATTATTTGCTCTTCAAACACAAATAATTTTACTTGCTCTCAAGTAGAATTATAAAATATCATTAACTTGACCACCGAGTTATAAAACTTAAGCACCAAGAAAATAAAATACTACATAAAATAAGTATATAATATTCTTTTTATTCCTCGGGCTGCATCAGTCGCCCTCAGTGTTCTATTTTGATTATCCAGATTTGTCAAATAAATTAGGTATCTTATTGGCTGCTTTATTTTTTGAGAAATAGAGCAGCTTGTTCTTTTGTTACAAGACATTTAGATGGCATATTGATTTCTTGTTACTGTAGATCTTTAAAGAACAAGAAAGAAAATAATCCTGTCTACCTATCTATGCAACTATGAATATGTTTATGGTTGTTACCAATTTTAATACAAGTGGATTTATCAATGTGTAAATTGAATATTGGACTATGCTCAAATTATTAAATATTCTCTCTCTTGGATGTTGACTCTTTCTGGATTATGTTACGTTAATTAAGATTACTATTTGATTGATTGAAGATACTTGGCTACATGCTTTTTATCCGCACAATTTATTGGGCTCTTATTACTATGTGCTTATTAATTAGGGTTCTAACACTACTACCTTTTAAAGATTCTATTAAAACTGGACATATTTTTATGCTCCAACCTGAAGGGAGAGTTAAGATGCATCTTCCTTCTACCTATGCCAACTATCGGCATTGTTACCACTTAACCACCTGTCGCTAACTATCCCATGCCCCTGAAAGACCTTTATTGTGTGGTTTTGCACCGTTGTATTAGCTTACGCCACAACTTGCCTTTTGTACATAGATTTGTTATTGTATAACCTATGCCACCACATCCTCTGTTGCTTTCTTTCTATCATAGGGATTTTTCTATATTAGGGGTTTTTCTGTATTTACATTATTAGGATTTGACTTACAACTTCAATCAAAATTAACGTTCTCAACAATAGTCCATTATTTCCGGTTATTTTTAGTTAGTTCAGTGACTACTTCTACAAAGTGGTAAGATTACTGTAAACAACTTTGAAATTCAACTTCAACTATGGAAAATCTATTATAATATTTGATTATTTCTATTTTATTTTATTTTGTAATACTCCAAGTTGAACATATCTATGGTTAACTTGAAGGGAAGAATTAGAATATTAGGTAATTATTATTACGATTTTTTATTAACTTAGGACTATGTATTAAGAGTCATATTCTTATTATTCCTATAAATATGGATATAATCTCTAGTATTACGAAGAATGAGAATTATAATTTTTTTTTTTTTTGGTTCTCTTATAACTTATTTCGATTCAACAATATTTTAGTTTCCAAATTCTTTCTTTTATCTATTTTATTATTAAAGGCTATAGGGTTGTAGAACTACAAGATATGAAAATTTTTTGGGTCATGGATGGAGGAATAGGAGAATTTTTGTCGAATGTAAGATTTATCATATTTTTTTGTGGGAGAAAATTATGTTGTCGTCTTTATGGGCATTAATTTCTTAAGAATGGAGAGATTATTCTCACTTTCTCATAAGCTTTAATTGTAGAGTTTGTATACAATAGTTAGGTGTTGAAGCTTTGTAAGGGATATGCCATATAACTATTATTTAGTATAACTTGGTTCCCGTTTTGTAAGTGGACTACTAGTTACTTCGTATTTGTGATTATCACATAAATTAATAAAATGTTTCTTATAAAAAAAAGTCCAAAAAGGACTTCATCTAGCTCAAGTGGTTTTTCTTTTTTTAAACAAAAAAAAAATACAATCTAGCTTCAAGTAATGAAATAGTAAACATGGAAATTCTCTTTTCCCAATTTTAATTCCAAGGTAGTTCTTGTTTATTTGAAAGCTTTTGCTAGTATTTTGTTTGCAGCCCGGTTGTTACTGCTGGGGGAACTTTAATCAATTCACCATAAAGGATGAACCCTCACCCAATCATTCTATATTCACCTATGTCTATACGACCCATGAGTAAGTTCTTCCGTAACATCAAACTACTCGATAAAGAAGCACATGTGCTCTGACATGGAAAAGCAATCGATAACATATTATCCCTTTGCCTAACACTAAGTTGTAAGCCAACATACCTGAATCGAACGCGCTTGAGATCCTTGCCACCTCCTTGTAGGGAGGTTAGTGTAATGTAGACACCTAGCTCATCTTGTTCAACCCATTCTGCTTCATGACGAGATTCGCCATCCTTAGTTCGACTACCATGTCGAGATGTTGCATCAGAATGCCCTTGTTTATTGTGACCTAAACCACGGTTACAGGTGACACCAGAACCATTAGAAAATAATAGATTATTTGATTCATTCAAATCTGGCTCGTTGTTCATTGCATGACCATTTAATTGATCACTAGGAGGACTGGAAACATCATTGCAAGCAAGATCAAAACCCAAAGAGAGAGATGATGATTTAATGTTGCGAGCAGCTCCAACAGGTAGCCTTTCAGCCATGTCTTTTAACTGTCCATGGTGAAAATACAAGAAGCATCATCAGGGAAAAAGTGCGGAAATTCAGAATAATTTTGGTCCACTGACCACCAATTGAAATAGCCTTACGCAAAATTTAAATTTACTAAGTGAATATAATAAGCATAATCTTTAAAAGAAACAACACTGGCATTTGACTTTTTTTCTTTTTGCCAAACAACCCCATTTAATATATTGAATAGTACCCAACTCAGGGATTCGGGATGTCGAATAAATGTCAACAAAAGGAACAAAAGTTTCCTTGACAAGCTAAATGATCACACATTTAGAAAGACAAATGAACGAAGAATTACCAAGTTGACATTGATCGTTATTACATAATGCAAATGGGAATTATTTTGTCCTTTACATTTAAAGCTTGAGGGATCTCCTCATATATTGGCGTACTAGTATTGTAACAATGCAATGCACACAATATATTCACACCTTATGTTAACGTTTACTACGAAAAGTAAACTGCAAAAAGTTAACATAAAGTTAACGTTAACTGCAAAAAGTTCTCATCCATAACTGCATAAATAAGCATAAACATCTGTCATACTTGGGCAGTGAGAGACTTGATCACTTCTTTTGATGCCTTGCACTTAGCGGACTCTTCCCCTGCAATTGCTACTGCTTCCTTTAGCTGTTTAGTTGTTGTTTCCAGCTCAGCTTCTTGAAGTTGGGCTTTGTGAGTAAGGTTCTCAACCTGAAAGATTAAATATTTATCAGACACAATGAAAAAGAAGTCAATCAAGATGGCTATCCATACACTTTATCAGCAGACAAAGCAATTGAGGTTGCAGTGTTATCAACAGCTTTCAATGGACTATTAGTAAGCCATTAGTCTGAAAGGAAGCTCCCTGCTATCTTCATTACCATAAAGAACCTCAAGCAAACATCTAATATGGTTAAATCACATTTACTTTCGAAACTTGTAGGTTGTATCATCAACTCAAGAAAGACAAATAAATATATTTTAATCAAAGAGTAACAAGATGCAATGTCTGCACAATCTCCAAACTTGTTACTCAGGTCAAATCACAAAATGAAACTATGTTGAATTAAAAACATGTTAGGTAAAAAAATTCAAATTTACTATCTATTGACACTTGTTCTATTGTTAGAGGTGCACATATAATTAAATATATTGTTGGAGTGTCATATTCTGTTCACAAGTGTGCTGTATATAACAAACACTTCATTGAGTGTTTATGCAATCAAGTAGAATTCAGTTACTCATTTTCTCTCTAAGATTTCCTTTCCTTCATGTTTCTCTTCTAAGAGCTTCCCTTGAAGCTCTTGTACATCTACAAACCCATATACAAACATTTAACTCAACAAAATTTTAAATTTGTAGAAATATATACAGAGCAGATAGATAAGCAGATTTTCAGAAAATGTTAAGGTCTGCAGCTTATGCAGTACCTGCACTCTTAGCTTCATAACTTCCTGGCTGAGTCTCTCATTTGTCCTTTTAGCATCATCTACCACAAATTTTGGGGATGCAAGTCCTCCAAGAGTAGGAGTTGGTGTAGTTGAACGAGGTGGGCTAGGCCGCCTAGAAATTGGTGATGTGGCTCGGGAAACAATTCTTGATCCAGGAACAGAAGCTGAGAACAACTTTTTGGATGACCCAAGCACAGGATTGAAAGATTTCGAAATATTCCATTGTGACCCTCCATTTGGAACAAGTGAAACTCTACTGCTATTAAATTCTAGTTTCCTGTTTTTCTTTGAAGATCGGGTTTCCACTTGCTTCAAAGATTCAATTGATGAGAATCTAGCCAGTTGTGTACGAGACCTGGAATCCAGCTTCTCATCATTATCAATAAACTCATTTGAACCTTGATTCATACTTCCTCTTCTGCTGATAGATGAGTGGGTTGAACCATCACTTTCAATATTTTTTTTAAGTTTATTAAAACAATTATCGCAGACACGGTAAGTTTTATTCGGGTTTGGTGCCATGGAAGCTTTAAGAGATTTTTTACTGCTGCATGAATGACAAAACACAAGCCCACAGTTATAACAATTGTGGTGTTTCCTTTTGAAATTAAAAGGTAGACGGCACCCAGAACACATAGATTGATCAACTCCAGAGACCCACTTATGGAGGCAGATAGCTGAAGTAAAATTAGTACCACAAGCAATGCTTTTGACTTGCTTATCCTTTAGAGCTTCAACTAATGTTGGGGAATTCCGATCATCCATATCACCATGACCCAAACGACCATTTGCCCCCTTTCCCCAAGTGTAAACTTCAGTTCTTGAAGTCAAAACTGCAGCATGATAATGCACCACAAGCTATTTCCTCCACAAAACTCTTGGCAAGTTTTCCCTCAACACGAACTGGGAGCTTTCCATCGGATTGAGGATTTCCTAGCTGGCCATAAACAGGACTGCCCATTGTGTAGACATGACCTGAGGTAGTGAGAGAGACTGTCAGACTATGTCCACAGGCAACTTGACAGAAATTGGGTTCAACAAGAGCAGCAACACAGGTAGGCACAAGTTTTGATTCCCTGTCACTATGTCCTAGTCGACCTTTATCACCATCTCCCCAAGTAAACAGTTTTCCAGAAGAGCAGTTGTTGGAACATGAGTTCCCTACCATGACTTCTACAACTGCAGCAGTGTGCCAAACACCACAAGCTGCTTGCACAGTGCGGAGACCCTTAAGAGATTCCACTTCCCTAGGTACGGAGACACTTCTCCGATCCCCATGACCTAGAACACCAAATGTTCCATCCCCAAAGGTAAGCAACTGCCCAGCAGAAGTTACAACAGCAGTGTGCCAGGTTCCACAAGAGATGTAGGAGACATGTATGCCTTCCATGGGACCATTTACTCTTTTCGGGACCCAGTGGCTGACTTCATTTCCATGCCCAAGGAGCCCATAGTTGTAGGTTCCATCACCCCATGTGTACAGTTCACCTGAAAGAGTCACAGCACATGTATGGTACTCACCACAAGCCACAAGCTCAATATTTGTATTGCTTAAAGCATCAATAAGCTTTGGATGCAAAACATCAGAGTCTACGCCATGGCCAAGCCTGCCACCGGATTCCTCTCCCCAAGAGAAAATCTCTCCTTGTTTCGTAACTAAAGCAGCATGCTGCCCACCACAGGCGATATTCTGGACATCCAATACTACAACAGATTCTAAGGCTTTCGGCAACAAAGAATCCACCTTACTGCCAAAACAGCTTCCAACTTTTTGTGGTCCACCACCAAGAACATCATCTCCAGTGCCCTTCCCCCACATAAAAACGTCTCCCAAGGCATCGCCATCATTGTGACCAGAACCTTGACTTGATGAACTAAGAGCACTTGACAGACTAACTCTAAAAGCATCCATTGTCATTGCCTTCATGTTACCATGTACACTATCTGAGCCTCCTGATGACAAAGAATGCATCAAACCGCTAGCAGAATCTGAGAGGAAAAAACCCTTGGGAGGAATAGCATAGAGTATGACATCCAAAATTTCCTTGTCCGGGCCATTTTCAGGAGGACTTTCAAATGGACCACAAAGGCAAAGATGATCTGCACCATCCTGAATCAGTTGGGAAATAAAACTTGCTTATCAATTTAAATTATCATGTCTTACACAATAACAGAATAAAAAGAAGAGGAAACCCACAACATAGGAAGTGGTTTTTACGAAAATGCACAATGTAATTTAAGTTGGGCTTATTTAGCAATGAAAATTTCCCAAATCATTTACACACCCACACGTGTAAGCTACATAGGTGTGCAAATGACATGGGAAATTTTCATTACGAAATAGACCCAACTCAAACTACATTGTGAATATTCGCCAAACTGATATTATTTTAGGTGATTACCGTAAAAAGAATCCATACCTTCTGTAAGCTATCATTACTACTGAATGGGGAATGCAAAGGAGAACTCCTCCGAGTATACGTCCAAGGACTATTTGCTTCAGATGGAATTCCATCACTCCTTGACTCTGTTCTCCATTTCATTTGGTGGCTGCGGGATATCAGTGCTTTTAAACCACTAAACCATACCTCAGCTTCGTCTTTATCTTTGCATATCTAGAACAAGCATGGATCATATATGGCATTATGGTAGGTTAGCAATAAAGAAAATAATCTCAATAAAACATAAACTTGACCATCTGACAAGCTCTGATGGGAGAAGACAGACTAGAATCAGAAAAAACTCTTACCAGATCTAATGATCTGTCATTATATATCAGAGAAAATGATTGATACTCCTTCTCTGGTCGGGGATACCTTTGAAAAATTGGCTGGAAAAATATTTATTTTACATTCAATTAGTAAAATACTAAAATAGAAAAACTTCCACTTAAAACAATTTTAGAAAAGATGTGCCAGGGAAAAAAATAAAGATTGTGGATAAATATGTGCTAATGAAACAAAAAACAAAAGAAGATACAAGCACACACCTGGATACAGATGCACAATTAGAAAAAACAAAAAACAAAAAACAAAAATTACAAACAGAGATCAGCAAAAAATAATATAAAAGTTAAGAATATAAATTAATAATGAACGAAAGTGACATTTAATGAGTTGACAGAACATCATGAAAGTGGAAACTATCAAGACGTCCCCGACAAAGTAATATGACAGGATTTATAATGGTAAATAAGGATCCATTTTTGAATTAAACCCTAAAAGATGGTCTCCATTTCAAGGTTAATGAACTGCACATGGAATTCTGCATCTCACCTCACAATTCAACATATCAAAGGCATTGAAAAGGTATATCTGCTTATGAAGTCCAAGTTTCCCTAGCAAAAGAGGACGTCCTGATTGATAGTATCCACAAAAAGGAGGAGGGGGAGAAAGAGAGAGATTAAGCAGAAAACAAAAGAACGAAAAAAGGAACAAGGCGTCGGTGCAACATTCAAGCATAAAGAATCAACAGAATAAGTATTCATGGCAAAGCAGAATATCAAGCACAGGCAAAGCAGAATATCAAGAAGCAGCAAAGATCGGGAAATACAACACAAGGTCTGTTCAGATTTTGTAATAGATATCTCAAATATTGATTCAGATTTCACCATTTCAGAATTTCAACATCTGGTGCAACTAAGGATGTATCAGAGTAGATAAATGAATTTTTAAGATACAAAACAACCTTCTCAGCATTGGTAAGCTTAAACATACTAGACATGATTCAAGGAATGCATACAAACTGAAATTTATGCATAGCATCACAAGTTGAAGTTATGCAAAGAAATATGTTAAGGTCTCATTTATGTATTAATTCTTAAGCAATTGAAACCCGTCCAGCATTTTTCACCACATTTAGGACACTATCTGATGGGATAAATATATCAATAGTATTTTAAACCGTTGTATTATTTATCAATATTGTCATATAACTAAACCTTAAACTTTTAACCTAATTCATCTTAAATTCCCCCCATTTCATCAATGTTCTCACCCCATATGTCTATTTCTCTATCTATTCCATATCAATTTGGTATCAGAGCAAATAGGTTTTATTTTCTTAAATAAAATGATATCCCATTTATCTTTTTCAGAAAAAATAATAATAATAATTCTAAAAAAGTCAATCGCAAAAGATGCTGGCCTACCAAGCCATACACCACCGCCACCTACCACTACCTGCACCTGACACTACCATCCAATGCAATCTTTCAACAGGTTCTTTCTTTCCTTTTGACTTTTGTTTTCTTGGTCTATATTTTGTTAGAATTTTAGTATATTTGCATTAGTTTTTTTTTATTTTTAAAAATGGTTTATTTTCATTCATATATTCTCACCTGGGCTAAATTGCCTCATATTCCTGAAGTCCATATGTATGTCATTTTTTAGGGTAGACCAAATCGACCAGTCCTCGACCAATCTCTCCCAATAAATATTATTTCTCAAACATATGTGAAAAGTTTGCAACTTAGAATAGAAGGGCACCTTTATCTTTTTAAAGTCTTTTTCCTAGTACCAATAATTACGTCTTGGTCACTGAAAGGTGTATTTTTCCTATTCAATGGGACCATTGTGTTGAATGGGTTTATTGTGATATTGTTCCCTCAATAAAAAGACCAAACTTTTACATCGTTACTCACTCGATCCCAACAAATGATCATCTTAGAACCACGTGAGTCTTAATTAGTCAAATTCACTTGTGTCGAGCCCACTTGTGACTGTGAGTGTGGAAAAAGCTAAAAGTGAGTCAATGTGATCATTGCAAACCGACCATATGACCTCACCCAACCCAAAGGACATTTTGGAAATTTCACCTTCTAATAAACCAGCTGGCCCTTCCATATAAATATTTAGTGACTCGGATTCTTCATTGAACAAACCTCCTCATGTTGATCCTTTTAACTCCACATCTGTTGAATCTGATGCATAATTACAAGAAATTTTAACAAGTGCAGCTATGCATGCAATTTTCAAGTTGGAAGGTTTGTTACATAACCAAGGCATTCCATTGCTTCCTTTGCTATGTTTTGAATGTTTCATAGGTACAACTTCCTCAATCATGCTCACTGTTTCTCATCGAGCATCAATGCAGAAGACTGTTGATTTTTTAAATTTTTTTATTATTGTTGTATGATTCAACAACTCACTTGGAGTGGAGTTTCCTCAATCAAAGAGAATTGATGGAAATAAAAATATTTAAGTTTAAATTAGGATAAATATATCAATAGTATTTTAAATTGTTTAGATTAGATTATTATATTATTAGGAATTGCTTTATCATATTTTGAATTTCAAGTTAGATTTATTATGTTTTTAAATATAGTATTATTTATCAATAGGGTTCCTACCCAACATGTACTTCTAGAAGCAAACCTATTGTTTTTGTTCTAATTTTCTCAATTGCTATTTGTTAAATTTCTAAACCAAATTCATCTGATATTCCCCTCTTCCCTTTCATCTATATTTCCGTCCCTTTCATCTTGATAACTGTATTTCGTCTTAATAACTGTATTTTATACAGTTATTTTCGTATTAATTATAATTGCTATGTTCTTGACATTTTTAGTTAATTTTAATGGAATAAATTAATATTTATTGTTAATTTCTTAAGAAAATTAATGAATTTGAATCAAAAAAAGGACTTCATTGCAATTAATAAAAACTAAAAATATAATTTGAATTAAAAGTGGATAAAATTACAAATATCAAAAGTTTAGAAGTTAATTTGAATTAAATTTGAGAGTCAAAATACAATTAAGCAAAATTATTTTTCTGCACAGGAAAGAGGACCACGCGTGCCATGCACCGTCAGATCAGAAATCAACGGTGACGATCAGGCGAGTGAGATGCACGCGCGACACAGGTGCGTGGACACGATTCCCAGATGGCACGTTGCTCGGCGCTGAGTGGAGCCCACCTGCTGCGCAGGCCGACATGCAAGGTGAGACCCACATGTCTGCTGTGTAGGCAATTTCACGTGCGATGCGGTCCACAGAAATTTCGTGCGCCCTGTCATTCCAACGAATCCTAAAATGCCACGTGTCTCAAATATTCCTACAGCTAATCCAAAGCAGACACGTGGCACGTGTTGGTTAACACAAAACGCAGAATCAGCGCACGCATTTCCAACTGTTTATGCGGGACCCACGTGTCTCGCGTGCAATGATCCTGTGCAGCGCAACCACGTGCAAGCTTTCCCTCCTACCAATTAAAGGCGGCCACGTGTCCTATTATTTCTTGTAGCAAATCAGATGCTAACACGTGGCATGCATGAATTGAAACGAAAATGCAAAACCAGCGCCTCTTTCCAACTGTTTTGTATTTCTTCCACGCGTGTGCCAAAAATTTAAGCGTAGATGAGATTTTAATTTTCTTTGTGTTGTTCTTCTATGATTATTCCTTAAATTCTGTAATTTTTATTTTTATTATGAACTAATTTAATTTTTCTAGGATTGCATTTTAACTAAATTTATGAAGCTTGGGTTTAATTATTTTTGAAAGATTTATAAGACTTTTAATTTGCTTATTCTATTTGTGCTTAATGCTTTTGATTATTGAAAAATTTATCAATTGATCTTTGATACTTAAATAAACTTGGAAGAGGCATTTTTGTGTATATTGCTCATGGATAGAATAACATGTATATATAAAGGATAGGAATATACTTTTATTTTACGTGTGTCCATTTGAGAACTTAGAACGTAATGAATCTTGGTGAATTTAATTCTCGTAGGAATATAGTGAATTATTTTAGCAAGATGTGTCTATACGGAGCTCGGAAGAGATGTATGGATAAAATTAAAAGTTCTTGGTTGACAAATTAAATTTACAAAAAAATAAATCAAAAGAAAATAATATGATTCGAGTGGATTAATTTAGTGAGAACTGCAATCCTAGAATTTTCTTCTATTTTGTTATAAAACTTTTAGTTAGTTAAAACATCTTCAAACTTTCGCTTGTTTTGGATAAAATCAAAGTGAAACAATTTTAGTACTTAACAAACTATAGTAGCAAATCTCCATTGGAACGATAATTTATTTATCAAATTTTATTACTTGTGACCATGTATACTTGCACGATTTTATGTTCTTCTAAAGGAGACAACAAGTTTTTGTTATCTCTTTTGGAGAGCATGAAAACGTGCAAATATACACAGTCACAAGTAATAATATGATAAGTAAAATATCTTTCCCACAGAGATTTGTTACTAGTGTTCGTTAATTACTAAAATTATTTCAACTTGATTCTATCCAAAGAGTCGATAGTTTGATGCAGTTTGACTAACTAATTTTTATAACAGTTTATAAGAAAATTCTAGGATTGTAGTTTCACCAAATTAATCCACTTGAATCATATTATTTTCTCTTGATTTATGTTCTCATATTTTAATTTGTTAACCAAGAACTCCTAATTTATCCATATATCTCTTCCGAGCTCCATATAGACATATCTCGCTAAAATAATTCATTATATTCCTATGAAAATTAAATTCAACCAGATTTATTAAGTTCTAAGTTCTCAAATAGTTACACGTACAATATATATATATATATATATGTATGTATGTTATTTTATCACGAGCAACACACAAAAATGCCATTTTTAAGTTTATTTAAGTGTCACAGATCAATTAATTAATCTTCCAATAATTAAAAGCATTAAGCACAGATAAACTAAACAACTTAAAACCGTTCCATAAATTATTCAAAAATAATTAATTCAAGTTTCATAATTTAAGCTCCATTGCAACCCTAGAACAAATAAATTAGTTCATAGCAGAAATTAAAATTACAATACAACAATAATCAAACATTTCAGAGAAATAAAATTTAAAAGAAAAAGATTAGGAGAAACTCTTTCACGATTCCTCAATGAAAAATAAATTTCTTCCCTTTTCTTCTTCTTCACTGTCTTCTTTCTCTCTATTTCCTAAGAAAATAACAACATAAAAATGTTAAAGAAAAGTTTCTGCGTGTCGTAGAAAACACGTAGAGAGGAAACTAAAAATTGAAGTGAACTGGAAAAATGAAAAACTAAAAAAACTCCTTAACATCTTTCCTCGCGTCTCCTATATACCACCCCCAAACAATTATTTTTTTTTGTTTATTTATGTGTTTATTTTCATTTTTACTTTATTAGATTTATTTTGCAAATTTGTGAATAAAGTGGCACTTTGTATGCGACGCATAAGAAATCTTGACATAGTTCCGTTAGATCTAGAAATTGAGAGAACTATTTTAAAATTAAAAAATAATAATAATAAGCAAGAAACCTCAAAAAATATAATTATGGATGAGGAAATTTCTGAAGTGGAAGAACCAAGATCTTTAAGAGATTATACGGTGTCTATGGTTGGTGGGATTCATTCGAGCATTAGAAGACCATCAATTCAAGCCAATAATTTTGAAATTAAGCTTGCAATCATTCATATGATTCAAACATCAGTTCAGTTTGGTGGTTTACCCCACGATGACCCAAACTCTCATATAGCAAATTTTTTAGAAATTTGTGATACCTTTAGGCATAATGGAGTGACGGATGATGCTATCCGGTTGAGACTTTTTCCTTTTTCACTTAGGGATAAGGCAAAGAGTTGGTTGAATTCACTGCCATGTGGTTCTATCACTACTTGGGATGATTTGGCCCAAAATATTTTAGCCAAATATTTTCCACCAGCAAAGAATGCAAGGATGAGGAATGAAATCACCACTTTTGTGCAGTTCGACTCTGAATCATTATATAAAGCTTGGGAGAGGTACAAGGAGCTACTTCGAAGATGTCCTCACCACGGTTTACCAAAGTGGCTTCAAGTTCAAACATTTTATAATAGTTTGATGGGTCCAATTAGAAATATGATTGACGCTGCAGCAGGTGGTGCTCTTATGGGAAAAAATTGATGAAGCCTACAACTTATTAGAGGATATGGCTTCAAATAGCTACGAGTGGCCATCAGAGAGGATGATGCCTAAGAGAGCAGCTGGAATTCACGAGATTGATGCTATGACCGCACAAGTATCCACTTTGGTGAAGAAGATGGATACTCTAGATGTCCATTCTATTCAGAGTCCTTTTGTTGCATGTGAAATTACAATGGAAACCATGCTAGTGAGAGATGTCCTTACAACTCTGAATCTATCAATTTTGTTTCCAACTACAATAGGAATCAAAAACAACCCTTATGCTAACACTTACAATCCAGGGTGGAAGAATCACCCTAATTTTTCTTGGAGTAATAACAATGAGGGACCATCATCGTTTATGAAGCCATGAGGGACCATCATCGTTTATGAAGCCCACGTATCCTCAGGCTTTTCATAACCAATCCTCACCCCAAGAAAAGAAACCATCATTGGAAGATATGTTTGCTCGATACATGGCCAATAATGAGACTATTCTTCAGAATCAAGTAGCATCCATCAGGAATCTTGAAGTTCAATTGGGGCAACTTGCTACTACTGTCAACAACCGCCCTCAAGGAGCTTTGCCAAGTGATACTGAAACTAATCCTAATAAGGGAGGAAAAGAGCATTGTAAGGTAATTACACTCAGAAGTGGAAAAGAGTTAAAAGAAATACATAAGCCCATTTCTTTGCCAACTCCTAGTGTTGAAGCTATTGGCCCATAAAAACAAGATTACGGAGAAGAGAGAGGTGAAGAAAATGAAGCAACAGCAAAACCCATGATGAAACCAGTTTTAGAAAGTCTCAAGCCTTACACTCCACCAATTCTGTTTCCTCAACGATTCCATAAGCAAAAGCTTGATAAGCAATTCTCCAAGTTTCTTTAAGTATTTAAAAAGCTGCATATTAACATTCCTTTTGCTAATGCCTTGGAGCAAATACCTAGCTATGTGAAATTTATGAAGGACATCTTGTCTAAAAAGAGAAGGTTAGGTGATTTTGAGACAGTTGCTCTCACAGAGGAGTGTAGCGCCATCCTTCAAAAGAAGCTACCACCTAAGCTTAAAGATCCAAAAAGTTTCACTATTCCTTGTACTATTGGTGAGAAATTCTTTGGGTGCCAACATTAATTTGATGTCACTTTCCATCTATCAGAGACTTGGATTAGGAGAAGCACAACCGACCACTGTAACTCTTCAACTTGCAGATAGGTCTTTGAAACACCCAAGAGGCATTATAGAGGATGTGTTTGTAAAGGTAGATAAGTTTATCTTTCCTACAGATTTCATAATTCTTGATATGGAGGAAGACAAAGAGATCCCTATTATTCTGGGGAGACCATTTTTAACAACAGGTAGGACTTTGATTGATGTTCAAAAAGGGAAACTCACCATGAGAGTTCAAGACCAAGAGGTAACTTTCAAAGTGTTTAAAGCTATGAAATTTTCAGGTGATTCTGATGCTTGTTATAGAGTAAATGAGTTAGTTGATAACAGGTTTACAAAAAACTCTGCTACTGATTCTTCTACAGTTTCTCCTGTGAATCTGAATAATGACTTAAGAATCGCTTGCGAAAAGCGTTGTCTGCCAATCAATGAGATCAACTAGTTCCGTCTACAAGCATATAAAAACGTTAAGCTCTATAAAGAGAAGACGAAGAGATGGTATGACAATAAGCTCTTGCATCGGCATTCTGAACAAGGACAGAAAGTTTTGCTCTTCAAGTCTCTGTTCCAATTCTTCCTAGGGAAACTAAAATCAAGGTGGTCAAGTCCTTTCACTATTTCCAAAATGCATCCATACGGTACTGTTAAGATTAAAGATGAAAAATCACATAGGAATCTCCAAGTGAATGGGCAAAAACTCAAACCTTGTTAGGGAGGTGACATTGATCATCAAAAGCCAACCATATTGTTTTATGACCCGACCTGAAGCAAAGAAACAGGAAGTCAAGCTGATGACTCTAAATCAAGCGCTTCTTGGGAGGCAACCCATGTGTTTTAGTTTTTATTTATTTATTTTTTATTTAGAACATGTATTAGCTGCATATTTCTTCATTTTGTTATATTGTTTTTCGTAGGTGCAAATTGGAGGAATTAAAGCTATTTTTGGATGTCAATCTTACAAACCAAACCAGGAAGTTTCTTTAAACCCATCTCATATGTTCTTTAATTTCGCACATTGAGGACAATGTGCATATTAAGTTTGAGGGTGGTTGAGAAATTGAACTTAATTAAAATATTTTTTGAGTATTGTTGTTTGTGAAGCTTTATTTGTTTGATTGATTGAAGATATTTTGCTTTTAATGGTGATTTATTTTTATTTCTTCGGTTTAAATAATGCATAACTCCTTGAAAAATTTGAATATTGTCTAAGCTATGTGTAATTTTTGCGTATGTTTCATTTTTACAAGATTATATATTTATGAACATTAGTCTTGATGTTTGAGTTGTTATGTTAATTTAGAGAAAGTTTATGTGAGTATGCAATTCGATTGATATTTTTTTGGTATCACAATTCTTAGAATTTGTTTGATTTTCTCTCGAGACGAAATCCTAGATAACACTTAACTACGAAAATGATTTAGGTTATCTTTGGATCGTTTAAGCCTTTCTATCTACCTTCACATGTTTTATCCATAGTATACCCCTTTTGAGCTTCAAAATTTATATATATATTTTTATCTCCTTTCAAAAGCCAAGTAATATATATATATATATATATATCGATTTTTCTTATCTCATTAGCATGTGACCATTGTTAGTAAATTTCTAAAGATATATCGAAAAAGAAAAGCAAAGCAAAGAAAAAAAATGATAATTGCATGTGATGTTAAATCCCAAATTGGGGAGTATTCATTGAGAAGGTAGAAAGTATCTTGTTTCAATCCTAAAATGATGTGTTTAGGAAAGATTTTGAGCTAAATATTATCTTTTATCCTACCTTTACCTAAGCCAGACATTACAAACTTAATAAAGTCTTATTGATTTTTAGTTTTGTGTTTGTCTACATTAGTGGAGAGAGAAATGAAAAACGAACTTATGAGATTTGTGATTTTATTAAAAATTAATTGCGTTCATATTTGCATAAACACATCCGGATTTCATGTGATGAAATATGAAAAGACTTTTCACCACCCCAACCTAGAACTTACATTGTCCTCAATGTAACATACTTTTAAATTGATTTCAATGCTTAGATAAAATTCTTATATTTCGTTGAGTTATGTTATTTGTATAACCAATTGGAAATGTTGTGAAAATCACTGTTTGAAGTACATGTATCCTAGTTTTATTTCTTTCATTTTGCTAGAGGAATAGGAAAATCTTAAGTTTGGGGATAATTCTATATTTTTGTCCATTTTATTAATTATAATTGTTATGTTTTTATTGTTTTTAGTTAATTTTCATTAATTAAATTAATATTTACTATTAGTTTTTTAATAAATATATTTTTAAGAAAATTAATGATTTTGAATCAAAAAAATGACTTAATTGCAATTAATAAAAGCTAAAAATATAATTTGAATTAAAAGTGGGTGAAATTGCAAATATCAAAAGATTAGAAGTTAATTTGAGGGTCAAAATGCAATTAAGGAAATTTAGTTTTTCTGTGCAGGAAAAAGGACCACGCACTCCATTATCCACGAGCGCCACACACCGTTAGATCATCCAATCAACGGTCAGGATCAGGCGCGTGGAATCCAGACACGACAAAAGCAAATGGACCTGGTTTCGACGGACGCCGCTGACGCCGAGTGGGGCTCCACTGCCGCGACGTGTGCGCGTGCATAGTAACCCATGCCGCCGATAAAACTTCGATCCATGCGACGCGGACCATGTAGATTGCATGCACCCTCCTATTACATCGAATAATAAGTTGCCACGTGTTAATACTAATCTTCCAGCAAATCATATGACGACACGTGGCATGTGTTTGGTAAAATGAAAACGCAGAAACGGCATCCACCTTCAAGCTCGTTCTGCATCACCCACGTGTCAATGTAGTCTGTCACGCACTTCCAGCGCACCAAGTTCCCGTGCGACGCGTTCCAACTATTCTTCATGCTCCGCTCATTCCAGCCAATACAAAGCCACCACGTGTCATGTTATTTTTTTCAACGAGTCAGAGATCGACACGTGGCATGCGTTTAAAAATAAAATAAAATGCCGAACGGCGCACTCTTCTAGCTGAATAGTTATTGTCTCCACGCGTGTGCTTTTTATTATTTTTCATGTATTTCTATCCCTCATTACATGCATTTTTATATTCTGTCCCCCACTACATGCATCTACATGCATTTTTATATATATATATATATATAAATGCATGTAGTGGGGGAGAGAAATATATGAAAAATAATAAAAAGCACACGCATGGAAACAATAACTATTCAGCTGGAAGAGTGCGCCGTTCAACGTTTTATTTTATTTTTAAACGCATGCCACGTGTCAATCTCTGACTCGTTGGAAAAAATAACATGACACGTGGTGGCTTTGTATTGGCTGGAATGAGCGGACGTATGAAGAATAGCTAGAACGCGTCGCACGAGAACTTGGCACCCTGAAAGTGCACAACAGACTACGCTGACACGTGGGTGATGCAGAATGAACTGGAAGATGGGTGTCATTTCTGCATTTTAATTTTACCAAACACATGCCACGTGTCGTCATATGATTTGCTAGAAGATTAGTATTGACACGTGGCAACTTATTATTCGATGTAATGGGAGAGTGCACGCAATCTACATAGTCCGCGTCACACGGATCGAGTTTTGGGTAATGACACGTGGGTCCCACTCTGCACGCTAGCCTGCGCGACAGGTGGGCCCCACTCTGCGTCGAGCAGCGTGCCATCCAGGAAACCAGGTCCACACGCCTGATCCTGACCGTTGATTGCATGATCTAACAGTGTGTGGCGCACGTGGATAATGGAGCGCGTAGTCCTTTTTCCTGCACAGAAAAACTAAATTTCCTTAATTGCATTTTGACCCTCAAATTAACTTCTAATCTTTTGATATTTGCAATTTCACCCACTTTTAATTCAAATTATATTTTTAGCTTTTATTAATTGCAATTAAGTCATTTTTTTGATTCAAATTCGTTAATTTTCTTAAAAAATATTTATTAAAAAACTAATAGTAAATATTAATTTAATTAATTAAAATTAACTAAAAACTATAAGAACATAGCAATTATAATTAATAAAATGGACAAAAATAACTCTAAAATATAGAGTTATGACGTCCCTTTCGTCCATTTCTCTATTTTTTCTACATCAGTACCAACACCCACCCTTCCTCCCTCTGTCATTCAGATTAAAGTTCCAAACAAACTGAGTAATAAATTAGATATTGACCTAAAATGATTAGACCAAAGTAAGCAAGCATCTACACAAGAAACAAGATTATATAAAAAGAAGTTGCAGAAATTCAAGAAATACAAAATAAAATCGTTAGCTTTAATGAACAAGATAGCAATTTGGCATAGTGAAAAACGAATGTGGCAAGTTTTGTAAGAAATGAGTAATGGCATATGATGATGAAAATATATTCACCTCGCCCCTATAAGCCATCCCAAATCAGCTAACCAAGATTTAAGCAACAAAAAATTTCGATCAACATTATCAAATAAACAAAATATCTTCTATTGACCAAATCAGAAGACCACGAGACCTCCAAAAGAAATTAATCCTTTGGAAAAATATCACAAACACCACAGGGTTTGCCTTACTATCAAAGTGATCTTAATTTGCAAAATAATATCATCAAACCCCACTTCACTTTTAGAGTCAATAGAGAGGTATAAGGGTAATTTAACTTTTTCCTTAATAAAAAATAAAAAATTTAATCAATCAAAAAATAAATAAAATAAATATTACAATAAAATAATCTTTATTATATGTTTCCTTGGTTAACTTTTTTCAGATTTTGTTACCTTTTTCTCTTCAGTTTTCTCTTTTCTCTATTTTCTTTTATTTTCCTTTTTGTCTATTTTTAAAATCGTTTTTGTGCCCATTTCAAATATTTTAAGTATGCCAACTGATTTCTCCGCTATTTACTAGATGGACTGAGTATTTTTTTGTAATAAGTTTAAACCTCAAGGTGGGTAATTGATAGAAAGTGAAAAGTAAAAGCAAGCCCTAGAAGGCTTTTTGATGTTTTCCCTTAATCATATCTATAACAGAGAAGACACCACCAGTTCACAGATATTATAACCTTTTAGCAGTTCATAGCTCAGAAAAAATATGACCATCTTTCAGTTAATTATTATTACGTGTTACAAGCATCTAACAAACTCATAGAAACAACAAAAGAACAAGCATAGAAATTCTTCCGTGTTTTATTCCCAAATAAGAAACTCACCGTGCGCTGCCCAGATATAATTCTAGAGATGTGGCTTAGCTTAAGATGCTTTTCATCTTTCCCTGAAAACCATGCCAAAACGGACTCATCCTGAAAGCAAAAACCAATAAAACAATAATAACTTTCAGCGACAAGAATCTGGTTTGCATCTAGATACATCAAAATGGAACTTTATCATTTTGCTCTTATTTATAATTTTTACAAGCACTAATAATTAATAAATGCCTTATTCGTATAAGAGACATAGTTGCTAATGTTAATATAATAATCTCAAATGAGTGCACGTAACTTTCATAGACATTATTGAGAGAAACCAGATGAAACTTACGTCAGAAAGTCGGAAGGGACAAAACTTAGGTTTTCCTCTCCTCCCATATTTGAGCAAGTATGCCCCCTTCTTTAGAGCAGTTATGGCCTGTTATACGGCTCAGCCAACAATATAAAGCATCTTCAGCAAATTTGAAGAAAAGGTAAAGGCAGGAACAAGCAAAGTCCAAGTTCTAAAGGAAAATTATAGAAGTTAATTGCATCGTCAATCAAACAAGAAAAAAGGAAGAGGTGATCACACTTTCCAAAAACAATTAAGGGATTAAGATTAGACTGATAAATTTAGCTAGTCTAACTTCTATGTTCCTATTAACAACTCTTTCTTCAGTCACCCTAAAATACCAACCTGTGAAGAAAATTTCAGCTGTTAATTTAGAACCTTTATCAGACCCATAAACTTTGAAATAGGATAAATGAATTGTACTACTATCGTGATAATATGTTTTAATATTATGAAAAAAGTTTATGAACTAGGCTAACTAGTTTCTAAGGCCCCCAACTATGGAATGCATCAATCAAAGGTCCCACACTTATATAAGTTAACACTTTGGTCTAGACTATTATATTTTAACCGCTAATTCCTAAATTATAATTTTGGACCTAATATGTCACACTTAATCCCATATTTAACAAGTTTGGGGACCTAAGAGTGATAAAAATATTTAAAACCAAAGTGTTAAGTTTTGTAGTTTTAGGACCTCTGTGTAAATGAGTCCAAATTGTAGAAACCTTAGAAGCTTAGAAGTTGTTTAGTCTATGAACTATCATGCAAAGAGACAACATAATATCATGATTACCCAATTCCTAAACCACCAACAGAAGTAAAAACTAACTTCATGCTGAAACCACTGCTGCCATAATGAAGAATAAGGTCAATATTATCTCGTTTCTAGTATGAAAAATAGCATGAATGACATCCCAAACTTTTGTTAATGTGACGCTTCCCAATGCCAAAATTGGATGCAGCATATGAACAAGTAGGAAAGAGAGAAGGAAAGATTCAATGGCCAACAGACTTTGTTCATTTGCCAGTGGTTCATGTTAATGATGTCACGGTACCTAAATCACTACATTTCTTTTTCTTTTTTCTTGATTTGTTATATGTTAAAATATTTTTAACTACTAAACTATGGAGGAGCACTCAAATACATGAAAAGCATGTATTGAAGAATTAAAAACCTTAATGAGCCCTAAAATAGGAACAGCATGCAAGAAAGCCTTGGTCAGTGCATCATTCCATTGGTTGTAATTCATTCATCAACATTTACTTGAAAGCAACTTGATTCCCAAGTTTCCCCCTTTTTACTATGCCCAAGAATCGTAGTAATACATCAACGAGGATGCAATCAAATAAACAAATAGAAAACAAATTAAACATAGTAGATCAAGTGAAAAAATATTAAAATACTTGAGGGTTCTCAACTAAGAGAAGCCAGTTTTCCCGACTTTAGCCTCCCAATTCACAAATACGTGTAACAAAAATAATGAAAAGGAAAATGTCATTCAATCCCAACATCATTCAGGACTAAATATGAAAGAATCAATATAACAATAGCAGTCACCCTCTTTCAGGCGTCACAGCTAGTCACTCGTAAAAAGCATTTTCAGTCTATTAAACTGCTTACACCATACCCAACCTTATAAAATCAATGACAGAATCTAATCTATAGCATTGCATGCACGCTTCCATAAGCATAGAACAAACCAAACTAATGAATTGTGTGGTTAACACTTCGTTCTAATCAAATTTCAGTGAGACGAAATGCAACCACCATGTAATGTTGTCAAACTTCACTATCATTTCACTGAAACAGCAAAGAGTCAAAATGATCTCCACTAATACCAACCTGTTCAATGTCCCTCTCGACAAGGCCCGTCTTGATAAGATCCAAAGCCACCCTATCGCCCCGCAACATTCTGAAAAAAACAAGTTTCGTGGGAGGGAGAAAAAAAAACTAAATCTAAACCATAAATTGGGAAAAAGCCAAGCTGAGGACCAAACATTGACATTCACCAATCCCTTGCTCTAACTCCAACTCAAACCCCAAATTTCCACACCGAGAAAACCTCCATCCAACACCGACACAAGAATCAATAATCATCGCCACTTCGTCACCACTCCAATTCTTCCAGCTACAGATCCGCAATTTCGTACACCGAACAAACTAAACAGCTACGACCAGAGCATCAAATTATTGAGTGAAGTGAACGCTGAGAAGTTCGAACTCAGGAAAGAACGAAATGGCGGAACAAGAACTAACAGAGAGAGAATCAACTGGTTCCGACGATCAGGGAACCGCTGAGTCGAAACTGAGTCACAGAGCTCGAAGAGGAATCTGAGGGATAAATTGCTAGAAAATGTGAGAAAATCTAGGAAAACTACATGATCTTATTCCATCACAGAAGAAAGAATTTGAGTGCTTTTGGAATTATCTCATTTTTTTTATAATTTTTTCTGAAAACAGAAAATAAAAGGGAAAGTTGGTGGGCATGTGAGGATTGAAAATATATATATATATATATATATGATACAAAATTTTAAATATTTAATAAAAATAATCGTTTATATTATTTAAAATAAATAATTATTAACAAATTAGTTAATAATAATTAAATATATTATACTCTACTCTAACATAAATCCTCTTGAAGTATTTAGAGATCTTGGCAAAAAAATAATAATCTTAAGTAATACTTCTAAAACCATAAGCCAAGAAACACATATTTATGACGAGGACATCAACTTCCATGTTGAAGTTAAAAAGGTCAAACTTCTCTTGCTTTAACTTTCAAATGTCCACGTAATCCCTTAAACCCTTACAAGTTTTATAATATTTCTTAGCTTTCTTCTTTTAAAAATATCTTACCTACAAAAAAAGCTAAACTTGTTCCGGTCTATAAATATTCTACTATTGCCGTTCAAATAGTGTCTAGCTCAAATTCAAAAATATACCTTCCAATCTTAGATAATAGAGATCTAAAAAGGTACAGAGGTAATGGTTATAAAGGATTACATCTGGTTGCAATTTAAATAGGAGTCCAACCTACTTTCCTAGCAAGGAAGAACGTGGTGTGTTGTGTCACATTACTTAAGTTTCAAAGATGTAATAATTAGTCAAGTTGAAGTAGGCCTTAATAATGATCATTTGTTGCTACAAGTATATCCAAAATTTACTTTGGATCTATCCACCAACACTTTTAGAAAACATCTAGATAAAAATATAATTTTATGGTTCTAATATAGTGCCACTTGAAACTGTAATATCTGTTCATTATACGATGACATATAGATTGTAATCTCACTTGTTTTTTATGAACCATGATTCTAAACCTATCGTTAGAGTAATTGGTAGTGGAAATATTTTTCAACCTAATATACACAAAATGACTAACTCATCTTTCCACCTTAATGGAAAATAGACTAGGACAAAGGACACAAACTCAAAGTTATCCATGATGATAGACAAATAAGAAGAGATCCAGATAGAAGTGTTTCAATCACTTTCCCTAAACAAAAAAGGCCAATCTATCCTTGTGAACATTGCCAATTCAATAGAAGAGCTCTTATGTCTTGTCCTCGTGTCCATAGAAAACTTTATCTTGGAAGAAGATCTATATATGTAATCACTCAACAATTCTGAAATGATCATTTATGTATAGGCTCAACTAGAGAAGTTAGTCAAGGTAAATGGTTAGTCAAAAATATTAAACATGAAGATATCGTTCCTATCAAAGCTACTTTGACCTCGTTCAATGTAAATTCCAAAACCTAAAATGAAGCCTTGAAAGAAATCTCTCAAACTCAAGACCAAATATTAAATGAAGTCCAATATTTACAACAATATATCATAAATAAACCCGAACTACAAGACCAAAAAGAACTTAGAAAATAAAATAATGGCCATCCATTGGTTCTGTCATGATGATCCCAATAAGAAGCAAATAAGAACTAGATGATGCATGAAAACATGCCAAATAATCAATAACAAAATTTACATAAAAGGCAATGGTTAAAGAAAGAAAAATAGCTCATCTGTGATCTTGCCACACCTAGACGGAAATCAAAACCATCATCTATTTTTGATATATGGGAAGAATCAGGAAATAAACCTAAATCTTTTTGGAGAAGCTATACTTTCTCTATACATATCCTTGGCTACAAAACATAATAGATGGGGTGATGAATTTTAATATTGAAAATTCATTTAGTTATGGATCTAAATATCTAGTTAGTAGAAGTATGAAAATTTAAAATTTCGTAAGCAATCAAACAACCAATCACATGTATGTAAAGTAATGTGGAAATAAAAATATCAACACATGAGATTTTTAGGTGGAAACAACCTAGGCCACATCAATGACCTAAAAGGAAAGACATCGGTCTACCAGACTACCTAACTATCCATTATGAAAATAGATATCTAGTTACAAGGCTAGGACTTAAACTACATACCCAAGTAATGCCCCCAAGTAACCTACTTACAAGCTGCTACTTTAATCATAGTCTCTACAAGATAGGCGTTTGGATCCAAACTAGTGTTTTGAAAAATTGATTCCCACAAGTTAATCGAACTTGCATCGTTGTCACCTGAAAGATTAGCATATAAGCACAAGTGCAAGTATGTGTTCTAAAGTAGATTCAATAATGAACAACCCTAATTAGTTAATTTAAATAATATATTATATGCACCAAAATCAACTAGCAACTTTAGAAGAATGAGTTAAAAGCACAAGTTCAAAAAAGATTGTTTCTTTAAAGATTAATAATCAAACCAAATGATAATGATATGACACACACAATTATTTGATCCAACAATTTAAGAATGAAAATAAAGAATAAGCTATAAGAACATATGATCAAAATATCATAAGCCAATTAGGCATATTAATCAATAAAACACAATCACCAATTTTGATTACTTCACTAAATAAAGAAGCATAAAGAATTATGATCTTATATTTGCAAAAAATAAGAGATAAAAATAATAAGCACAATCTTGTGTGGTTATTTCTAAAGGTGTGCTTAACTTTGTGTTTATAGAATATTTTGAAGCACATTAGGTTAAAGTGTAATTATCATATTGTCCATAAATCAGTTAAAATGTCTTTAAGAAATAAGGACAATATGTTAAAAAGTCAATCCAAATCATTTTGAAAATACGTTTTAATTAACTAAAGGCTGATTGCTCGATCAATCCATTAAATTTTCTTGATCAATCGAGTACATTGGTCGATCGATCGAATATCCACTCAATTGATCTAGAATACATTTAACTGATATTTTAAAAAAGTTGATTAATCAAATATATCCCTCAATCGATCTAGTCATATATTAAAATCAGATTAATTAAGCTTATTAATTGATCTATTAAGTGACTCAAATTCATATTTTATATTGTGTCTTATATGCAATATAATGTGTATGATAATATAAATATACTTGATATGTGGTTGTTGAGGCACAATAGTTTCTACAGCTTAAAATATTTTTCTAAGACACTCTTAAAAACTAAATTTACAATTAAATTTTTTATTTAACGAATGTCACCAATACTAACATAAACCTAACAATCTCTCCCTTTTGCATATTTGTGTGACAATACCTATCTCTCACTACATAACGCTTATAGGAAAATTAAACTATCTTCACTTGATTCTTGAAAGATCATGTTTACAATGAGAAACAAAAATATATACAACTAAACATCTTGTCTCAAAAGATTCATTGTTCATTGTTTCAATGTATATAACAATAGGAAAACGAAGAATGTTCAAAAGAAAATTAAACAAATGATAGTAATTAAAAAAAATTCCCACTATGTGTAATATCTCTAAAGTACTCCATTTAGATTAACTCTCCTTTTTAAAAAAAATTCAATTAAAATTCTAATTTTTCTCCCCTTTTTGTTATACGAATAAACAATACAATCATAAAACAATAACGAGTACACATTATGAAAAGCTCAAAACAAATAAAATAGAGAGCTAAAAACAATAAGTTTCTCAAAAAAATGAACAAATTCCCTCTAAGTTTTATGAATCCTCTAAATAAATTAGACTAAAAATTATAAAAATTGATATATATATATATATTGAATTGAGGGTAGTAGACTTGACTTAACATGATTACAACAGTACAAACAAATGATGAAATTAATTTTGTTTAAAATGTGACTATCTATTGGCAACATAAATATATGTAGATAAGATATACAAACATACAAACACATATGGTGATATAAATAAAAGGAGTATCACCTATCATAAAAACAATTGTAGTTGAATTCGAACATGCACAACATAAAATTTACTTATTAAGAGAGAACTGTAATATATTTTTTATATTCCTCTCTTTTATTGATTTTTTTTGTATAACCAATTATCGTTCTTTCTTTTTGTGCATGCAAAGATTTTTTTACTTTTCTTTTTCCTTTAATATTATTATCATTATTTTTCAAGGAGCACATGCTAGTATACTTAATATAACGACTTTCACACTATTTGTAAGGCAACCATCTCTGCTAACTGTGATAGTTTTCACACATCACAGTAGGTGGTCCTCTCAAAATTAGGTGTCTCTCTTATAGTATCATTTTATACAGTGAAAGATAGAGTTCAACCATAATTTTCACAATCAAGGTTAACTCATGCTCTAAAATTTCTTATAATTAATTATAAACTTTTAGCATGACTTACTTATATGTCCAATGAGTATATGAGTATGTTCATGTCAACATCAATCACTAGATGTGAAAAATATGTAAATGCACAAGTCAAAATATTCATTGTATAATGTGTAGATAATCATGTCAATATTTAGCATGTAATAATCATGTCAATATTAAAGTATGTTTGCTTCTTATTTATTTATTTATTATGTTTTTAAACTAAAAAACATCAAACTAAAGATATTCATCTAGGCTTAATTAGGCACTCAAACAAAAGCATATAGGTGAAAAAATAAAGGACGACCAGATGACCGGAAAGAGACAATATTTCTTAATCCAAACTTTCTTGAATTTTGATATCTTTATATCTTCAGTTTGAAATCAACTGCCTTAGTTGTCATAGGAATATTCTTGGACTTACATTTATATCTCGCACTCATCCTATATGAAATGTAATATGCATGATAGGATTATGATAATTAGTCAAAAGCATTGAATTTCACTTGCCTATTTGAGCCAACAACTTTATGCTTTCTTGTAGGATTTTTAAACATGTTACCATAATTTTCATTCATTCTAGAATATGATGCAACATGCATCAATGTATAATGATTATGATTTCTACTATATGAAGTATGGAAAATATTATTAAATTTAGAAATATTTATCAAAAATCTACACTTGGGCTTAATATGATCTTTCCTACCACAATGATGATAAACATGCATAAACTTAACAGATTTTTCAATCACAGGTGAAACTCTTCTTTGCGTATAATGAGTAACATTAGGAGTAGGGTTAAAAGGCCCTACCACAATAGTCTTTGATGTTGAAGCTATATTTGTAGCCTATGAAGAAGAAGGATTTGAGGGTTTTACAAACTCAATTATTTTTGAAGATGATGGCATAGAATCCTTATCTATATAGCCTAGTCCTCTCTTATCTCTAACAAGTTTTCCATAATCACAAAGTTTGTTTAGCCTTTTAAGCTCTAATGGTTAACCTATTCATACATTTTTTTATTATTAAAGTTCCTACATCATATTCTTGTTTTCCTATTGAATTTCTACAAGACTTGAATTCAAAACAATAGCACATTCAGATAATTCATTTTTTTCTTTTTCTATAATTAAGGAATTTATTTCAATGGATTTAAGTTTTTTATTTAGTTTAGCTACTTTCCTTTTGCGTCTTATATAATCTATGAAAACTTCATTGAAACTAGTGGCATTAAATTTGTTGAGTAAAAATTCAGCATCACTTTTCTCATCATCTAAATCAATATTAGAATTACTAGATTATCCACCAGCAGTTGTAGTAAATGCCAAGTAGTTGATGCCAGATTCAACTAGATTATTGTTATCACTTTCAGGGTCAGAAAATATAACATTGAAAGCACTTCTAGTTTGGTTCTTCTTGTTTGCACAATCAACTATGAAATGACCAAAACCTATATATTTAAAATATTGAAGTCCAGTGGGTTCATCATCTATTGTCATTGTCTTCAATCATAGTAGTTTTAAAAGAAATACCTTTATTCTTTAGAGGTTTTTTAAAGTTCATCTATAGGTTTGAAGTGATACTACAAGTTCTTCTATTTTGAGGTTGTCTACATCCTTGCTTTCATCCATTGTAGTAACCTTTGCATGGAAGAAATTTGGTATTGAGAAAAGAATATTCCAAACTATCCTAAAATCATCAATTTTCTCTCCAAAATTGGCAAAAGTGTTAGTAATATCACATAATCTATCATAGAATTTTGAAAAAATCTCATCTTTTATCATCATAATATTTTCCAATTGATTACCAAGCATGCTAAGTTTTGTTCATTTAACTTGTGATGTACTCTTATAGGCAACTGATGACCAAAACCGGCATCGTCGATCTTGCAAATACTTTGGTTTTATATTTATAAAACTCTCGCAAGTGTACGAATCATTTCGTAGAAAATGATAAGTATACTCCCAAGGTCGATCTAAGGAAGGAATATATGTGGTTTTTAATTTATTATTCAAACTTTTAAAAACAAAATTAAATCCTAAACATCTTGTCACGATATTTGGGTTTTTGTGTTTCTAATCTAAGAACATAAAAAGAAACATAGATATGGATTCAATAAACATTTATGAAAATTTTATCATTTATAATAGTGTGGAGTATTTATAGATATAATAACTAAGTTAATTATACTTGTTCATATTATTTAGGTTATTAAATATATGAATTAATATTTATTAATTCTCCCTTTTTTGTATGAATACCATCTTTGGTGGGGTTAGATATTCTTTGTTAACTAAACAAATCAATTAACACCTATGGGTGGGGTTGATAACTAATTTGGTTAATTAAATTAATTTTTTTTCTAAGAGATTGAAAATGAACCATTTAAATGCCACCTTTGGTGGGGTTAGACAGTTTAAAATTTATTCAAGGTTTCCAAATTAAACCTAAGAATTAGTTATCCGAGTACTAACTTTCAAGTTTTAAAACCACTACTGAAAACATATTGTCAATACATTTTCAGATAATAATTCTTATAAAAACTTTTGAAATAGAGCTTCACTCTAACTACCGGGCGATTGTACCAACAAATAAAAGAGCACTACTCTAAATCAGACCGGATAACTAAACCTTAAAATCTAATTTTCAGATTTAAGTTTGTAATGAAAAATAATATATTTCTCTCTAACATTCTTAATATAAAATCTTGAATAAAAATAAAATCAATTCATTTTAGAGATTTTTACCTATTTAATATTTCGTAAGCATAACAACGTTATTATTATATCATGTTTACAAACATCCAGCAAAGTTAAATTTAATCACAGACAAATTAAATATAACATATAAGAATAAAGCATAAAAAATAACTATAAAGAAAATAAAATTCTTACAATACTTTGATGCTATTCTCGTTGTTGGAAAATCTCCAAACGGAATTTGCACTCCAATTTATTGAATCAAAAAGCAAATAAATTACAAAAACATACTCTAAAACTAAGAAAAACTTAGAAAAACTAAGAAATGAGAGAAAGAAAGAGAAGAGAAGATGGGTTTTTAGGTGTGTTTATTTATGAAGAGAATGGGGGTATTTATAGGTGAGGATGAGTAGGAAAAGTGGGTGAAAAAATGATAAAAAATTATGGAAATGCAGAGTAGTGAATGATGACATCATGTTGACATGGGGCAGCGGCCTTGTATAGATGGGAGCGGTAGGTGCGGTAGCCTATGAGATGGCGATGAGGGTGTAAGCGTAGCGTGGATGGGAGATCTAGTGCGCCCGAGGAAGGGAGATCTTGTGCGTGCATTACTGGACGTGCTGCGCGCGGCTGGGTGGCTGCGTGCGCGATTTCCTCTTTTTTGACATTTTTGACCCATTTTGTCCAATTGTTCCATATTTGTTAACTTTTCCTCATTTATTTATGAATATATTTGTGATGTTTTACCTCCAGTATTCCTCTTTGAGTCTTTAAGTTACGTTTTTAAGAAAAAATACCTAAAAAACAATAAAAATACCTGTGATTCCGAAAAGATAGATTTATATAAATATATGATAAAATCATATAAATATATATATATTTAATCAATTAATGTGCATAAAATCATGGTAATTTTAGTACTTTTTGAGCACTCATCAACAACCTCCAAAATATCCTAAGCATACTTAGAAATTTCATCATATGAAATACAACAAAACTCATCAGTAGGCACAACATTGAAAATAACATTAATTCATTTTTTATTCTAGATACTACTAATTTTATCTTGATTGGTCCCTTAGTTCCTAAAATTAGGAGTGATTATATTATCTTTGGTAACCTAGGTGGTTCTTAACCATAAAGCACATAGTTCAAGACACTTTCATCTATAGACCGTAAGAAGGCTCTCATACAAGCCTTCAAATATGGGTTATTTAACCCATCAAAGTAAGGTACATGAGTTGTATACATACCCTCTCTTAAATGATCAACAACAAGAACTCTTAGAAGTAGTTTTGGTCCTTTCTATATATTGTATCGTAGATGCATAATATATCTAGCTTGAACATGATCAAGTGAGCTACAATAGCTATACCATGAGGGGACAAAGAGAGGAGAGCAAGGAGGAGAACTCCCAGATGTGCTTTGAATATATATAAGACACTACCTAGTAATATGGCCAGTAGTGCCACACCGATGGCACACACATGCAGAAGAGTGAGAGAATCTGGGTCTCTGACTCTAAGAGTAATCCATAAAGAAAAAGTAGAGAAAGAAGCACTCAAGTTAACTCTCACATGGGGTGAGAATTTAATTTCCCATAGTTGGGTCTAGATGCCCACATTCACCATAATTATGACATAAAGAAGAAAAAGTAGTAGGTAAAGGCAAGAGATAGTAACTTATGCATTGGGACGAACTAGCAGTGAGTGAAGTTTTTACCTTACTAGAAGAGGGAAGCTAGGACATAGAAACCAACTTACCCTTAGGGATGACTGCAATAGACTTCTTCTTGGGGTCTTGAGTAGTTAATTTGAAAACTTGGGAGAAACACCTATTGAATTATCACCAAACCTAATTTCTATCTTATCACCAAAGGACTTGGTGTTGTTAATGATCTTGTTAAGTTTTAGTGATCCAATTATCATCTTATTAACTATAGAAGAGGAATGAGAGAGCTCTTTCTTACTCAATAAGAGCTTATCTTTCAAAGCTACTATTAAATCTTTCTTTTCTTGAAGGAAAGGGTCAAGGAAGGCAATAGAATTTTTAAGAATATTAATATTGGCATGGAACTGCTCAAGTTCTACTTTTTTTAGTAAGAATGTATGATAAATACTCCTTTTCACTTTCAAGAAAAATCACTTACTTCTTCAGGTGAGCAATTTTAGTAGTCTGATTAAAAGAAGGATTAGAACTACGATACAGAGGAGTAGCTTTGCATGTCTCAAATTTCTTCAAGTCATCCTCTAGATTCTTTAACTTTGCATGATTTACTAAACCTTTCTTGAAAATTAGAATCTCCATTTTGTATGATCTCACACTTATTTGTGATAGCAATTTGGTCATTGTTGATTGAGGACTTCTTTTCCTCAAAGTTGACCTTCAACATGCTTAATTCACACTCTCTTTCTTCAAGACTTAACAATTCCTTCTTCTTGGCTTTCTTACACTTTTTGTGCTCTCTCAAGAGCTTATTGTAAGTATCTAGCAACTTGTCTTGATCATCATCATCATCATTTTCTACAAAAACTTCTTTCCCTTTGATGTAGTAGTGGGAGGATTTTCAATAGTTCTCAAACTCATAATGGCTAAGAAGTAAGTGTCATACTCATAAGCAATATTGCTACTATCCAAAACATTAACCTTAGCTTTTATAGCATTCTTATTTAGCATTTTTACTTAGAGAAGTAGTTTTTATCAATGTGATATGGCTTTCCACACTCGAAACACTTAATCTTATTAACATGGCTCCTTTAATGCTATTTTTCTAACTCATCCTAACAATCATAATTGTTCTTCACTAATCTCAAGACCTTTTTACTTAAGTTGTCTCTTCTAACTCCATCATAGTAGCTCTTATTGTTATGGAAGAATCTTGTAAACTTCTTGGTAAGCAATACCATTTATTCTTTGTTAGGACTTGAACTTTCGTCATTGACAATCATAGTACTTACTTATTTGCTAGAACCACAACCCTTAGTGGTTTTAAGTGCAATGTTCTTTCTTATAATCGTAACATTTTAATTTTGTTTAGAAAGGAGGTGATGAAGTTCAAAGATATAGAGGTCACCTACCAACTCAGTGATAGTGAGTTCTCTTGGGTTTTACATGGATTCAAGAACTGTGACCCTTGGCGTAAAAATGGTTTAAGGCTTGCAAATCTTCTCAATCCATTTTTCCTCACTTATAGCTCTTCCTAGTTTGTAGGAGCTATTAACAATGTTTGAGAAGTGAGTGTAAAACTTATCAAATGTTTCATCTTCATCCATGATATAGATCTTGAATATCTATTCAGTTTTGAATTCTAGACCTTTTGACCATAGAGGTACCCTCATATATAGTCTCAAGAATATCCTATGCTTTTTTGGATGCTAACTACAAGTGTACGGGCTATACAAGTAATATAATGTATCTAAGTACAGATATTAATCCCATATAGACTTTTGTAATTTAAAACTAAGTGCCAATATAACTAATACGAATACTATTTAGAAAATGATAATTTTATAAAAACATAAAATAAATGACAACTATTATTTTAAATCACAAACTCAACAATAACGAAAATATAAGAGAAAATGATATAGAAATCTTTAATCCCCCAATTTCTTAAGCACACGAATCACCAAAATTTCCTCTAAAATAATTACCAACCAAGTCATGATCAATTGAATCTAACCTAGTATTCATTCTACTTTCATGTAAATCATACACTATATAGTAATTAATCTACTCATACTCACATTCCAATTAAATTACATACTACTCATTAAGATCATCAGTTATGAATCACACACATAAGAACTATACATCTCTGCCTAAAAACTATACATATTATTTACTCAAGATGAACAATTAAATAATTCTCTCAAATTTATTGAATTATCTCTATAGATAAATTATTGACCAAATAATTAATAACATAAAAATCAAATTAAATAATATAATTAAATTGCAATCATAATTGATATAAACTATTAGATACCTGCATGTAGAAAATTGAGTTCATAAGACCTCTAGATTAATAAATTAGCTAGACATATAAGTATGCTCATAAAACTTAAAATTTTCATAAAGAAAGACATAAAGAAAAAGAAGCGAAAGAGACACACTTAATCTCTTAATTTATAACACTAATCTTCTCTTAAATTCTTTACAAAATGGTGTCTTTTTTAATCTTCTCTTGAATTTTTTTCTCTCTTTTCCCTTATTCTTGGCTGCTATTGTGGGTTTTTGATTCTTAATTGTATGTTTAATTTATGACTCATTAGGGTTAATTAAAAGGAAAATAACCTAATATGGGCTCTTAGATCAACTTATAAAAGATCCAAGTATTGATGATGAAAGCAAGATTAAAAATGGACATATTGTGGCAAATTTTGACTAGAACAATAATGCGTGTTGAGGCATAGATCTTGCTGATCACCAGTGGAAATAGGCATATCGAGGTGTAGATTTTTTCCCATTGTGACATGGAGATCTTTGAATGCATACTACGAAAGCGTGTTGAGGCATAGAAATATTTATGTCAAAAATTATGCATTTTTAGGATATTTAGCACAAAACAACATAAATAGTGGGTTTAGAAGTGGCTAAATGACTATACTTTTGTAAAGTTATTACACCCCTAAGTTTAACTCTTTGCTTGCCCTCAAGCCAAAAAAAATATAACTAAAATAACATGATATGGGTAGCACATTCATAAATGCATAACTATTAACACATGCATGTGTAATAAAAAATTGTTCCTCTCAAAGATTGTACAATCTTATGACAAGGAGGTTCACATATCCATCAATCAACATTCCATTAATACAAAGGTATGTAAGATTTTTAAAGAATTGATTTTTATGTGTGTGTATTACACATGATGTCACCAATGTACTCATGAAATCAACTTATATGAGCATTCTAATTGATTAAGTCTCAAAAAATGGTTTATAAGTCTATTCTTCACAACTTTCTCCACTAATGCAAATTATGCATTTCGTTAAAGATCAAAAGGGCTTTGCATGCTTGTATTGTAAGGCTTAGGTGTGGTTAGATAAATGGAGACAGTTAAGTTTTTTCAACACCTTAGCTCTCTTTTTATTCATTATGCAATGCTTAGCTACATTTGAGCTTTCACTTGATGTTCTCGTGCACCATATCTTATCATTTTTCATTCTTTTATTCCACATCATTTATATAATTTCACAACACCCCTAAACTTATCTTAAATTTTATTCTTTTTATTTTCTTTTTTGTTTATAGGGATAATTGTGTTGTGAGATTTTTTTAATGGGATAAATTACATTTCACCTCATTCTATAGCATAACACATGATTGCATTTTTCATACAAGTTAAAAGTGTAAGGGTAAAGGTAATGCTTATTGATTATGATTCAAATATGGCTTAAAGATATGAATAATTTTTAGCTAGGCTTAATTGAGTGACTAAAGATATAAACAATGATTAGCTTGATAGGCTTAATCGATCCAATTAAGGCTTAAATAATTTCTCATGCCAAACACTATAGGATTTCACTTCAAGAGATGATCAAATAGATTCTAAAACATGGTAGACCTCATCGACTAGCATAACTCACCCCAAATTTACTTCCAATAAGAACACCAAAATTAATCATGAGCATGTGTATAAAAAATATGATTCAATCTAATCAAAACTAGAAAACATATCATATGATTAATGAAAGTATCTTAATGAGCATGTTACATTCCTTATTGTAGTCATGACAACCAATTCTATCATTGAGTTCATATGTTTTTTATCAAGAATACATGCATTTAATTTCCATATATTCTTCAATTTTTACCAAAATCATGATTAAAAACACCCTAAAAATACAAAATAGCTACTAAACACTAAAGTAAAGAATGAATTTTTCTTCCCCACACTTGAGTTGCATGTTGTCCCTAATGTGCACATATGAATATGAAAGAGTGAAAGGAAATAAAACTCTCTTAGTCTTGGCACCCCACATTCTATAACCAAAGTTGTCCAATTTTGTTGTGCCATTACCCTCCATTTATTCACCTACAAAACAAATAAATATAAGTATAATAACATTGGGTTGCCTTTAACAAGTGCTGCATTTAGCGTCCTCTGTTAGATAGTCATATGAACTCCTACTATGCATCCACCAAGGTCATCACAACCTTTTTATTTGGTAGTGGATCTCCATGATAGTGCTTTACTATGTGCCTACTAAACATGAACCATTTTATTTTTGTTCTCTAATTCAATGGATTAATGCTTTATTACCTTATTGATAAGGAATTGACATCACCATCTACTATTGAGTTTGCCTGGAAACAGTTTGAGTCTTGAGTTGTATAGTAATACTTTCTGTTCTAGTTGAAAAATATGGTGTGCAATTTTCTTATCATGCCATTTTTTTGTTTTCTTTTTGTATAACTTGGCATTCTTATAAGCACTCCACCGTAGCTCATCTAGTTCGTTTATTTCCATCATTCTTTTTAGCACTTTATTGGACACTTTCGCTTGCCCCGTTATTTGGTGATGGTAGGGAAAATGTTTGAGTTCTTATTTGTTTGGCTCCTCAATGGGTGGTTTGAGTTTAGAAACTATGTCATGAAACTTCACAACCGCATTAGATACATATATATAAGGCATAACCTCTAAAAAGGTTCACACAGTCAACAATATCGACATGCATCAAAGATTTCAAAGTTTCAGATTAAAATAGGTTGACTTATTTTCTAGTGAATTTATCTCATTGTTCCTAGCATCATGTGTAATAATCTCAAGTGTGTGTAGGTTAACATGTTTTTTTTAATTTATCATTATTATGAGTAACATCTATTCTAAAGCATTCACTAGCATTATTAGTATTAAGAAATTCAATTGATTTAAAAACTAAATATTACTAGCTTAACTTACACTCTTGTTATAAGTTCACCCTTTCTTACATCAATAAGTGCTCTTCTGATTGCTAATAATGGATGATCAAGTATGATAGGAATGTCACGGTCCTCTTCCATGTCTAGCACAATAATAGTTTTTGGAAAGATGAACTTATCTACTTTTACCAACACATTTTCTACTACTCCTTATAATCACTTTATTGACCTATCTACCGTTTGCAATGTTATTGATGTAAGTTTGGATTTATCCACCCCTAATCTCTTGAAAATAGATAATGGCATAAGGTTAATGCTGGCACTCAAGTCATAGAGTGCCTTGTCAATGTGTATGTTCCCAATAATGCAAGGGATGTCAAAGTTATCTTGATATTTCAGTTTTTGTGGTAGTTTTCTATCAAATATGGCACTACAACCTTCAATAAAGGTTACTATATCATAATCTCCAAGCTTCATTTTCCTAGATAGTATGTCTTTCATGAATATGGCATATAATGACATATGTTCAAGTGCATATACAAATGCATGTTTATGTGAAACTTTTTAATGATAACCAGGAATTTGGAAAACTGCTTGTCTAACTTTTATTTTTATTATGTTTGAGGGAAAGCTATGATGGATGTATAGAGATTAATTTTCTTCGGTTGAATCACTTCCTTTTCAATATTCTCTCTATCCATTTTTTCCTTATCATCTTTTTGAGTTTCATATTTATCCTTTAATATTTTACCATTTCGTAAGGCTATGACATTGCAATGCTCTTTACCCTCTCTTTTAAGGTTTACTTATGTGCTACTTGGAAGATTACCATGAGGAATTTGACTTATGGCTTGGGCAAGTTTCTCCATTTGGATTTCTATATTTTGGATAAAAGCCCATGAGTGGACTCTAGGTGATCCACTTTTGTATTTATTGAATGGATGAAGTCTTTCATCATCTCTATTAAGGCATTTATGTTGTCTTCACTAGGTGGCTTCTTCTCTTGGACTTATAGTTGTTGAAATCTTGATGATGGGAGGGGTTAACAATTGAATTAATTACCTCTTTTATTATTGTTATTGTTCTAAGAGAAATTGGGTGGTTTCTACATCTTAAATAATGAGATATAAGATTGTTACCTATCAACTTTGGCATAAAAAAACACTAAAACATAATTTAAATAGTCCAAACTATTATAGTAGTAATCATTATTGATATTCATTACAAATAATTAAGTCCCAAACAAAAGCACCTAACTACAAGTGTATGGGTCATGCAAATAATATAATGTATCTAAGTATGAATATCGATCCTACATGGAGTTGTGTAACTTATTACTAAGTACTAATATAACTATTACAAATACTATTTGTACAATGGTAATTTTATAAAAAACACTAATTAAATGAAAACTAATCATTTAAATCACAAAACTAAACAATAGCGAAAATATATGAGAAAACAATCTTGGAATCTTTAATCTCTTAATTTTCTAAACATGTGTATCACTAAAATTTCTTTCAAAATAATTATCAACTAATTATATGATCAATTGAATCTAACCTAGCATTCATTCCTTTCTCAAGTAAATTATAGACCATATAGTAATTAATCTAATAACACTCTCATGCCAATTAGATTGCATACTATTCATTAAGATCATCAATTTTGAACCAAACTCATAGGAATCATACATCTCTATTTTAAAACTATGTATATTATTAAATTAAGACAAACAATTAAATAAAATCTCTTAAATATATTGAACTGCCTATATAGATTAATTATTGGCCAAACAATTAACAACATAAAAATCAAATTAAATATTATAATTGAATTGAGTCACAATTGGGGTAAAATATTAGATTAACACTTTTAGAAAATTGGGTTTATAATACACATAGATTTATAAATTAGTTTGACATAATTAAGTTCATAAAGTTCAGAATTTTCATAAAGAAAGACATAAAAATTGATAAATAAAGGAGATGAAGAAGAGAGACATTCAATCTCTTGATTTGTACCACTAATCTTCCTTTAAATTATTCATAAAATTATGTCTTCTTTAATCTTCTCTTAAACTTTTTCTCTACTTTTCCTCTTCTTGGAAACTACTATAGGTCTTTGATTCTTAATTATGTCTCATTAGGATTAATTAAAGGGATAATTACATAATATGGGTTCATTAGATAAACTCTTAAAAGATCTAAGGGCTAATGGTGAAAGTAGAAATCTATTATGGAAAAATTCAACCAGAAAAACAAAACATGTCGGGGCACAGAAAAGTGCCTATTGAGGCATAGAACTTGTTGATCACCAGTGAAAATGTGCACATCAAGACATAATTCCCCCCCAGAAAAGTGCCTATTGAGGCATAGAACTTGTTGATCACCAGTGAAAATGTGCACATCAAGACATAATCCCCCCCTGGCAAGGAGCTCTTTGAATGTATAAAGAAAAAGCGTGCCAAGGCACAGAAAAGTACCCACTGTGACATGGCCTAATTTTTCTTATTTTCGTCTTATTTTCACTTTGTTTGCCATCATTCCACCTATATTAAAATAATAAAACACAAATTAAACATTTTCATGATATTTAGCACAAAGAAAAACAAATAATGGGTTTAGAAGTGGCTTAAAAACTATATTTTTTTGTAGAGTTATCAATTAACAATGTTGGAAAAACAAGCGTAGAACTTATTAAATATTTCATCTTCTTCCATGTTACAGAGCTTGAAGTCTCTATTCAATTTCAAAATTCTAGGCCTTTTCACTATAGAGAAACTCTTATGTATAGTCTCAAGAATATCTCATGCCTATTTAGATGTGGTTTAGCTTTGTATTCTTCTATATTCGTTATGAGTAATAGCTTTGATGATGGCATAGAGACCATTGCCATTACATTTAGATTCTTTACTCTTCTCCTTTATCCATTCAATCATTGGATTTAGGATAACTGTATCATTAAGAGGGTTTTGGTTGGATATATCCAGACATTTTCAATCAAAAACCAGATGTGGTCCACATGTGACCACAAGAAAGCTCGCATTTGGGACTTCTAATAGGCATGGTTTAGCCCATTTAATAGGAGACGCCTTCCTATATTACCTCATTCTTCTGAGTTTATCAAAGAGAAGTGTGTGTGTAAAAGGCGAGTTTAAATAGAAGAACACTAGATCGGTCAAGCCCAAAAGGGAGAACCTGCACTAATACCAATTGAATGAGTCCAACACCCAATGAACAACCAGAGTAAAGAGATGCAGACTCCTTAGAGACTCACACCAAACTTGTAAGTAGCAAAAATAAATAGATAGTAGATAAAAAAGGAAAAATAGTAGAAATGAATTAGGTAACATATAGATTAATTTAACACAACAAATATAATTAATAAAAAATAATAGGCATACTATAAAGAAACAAGAGAAAGTATGCAACAATAGAAAGTAGAAAAGCTTTCCAATTGAAGTCCAAATCTCATATTTTGGAGCATACATAATATAGACTCATGTTGTACTAACACAAAAGCAATTCCTTAAAATAAAATAAATAGATTACAACTCGATAAAAGTATAAACGCAAATACCTCTTTCAATCACGACTACCTTACCCTAACTTCCTATTGCTACCCTTGCCTGCTACCTCTACAACAACTTGATTTCGCACATGAATCTTGCTCTCATTTGAAGCCAACATTGCACACAACAATATGATCAATCACTAACGATCAACAACATGAACACATTGAGATACTCACCTCAAACATAACCCATTAGTAAAAATGACTTAAGAATTCACTACTCAAGAATACTATTTTACTCTCACCAACAATATCACAAACACCAATAACACTCAAGGTAATATGTGAAATAAAATCATAAATGTGATAAAAATTTAGCAGAGTATCACTTGATTTTTCTAATTACTCAATAATAAAATAGGGGGTATTTATAGAAAATTCTCAATAGTCCAGGGGCCTTATCAATCCTATTTGGAAAAGGGTAAAACACTACCCCAACAAGGATAATTACCATTAGAGCCTCATCGGCCAGGGTAGCCGAGGGGTAGGTGAGCCAATAAAAATGTGCTTTTTTATTTTCAAAAAATGCCAAGTAATTTTCCACAAATACCCGTAAACAAAATGAAACAAAACCAAAAACACTCAACCTAGAATGCACACTACAAAAACCATACCTATGGTGTATGTAAGCATGCTTGCATATAAAGTGTATCTAACTAAGTGCGTGTGTTTATTAGTAATCATCAGTAACCAATCTTTCATATAGGAAGATAATACAGTAAGTAAAATAAAACATACGCTATGTTTTGCATATGAGAATGCCAACAAAGACTTAAAGGACTTACAGGAATTACAGGAATTACACTTAGCAATCGATTCTGAATTTCATATTATTTTAAGAAGGAAATAGTAATACTGGGCAAATATTTATTAATAATTAAACTTACTTCCTTTTCTACTTTCTCATGTGTTCCCTCTCCTTTTTCTTTTGTCATAATTAACTCATATTCCCCACACTCCTCTTCAATTATCTCTTCTTTTCTACTTTCCTTTTCATTTAACTCTTCTTTTTCACTCTCCTTTTTATTTAACTCTTCTTTTTCACTCCCATTTTAAGTCAAATTTTATTTTTCACTCCCCATTTCATCCAATTCTTCTTTTTCACTCTTAATGTTCTTTAAATTCAAATGGTCTTTTACGTTAGAGCAATGGACTTATTTCCTTTTACTAAATAATACATATTTTTGTATCTATCATGGAAAACCATCATCATATTTCCAAGTCCTACCCAATAGAATACGACTTGCTTACATAGGCACTACATCACATAGGATCTCATCACTATACTTCCCAATTGAAAAAGACACCAAAACTAGTTTGTTATCGTTGACCTCTCTACATTCTTTTGACCATTATAGCTTGTATGGTCTAAGGTGTTCTAATGCTAGAAAATTTAACTTGTGAAGCATATTTATGCTAGCTAAATTTATAGAATTTCATTTATCTATATTTACATTAGAAACTTTATTATTAATGTGTCATCTCATGTGAAATAGATTCTTTTTTTGTTGCTTCATATCCAAGTCATGGTAATTAGTAGGAACAATTAAAGGAACTCAAACAAAAATTGGGCAGTAAAGGAATAATGTGAACAAAAATTTGGACAAGAAGTAAAATTTAGTGCTTTTGGAACTATATCTTCACTTTTTTTCCCTTCTATTTTTTTTTTACGAAATAGCAATAAATTTTTTTCTTGCTTTTTTTTCTAAATGCAATAGGAACAAAAGTTTACAAACAAATGAAAGAAAATAACAATAAGAAAAAAAAAACAAAATTAGATCTTCTTATGCATGGAGTTAATTATAGTTTACTTATTTTCTTTTAGTAAATTATTTATATATTTTAGTATATTTCTTTTATTTATTTATTTTTTAACTTTAATTTATTTATTTAGTTGTTTATTTTTTTAAATTTTTATTTATTATTTATTTTTAATTTAGACACATCCTTTAGTGCTATTAGAAGCATAGAGTAGAAAATGGCTAGCAATAATTATCAATGGTTAATGAATGGAATGATAGCCACAAGAAGAGTGAGTAGAATGTATGAGGTAAATGATATTATAGCACTTACATCTCAAGCATCATCTTTGATAAATATTTTGAAGGTTCAAAACTCGCTAGCGAGTATAAACCAGGTCCATGATTCAATGGTGTTGTGTGTGTTTTGTGATGGAGCCCATTTGTTTGATAATTGTCTATATAATCCTAAATTAGTATTTTATGTTGGTAACGTGAATCAAAACAATATTCTATCCTCAAACACCTATAACACAGGATGGAGACAACAATCGAATTTCTCTTGGAATAACAATTAGGGTGGTAATTAATTCAACCGTCAATCATTTCCACCACCTAGTTTCCAACAACCACAACAATCATAAGCCCAAGAAAAGAAGACATCTAATGAGGACAATACAAATGCCTCCATAAGGATGATGAAAGACTTCATCCAATCATTTAATACAAAAGTGTCAACTCAAAAGGTTTCAATTCAAAATTTGGAGAACCAAATGGGGCAACTTGCACATGCTAAGTCAAAGGCCTCAAGGTAACCTTCTAAGTGACACAATTTTAAACCCACGAAAAGAAGGTGAGAACTAGTGCAATACTATAGGCTTGGGGAGTGGTAAAACTTTAGAATAAGAACATAAGATATAAAAGGATGAGGAGAAACATGAAATTAACAAGGATGAGGAGGAACTAGTGGATAAAGAGAGCACTAAAAAAGAAATAATTTAGCCAAAGAAAACAACCTTTATAAACCCACTATTCCTTACCCTTAAAGACTACAAAAGCAAAAGTCAAATACGTAGTTTTCAATTTTTTTGGAAGATTTCAAGAAGCTACACATAAATATACCATTTGTAGAGGCACTAGAACAAATGATTAGAAATTTTAGTAAATTATAAAAATAAACTTAAATAAATATTTAATAATATTTTATGGTGTAGGGATGTGTATTAGAAATATTGTGTGTGATAAAATGGATCTGATTTGAAAAAGTAGAAATTTTTTATTGTAGCTTTTTGAGGCCTCATCGGCCAACAAGCCTTTACCAAAGGTTAGTGAGGAAATTACATAGTTATTGAGCCTTGTTATGGTCTTGCTGAGGTACCTGACAAGCCACCGACGAGGGTGGTTGGCGAGGCGTAATATTTTGTTATAAATTGGCTCATGGATAGCTCATTTTTTCACTCTATATTTTCCCACTCCTCCCACTCTCTCTAATATTGTTTTTGTTTTTGGTATATTTCAAAGCACATTTTAGGGATAAAATATCAAGAAGTTTGGGTTCAAAAGAATAGCGATAAAATAAATTCTAAGTAGGGGTTTCTACTCTAAATTTTTAATTCATTCATTTTTTCATAAAATATCATGCATCATATGTTATAAATGAAAAGGGAAACTAGATGCCATGATTTTGACTAGCAATGTTATAAATACTGTTAAAAATGAGATACTCATTATAGACATTTATAAATGCCTAAATGAAAAATATTTGATAATAAAATGAGTATTAATTTTTGGTATGAAATGAGTATTAAAAACATTACACATGGTACCTGAGATTTTATACATGCATCATAAAAATAATTTTTCATGGAGAGTATACCTATATATATATATATGTCTTATGGAGATAGGCAACTGGTTACAACATACTATTTTTAATGGATTATAGGTACGCAATTGCATCATATGTATTCTCATAACTTTTCCATCTTTGGTGCCTTGGATTTTTGATCACACATGGGCCTCAGAATTGAACTCCTTGTTATGTCTTAGAGTTTGTTGTCTATTGAGTTTTAGAGTTTGACTACACATGGGCCTAAAAGGTGGACCCCTATTATGTCTTAGCCCCATAGACTAGGTCCTATATGATGTTGATTTGATCAATACATGTACTCATATATATTTTGAGTTATGATCGTACATGGGGTTAGAGGTAGACCCTTATGTGACTTGGAGGTTCACCTCGCATGTGCCCATGTATTTTGGTGACCAATACATATGGGGTTGCACATCATAAATATGGATTTATAAATGCATAGCATATTTTATATTGTATGAGCATGCATTAGGTATCCAATCTTTGCAATGGAATTGTTTGCATAGCAGCATAAGATTCTCTAATAAAGTTTCAATAGTCTTCAATGGGGATACCGTAAAATGAAGTTAATAAGGAATAATGAATATCTTTCAACACATAATTCCTTGAAGCCTCTCCAAGTTATATACAAGAGCTAGTTTTGCCAATAACAAGCAACATACTCCTTCATTTTTTGTTCAACATCAACCATGTCTACTTTCACTTAAGTTTGTTCATCTTTCTCCACATCAATGTTTCATCTTTCTTGAGAATTGTTTAAACCTATATATGTTAATAAAAAGTATGAGTTCCTTTCTCAAAGATTTCTTTACCTTTTGTACATTAATAACAAAAATCAAGATAATAGGTTACTTAATTATAGTAAATAAGCACTCTTAAAATTAAAATAATTAGAATAATAAACACTATACACAAAAAAATAATAATAATAAAATTAAAATTATGAATTAAAAAAAAGAATTGTTTTAGGAGAAAAATAAAAATAAAATTAATTTGTTTTAATAAAAGAAAGGATTTTTTTAAATAAAAGAAAATTTAAATTTTAAAATATCTAGAATTAATTAATAACTTAGATATTTTATTAATTTAAATAAAAATCACAATATTTACAACACAAAAAGTTTTTAAGATTTTGATAATAAAAAATTTAAAACACTATTCCTCGTTGCAAAAACGCCAAAAACTTGATGCTTATAAAATTAAGTGTACAAATTTTATATAATTTATATAATAACTCGTAAGTACACAAATAACTTATAGAAAATGGTAAGTATACTTCTGAGGTCACTCTAAAGAGGAATCATGTGGTTTTTAAATAATTCAATAGATTCTAAAAATACAAAAATAAAACCTAAATATTTTGTCACAATGTTTAGGTTTGAAAAATTAATCTAATAAAAATATGGATAGATTCCATAAATATTTAAGAAATTAAAAATTTATTATGAAGTAGAAAATTTATGGGATATATTAGTTAGTTAATTATGCTTGTGCAATATTTAAGTAGGTTATGAAAAATATGGATTAAGATTATCAATTCTTCCTTTTAATAAGAAAATATCCTAAGGCAAAGATGAGATTCTTTTGTTGATCAATTATCAACTAAGGTCGGACTAGTAATTGATAACTAACTAAATTTTGTTTTATTTTTAAAAAATTAATAAACCATTTAGTTGATGCTTTTGGCGGGGCTATCAATTTAAACTCTATTAAGGTGTCTAAGTTAGGTTTACAATTTAAGTATATTAAACTAACTTTTAGATTTTAAAACTACTATTAAGGATATGTATTTAATATATATTTCAATAATAATTCTTATAAAAATCCTTAAAATAGGGCATGACTCAAAATAGATTTTGTTAGTAATATCTAATATCCAAGAGTATTACTCTAAATCAGATTCAGATAATTTAAGTCTTAAATCTAACTCTCTTGTTTATTATGAAAAATACTAAGTTAATATACTTTTCTTTAATAAACTTTGGTTTTAATCTTGATGATTGAATAATACTTAATATATTTTATAAATATATTTATTTCACTTTAATATTTCACAAGCGTAACAACGTTACTAATATCACATAAAAATATTTTGTATGGGAAAACAACTAAACAGAATTATCATTCTGTTTATTGAATTGAAACTATAAACTATTATATAAACTAAATTTTTTTAACTCTCAATTGAGAGAAGAACTTTAAATTGCTAAAATAAAAAAGTTGAACGACTTAAGGGACTAAGAAATGAAAGGAATAAGAAGGATGAGGGATGTGAATTACAATGAAAATAGGGTCCTATTTATAGGTGGAGAAAAGAAGAGAAATATGCATTTTTAGACTGGTGTCATGACATACAATTGTTTCACGCCATGACATACATATGTTATCCTTTTAAGCTTCAAAATTGTAGGGATGCACTTCACGTATATTTCTTCATGTTAAATAATTTAAATACAATAAATACCTAAAAAACAACATAATATACCTATGATATCGAAAAGATAGACTCGTTTAAAACGATAGTAAAACTAAGTAAAATGTAAATCTATTTAATCATTAATCATGCATAAAATCATGATATTGAGTGCTTTTGAGCACTTATCACTCATCGACGTGCCTTGGAAAGTGGTTAATAAAGGTATAACATGTGGTCAACGAGGGCTCAACCAGGTGGTCGGAGAAGAATTATGGCTTTTATCCTTACTATAATGGATATTACCCTTGATGAGAGGCTTGGATTTTTTTTCTAGAAATTCCCTTCTTCTTCTTATTTCTTGGCTAGAATTCATTGGGAGGCTCTACTCATTTGGCACTTGACTTCTTTGGTTTGTTCTTTGTTCATTATTAATGAGAATTAAGAAGCATCACCAAAGGGCCATGTTCAATTGGGCCTATTATTCAAAGAGTCACTTAATGGGCTCATTCACATATTGTTTGGATGTATGCTACAATTTTTGTATTGCTTGGGCATGGAGCATAAGAAATGATCACAATAAGACCCTACTTTGGAAAGTATGATTAAGCAACTTTCATATTTTTGGTGATATCTTTGGCATCCAATATCTGATGGAGATGATTCAAATTGGATTAGAAATCTGACTTAATGGAGCACACTTGTTACAAAAATTTTCAAGTTTAGAATATTACTAGGTCAAAATGGGCTCATAATTTGCCACCAAAAATTTGGGAAAATTTTGATTCAAGAAATTGAAGGCATGTCGTAAAATGATTTAAAGCATGCCACAACATGAAGCTCTTAAGATAATTTAGTTTCTTAGATTTTTAGACTACACCATGACGTAATTTAATTTACACTATGGCATGCACAATTGATTTGTTATTTCACGCATTTTGACCTGTTAAAATGATGATTATTTTTTAATTAATTTTTTCTTTAGGATTTTATTTTTGAATGTATATATAGTTAATTAGGCCATTGTTAAACATAACTTAGTTTATATATGAAATTTTATTTGTATTCAAAGTTGAGAGCTTTTTAGCCTCATTATTTCCCATAAATAGACTTATCAATGAATTTACAACCCTTGTGGTATCCTATCATCATTGAATATATGGTAAGTAATATCTATAGAGTCAAGGTGAATACTATAATCTGATTATTAGGATCTTTCTTTCATCATTTTATTGTGTTCTAAACATAAGCAACTCAACACTTGTAGCGTACGTCAACACAACTTATAAATGAGCCTATCAAGTTATTCTTTGAATAATAGGCTCAATTGGAACCTTGTCCTTTAATGATGCACCTTGATTCTCTTCATTTTTTCTTTTGAGCATCAAAATTGAGAAATAATGTAGCATTTGTGTGATATACAACATCAGAGAGGAGTCTCTCTCATATTTCTTGAACCCGAAGTGAAATGTAAAAAATGTGAGATTTAGTGAGGTTTTGTTGAGTCAAAATGCATGGTTGGATAGTGAAGAGCCACATCATTCTGAGGTGTTTCTCTCAAGTTTGGTGGCCATGAGTCGGCATAGTTGATTAGTGTCATTTTATACATATATTTATACATCAATTCCCATATTTTTACAATGAATTAGTATTCTCTATTCATTTTATGAGTTTATTTTGTGTTATACAGGTGACTAGGATCAAATTGAGAAAAAAAGACAAAACAATGAGTTAATAGCTAAAAAGGAAAGTCGAATGATCAATCTTCGATCAAGATTGATCAAGCAACCTAAGGTTGAAAATTTAAGCAAAGTAGTCGATTAGCCAAGCTTTGCTTGTGATCGATAGAGGTAGAAGGGAAAGAAAGGCAAAGGCTTATCACTCGATTGATAAGGTTATCAATTGATTGAGATATAGGTAGATCGATCGAGAATATATCAAGCTTTGCTCAAGTGCTCTTGGGTTGGAAAACGTATGAGAACTCTAGTCATTGTGGGAATTTAAATATTTTCAGTACCAACTTCTAATCCTAATTAAATCAAGATCAAAAACACAATATTAGTAGCTAAAGGACTCATTAGCCACACACAAGTACTACAAGGAACAAGAGAGATCAAGAGCACATCTAAAGAAATATTTTGAAAAAGATTGACAAGAAAGTATTAAAGATTAAAGAGTGAGGTTATTTTGGTTTCATCATCTACAAATCCTAAGCTTTTCTTATTATTTATTATTTTCTTAGTTTCCATGATTTAGTGTCGATTCTTTTAGAATCCATATCTAGCTAAAATTCTAATGTAATTATGGGGAATTCCAAACCCTTGACTATGATTTAATTAATTTAATGTAATGAACAATTTTAATTTCAATTATTGATTCTTGACGTACTTAAATATATGTTTAAATTCCATAATATTCATGTTTATTAAATGAATATGCTTATATCTATTCTAAGATTTTAGTACGTAATTGCTAATAGTTTTATTCGAAGTGGTACCTTGTGTTTGCTGTCACAATTAGGATTAAATACATTTGCTAAAGGTTAAACAATTGTTGTAAACTTGCATAGTTTATTTATCATCTTTTTAGATCTTGATACAATGAATGAATTAAATCTAAGTGTACTTCTAGGTTGATAGGGATTAGAAGTGAACCTATAATTATTTACATGGTAAGGAAATATGAAAAAATTTAAGTGGACCTAGATTTCCAAAGCTAAAGTTAAGAATTTTAGAATGGTTTAAAATTGTGAAAGTAATTTAGAACTTAAGAAATTAATTTACATTTATGATATGGTTAATGAAATTATAGGCTAGTTTAATTAACTTACTAATAAACTAATAAGTAAGAGTAGAAATTGTCACCAATCCTCGTGGGCACAACAATCCTAGTTCCTAAAATTACTTATAACTCGTAAATGATTACATATACTTGTGTGTTATAAATTATGTTAAGTTTTTGGTGCAGTTGAGGGGGATTCACTTTGTAATTTCACCCAAAATTATTAGCTTGATCTTTACTTTATTTCTTTTTAATTTTAAGTTGTCTATTTTAGTTTACTAACTTTTTTGTGTTCTCAATTCTTAGGAAACTCTTGAATGCAACAAGGAAATTCATAAAACTTGAGATCAAAAGGATCACTAAACCCATTGTAATACAAGACAACCAAATCAATTTCTTCAAGTGATATAGAAATCGTACAAGAGAACATGGTAATTGTTGATCCAACACTAAGGCGTTAGCTACACCTGACTCAGAGTAGCAACCATTATGTATAGTTTATCCCAACATGGATGTAAGTTTTGAACTATCATCTAGACTGATTCATTTGTTACCTATTTTATGTGGTTTAGTTGCAGACAACCCAAACAAACACTTGGAGGAATTCCATGTCATTTGTTCTAGCATGAAACCAATAAGGATTACTAAAGAAATGTTAAATTTAGAGATCTCCCATTTTCTTTGGTTGATAATGATAAGGAATAGCTATACTATATACCACATGGATCGAGATGAAAAAGCTATTTCTTAAGAGGTATTTCTTGGCTTTCATAGCCACCAATATAAGGAAACAAATTTTTGGAATTATAGAATTTAATGGAGAAACACTCTATGCATATTTGGAGAGGTTTAAAAGTTATGTGCTAGCTACCCACAACACCAAATAAGTGAGCAATTTCTGCTCCAATAATTCTATGAAGGGTTAGTATCCATAGGGAAGAACATGATTGATGTTAAGTGGTAGGGCATTGGTATATAAAACACCAATTGAAGCATATACCTTGATTGCAACCATGACTTCCAATTCTCAACAATTTGGCACCCAAAATGATTTAGAGATTAAGGTAAATGAGGCAAACAATAATTCTCATCTTAAAAAACAAATAATTAATCTAACTACATTGGTACAAAAACTAGCAATATGATAGGTAAAAACAAGTGGCATATGCTCTATGGTGGGACACCCTACTAATATGTGGCCAACTCTTCAAGAAGAACAAGCTAATTTTGTTGGTGGTTTTCTAGAATAGAAATACAGGTATGATCCTTATGGCAATACATATAACCTTTGAGGAAGGGATTACCCAAATTTTAGCTATACAGGCAATAATCAGATAGGTGCTCCCTACAATCAATTTGGATTCCCTAATCTTAATCCATAACAACAATAACATCTAAGACCTTAGCCATAAAAAAAAACTCAAGGTAAGACTATGGGAGACTTAGTGATTTCTTTGGTTAATAATACTACTAAATTTATGTAGGAAACGTGAGCTTTAAAGAATAAAATTGAACTATTTATCATAGACACTTAAACTATAATGAGGAATATTTAAAATCAAGCAAACCAATTAGCCAAAACTATTTGAAGATTTGATGCTCAAGCATCTGGTAAACTACTTTCTCAAACTATGGTGAATCAAAGGAAAAATTCCAATGCAATCACTTGAAAAAGAGGGGAGCAATTAGCAAAGCTCCTTAAAGATACATGATGAGTGCTCAAAAAGCACTAAAATAACCATGATTTTATGTACATTAATTGATTAAAAATATATATATTTATATGTTTTATCATATATTTATATAAATTTGTCTTTTTCGGAATCACGGGTATTTTTATTGTTTTTCAGGTATTTTGGCTTAAAAACGCAATTTAAAGACTCAAAGAGGAATACTTGAAGCAATACATCACAAATATATTAATAAATAAGTGGAAAAAGGTCAACAAACATGGAAAAATTGGACAAAATGGGTCGAAAAGGTCAAAAATGTCAAAAAGACGGAAATCGCGCCGCTTCACGCCAAATACTGGCATCGTTCACGCGCTGGCAGATAATAGCGACAGCCCCGCGCAAGACAAGGCCCAACAGCCCCCCTCCGCGCGCCCAACGCCTTTTCGCCCCATTTTTCACGTGCAGCCGCCCCCATGACGTCATGCTGACGTCATTAATGACCTCAGCATTTCCATTACGCGTTTTTACATTTTTTAACATTTGTTTTAACATTTTTTTACTCATTTTTTCTCTCCATCCTCACCTATAAATACCCCCCTTCCCTTCACTTCAAAAACACCTCAAAACACACTTCTCTCTTCTTTCTTTCTCTCCATTTCTTAGTTTTTAGGTTTTTTAGTTTTTCTTATGTTTTAGCTAGTTTCTCTTAGTTTTAGAGTTCTTCCCTTTTTGGGAAGAACTAGTTATGTTTTTGTAATTTATTAGCTTTTTGATTCAATAAATGGGAGTGCAAATTCCGTTTGGAGGTTTTCTAGCAACGGGAATGGCATTGAAATACTGTAAGGATTTTATTTTCTTTGCTTATTTTTTATACTTTATTCTTACATGTTATATTTAATTTGTCCGTGATTAAATTTAACGTGCTAGCTATTTGTAAACATGATATAATAATAACGTTGTTATGCTTGCGAAATATTAAATAGGTAAAAATCTCTAAAATGAATTGATTTTATTTTTATTCAAGATTTTATATTAAGAATGTTAGAGAGAAATATATTATTTTTCATTACAAACTTAAATCTGAAAATTAGATTTTAAGGTTTAGTTATCGATCGATTTAGAGTAGTGCTCTTTTATTTGTTGGTACAATCACCCGGTAGTTAGAGTGAAGCTCTATTTCAAAAGTTTTTATAAGAATTATTATCTGAAAATGTATTGACAACATGTTTTCAGTAGTAATTTTAAAACTTGAAAGTTAGACTCGGATAACTGAATTCTTAGGTTTAATTTGGACACCTTGAATAAAGTTTAAACTGTCTAACCCCACCAAAGGTGCCATTTAAATGGTTCATTTTCAATCTCTTAGAAAAAGGAATTAATTTAATTAACCAAATTAGTTATCAACCCCACCCATAGGTGTTAATTGATTTGTTTAGTTAACAAAGAATATCTAACCCCACCAAAGGTGGTATTCATACAAAAAAGGGAGAATCAATAAATATCAATTCATATCTTTAATAACCTAAATAATATGAGCAAGCATAATTAATTTAGTTATTATATCCATAAATACTCCACTATTATAAAAGATAAAATTTGCATAAATATTTATTGAATCTATGTTTATTTTTATGTAAGTAGATTAAAAACACAAAACCCAAAATATCGTGACAGGATGTTTAGGATTTAATTTCGTTTTTAAAAGTTTGAATAATAAATTAAAAACCATACATTCCTTCCTTAGATCGACCTTGGGGGTATACTTATCATTTTCTACAAAATGATTCGTGCACTTGCGAGAGTTTTATAAATATAAAACCAAAGTATTGGCAGGATCGGCGATGCCGGTTTTCGCTCATCAAAGTTTTTGACAATCGCGATTCTGCTCATCAATACAACAAAGACAAACTTTAAGAAGATTCCAACACAAGAAGAGTTAGAAAATGAGCAATTACTTAGGGAATTCCTAAACCCATGTGTATACTATTGCTTTAATGTTTCCTTTCTCTAGTAGGTTTACTAAATCAAATAAAAAGAGCATGTATAAAGGATTTTGGAAACTTTTTGTAGAGTGCAAGTCAACATTCCTTTATTGGATGGTATAAAACAAGTGCTATGGTATGCTAAGCTCCTTAAGGAACTTTGTATTACTAAACCCAAGCTAAAAGGTAATGAGGTAGTCATTATAGGAGAAAATGTCTCAGTTGTATTGCAACAAAAATTGCCTCCAAAGTTTAAGGATCCTGGTATTGTATTATTCCATGCACTATAGGAACCATTAGATTTGAGAGAGCCATGTCAGATCTAGGAGCATTAATTAATGTTATGCCTTATTATATATATGCTTCACTTAACATTGGTACCCTTAAGGACACTGGTGTTATTATACTATTAGTTGACCGATCCAATGCATATCCAAAGTGTGTCTTCAAAGATGTGTTGGTACAAGTCAATAAGATGTTATTTCCAACTAATTTTTATATTCTTGATATGCAAGATGAGACTAATAGTATCTCCACCCCTTTTCTGTTGGGTAGACCATTAATGAAAACTACTTGGACTAAAATTGACGTCCATAGTGGGATAGAGATGTAAAGTGACCTATCTCATCTCATGCCTCATTTATATATCTAATGGGCACATGGTATAATATTGTCTCATTTCATTTAAATATTTTCTTATCTTATTTCATCTCATTTAGATCGTAGCCATAATGGGCCTAATTTTAAATGAGATATCTCAATTAGACCTATTAGAAACAAATGAGATATCTCAATTAGTATCATTTCATTATCATCTCATCTCATTAAAAATTAAGTAAAACAAGATGAGATGGTTTTGAAAATTAATAGATTGTCTCATGAATCTTATTAATACTTCATCCTAGTTTACACCTCTAGATTGGGACATTGATAATAGAATTTGATAGAGATTCTATATACTTCAATATCTTTGAAGCAATGAGTAACCCAAATGATAGTAATTCTTGCTATTTTATTGACACTGTATACTGTTGTGTGGAACACGTATTTGAGGTTGAATAAGAAGACACCTTATAAGTATCCTTGACATACAACTTGGTTTCAAAAATTCCAAGAAGACCTACTAGTGCAATACAACTCATTGTAGATTTGGAGATTATAGTGGCATCCTAAGAATCTCTTTTCAAAATGACACAAAGGTAAAATATAACATTTATTTCTTTACCCATTAATATTGAGAATATGTTACATTCTGTTGTGCAGACACCTACATTGGAATTAAAACCTCTCCTATTACACTTGAAACATATATATTTGGGAGACGATGATACACTACCAATCATCATTACTAGGCTCTTGTCTCACCAAAAATAAGAAAATCTTATGAGAGTCTTGAGAGATCACAATATTGCCATAAGATGGACCATTTTTTATTTTAAAAGTATAACTCCTACCATCTAGATGAATAAAATTTTACTCGAGGATGAAGCTAAACCAATAAGAGAGGCATAATATAAACTAAATCCTCCAATTATGGAAGTGGTAAAGAAAAAGATAGTCAAATATTTAGATGTGAGGTTAACCTACCCCACTTCAAATAGTAAATGGGTAAGCTCAGTACAGGTTGACACATATGATTGACTTTAAATTTAAAGTTAGTTCTACCTCTGAACCAACTATAAATTTTAAGTCTCCTCATTTTAAGTCTATTCACCCAACCAACTTTCAATTCCTTTTAATTTGGTTAATAACCAACTTAAAAGCCTTTATTTGTAGTAGTGATTGCTGGCCATATTGCTATGCAGTGTCTTAGATTTATGAGGAGTACAAGTTAGAGTCCTTTACCTTACTCTTCCCCATCTTTTCTATCAAGATGTAGTTACTATTTCTCATCTAAGCATGTTTATGTAGGTTGTACTATGCAACTAAGGCACAAAGTAGAAAGAAATAAATTTGGCTCAAAAGCCCACCCCACTCTACTTATATGGATGAGTCAACTTGTTTTAGTAGAAATTTTGAACAAAATAAACAGCAAGTTCCATATACTCCACCTACTTATATGAGTTAGAGACTATCTCCAAGTTCTATTTTCCCTCTCAAATTCTTTAAACAAAAGGGATACATTTTGATCACTATTTTTGAATGATCTTTTGGGGTTGAGTTACTTAATTTATTTTTGCTCTTTGTTCGTCATTTTTTTTGTATGTGAATATATGCCTTTCGTTTGTGTTCATCGGTTTGACACTTCTTCTTGAATCTTTCTTACTATTTCCTTAGCCAGCACACTATATTAATTATCATATTTGTTATCTTACTTGTTTTTTTGATACACTATTATCTTTCTCATATGCCAATTGCTTTGATATGGCCCTTATGTGCATTTGCCTTGCATACTGCATCCCTTTTCCTCTATGGCATTTTGTATATGTATCACATCATATGTTCGTATATTCAAAGTATTAGGATTCTTCTTTTTGTTATCTTATCCTGCATATGGCATGTCTTATAATATGTATCTTATTTGTTTTACTAGTTTCTTCATTCCTATACCAAGCATGTTTTATGTTGTTTCCCTATTTGTTTTTTGTTAGCTTATGTTCCTCTTTTACCTTTTTTCCTTCTATTGTGTGGTACTTATTTTCTTTGGAGTTAACTATGATGGTTTTACAAGTATATATCCACAAGTTTTTCACTTTTCTATGCTTACTCTTACTTACCATGTGCATTTATATGTAATTTAGACTTTATGCCTGTCTTTAGGACTTTTGATATACTTGCAATATCACATTGATCTTGTGTGTTTAGGTGACACTCTTGTTGTTTGTGTTGTTGTCCCTGTCTAAGCATGTTTCATGTTTCTATTGGAACCCATGACTTTCTTACTCGTTGTGTAGTTTTGGTAGCTTTTCCTACTTCTTCCTTCTCTTAGCAATTATGCTCATATTGTTCACTAGTTAGTCAGCTCTTTCCTTTCCTCTTACTAGCAATGATTTGAATTTTGTTGTTTGTCTCTTTTGTGGCACTTTTTCCCTCTTCTTAGGCATTGTTCTATCCTAAGACCTTCCTTATCTTCTCACTTGATATTGATCATTTTTTCATTTCTTGAGGCTAAATGGTCTTCTCTTTTCTATTCTATTTCATGTAAAATGAATTTTAGAGGGATCATGTTATATGTTTAGCATACTTTTGACCTAAATTGAAATGTGGATATTTTGACATGTGTATTCCTTGAGAGCATGTATGGCTAAATTTTTCTTCTTCATTTCATCAGAAATACAACCTTCCTTTTCACATGCTATATATTTATGAATTTGTATGGTTATCTTGAGAAGCATGTTTGAATATCCTACTTTGATGATTGGTATTTCTCTAACTAGCTATAGAATCTACCTTTAGTTTCTGTGGAGATTAAATTCTTGGTACTACTTAGTTAGAAAGAGGACTTAGGCCATCATTGAATCGTTTCTTCTCTTCTTGGCACCATTGTTCTCATATCCTTAGTATATCTTCTTTGAGGCTTTATATTATCTCTTCATTTCTTTACACCTAAATACTAGCTGAACCTAAAGATTTATTCCTACATACCTTATCCATCCTTTGATTGAGCCTGTATGTTATGGGTTTGTCAGGTTTACCCTATTGGCTTCTATAAAAAAGGGGAAAGGGGAATGAAAAAGAAAGAAGGGTGATAATGAAATGTTGAATATATAAAAAAAGGGAAACATGGAGAAAATATATAGGAAAATAACTATTGAGATTTGTTTGTGTAAAAACAAAGTAAGGAAGAAAGATGAAGAAAAGAAAAAAAGAAGAAAAAAGTGAAAATGTGATGAGGTAGTATTGCTTAAACATCCTTTTTTGGTTATCGTTCTCTCAATTTTATTAGTTGAAGTTTGAGATGTAAAGAGAAAAGAACCCATGTAAGTGTCATAGATATAGACTTATATATTTGATGGGATCAACAAAGGTGTGCTTGAACATAAATTTCTTCTTTTCCCTACCCTTAACTTAGTTTATCATTATGAATGTTAAAATAATTATTGATTTCTTCTAGTCTGGCACTTACATTAGTGGAGATAAAGTCTAATTGTGGACATATGAAGCTTGATTCAACTTGAGTCTATATTTTGTTTTTCTTGATTTTCATAAGCGTATCATGATGGTATATAGAGTAAACAAATTTAATAGTGCATGTCATCAAATATTTAGTCATATCCTTACAAGAATGCATTATGGATTGATGGATATATGGATATTTATGTTGAATGTATTTTTTGTTTATAAGTAGAATGTATAACATGTTTATTGCATTGCATGCATATTCTTTAGGGGAGAGCTATGTCATATGTTTGTTGTCAAAGGAAGTGTTGTATTTGTTTTAGTTCCTACTATTTTTCCTATTTTATGAGTTTTTTTTGTCTAGTTCATGTGATGCTTTCTTCTCATTTTCATCACTTTATATGAACCATGCATAAATAGGACTCTTAGTATGACATGTTATATACATCATATGCAATCTTTGGCTTCACATGTTCACCTATGTGTTTCCTTGCTTATACTTCCTTCTTACATGCATCTTGCTTGTTGTTCATTACCTAGTACTTGATGTTGGAATGCATGACATATGTTTTCTATCTGCACTTATCTTTGATTGGCCATGCATTTATTTTATTTCCTATTACATGCTTCTACCCTGTTAGGGTCTTGGTATTTCTCTATATCTTTTTCTCTTAAAGTGTGTGGTACTAATTACTATGTTTTCTTTAATCTTACCTACTGCCTTCCATTACTATTAGGATTATAGCATATTGTAAGCCTTCTCTCCACCATATAGGGGTGTCTTTTTTGACTTTCAGTGTAAAAAAGGGGGAGAATATTTTGTGCACAACTATATGATTGTTGCCATGTAGTGCCCCGTATAGGCTATAAGTCTAGGATTGCACTACATATTGTTGTGTAATTTGCATGCATTCAAGGGAGTGTTGCATGAATTCAGGGAGAGATGTGTATTTTACTTGTGTTTGTGCCTATAAGTATGTACCTATGTCGAGATAATATTATAATTTGTGGTTTGACTACATATTATTTCTACATGATACATTTTCAAGGTTTGTGGTTCTTTCGTGGGTGTAGATTACAAGTGTATAATGAACTCTTCTTACTTATATTTTGTAATGATGTTGTGGTGCTGAGACCCTCGTGTTTTAGAGTGAGAGAATGGATGAGTTGATAAATGAAGATGCATGGAGTGCATAAGATGGATGCACTTGGTGTAGGTGTGTCTTTTGAGTTTTGGTTAATGTTGTTAAGTTATTCATGAGAACAAACAACTTTAGGGAATATTCATGATCTTCTTATGCTTTATAAGTTTATGTATCTATCTATGTAGTTTTTTGATATAGAAAGCCAAAGAGAGAGAATGTAAGTCCTATTGTACTTGTGTTTGTATGTTGGCTTCCCATGTACAAAACACGTCTTTTATTTTACTTAGTGTTTTTATTTTCCTCTATAGTGTAAGGTTAGTTACTATAGTTTAGTAATTCACACACGTATATAGAGTTAGGTATGCTTTGTATGCAAGCATGTTTACATACACCATGGGACTGGTTTTTGTAGTATGAATGCTAGGTATTGTTAGTTTTCAGCGAGTGAGCATGCAAGAGAGCTTATGTTTATATTTGTGGTTTTTGGCATGTTTTAGTACATGTATTTATGTATAGTACATGACATTTTTGGAAACAAAAAATGAAACTTTTTATCACCTTACTACCAAGCTCGCCATCACCCTCACCACTACCCTTGGCGATGTGGCTGGTATGACAATAAATGGTTATGAAGTTATACACTTACTATTACTAATAAATGGTTTCCAATTACATCACATTGGATGGTGTTTGTTATGGAGTATAATTGAGTTTGAATATTGAAACAAATAGTTGCAAAAGAACCAAGTGAATATTAGTAGTAGGTGGTATGGACCGAGGTTTTGATTAATAGAGGTAACATTGGTTGTACTATCTATTAGTGTTGTAACTTCTTTACTTCTTAGTGAATTCTTTGCTACTGAGTGGTTTCTTTAAGAAGCATGAGGATGTTATCATATAGATATGGTCTCTATATGGATTTATCTCATTATATGAAGTGTTATGCATAATCTAAGTTTCTGTTAATACAATCCAAGTTTAAGGTGTGTATGTTTTAACATACTATTAGCTTAAACTTAGACTAGAAAGAATTTGTTATTTACTTGCTTTCTATTTGACATATAATTTATGCTATTAAAATTTTCTACTTTTCATTTATATTGTTTGTTCTTCTACTATGCGCATTGTATAAATGTTATACTATTATGTTCCTTATGAGTTAGGGACGGGTCCTTTAGGAGTATGTATTTCCTTACCCTGGTCATATACAGGGTCGTGGACTCTTTCATATGTACGTGTTTGCTATTGTTTAGGTCATTTAGTTGTTTAGGGACATTTAGGTTTGTTGATTTTTTGGGTAAAATTATCATGCTTTTAGTTAACTTAAAGTGAATGATTGAGTCCTTGCACTATTTGTTTGATGTCTCAAACATGTCATGGATTATCGTAAGAATTAGTTTTTTTATTCATAGTTTGTGTTTCATGCTTGGATGTTGAGATTGAGATAAACACAAAATTGGTGTTTAGGAATCAAATAGTGGAAATTACCTTGTAAAAATATTTTTGAGCCTATAAGTGTTTTATTCTGAGGGATGATATTTTTTCTTCTCCTTCAAATACTTTTCTTATTATTTCAAATTGTTATATAATTTCTATAGGTTTTGAATTGAATGTTAGTATCTTTAACATCTAATGAATAATCATGTACTTATTTTCATAGCTTAGATTGAATAATTTGAGTAGATTTTAAAGTGTATGCCTATTTCATTCATGCTTGACCTCTAAAGAAAGGACATACATACGTGATTCACTAAGAAAAAGAAGAGACAAATTAGCCACTCACAAACATACTTAAATGTATATGTGTCCACTCTCCAAAAAATGATAAAAAAGAATAACAAAAGAAGAGAAAAACAAATAGTTTAACTAAATACTATGATCCTAAATTTTTTCAAAGTAGTGAGATGGTTATTACAAAAAAAGAAGAAGGAAATAATCCCCTTGAAGTCAATGCATTTTCATCTTGAGACACATATTTTAAATTTTTGTTTGATGATTTTGATTGAAGCATAAGATTAGTAATGTGATATTTTCATAAATCCGAACATCTGATTTCTTTTATAAGATCAATGTTATGCACTTTTGAGCCATTATTTTTATCATATGAAACCTTTTTGTGTTATTCTTTACATAACTTCTATTTGCATATACCTTGTTGAGTGCTTGAACCCATATGTCAATATGATATTAAGAGTATGTCTTGTGAGAATTAGAGGTGACTTGTAACTGATTTGAAAAATAAATTGTAATCCTTTGGGATGTTGAATTAACTTGTCCTTGAGATTTTGAATATGAACTAAAAGGAAAATAAAGCATAAGAAGTTTTGTTTATTTCAATTTTTATTTGTTATTTGTAGATTGTTTTATGGTTTGTTATTTTTTTTAGTTTTTAATTTTTCCATATTTGGTTATTTGTAGGTATCATTTTACTATCATTTTAAACATATTTATGTTCTTCGAATCATGGGTATGGTTTATTGTTGTTTAGCTATTTTAGCTTCAAAAAGATTTAATTGATCAAACAGTTGATGAATATATCTAAAAACTTCCATTACAACTTTTAAATCTTAAAAGGTAACAGCATTACATATGTTCCAAAATATGAAAAAGTAGGTACAAAAAAATATATGGGTTCCAAGTTTTCAGAATGAAGTTGGATGCGGTATGAAAGTTTTATATATCGCGTCGCTAGGGAAAAATATGGAGAATCACACATCCTAGAACCGATGTGGCTTGTGAGTCACGGTATGAAAGGTTTATATGTTATGGCATGAAAGAATTTTGTGCTGTGGCATTAGTTATTTGGGCCATATTTTCTCTCATGTGACACTTATAAATAGGACCCTAGTTCTATCGTAATAGATATCACATAGCTTCATTCATAAGTTCATTTCTTAGTCTCTTAAGCTTTCTTAGGTTTTCCTTTATTAGTTTCAAGTTCTTTCCAGAATAGAAACAATATTGAGTTTTGTTGAGGTACATTTAAATGTATTCCTTTTAGATTATCTTTATGTGTTATTTTACATACTGCAAGGTTTATATCACATATAATTATAATTTTAGCTTCTAAGTGTGACTTAGAAGAATATTTTTCAAGTCAAAGAAACTATCAAGCCTCAACAATCACATTTCAAGTATATCTCTATTCTTGTGCAAGCTAGATTGTATATTAGACACATAGGAATAATATGAAAATAGGCTACTCGATCGATCGAGTAGTGACTAGATTGATCGGGCTATATTACCTATTGCATTAATTATTTATATGATTAGATTGATTGTGCACTTGTTTAGATCGATCGAGCGATGAGGGCTTTGATTTTAAAACCTATTTCTAATACGAATTGGATTGGATTTTTACTACGTTATCCTTATTCCTTAAAAACTATTAGCTACTTTTATGGACAAGATGGTAATTTTAACTTGATCTAAAGTGCTTTAAAATATTATATAAATATAAACCTAAGAACACAGTTCAAATTAAGCACACAAGAGCTTAATTGTGCTTATTCTATTAATCTTTTATTCTCTCTCTTATTTTGCTAAAAGTTTTAAAGTAGGTTTTTTCATTAAGTTAATTTATCAAACATTTATGGTTGTGTTTGATGGATTTACAAGCCTACAATAATAATTGTATTATTGTGCTTTTAGCATATTATTCTAGAGTTCATAGTTGTTTTCAAGTTATTTGATATATTGTTTAAATCAACTAGTTATGATTGTTCATTATTGAATATGTTCTAGGAAACATACAATGAATTGTGTTTATGTGTTAAAGTTTCAGGTGATAGTGGTGCGGGATTAATTAACTCATGGGACTCGAGTTTGTTAGAATACTAGTCCATATCTGAATGACTTTCTTGTAGAGACTATGATGAAAGCAACAACGTGTACATAGGTTACTTTAGGGCCTTAACTGGATGGGTAGTTTGAGTCCTAGCCTTGTAACTGGATACTTCATTTTTGTAGTGGATAGTTAGGTGGTCTGGTGAATCGATGGTTTTCCTCTTAGGTCATTGGTATGGCCTAGGTTGTTTCCACCTAAAAATCTCATGTGTTGATCTTTATTTTCCACATTACTTTATTTACATGTGATTGCATGTTTAGATGCTTATGGAATTTTAATTTGTCATACTTTTTTTAATTAGATGATTAGATCCATAACTAAATAAATGAACTATATATGTCCTCTTTAATCATAGTTGTAACATATAGGAATAAACTTAGAAGCAGATGAAAGAGATGTGTGTCAATGGTAAGGATCAGAAGGTTTTACAAACACATTTGATTTTGAGGAAGTTGATGTAGTGTGCTCATTTACATATCCTAGCCCCCTCTTGTCTCTTAAAGGCTTTCCATAATCAAGAATCTTGTTCAACCTTTCAGCTCTAATTGTTAGCCTTTTTACAGCTTCTATGGATTATTTTAGCTCTTGCACCAATTTTTCTTTAATAATTGCAAACTTGTTATTTTCTTGCTTCAAACCTGCAAAAATCAAATTCAAAGCATTATTATGTTCTTGCAAAATATTTTTTTCTTCTTTTAATTTATTTAAAAAGCTTTCATCTACCTAAAGTTGTTCATTTAACTTTTCTATTTTCACTTTTAAACTAGCATTCCTTTTTATGGCTCTAGCACCTTTATTGAATAATTCTTAAAAACTTTTAACAATATATTTAGAAAGAAAAAATGAATATGCAATTATACGTATGGCAACAAGTAATATAATGATAAGAAAAGATTATTCCCATGGAGATTATGTTATTAGAAACTAATTTTTAAAACTAAAAAAAATTATTTTTTATTGTGTTATTAAGAAAGAAAAAATTAAAAAAACTAAAAGTAAATAGAAATAATTAATTAAATTAGAATTGGCAGCTAAGAAGACATATGAGAAAATATCTAGGAATACTTAATCCCCAAATTTTCTAAACATATGAATTACTAAAATCCCCTCAATATAATTATCAATTAATTGCATGATCAATCGAATCTAACCTCACACGTATTACTCTCTCAAGTAAACTACAAACCATATATTAATTAACCTAATCACACTCTCATGTTAGTTAAATTGCATACTACTCATTACGTTCATCAATTATGGTTCACATACATTATTAGAATTATACATATGTACCTAGAAACTACGCCTGTTATTTAATCAAGACAAACAATTAAATAATTCTCACAAATCTATTTATTTGCCACTGTATATCTATTATTGGCCAAATAATTAATAGCATAAAAATCATATTAAATAATATAATTAAATTAAAATCATAATTGGAGTAAAATATTACATTATCACATGGTGAAAATTGGGTTCATAAGACCTCTAGATTAATAAATTAAGTAGACATAATTTTGTTCACAAAGCTCATATTTTTCATAAAGAAAGACAAAAATTGATAAAGAAAGGAGATGAAGAAGAAATACAATCAATCGCTTGAGTTGTAGTACTAATCTCCTCTTGAATCTCCACCAAAATTGTATCTCCTTTTGAATTTTTCTGTAATTTTCTCTCTTCTTAGCTCTGAAAGCTGATAAATTTTTTGTTAATTTTGCCTCATTTGGATTTATAGGGTGGTTAGGAAATTAAATATAGTTCAAGTGAAATCTGGATTGTCAGATCAAATTTAGATCAAGGGCTAAGATGAAAAAGAGGAAAATTAACAACGTTGGCTAATAGAAAGATGACACATAGCACACAAAATTTAGTGGGTGAATTAGAGTGCGGTGCATGGCACTGAAAGACTAGTTCGGTCAACTAAATCTGAGTCAATAACATGTGGTGCAACGTGATTCATAGTTACGGATGGCATGTCACAAAGTTGGGAGGACTAGAGAGTAGCGTGACAACACGTGGTAAGAGCATTGACTAATCGACGAACACAGAATGAACGCGGTCTAACAAGTGGCATAGAAATGTGTCACACTACACATGTAATGATATGTTATTGGGCTTTCTACTTACATGGCATCCGCATGGCTTGCCTAATTAGGTCTTATGCTTGCGTGGTGTACATGTGTTAGTTTCTGATTGGTCTAGCATTAAAAATTCATAAAAAATCCATAAAAATTCATAAAAAATCCCAACAAATTCCAAAAATTTATATTTTCACTCCTTTTTATTAGAAATTTAATATTTTAATATTTTTAAGCCCCAAAATACTAATTTTTGAATTAAATGAGAAAATTGTTGTGTGTTTTGCAACACACAGAAATCGTGCAAGCATACACGGTCACAAGTAATAAAGATTTGTAAGTAAAGATCGTTCCCTCGGAGATTTGTTACTATAATTTGTTGATTACTAAAATTGTATCTCTCTAATTTTATCCAAAATAATCATTGTTGGTAACAAGTTAAGAAAAAGGTTTAAAAATAAAATAAAAGAAATCTAGGATTGCAATTTTTCACCAAACTAATCCACTCAAATCATTTTATTTTCTTTTGATTTATATTTTTTAGTACATTTAATTTGTCAACCGAAAACTTCTTTTTTTATTCATACATCTCTTCCGAGCTCCGTATAAACACACCTAGTTAAATTAATTCACTATATCTCTATGAGAATTAAATTTAATAAGATTCATTAAGTTCTAAGCTTTCCAATGGCCATACATACAATTAGGGTGTATTCCTATCCTTCATCATACATGTTATTCTATTTACGAGCAATATACACAAAAATGCCTTTCTCAAGTTTATTTTTATGCCACAAATAATTTTGATAAAATTCGTAAATAATCAAAAAGCATTAAGCCCAAAATAGAACGAACAAATCGAACGTCTTATAAATCTATCAAAAATAGTTAAAATCAAAGCTTCATAAATTTAGATCAAATGCAACCCTAGAAAAATTAAATTACTTCATTAATTTAAAATAAAAATTACAGTAGATGCAAAAAAATTAGAAGAAGAAGAAAGAAAATTAAAACATTTCAGATCGTAAATATTTGGCACATGTAGAACACAACAGAAGCCAAAAATGGCTTCTGCGTGTTCCACTGTCCAGCCCCAAACACTACAGAAAATCCAAAACTAAACTCTCCAAAAATCTCTTTTTTAACTCTAAAATACATCCCCTATTTATAGGCTAAAAAAATACATCAAAAATATTATATTTTTTATTTTATTTTTTATGAAAATGCGTATAAATTTTGTATCGAAAAACAAAAACACACGAATCAATTTTCGTATCGAAAATGTTAATTAATTCACGCGTGAGACAGGGCAACGATTTTGCATTCTTTTAATTCAAAGTGCATGCCAAGTGTCATCGCCTGATTCGCTGCATGTATTAGTGCGGACACGTGGAAGATCTTCATTGGTTGCGGGAAAACGGGCGCACGATTGCTTGTCGCACGGGAGCCAACGGTTGCATCGAGGGGTGCTATCCAACGCGGTCACGCTCATTGTAACATGCCACGTGTCAGAAGATTATTTCCTGATATAGTAAGTGGGACACGTGGCCTTATCTGACTCGCCCAATGGATTAGTGCAAACAGGTGGCACAATTTTATTAGTTGAAGATCCGGTTGCACCAAGGGATCGTTGCACGAGATGAGAGGCGCGCGACGTGGGGGACAGCGGCTAGACGCGTCAGAACGTGGATCCCACTCTGCACGCCGGCCTGCGCGGCAGGTGGGCCCCACTCGGGTGCCGAGGCGCGTGAAAGAGAATTTTCTGCATCCACTCGCTTTGGTCGGATGTGATCAACACGCGCCAATCCTAGCCGTTTATGATTTGATCGGACGGTCCAGGTGCCACGCGTGCAGATTGCTGCGTGGCTTCTTCCCTACTGCGCAAAATAAATAACTTTTGTTAATTCCATTTTCACCCACAAATATATTTCAAATTACATTTTAAACTTTGTTTAATTGCAGTATAGCCCTTTTGTTAATTTAAATTAAATTTTAAACTTTTAATAATTAAAATTAAGTCCGATTTTAATTTAAATTATATTTTCAACTTTTATAAATTGCAATTAAACACTCTTTTATTTGAAATTATATATAGATCCATAACTAAGTAAACAAACTTTTACATGCTATGTACAAGTTTTTAATCATTTATTAAAATATGCATGTCTGGCTATAAATAATATGGGATATTTGTAATATTGTAATGCTTGTGAAATAAGTTTTATTTCTTAATCAAGATTTAAAAAAAGTTTGTAAAAGAAAAATATATTTGAGAAGTATTTGTAATAATAAAAAAGAGAGTTAGATTTAAGATTTAATTATTTGAATATGATTTAGATCGAATCAACTCTTAGGAATAAAACATAATTTAGTTAACTATCAATTACTGATCCCCGTGAAAAGACAATAATTGATTATTGATTAATAACGAAATTGATCCATCTATTATGATAGCCTCTTGTAAAAAAAGAAGAATAAATCTTAATTCATATTTTAAATACTCACTTAATATTGAACAAGCATAATTGACTAGCTAATGTATCCCATAAATTCTCCATTATATGATAAAGGTTATATTGCCTAAATGTCTATTGAATCAATCTTTATTATGTCATTAGCTTATATCTTCAAACCTAAACTTTATGACATAATCTTTAGATTTAATTTTCATTTTTAATTTTTTTTGAATTATTTAAAAACCATATGATTCCTCCTTAGACCGACCTTGAAAGTATACTTATAATTTTTTATAAGTGGTTCGTGCACTTGCGAGCAATTTTATAAATCATACAAAATTATTAGGACAAATTTTGTCATGTCAAGTTTTTAGTGTCATTACCAGGTATGCTAGTAATAGCACTAAAAATTAGATATCCTTTACAAGCATAAAGTTTTTGGTATCGTTGCGAGGGAGGACTAACATTTTTAAGTTGTTATTATCAAAACTTTAAAAAACAATTGTTTTGTAAATATTGTAATTTTTATTTTAAATTTGAAAATATCTAGGTTAATAATTAATTTTAGGTATTTTAAATTTTAAATTTATTTTATTTTATTAAAAAATTGAAATCATAAAAAAATAATAAAATAAAATAAAATCTTAAATTATTTTTGTTTTGTAAATATTTTGATTTTTATTTAAAATTTTAAAATATCGAGGTTATTAATTAACTTAACTATTTTAAATTTTCTTTTTTTATTAAAATATTAAAATCTAAATAAAATAAAATAAAATAAAAAAATAAAAAAATTTAAAATTCTAAATAAAGGGAACACTATCTTAAATGCCCCTGAGGTTTGACATACCTTCAATTATGCCCATGAGGTTTATAAAATATCAAAAATGCTCTTATATTTTAATGGTGTTAATTTTTCATCCATTACTATTTAGATTACTATTCCTAGGCTCTGATACCAATTTCTACAAATCGTTACAATTTTTAATCGGGGGTTAATATTGACCTAGTTGATGGTCTTTGTCTATTTATTGAAGGTAATAATTTGTATAAAAAGCTTATTATATTTCTGTATAAGTCTAATTTTCTTTTACATTCATTACAATTGCATAGTATTTTATGTTCTTCATTATGTTGGTTACTTAATTCTAATCCTGAATCTATTAATTGTCTTTTAAAATTAAAAATTACTCTTTCATTTGTTAAATCTAATAGTTCAAATTTATGTACTAATGATTCGATGTTCATAAAGTATTATCTTGATAAAACATATGTGTTGAATGTATATTATTTTGTCCAATTTGTAGTATACAAGCAGACTTTTCTTGTGTACATACAGTGTATTTATAATATTCAAAGAAATAATATCCAAACATTAAGTTGTTAAATTCTTTTTCCTCTATTCTCACATATTTTTGACCAAAGTAGTTTTTTAATGTCCTTAAAACAAGATCGTTTATGATGCTTGTAATAGCTTTAATATAATCTGTATAGATATCTAATAAGGTGTTAAATCTTTTAAAATTTTCAAGACAAGTTTCATAGTCTTCATTTTAAAAATGTTCATTTAAATGATAGAGATAAATTTTATCAAATGTTTCTAATAGAATTAGATTTTTATCTTTGATTTCCATTGGAATTATTAGTTGATTATTTCTAAAAATAATTTCCATTTTCCTGTTTTAACAATATTATGTCTTGTTGTAAGCAAATATTTAAACATTCAAGATTCTTAGCTAGCTTAAATTTATAATTATTATACCTGAATTTGATGGCTTCACCATGGTCTTCTCTTTTGTTCGTCTTCTTTTGTTACACTGTTATGCCTCAGCTTTGCTCAAACCTCAATGCCTCTCCTAGCAATAGTGAGCCTTCTACATCCGTACATAAATGGCGTCCAGTAGTTGACTTACTAAAGAAGAGTAACTAAACTCCATTTTATTCATAGTATAATAATTATTACAACTTAAGGCCAACTAAGAACCTTGAAAGGAGTGCTTAGCTGCTCATAATTACTGGATATATGATTGGTTTTGAGATTTCTAGATAGAGAGTGGTTTTCTATGCTAGAGTGTTTCAGAGTAGAGAGCTCTAGATTTCTATGTATTCGAGTGTGTGTGTTCTGAAATGCTAATAAGGGTTCCTTTTATAGAACAAGGAATCCCTGTTTACAAGACTAAAATTATTATTTTACCCTTGTTTTAATAATTCATTTTCTTTTTTTGCTTTAAAGGATAGCCACTTCTTTTTTCCTTAGCACATGCTGCTGACTAAGATATGGGGTCTATGTCTTTATTTCTTTTGTAGTCTTCTGCCAACAGTTTCTTTTCTTATTTTCCTTTGTCATTTTTTGCCGAAAATTCCTTTGATGATGTTGATGATGATGCATCTTCATCTTCTCGGTATTTGATGTAGAGAATGCATTTTTGGTCTTTGGTGGCTTTTCTGGCGTAGAAGTAGAATACCTTCTTTGTTTCTTGACCAATTTCTAGGTTGTTGAAATTGAAATTGGTTTCATATTTGGTGCTTTTCTCATCATCTTCTTCTGATAGAGCCATGCTACTGTGAGAATTTACTTTAATCTCAATAGAATTTTCAATCCTTTTGAGTTCATAGTAAATTTGGCTTAACATTTGACCTCTTAATACACAAAGTTCTTCTATGTTGAATTCCTTTTCTGGAAGTGCCCTTGGTTTGGGAACCTCTCTATTTGTGTTGAAAATCCCTATCTTGATGAAGTGGTAGGGACTAATACTTCCTTCCTTTCTCATTCCAGTCCATTAAGGAATTGAAAAATCTAAGATAATCATATTTATTACCTGCTTTAATTTTTCTTTTGAAATTCTTGATTGCTCTTTTAAAATTTTCTGTGAAATAATTTAACTTACTTAAATTAATTCCTGGATATATATTTTCTATTAGTCCTGCATGAAATGCTTTATACACAAATATTGGATTAGCTCCTTCAAATATATTGAATTTACTTCCTGTAGGAAATTCCTTGTCTGTAGTATAGAATTTCATATCTTCAATATGTTCTTGGGTAGATTTTTTGGCCAAATCATAGAGACTCAACCATTGTAGTTTACTAAGGTTTCTATATTGGTCCTTTCATCTTCAATGATTGGAGTAGTTCTAGGAGATGTCTCCTTGAATAGCACTAAATGTTTTACTATTTTTGATATTTCTCGAGGAGATGTTTCTCTAAATAGCATTGGAGGCCTTGCTATCTTTCCAAGATTTTTCAATCGGCTTGGAGCTATTGGTTGTTGTTGTAGTGCTGTAGAATAATTTCTTATTATCTCCTCTGAGTTATTAGTTTTGGTGTTTTGTAGTTGGCATAACTACCTTCAGCTTCTATTATGTTGGTAAAGGCTCTATGAGTTTCTCCACTAATTCCTAGAATAGATTTGCTAGCTTCTACTCAGTTGTTATAAATTCCTGGTTTTGGGCCATTATAGACCATATAAACTTTTTTTTATTCTTCCTTTTCTACCTCATCTACCCAATTGAGTTTTGTGGTTTTATAAGTTTTTTGTGAACTTTTATGTTCTTCCTTTTTTAATGGAGATTCCTCATTTAAGCTTCTGGTCTCTAGAGGTTGTTTTGAACAATTAAGTTCTTCTTGTTTCTTTCCTGTCTCCATAAGAGATTTCTCGAGATATAGCAACTAGAGTTGTTCCTGTAGGATTTTTATCTCCTTTTCTTTTATCTTTATTTTGATATCAAGAGGTTCCATTCCTGAAAGCATAAAAATAGTTAGAGCTGCTAATTCTCTGGTAAGGGCATCATCTAAACTATTTTTATGGCGTGGAAGATGTTCAACATCAAAATTATAATGGTTGAACCACTGTTGCCATCTAACTAGTCTTCCTTGTTTGTAATAACCTGCAATATTAGTTCTTAAGAAATAACCAAAATTCTTATTATCTATTCTAATAATGAATATAGAGCTTATAACATATATTGCAAATTTCTTAATAGCCTTTTTAACAGCTAAATATTCTTTTTCATTACTATGATAATTTAATTCTGAACCTTGGAAAGATCCTGATGTATATCTACAAAGATAGTCATCTTTGTCATCTATTCTTGCTTTAAGAACTGTTCCCCAATATTCTTGTGAAGCATCTGTTTCAATTATCATCTTTTCATCTGGTCCTGGATGATATAAAGTTCGTAAATTTTTTACCTTTGCTTTTACTCTATCCATATATAGAGTATCTTCTTCTGTCCATTTCCAAATATGATCTTTTTTCAATTTTGCTTGTAATGGTTTTCTCATTTCTGCAAGTTTCTTGATAAATGCTCATGTATATGTTAAACATCCGAAAAATCTTTGTAATTGGTTTTTATCTTTTAATTCACTAGGAAAACCTTGAATATTATTTAGTATATGAGGTTGTAGATTATGTTTTCCATCTTTAATTTCCAACCCTAAGTATTTCATTTTTTTTGAACAAGTACTGCTTTCTTTTTAGAGAGTACAATGCTTTCTTTTCTACATTCTTGTAGAATGTTGATAATATCCAAATAATTTTATTTAATTCATTACTGAAAACCAAAATATCATCTATGTAAACACAACAAATATCTTATAATTTCTTAAAAATTTTATCCATATATCTTTGAAAAATACGTGGAGCTTGTTTTAACCCAAATGGTATAACTGTCTATTGGAATTGTCCTTGGGGGCAACTAAATGCTGTTAACTTTTGGGATTCTTCATCCAGTCTTATTTGCCAAAATCCATTTTTGCAATCAAAACTTGAGAAGTATTTCTTTCCTTTTATTAATGATAGTAGTTCTTCCTTTTTTGGAATGAAGTATCCATCGTCAATGGTTTCTTTATTCAGTGCTTTAGAGTTTATTACCATTCTCTTTTTTCCTCTTCTTTTCTCAGCTTTTTTTTCAATTAAGAATGTTGGACTAGAGTGAGGTGAATTACTTGGTATTATGACTTTTAATTCCAAAATTTCTTGAATTTGTTTTCCAAATTCAATCTTGTCTTCTAGAGTATAAATCATTGGTTTTACTCTTATGATCTTATTAGGATCTCTTAATTTTATTTTTGGATCCAAAGGATTTTCTAAACTGACTGTTTTTAATAGTTTTCTAATGCTTGTTAGGGCCTTGTCTTCTTGTATTTTATTGAGAAAAGAGTTTTGTTTTTCTTCTATATCTAATGAAATATTTTCTAAATAAGGTTTTTTGTGGTCTTCTATCTCACTACGTTTTTTCGTTTTATATTGTTGCATAAAAGTTGGGTTTGAGATAGTTAAAGCTTTTCTTACTTTAGAAACATAGATGGAATCTCCTTCCAAGGTTATGAGACTTATTTTGTCAGAATGTTGTGTGAAAGGTTGATATAAATTTAGGAAATTATTTCCTATTAACAAATCTACTCGTATTTCTTGTTGATATATGGTAGGAATGTGAAATTTTTCTCCTCCTATTATTATTATATCAGTATCTTTTAATACCTGATTGAGTTTTATTGTAGTATTATTAGCAATTCGTACAATTAAATCTTTTGGTGCTTGTTTCCAGTTGTGTTCTAGAAATACATATCTACTGGCTACACACATACTAGCTCATGTATCTATATATGCATGTAAATGATAAGTGTTATAGCCTTTAAATTTTAGTCCTACTTTAATGTAAGTACTATTTGGATTTGTAATACTATACAAATCATTCATCTTCTGATAAAGAATATTCATATTCTGAGTCAGTTATTTCTTCCTCAGTTTCTTCCAATAGATAGATACTATAAGTATCATCTATATCATATTCCTCGATTGGTTCTAATTCCATTTTGAAAGCTTCTTCTAAGATTTTTTCTTTTTGTAGAAATTCCTTTTTAAATAATTTTTTATGTTGAAGTCTGCTTGGACATTCGTTAGCATAATATCCTTCTTCATTACAGATCCAACATATGCATTTTTTCTTTTCTGAAGGGAAATAATTCCTTTTTTAGTAGGTTTATAATTCTTTTTCCTAAAATATATTTTCTTATAGTTTTCTCTATTAAATCTCTTTTTATATTTTTGGAAATTTTGTTTTCTAAATTTATATTTTTTATATTTATATTTTTGTTTATAAGATTTTATATTACATCCATATTTCCCTGGTATTCTAAAATCTCTTGTATCACAACATATTTTATCATTTCCTCTTATTTGTTTATATTCTTTTCTTTCTTGGCATTTAATAATGATCCAATCTTTAAGGCTTCTTATTCTTCCTCCTAGAGTATCTGGTATAGTTTCTTTATTCCTTTGTTCCCAATTTTCTGTTAAGGTTTTATATAATGTTCTAGGTAATTTTTGAAGAAAACATTTCTTTATAAGTTGTTTGCATAAAGGGTGGTAATTTATGGTAATACATTTCATATTCACAAATAAAAGAATTTATGTAATACATGTTACAAATTTCCATATTTGTTAGATGCCATTTAGCTTCATTGATTTCATTTTCACTAGATTCAGTGATAGTCCTTCCTTTATCTTCTCTAATAAATTCTTTGTATATTTCATTTATTATTGTATCCAAGTATTCTCTTCCTGTGGAAGCATTTCCTTGCATTAATAAATGTTGTTGATCTGTTAAGTTTGAAAACCAAACTTTTACATTTCCTATCATTTTATGTGCTATAAGCACTCTACAAGTTGAAGGATTTGTTTCGGTAGTTTGAGAAGTTTGTATGAGTATGATGAGTGCTCAAAAAGCACTAAAATTACCATGATTTTATGCACATTAATTGATTAAATATATATATATATATATATATATGTTTTATCATATATTTATATAAATTTGTCTTTTTCGGAATCACGGGTATTTTTATTGTTTTTCAGGTATTTTCGCTTAAAAATGTCATTTAAAGACTCAAAAAGGAATACTGGAAGCAATACATCACAAATATATTAATAAATAAATGGGGAAAGGTCAACAAATATGGAAAAATTGGACAAAATGGGTCAAAAAGGTCAAAAATGTCAAAAAGGAGAAAATCGCTACCGGGCTTGAGCTACGCCGCTTATGCCGTGCCGCTCATACAGACTATGCGCTACTTCCTCCGCGCCGACGCCATTTCGCCCCATTTTTCACGTGCAGCCGCCCCCATGACGTCATGCTAACGTCATCAATGACCTCCATAATTGCACTACGCGTTTTCATCATTTTTTAACATTTTTTCACCCACTTTTTCTCTCCATCCTCACCTATAAATACCCCCCTTCTCTTCACTTCAAAATACACCTCAAAACACACTTCTCTCTTCTTTCTTTCTCTCCATTTCTTAGTTTTTAGTTTTTTTAGTTTTTCTTATGTTTTAGCTAGTTTCTCTTAGTTTTAGAGTTCTTCCCTTTTTGGGAAGAACTAGTTATGTTTTTTGTAATTTATTAGCTTTTTGATTCAATAAATGGGAGTGCAAATTCCGTTTGGAGGTTTTCTAGCAACGGGAATGGCATCGAAGTACTGTAAGGATTTTATTTTCTTTGCAGTTATTTTTTATGCTTTATTCTTACATGTTATATTTAATTTGTCGTGATTAAATTTAACTGTGCTATTGTTGTAAAAATGAGATAATAATAACGTTGTTATGCTTGCGAAATATTAAATAGGTAAAAATCTCTAAAATGAATTGATTTTATTTTTATTCAAGATTTTATATTAAGAATGTTAGAGAGAAATATATTATTTTTCATTACAAACTTAAATCTGAAAATTAGATTTTAAGGTTTAGTTATCGATTCGATTTAGAGTAGTGCTCTTTTATTTGTTGGTACAATCGCCCGGTAGTTAGAGTAAAGCTCTATTTCAAAAGTTTTTATAAGAATTATTATCTGAAAATGTATTGACAACATGTTTTCAGTTGTAGTTTTAAAACCTGAAAGTTAGTACTTGGATAACTAAATTCTTAGGTTTAATTTGGACACCTTGAATAAAGTTTAAACTGTCTAACCCTACCAAAGGTGGCATTTAAATGGTTCATTTTCAATCTCTTAGAAAAAGGAATTAATTTAATTAACCAAATTAGTTATCAACCCCACCCATAGGTGTTAATTGATTTGTTTAGTTAACAAAGAATATCTAACCCCACCAAAGGTGGTATTCATACAAAAAAGGGAGAATCAATAAATATCAATTCATATCTTTAATAACCTAAATAATATGAGCAAGCATAATTAACTTAGTTATTATATCCATAAATACTCCACTATTATAAAAGATAAAATTTGCATAAATATTTATTGAATTTATGTTTATTTTTATGTTAGTAGATTAAAAACACAAAAAACCAAAATATCGTGACATGATGTTTAGGATTTAATTTCGTTTTTAAAAGTTTGAATAATAAATTAAAAACCACATACATTCCTTCCTTAGATCGACCTTGGGAGTATACTTATCATTTTCTACGAAATGATTCGTGCACTTGTGAGAGTTTTATAAATATAAAACCAAAGTATTGGCAGGATCGGCGATGCCGGTTTTTGCTCATCAAGTTTTTGGCGCCGTTGCCGGGGATGACTCCTTTGCGGGGATGGCATCAAAGTTTTTGGCGATCCAGATTCTGCTCATCAGAGTACACTCATCCCACTGGTCCATTCATCTAAAGCTTTTTCCTATTTCTTATTCAATCTAAATCTAGAAGTTCAGATTTATAATTATCATGGAGTTTGAATTCTGGTGGAATACTACCTCTAGTTCCCCAATGTAACCCTTCCTCCATTTTAGGTGGTTGTCTTCTTCTATATGTGGTATCATGTTGTTCTGATCTTTGCCTATTTCTTTCTCCCTTATGTGGGTTAGATGTTCCTTCTTGGTATGGAACTAGTAATAAAATTGGTTTCATATGACCTTTTGAGATCATGTTTTCTAGTTCAGAATCGGTTTCACTAATTATTGTCATATCATCCTCTTCTTTGTTAGTACAAAGTTTTTCATGATAATGTTTTTCTATTTCTTCATTGGTTAATGTCAATAAACTAACCAATGTTTCTACATCTCTATTTTCAGGGTCCATGAATTTTCTTTCTAATTCTTTTCTATATTCCATTAAATTGGAATTATCGCTTTATTCTTAGAATGTTCCTCATTTTTTCTTTTCTCATTTTTAGGAATCAGAGAATCTGATCTCCTTGGTGGTTCTTCTCTTAATCCTTCTAAGAGATCATATTTATAACCTATTATTTCATTATTCCTACGTATGTTTTATACATCTTTTCTTAGTTCTGAAAATTCTTGGTGCATATCTTGTTGTAGTTTATTACAACCACATTCCTTTATGTCCTTTAGTAATTATTTTTGTATATCTATTATTTCATGTAAATATTTTGTGTTTGATTCTTGGACTAAATCCATTTCTGTTGTTAATAATTGTACAATTTCAAATAATGTTGCTTGATTTTTTGCTACACATACTAGGCTCCCATTTACTTCTAAATGCAAATTTTTTATTTTATGTCCAAACATTATTTTTCCCTAATATGCAATCATGAACTAATGTCTTCATTATTTTAACTTCATTTTCTAGTTTTTTAACTTCTTCTTGGTTAGAAGTTTCTCCTTCTTGGTCTATAAAAGTAAACCTTAGTATACTATTACTATTTCTTCCTGTTATTAAGGGTTTTTCTTTAATATCTAATTTTCATTCTTTTGGTATTTCAAAGTCTGTTAGTATTTCTGGTTTTATTATTTATCCAAGTTCCTTAAAAGTTTTGTCTATTTCTATAAATTCATTTTGTCCATATATTAAACTATTATGACTATTTGTTAAAGAATATGCTACTAGATAGTGTATTGAAAATGGATGATTTCTTTCTTTCATTAAATCTCCTCTTTCAAATTCATAAGCTAGATGATGAGCGAAAACCGGCATCGCCGATTCTCGCAAATACTTTGGTTTTAATATTTGTAAAACTCTCGCAAGTGCACGAATCATTTCGTAGAAAATGATAATTATACTCCCAAGGTCGATCTAAGGAAGGAATGTATGTGGTTTTTAATTTATTATTCAAACTTTTAAAAACGAAATTAAATCCTAAACATCCTGTCACGATATTTTGGGGTTTTGTGTTTTTAATCTAATAACAGAAAATTAAACATAGATTCAATAAACATTCATGCAAATTTTATCTTTTATAAATAGTGGAGTATTTATGGATATAATAACTAAGTTAATTATGCTTGCTCGTATTATCTAGGTTATTAAAGATATGAATTGATATTTATTGATTCTCCCTTTTTGTATGAATACCACCTTTGGTGGGTTAGATATTCTTTGTTAACTAAACAAATCAATTAACACCTATGGGTGGGGTTGATAACTAATTTGGTTAATTAAATTAATTCCTTTTTCTAAGAGATTGAAAATGAACCATTTAAATGCCACCTTTGGTGGGGTTAGACTTTAAACTTTATTCAAGGTGTCCAAATTAAACCTAAGAATTTAGTTATCCGAGTACTAACTTTCAAGTTTTAAAACCACTACCGAAAACATGTCGTCCATACATTTTCAGATAATAATTCTTATAAAAACTTTTGAAATAGAGCTTCACTCTAACTACCGGGCGATTGTACCATCAAATAAAAGAGCACTACTCTAAATCAGACCGGATAACTAAACCTTAAAATCTAATTTTCATATTTAAGTTTGTAATGAAAAATAATATATTTCTCTCTAACATTCTTAATATAAAATCTTGAATAAAAATAAAATCAATTCATTTTAGATATTTTTACCTATTTAATATTTCGCAAGCATAACAACGTTATTATTATATCATGGTTACAAACAGTACGCTTAAATTTAATCACAGACATAATTAAATATAACATGTAAGAATAAAGCATAAAAATAATCAGAAAGAAAATAAAATCCTTACAAGATTGACGCTATTCCCGTTGCTAGAAAACCTCCAAGCGGAATTTGCACTTCCATTTATTGAATCAAAAATCTAAAATATTACAAAAACATAACTAGTTCTTCCCAAAAAGGGAAGAACTCTAAATCTAAGAGAAACTAGCTAAAACATAAGAAAAACTAGCTAAAACATAAGAAAAACTAAAAAAAAACTAAAAACTAAGAAATGAGAGAAAGAAAGAAGAGAGAAGTGTGGTTTTTGAGGTGTGTTTTGAAGTGAATGGAAGGGGGGTATTTATAGGTGAGGATGGAGAGAAAAAATGAATAAAAAAATGTTAAAACAAATATTAAAAAATTAAAAAACGTGTAAGGGACATCTTTGAGGTCATCAATGACGCCAAGATGACGTCACGGCTGCACGTGAAAAACGGGGTGAAAACGCATTGGGCGCGCGGAGGGGCGGCGGCTGGCCGCGCAGCGGGTCACCGTGCGCGTGAACAGATAACCCGCGCGTTGCCGCGCATGAACGAACCCCGCTGCTGCGCGCATGAACAGTAACCTACGCGCAGGGCTGCGCGCATGAACAGTACCACGTGCAGTTTGGGGCGGAGCTGGGTGCTGGGCGCGGCGGCTGGGCGGCGCGGCGGCGCGTTTTTCTTCGTTTTGACATTTTTGACCTTTTTGACCCATTTTGTCCAATTTTTCCATATTTTTCGACCTTTACGCATTTATTTATTAATATTTTTGTGATGTATTGCTTCCAGTATTCCTCTTTGAGTCTTTAAGTTGTATTTTTAAGCCAAAATACCTGAAAAACAATAAAAATACCCGTGATTCCGAAAAAGACAAATTTATATAAATATATGATAAAACATATAAATATATATATTTTTAATCAATTAATGTGCATAAAATCATGGTTATTTTAGTGCTTTTTGAACACTCATCACTAGACTTAATACTTGATTTAGATTTTGATCATATATATTTATAGCAAATATAGGATATGCTGTAAATTTTAACTTTTGGTATCCTAAATTACCATGGATCATTCCTAATAAGTCATCTTGCTTATTTATTATTCTATTATCTAATAATGTTATTTTTATTAGTGTATCTATTCCTTCTCTAAAATGAGCTTTTATTAATATTTTAATTCCTCATAAATGGATGTATCCAATTTTTTTTTATCCTTATGTGGAATTTTTGATAGCTTGTTTAATATAGTTTCTTTATCAATTAATGGTATATATTTTCATTTTGCATCTGTAATCTTAATACTCATTTCTTTATTACTTATGCCATAATAGATTATATTTTTTCTAGGGAATAATTTTCTTAATAAAAATGATGGGTCTTTAAATCCATCTCCTTCTTTAAGATTTAACTTTACTTTTTAAATTTCTTCAAATTTCTTTTTACTTATTATCATTTCTTATGAAAAACACCATGAAATATCTTCTATTTCTATGTCTATTATTTCTTGGTTTATTTCTTCTTCCATTTTGAGTTTTTTTTATTTAACCTTAGGGTATTTTTGATAACTGTAAGATTTAACTTCCGTTATGTTTTAGGAGTATTTTTGAATTTTTTGAAACCTTGTGGGTATTTCTGAAGATTTCTTAAACCTTGGGGATATTTCTGATTTTTTCCCTAAATAAAGCTTAAAAGTTTTCTTTTTAAAACAATTCATTTTTGTTTGTTTTTAATTTTAATTTTCTTTACTTGATTTATTAACACTTTTATTATTTTTATTTGTTTTACTATTTGTTAAGTATTTTTGTATAATAGATAGTTTCTTGTAAAATTTATTTTATTTTACTAACATGTGTATCATCATATTATTTATTCTTTACTACATGTTTAGTATTTTTGTATAAAAACATGTATTATTTTATATATTTGTATACTTCTAATTAACATGTAAATTTAATTTTTGTTTTTATAAGTTTGTGCGAGGTAGAAGGTCCTTAGGGTACCCTTTCATACTATATAAAATAATACAAATAAACTTAGTAGATTGTCAAGAAGGCTAGACTTTGGGATCCTACAACCTTTTGTAGAATAAATTTATGAACCTAACCTTGACCCTATACTTGATCCTTTAAATATGAGGGAAAATCCTCCATAAAATGAAACCATATTGAAAGAGTTTGCAAAGTCAGTAATTGGCACTGTAATTTCCTAAATCCAAGTGAGTGAGGCTACTTGGAACTATGAATTGTAAAACATTCATTTTTTCGTGTCACCTTCTTTACATGGACTTCCTAATGAAGACTCATTGTCTTTCATTAGGGGCTTTTACTCAACAGTGCAAACATTCCCCCTCGGTGCACTCACCGAGGATCAACTTAAACTTAGGTGTTTCCCCTGTACCTTAAAATACATGGCCAAGGTGGCTAATGTCACTTATCCCAGGTTCCTTGATGAATTTGAAGGATGTCTTAAATAAGTTTATGGGAAAATTTTATCCCCACTAAAAGATATCAGAGCTAAGAGTTATGATTACAACTTTCTCTTAAATATAGGGAGAATCTTTCTATGAAGCATGTGATAGGTTCAAAATCTTTCTCATTCAATGGCTCCATCATAGTTATCCTCTACCATTGCATAACCAATTTTTCTATGATGGATTGACACAACAATGTCAACTTATCATTGATAATGTTACTGGAGAAGCAATAGGAGAAAAAAATACCTTAGAGACTTACAATCTCTTTGAGATGTTGGGTGATAATTCCTAACAAAAGAGCTTATGAGTAAGAAGAACCGAAGTCCATGAAATATACTTTGATATTGAAGTTCAAATGCAACTTCTTCAATTAAAAAAGCAAGTTGTGCTTCTTACAACACATGCAATAAAAAATAAAGAACAATCTGATGTGTGCAGTACATTGGGACATGGTGCTAAATCGTGTCCCAAGCAGGTCAATGTACTTGGGGAATGCCAACCAAGACCAAGGTATGACCCTAATACTAATACCTACAAACTAGGTGGAGGAATCATCCTTATTTCTCTTAGATGCAAAACATCTCTCCAGTTGCCCAAAGCTCAAACCCACAAGACCAACAATTCTACCAAAAAATGCCTAGAATTCCTCCTAACAAGCTAAATCTGAAGGGCAACTTCAATTCATTCATTCAAGTTAGTGGAGGCAACGAATCACAATCTAATAAAAAGTCAAACTCTATGGAAACTTCTATTGAAAAGATAGATGTACAGGTGGATCAGTTAAGTGAGCACTTGCATAATCAAGGTAGGGAATAACTTTAAGGTTAGAAAATCAACAAAACTCAATAAGAAAGGAACATTGGGTTTACAAAAAGATGAAATCCCCTGAGCATTGCCTCACTAAAGATGATAAAAATAATCTTAGATGGGAGGTTACCCATTATGTTATTATTTCTTTAATTTATTTATTTTCATTTTATAGATAATTGATTTTATTTGTTATTTTATTTTTTTAATTTTTAGTGGTTATTAAAGTATATATTTTTATGTTTAATGTGTTGTTATAACAATAATAATATAAGAAAGAGGGGAGTAAAAAAGTGTGAAAAATAGTTTGAAGTGGCCGTAACATGCTCTATTTTAAGCCACGGCATGGGGTAAAAGATTGCAAATGGTTCGAATTTCAAACATTCATGCCACATCATGAATATTACTGCGTTGTGGCATGTGGTCCTTTTTTGGGTAGAAAGACCTTGTCCAATACAAATTATTCCATTTTTTTCTTTCATTTTCTCACACTTTCTACACAAACCATGATTTTCTCTACCACCAAACACTTCAAAAACCCTTAAAAATCCCATAATTCTTCAAGAACTTTTCAAAATCTTTCACAAGAATCACTTTTCTAATATTTTGTTTTTACTCATTTCACAAAGAAATTTTCAAAAATCGTCAACAGTTTTAAGAAATCTTCATCTTCAAAGACGGGTGCTTTTCGTTGTTCTTCATTCCACAACATAACAAGTAATTTTTATAAATTTTTATAATTTAAGTCTTCAATATAAATTCTTTGAAATTTGTGAAATATTTGTGATTTTTAAGTGTTTTGAAACCTTAATTAGGACAAAGAAGGGTTAGGAAAAATATTGGAATAATCTATGTTGTTGTCTTGGGTTTTTTGTGAACCTATAAATTTTTGATATTGTTTATATTTTGAAAATGGTACCAAAAAGAAGTTGGAAAGGAAAGGAGATTTCAACTTCTGAAGAGTATGATGGGTCTTAATTTGCTAGTTATGAGGCAAAAATTCACTTTGAAAAAGCATTAGAAGTTAATAAATGATTTATACTTGAAAGGGGGATGGAACTTAATGATGGACCCAAGGGAATTATGGATGTCATAGCAAGCCTTGGATGGTAAAATTTTGTAAAAGAACTAGAGAATTCTATTGAATCCATTGTTTAATTCTATACAAATTTTCTCGATGGTGTTATTAATCAAGTTTAAGTAAAGAATGTATTAGTTCCATTTGGGCCTAATGATATAAATGTTCACTATTATTTAGTGAATATTGGAGAAGGTGAGTATGAGTATTATTTAAATATTAAGGATAATGGAAAGCATAAGAATAAAGGGCATCTTAATCAGATAAAGTTCTTCTAATGTGAAGGCCTGGGCACATTGCTACACATTGTTACAACACATTAAAAGAGACTTGGAAGAGGGTTATAAAAGTTAAAATTACTTTTTTAGATAGTTGCAACAATAGTACTGAAGAAGATGAGACCAATTTGCATTACTTTTATGGCTTCAAAACCTATTAAGGATCCTTGTTATACTACTTCAAAGTATATTAGCTTTGTTAAATATGATAATGATGATGATTAGGATGAGTTATTAGAGACCTACAATGAGCTCTTTTTAGAGTATATGAAGTCATAAAAGATTTGAAAGAAGTCATTGTGAAGCCTTGAGTAAAAAGATTAAGATTTGAGTAAGTTGAGAGCCACTATTAAGGAAGGGAATTTCTCAATCAAGAAAAATGTGAGATCATACAAAGAGTTTAATGACATGGTTGTCGAGTATGAATCCAATATTTTCAAAATGAAGTTTATGAAGGACAACTTGAAAAGCTTAGAGATGAAACAAGAAAATTGATGGGTAGTTAGCCCCGATTACAAAGTACCAAGTTGAAGAAAAAACTATTATAGGAAGGGTGATAGGGTTGGAAATCAACAAAGACTATCTTGGACATACACTTTCTAAAAAGGATGCATGTTTTAAGGCTCTACATTCTAAGATTAAGGATTTATGTTTTTTGTGGAAGATTTATGAATTCACTGATTATGGAAAAATGACCAATTAAAAGCTTTAAAAGCCAAGCAGTCTTAGCTTGAGAAAGAGTTAGAATACTCTAAGAGATAGTGAAGAAGCTTATGTTTGGTACTCAAAAGTTGGATGTAATTTTTGACTAGTAACAAGACTCAACTTGACATAAAGGATCTGGGTTATGTTGACAAAAAAGTTCAATCTTTTTAGTTCTATATCTAAATTTACTAAGCCAATTGTTATTGATCCAAAGATGAAGACTGTTATTACTTCTTCTAAAGGAAAGAATAAGGATGTGTCACAACCAGTCTGTTTAAACAAAGTGAATGCTTCACCTTCTTCTATCTTTTCTTGTTGCACCTGTACTGGTCTATTACCCTTGCCTATATACTTCATACATTCTTATCACCATTGTGGCGAGCATGGGCATATTAGATCAAACTATGAGTGACTAGCTACTCATCCCTAAGTGATAGTTAGTTTTAGTGCTTTTCCTCCGTCCACAACTCCTCACACTGCTCCTAGATGCAAGAGACCCAGTCTTTCTTGCTATTTTACACTTTCTTGCTATTTGTGTATTACTTTTGACTACTTTTCTAGAAAGTATCGAGATATTGTAGGAGAAAGCCTATGAGATATTCATATCACTATTCCACACACTTTATTCAAATTATAACTATTTTGGTTCAGTTTCACTTCATTAAACTGTATGCATTACACATCGATGACAGAGAGCTAAAAGGCACAAAACTCTTCTTTTTCTAGTCTGCCTAGTAATTTATATAGGAATACTTCAATTAATTTTTTTTCATTTCAAAAAATCAAAAGGAAAACAAAGTATGCCATATTGTTTAGAGGAATGTGAACCAAAGGTTACACAGTGATGGTGCTTCCTCTATGTGTGAGGTTATCTTCTTTCTCTTTTCTCTTGATTTGTAGTACTTTTGCATGTGATTCCTTTATATAATTTTTTGGTTTTCCTGAATTTATTTATGTTTTTTAAGTTATTTTATTCACTTAATTCAAGAAATATCAAAAATATTTTCAATTCGCTTCTTTTTCTCTTTTCTCTCTCTCCTTTGGCTACTTGTCAACCCCTTGCCTAGCCCTTCTCTAACCACTTTTCCAAGTCCTAATTGAGTATATGTCTCTCTCCTAATATATACCCCTGACCCCTTTTATCCATTTTGCTTTAATTTCTACCCTTCGTTATCCCATTTCCCTCGTCCATATTTTCAAAGAACTCCTAAAAGATCCCAAAACGATATGAATCCTCCTCCTTCTATTAATGATATTTTTTATGAGAATATTTCTCTTTCTACAAAGGGTACTTCTCTTGATGCTCCACTTTTTGTTCCCAATAGACCTGTCCAGATTAGTGACTTTCCTTTCATCCAAGAAAGGCGTGTTCTCTTTTCTTGTTTATCTCATGGTACCATTTTAGGCTTATGAACTTTATTCTTCTCCAAGAACTCTACAACTCTAATTCTCACTTTTTTACTCTTAAGTTTTCACTTTTTGTCATTTTCACTCTTCAAGTACATTCTGTCACATTCTTTAGGACATATATTATTCATATGCCCTTCTAGATATTTGAAATCCATTCTTTCCTATCCATCAATTTCTTAACCCTATCTCACAAGACATTAATAGAATGTCTAGTTCCTTTACTGGTTGTCAAAATCTTTTTGGTCGATGTTCTGTCTCTTTAAAAGCCTACTCAATGGATGTCATCTTAGTGTTATCATGAACACTTTTGTCCATTTTCATTCTCATATATCTTCTATGATTTCTCTTCTTGGTTACTTTCTGTCTACCATTTTGGATATTGACCCTATTGAACTAACTAGTATGATATTTAAGGCCATCATCTTTCGTTATTCTACTACTCCCTACACTAGTCTTCATTATCTTTACTTGATCACCTACTAGGTCGAGTCTATTTTTGAACACTTTCCTTGTGAAAAGGTTCTTCCTGGTAGGAATTTGTTGTTTCCTTCTGTTTCCCTACAATCATCCTAATGAGAATCAACAGACTGTTTACCCTAATTCTTCCATTTAAGGTGCATTTTGTCTACTCATAAGGTGTTTTTTTAAACCAAAATGCATGACATTCCACTCGTATTATCCAAATGGAATGTTGAATGCCATTTTATAACAATGTTTGGGCTCAATTTGGATTTTCCAAAAACTCGACTTCATATCAAATTTTGAAATTATGCATGCAGAATGAAGTCTTTGTAGAAGATATTTTTTGTTAAGAATCGGGTAACGAATCCATTTTAAATAATTTTTTAGGGGTTTATAGTTTTTAACCAAGTGAGGTGTTCCTTTTATCTATTTCGAAGGCTTTGTTAACATAGAAAGCTGCACAACTCCAAGGAGACATAGATTTTGAAATTAATCCTTTAGATTCAAGATCTTGGATTTCTTTGTGGAAAAGTTTTTTTAATCGGCATTCATTTGATTAGGTTGAGATTTGGTGGGAATGTCTTTTTTATGGAAATTTGGTTCATAAGGTAAATATACCATATGAGTCTTTCTATTCTAGAAAGCATTTGGTAAATCTGAGCAAACTTCTTTTTTAAAAAGGTTTTGGAATTTATAAATCTTTTGTTTTATGAAACTTGACTACAATTCTTTTTCAATTTTTTGAAATTGAATTTCTTGTTTTAGTTGTAAAACATCATTTTCTTTCCTTTTATAAGAACATTTATTTCATTATTATAAATAGAAATAGCCTTTATAATATTGAGATTTATTGATTTAGGTTTTTCTAAGAATGGAAAATCAAGTCTTCCATTTTGGGTTTTAGGAGAGATCTTAGCATATTTTACACTAAAGGGAGAAATTAGGTTTGTAAAAAGTGTTCCTAATATCACTCAATGATAATTACCATAAATAAGAACAAATTGGGTTTTTAAAAGAAATTTTTTATTTGGAATGCTAACTTAAGCTTTTTCCAGTAATTTGAATTTTCGAATTATATGCTTGAAAGTTTATAAATTATTGACCTAATTAACCTAAAGTGGGTGAATGTGTTATTTTTAATTTTTATCAATTTATAATTTAATAACCTAAACAAAGTGACGAGGCATGCAATTGTGTATAAGAATAAAGTGTGGAAATAAAATAATAACACACGATATTTTTAGGTGGAAACAACCTAGGCTACAACCATGACCTAAGAGGAAAACCACCAGTCCACTTAATTTTCCACTGTGAAAAAACAAATGTTCAAGTACAAACTCGATCTTATGCTACCCTCCCTAGGATACTATCCCAATGTACCTTACTTACGAGCCCCCGCTCTGTTTTCATAGTTTCCAATATTAGCCTTAGCAATTTCGAGACCAACATTCCAATTAGCTTCCAACCAATCAGATACATTCTCGAATTAACTATAAAATGGTTAGCACAAAAACACAAGTTCATGTGTGTGTTCTAAAACATATTTAATAATTAATAATCCAAACTAGATGATTCAAAACATATGTCACTTAAATCAAATCAACTAGCAAATCCTAGAGAAAAAAGATCAAGCACAAGTTCAAGAAAAATGGTTTCTTTAAAGATTATTAATCAAATCAAATTATTATGATATGAAAAACAAAATTATTTGATCTAACAATTCAAGAACAAAAATAAAGAGGAAGTTATAATAACATATGATCAAAATATCATAAACTAATTAGGCTTATTAATCAATCAAACATAACCACCAATATTTGATAGATTAACTAAATAAAGAAGCCTAAAGAATTATGATCTTATATTTGCAAAACAAGAAAGATAAATTAAGAAGAGAATAATGCTCTTGTATGGTTGATTGAAACAATGAGCAATGAGCAATGAGTTTTATTTATAGGAAAAATTAAAACTTTTAATCCTATGTAATTGATAAATATATTTTCTATTACAAATATGATTAGTAATACTTATTAATTAAGAAGACTCCTATATAATTGATAAATATATTTTCTATTACAAATAGTATTAATAATACTCACTAATGAAAAAACTTCTCTTTAAAAAAGAGTTATTTTAAAGTAGACTCATTAATCAAGAATACTCCTATTAAAAAAAGTTATTTTAAAGTATATTTTATGCTATCTTTTAGGCTAAAATTTAGTCTATAATTTAGGGTATATCTTATATAATATTTTAGTAGCAAAAATAATTCCAGATTTATATGCTATTAAATGTGTGAGTGTAATCTTATATGTCATAGTTATAAAAGATATACTTGAAGTACAACTATCTAGAATTCTGATATTTCTTCGACTTTGCTTGATAGACTTGATAACGAGCTTAAAATAAGTTTACATGAAAATATTTTGTCTACAAAAATAGCCAACACTTATAATCCTTACAATGCTGAAGATAGGTTTTCATGGGTTTTTTTATGAAAACATTTTGGAACAAAACCAATTTTAATACAATTTAAGTCAACACCAATGTCAAAAAGTGCGACTGTGTCCATCTTGAAATCATTTGAGAAAATAAGAGTTGTTTTTATAATGTATTTTTGTGTGGTTATTTATTTTAGAATAAAAAGAAAATATTCTAAGACCTTTTCTAAGTTCTAAAGGTTTTAAGGATCAATGTTTTCTTCTTTATTAGAATCACTCTCGTTTGAAGCAAGGCGGGAGGCTAAGAGTTGAATAATTTTGGAATCTTCTGGTTGTTTCTCTTTAAGCTATTTGATTTCTATCTTAATAGTTTTGGTTTCAAATTGAAGGTCTTGGATAGACCCTAGGTTTTTTTATTCTTTCTTTCTATCAAGGATTGTAGTGATGTCATTAAGACTAGTGCTTGAAGAAGGCTTTGAAGGTTTTTCTCTATGTTCATCGTCTAAGGAACTAGTTAGACAATCGAGGTATTATTTTTGAAGATCAAGGATGAGATGTTGTCCTTTGGTGAGAATATTGATATGTTTTGGTTCATTAGTATCATAATCAAAAGAAGTTGTGATTAATTCATCAACTTGAGGATTCTGATCATCAGAAGAGTCTTTAAACTAGGCTTCAAACTCAAAGGATTCAATAAGGAGGGTAGACATTCTTTGCAAAGTCTCTTCCTTGAGTTGTATCGCTTGAAGTTTCTTTGAAACTAGATAATAATTTTCAGTGTAACCCTTGTCACATTTGTAGCAAGTAACATATTTTAAGTTTGGTTTGAAAGAGGCTTTTGGTTTTTTAGAGGGTTTTTTGTAGGTTTTTTTGAAGGGTTCCTTTTGAAATTTACTAAAAGAATTTATTTTGTGTTTTCGGAAAGGTTTGGAAATTGTTGACAAAAAGAACCTAGTTCTTTCTTGGTATTTCTTAGTTCCCATTTGAGGTTTTTTTGCAACTTCAAGTCTTGACAGATGTGAATTCATTATTTTTGGGTTAAGCTAACTAGTTCACCGTAAGTGAGTTGACAGTTTAGGAATGACATTACTTCCTACGAACAATACGAATGAAGAATTCCAAGTTTAGGAATGACATTACTTCCTACGAACAATACAAAGGAGAATCTTTACATGAATCATGACAAGTACAAAAAGTACATATGGCCTCAGTTTTTAACTGTTAGTGTAGGTGATAACTTATTTTATATAGTTATTTTCATTGATTTTATTAATGATAATTGCTATGTTCTTTACATTTTTGTTTAATTTTAGTTAAATAAATTAATATTTACCTTTTATGTGTTAAGAAATACATTTTTAATAAAATTAAATAATTTGTATCGAAAATGTACTTAATTTCATATTTATGTCCACAAATATAATTTCAAATAATATAGTTCTTAATTACAATTTATAAAAATCGAAAATATAATTTAAATTGAATTTGGGCTTAATTATAATTATTAAAATTTTAAAAATTTAATTTAAAATTAGCAAAGGGCTTAACTATAATTTAAGAAAGTTCAAAATGTAATTTGAATTAAATTTTTGGGTCCAAATACAATTAATTGAAGTTTAATTTTCGCACAGGAGAGACATTGTCCACGCGCAAGATCACACTCGTCCAACATGGACCATCAGATCAGAGAAGAAACGGCCAGATGTACGCGTTTCAAGCACACCCGACCAGAGCGAGTGGATGCAGGATTCTATCTATCACGCGGCTCGGTGCTCCGAGTGGGGCCCACCTACTGCGAAGGCCGACGTGCAAGTGCGACCCACGTGTCTGACGCGTTGCAGCCGCTGTTCCCCACCTTTGCGCGCCCCTTTCCTTGCGGTCGATCCACGTGCGCCCGGTTATTCCACCAACTAGAATCTGCCCTGTGTCCCACTTTATCTATCAGCCAATAAGTTTATGACACGTGGCTAGTTTTGGTGAACGCAAAAGCGCGGAATTGCAGATGCATATCAGGAGCTGTTTCCCACGTTTCTCGTGCCGTAATCCGGTGCGGCAATTCCCCGTGAGCCCATCCTTGCTTTCCTGTTATTTGCTGCCACATGTCGCACCAATCTATTCAATGAATCAAACGCTGACATGTGGCATGCACAATCAAATTAAAAAATGCAGAAACGGCTCCTTATCTCACGCGTGAATTAAAATAAGGTTTCGATTTTCCCGTGATCATGGATTTTAAGGGGAATGTCGGGGTTTTATTTTCGATACAAATTGTTACGCGTGTATGAGATTTTAATATTTTTGATGTATTTTTTGGTGCTATAAATAGGTGATATTATGTTAGAGTCCAGAAGTTTTTTTGCAGTTTAGAATTTTTGTGGTATTAGGGGTTGGACGGTGGAATACGCAGAAGCCATTTTTGGCTTCTGTTGTGTTCCATGTGTTCCAAATATGTTCGCTACTTGATGTTTTAATTTCCTTTCTTCTTCCTTTAATTTTTCTGCATATGCTGTAATTTTTATTTTAAATTTATGAAGTAATTTAATTTTTCTAGGGTTGCATTTGATATGAATTTATGAAGCTTTGATTTTAATTATTTTGTTTGATAAATGTATAAGACATTCGATTTGTTCACTCTATCTTGTGCTTAATGATTTTTGATTATTTACGAATTTTATCAAAATGATTTGTGGCATAAAAATAAACTTGAGAGAGGCATTTTTGTGTATATTGCTTGTAGATAGAATGACATGTATGATGAATGATAGGAATATACCCTAATTATATGTGTGGCCTTTTGAAAACTTAGAACGTAATGAATCTTGGTGAATTTAATTCTCATAGAGATATAATGAATTAATTTAACGAGGTGTGTCTATACGGAGCTCGGAAGAGATGTATGGATAAAAATAGAAGTTTTCGGTTGACAAATTAAATGTACTAAAAAATATAAATCAAAAGAAAATAACACGATTTGAGTGGATTAGTTTAGTGAAAAATTGCAATCCTAGATTTCTTTTATTTTATTTTTAAACCTTTTTCTTAACTTGTTACCATCAACGATTATTTTGGATAAAATTAGAGAGATACAATTTTAGTACTCAACAAACTATAGTAACAAATCTCCGTGGGAACGATCTTTACTTACAAATCTTTATTACTTGTGACCGTGTATGCTTGCACGATTTTCTGTGTGTTGTAAAATAGACAACAGTAGGTCTATGACCACGTTTACAATACTAAAAATGATATTATAATAAAAAGTATAATTACATTTGATAGTTTATTATACATGAAAACATAATAAAACCTTACCATTACAAACTGACTTTTTACTATTAATTACAAGCATTTATAAGTGTACTTCAAATCAACATAATCAAGTCCACAACGACTTCAATAGATGAGTAAAGAAAAGGAAAATACCATAGTCGCTGATGCACTAGGCTAGTGTGCTGGTACTGGTACGTTGGTACTAGTGCGTTCGGGTGCTACGTTGGTATTGGTGCGCTGAGGTGCTGCGCTAATGTTGTGTGGTGGTGCGCTGGTGTTGGTGGTGTTACATTGGGGTGTTGCACTGGTGTTGGTGGTGGTGCGCTGGTTAAAACAGAATAGAATTAGATGCAATTGAGCATACAAGTACATAACATTATTCCTAATGAGACAATAAATGAAATGATACTCACTCATGGCATGTGTTTTCTTTGGATCCCTTTCCTCGTTATTAAAATAATCAATGCCTATCTTTATGTTAACATCAAGAGTCTTTTTCTCTATTTCTGAATCATATTCAGCAGTTTCAATAGTATTTTCTTGCATAAACATCATAGTTATAATTTCCAATACATGAATGAATGAATAATATGGTGCAAAACTAGTCAAATACTCTTAATTAACAAAATCAATATGCTAGATAACACATGTTGGTAAAAACTTAGCTGCTCGATGAAGTCAAATACTACTTGGTGATACTCTGGACTAAAGCATTACAAAAGTGTCTCTTCAAGCTCATTTATACTAGAGACAAACCAATGAAGTAAAATTCATTAAGAACACTCTATTTATTCCATACACAAAAAAGAATATTACAAAATCCACTTAATTTTGATCATTTCGAAAATTCCCGACAAAATGATGAGAAGAATTTGGAAATTTCCATAAGCTTGACCAAGGATCATCTGAAAACTAGTATATTACTTTCAATATAACCTGTTAATTACTTATGATTACATCTCCATTACTTTACAAACCTGTCCCTGCATCAGAAAATGAAAGGACAAAAAAAGATACCCTAACAAGTAATGACATGCGCCATAGAACATGTAAATATGCATCATATATATAACATCAATACATCAATACAAATCAATAAGCTCTTTCCTATAAATTACATCAATACAAATCAATAAGCTTTATAGTCTAGATAGCACTGCTTTCATACTTTCCATAAGACACTAAATACTGAGACCAAAGTTCTTAATGATCAACGTATCATTCAAAAGTGTAAATCATGCCTATTCTAATGAATTAACAATAATAAGAAACAAATCTCAAGGCATATACAGTTTAAATAATTTAGTGACAGCACCCAATTAATGTGCAAAAGAAATTTATTGAATACAAATGTAAATAGTTAGAAGGACCCACTTATTCTGTAACTTAGTAACCTGACTTGAAGCCTGATCAATTAATATAATGAATACCCTAAAAATGAAACAACAACATAAGGAAATATTGCACCAACACCGAGTACCAGGCCAAGCACTAGCACCAGTACCAAGCACCAATACCAATACCAGGTACCAGTACCAGCACCAAGCACCTACACCAGGCAACAACACCAGCATCAAGCACCAGGTCAAGTACTAGCACCAGTATGAAGAACCAAGCCAAACACTAGAAATTAGGATATTACCAAAAAACAATAGGCCCAGTACCAACACTAAACACCAAGCTCAAGGCCCAATACCAGCACCAAGCACCAGGCACAATACCAGTACTAAACACTAGCACCATCACAAAGCACCAAGCACCAGGCCTAGCACCAGTACTAAGCACCATCACCAGCACCAGGTGAAGCACCAAGCACCAGTCTAAACACTGGAAATTAGCATATTACCAAAAAAACAATAGGTCGAGCACCAACATCACGTACCAATACCAACACCAGCACCATCACTATTACTAGGTCAAGCACCAACAAAAAGCACCTAGCCAAGCACCAACACCAGGCACCAGTACTAGCACCAGCACCAAGCACTAGGCTAAGCACTAGCACCAGCACTGCACCGATACAAAGCACCAACTCTAGGCAGCAAAACTAGCACCAAGCACCACGCAAAGCATCAAGCACCAGGTCGAACATTGGAAATTAGTATATTAACAAAAAACAAAAGGCCAAGCACCATGCCCAACATAAGCACCAAGCATCAGCACCAGGCACCGGTAACACCAAGCACCAGCACCAGCACTAGTACTAGTACCAACACCAGTACCAATCCCTAGGCTAAGCGCTAAACACCATGTTAAACACTAGATATTAACATATTACCAAAAAACAAGAGGTCAAACACCAACACTAGCATGAAGAACTAAGCACTAGGCCCAACACCAGTACCATTACAAATCACCAAGCCTAACACCAACACTAGTACTAGACAACAAAATCAACATTAGGCACCAATACTAATACCAAGCACCAGTACTAGTACCAACAACAGATACCAGCTATAACGCCAACACCAATTCCAGCACTAGCACCAGGCCAAGCACCAGTACCAATACCAGGACCATGTACCAGTACCAGCACCAATACCAACTCCAACTCCAACAATGGTACCAAACACTAGAAATTAACATATTACTAAAAAAATAAAAGGCCAAGCACCAACACTAGCACTAGGCCCAACACCATCATAAAGCTCCAAGCCAAGCACCAGTACCAATATCAAAACCAAGCAACATCACTAACACCAATACCAGTACCAACAATAAGCACTAGGCCAAGCACCAATACCAGTACCATAGGCACCAACATAAGGCCAAACATTAAAAATTAGCATATTACCAATAAACCATAGGCCAAGCACCAGTACCAAGCATCAAGCCAAGCACCAACACCATGCACCAATACCAGCACTAGCACCAACACTAACTCTAGCAATGGTACCAAGAACTAGGCCAAGCACTAGCACCAAGCACCAGGCTAAACACTGGAAATTAGCATATTACCAAAAAACAACAGACCAAGCACCATTACCAGTACCATCACCATCACTGAGCGTCAAGAACCAACACCAAGAAATAGGCCTAGCACCAACACTTAAATTTTTTTTATAAATAATTATATTACTGGATTATGCATCAAGCTACAGTATGAAAATTTTTAAACCATTTAAATAATTATAAAAATCAGGAGTGACCATAGAAGAGAATTCAAGAACTCTAAATTTAGTGCCTTTGGTGAAGAAATGGGAATTAAGCATAATATTTCTGCTCCCAAGACCCCTTAAAAAATGGAATTGTTGAAAGGAATAACGCAATTATTAAAGAGATGGAAAGAGTCATGTTGGCAAGTAAAAACTTAGCAAAACACTTTTGGAATAAATATATTAACATTGTTTGCTATATGGTGAATTATTGCTTCCTAAGGTCCGACACCTATCAGTCTTCGTATGAATTCATGCTTGTAAAAGGCCAAATGTTAAGCACTTTCATGTTTTTGGAAGTACATGTTACATTCTCAAGGTTATACAAAAACTTGATAAGTTTGAGGCCAAGAGAGACCATGGAATTTTCATTGGATACTCTAGTAATAGTTGGGTTTATAGAGTCTTAAACCTGAGAACCTTAACTATATTGGAATCAACCAATATTACGGTAAATTACTTTGAAGAAACAAACTTGTTGAATATGATGATACTGAGATATTTGGAGTTTGGGACACTCCTAAAAATGTTGTTGATAATGTTTTGGTACCCTCTAATACTCCTATTTATTCCTCTAGAACCACTAAAGAAGAAATATATAATGAATAAGAAGATTATTCCCTTCAAGAATGGGCTAAGAATGCCTATTCTGTAGATGTTATTATCAATAATGTGGAAGGTAGAGTTAAGATGAGACATCAACTACAGGAAACCCTTAACTATATGTGTTTCACTTCCACTATCCTTCCTAAGAATGTTAAGGAAGGTCTACAACATGTACACTGGGTCAACTCTATATAGGAGGAGCTTAAAAAGTTTTAGAAAATAATGTCTAGTACTTGGTTCCCAAGCCTTCTGACAAGCATATTATTGGTACCTACTAGCTGAATAAAAAATAGAGAGTTGAAAATGGGTTCATTTCTTGGAATAAGTCCCACCTTATTGCATAAGGATATACCCAAATTGAAGCTATAGACTTTGATGAAACCTTTAACCCTATTGCACACCTTAAGTCTATTTGACTACTTTATCTTACTTGTTTCTTTGAGTTTAAGTTATGTCAGATGGACATTAAGAGTGCTTTTCTAAATGGAGTCATAAAAGAAGAGGTTTATCTAGAACAACTAAAAGGATTTGGCGACCCACACTTTTGAAACCATGTAATGAGACTAAAGAAAGCATTATATAGGTTGAAACAAGCTCCACATTCTTGGTATGAGCATCTTACCACGTTTCTCCTCAATAATGGTTTTCTAAGAGGAGGTAGCAACAAGACTTTATCTGTTTCAAGAATTCAAGATGAGGTTATTGTTGCTTAGATCTACTTTGATGACATCATTTTTTGATCTATTAAAGAAGATCTAGCTCAAAAATTAGCTTCCATTATGCAAAGTGATTTCGAGATGAGTTTAGTTAGAGAACTAAAGTTCTTTCTTGGGTTTAAAATCAAATATATGAGGGATGTGATCTTCCTATCTCAAGCTAAGTACACCTGGGAGTTGGTTAACAAGTTTGGTTTGGATACTACTTCTCCTACTTGGATCCCTATAAGCACCACTCTTAAGCTTCATCAAGACCTTCATGAAAGGATGTAGAGTAAACTTTGTATAGGAGTATGATTTAAAGTCTTTTGTATCTAACTTCAAGCCATCTTAACATCTCCTTTAGTGTGGAAGTATATGCTTGATACCAATCTAATCTCAAAGAATCACATATTATGGTAATCAAAAGAATCATCAAATATGTCAAAGGTATAACAAAAGTTGGTATTCGATTTCTTTCTCAATTGCTAAGGCTAAATATGTTACTATTGGATTATGTTGTTCACAATTACTTTGGATGAAGCAAATGTCATGAGACTATAGTGTCATGGTCAAAAATATTCTTTTACATTGTGACAATAGCAGTGCTATATGTATCTTAAAAAATATGGTCCATCATTCAAGGACTAAACACATTATTATATGTCATCATTTTAAAAGAGATCTTGTTGAATTAAACACCTTTAATTTGTAGCATATCAACATTGACCACTACCTTATTGATATTTTTACTAAACCTCTAGACTCTCAAAGCTTTGAATCCCTTAGAAAGGCTTTTGGTGTTTGTATCTCTCCCTAAGTGGTTTTCTCCTTTGTTCTTTAGATTCTTTTGAGCGTGAGGAACTTTGTATGTGGCTATTATCATCTTGTGTTTCTTCTATTCTTATTCTTATATGTGTTACTCTTTAGTGATATGCTTGTGTTCAATTTTTTGCTTGTGAAATGAAATTTTTTGAGGGACCATTGATATTTTATGGTTGATATGCTTTTGACTTAAATTGAAATATGGTTTTTTTGACATTTCTATTCCTTGAGCATTGGTATGCCTAAATTTTTGTATTCTATTTGAAATGATCTTATTCTTATACACATACCATAAATCTATAAATTTGTATGGATATTTTGAGTAGTTTGTATGGATTTATGTCTTGGTGTATGTCTCTAACATGCTCTAGAATCCACTTTAGTGTCTCTTTATGTGAAACATAGGTGTTGCTTGGATAGAGAGAGGATTTAACTGTATTTGGATCATTTGAACCTTTCAAGCAACTATCATTTACTTGTCCTTCTTTACCCCTCTTTTAGCCTCTATGTTAATCATTCTTTTCTTTGCACCTATATTTATTAACCTATCCCAAATGATTATTCTCACTTACCTTGTACACCCTTTGTTGAACATGTATGCTTTTAGAATGTCTATTTTACCCTCTTGGTTGAAATCAACAAAAAAGAGAAGGTTGAAAATTGAATGATAAATAAAAAAGGGAGATGAAGAATAGAAAAAGAAAATGAAGTGTAGAGATTTTTTTTTTCAAATGGGAGGGGAGAGAAGAAAAGGAAAGTGGAATTATGATAAATATGAAAAAGAAAGGGTGCATAAATTATTGGATTTTACATACTGTTCTCACAACATCATTATTTGTGAATGAATTTTGAAAAAGAAATAGAAAATAACCCATGTTTGAGTGCATAAATGTCACGAACATAATTATTTGATTGTTTTTGGATGAACAAAGGTGTGTTTAATCCTAAATTTAATCTCTCTTTTACCTATACCTCAACATTTCATTTCAAGCTTTGAAAGACCAATTGATTTCTTCTAAGTTAATTGGAACTTAAATTAGTGGAGATAGAGGCTTAATGTGGACATATAAAGTTTGGATCTACTTGAGTCTATATTTTTATTTACTTGGTTCACATAAGCATATCCTGAGGACAAATAGAATAAAGAAGTTTAGCACAACATGCATTGAGGATGTAATCAAATATTTATTCATATCTTGATGACATATAAAAAAAATACGTTCATTATTTCTACTACATTTAGTTGCTCCTATTTTGGGGAAGAGATGTGTGTCTATCAATAGTGTTTCATTATTGTTTGAATTATTGCATGTTTGTATGCATTCTCTCCCTTATATGGGGTGTTTCTTTGACTTTTAGTGCCTAAAAGTAGGAGAAGTTTATGCGTATAACTATTTGATTTTATTATGTGTTGCAAATGTAGGATTACATGCATCTTTTTACCATACTTACATATATTTAGGGGGACTATTACATGAAGTTAGGAGGACTTTTAGTGCCTATCGGTGTTTACCTATGTAGGGGTAATACGGTAGTTTATGGTTAGACTACATATTGTTTTTACATGATACATTCATAGGATGTGTGGTTGTTTCGTGTGTGCAAGTTACATGTATAGATTGACGTCTTCAAGCTTTATGTGCTTTTTATGTAGTGGTACAAAAACTCTTTTTTTAGAGTGACATAATGGACAAGTTGACACATGAAGATGGTTGAAATGCGCAAGATGGATGCACTTGGTATAGTTTGTGTCTCTTAGATTAAGGTGTGCATCAAGTTTTTGTTCATGGGAACAAATATCTTTAGGTCATCTTTATGATCATCTCATGATAGATGTAAGTATGTATTTAGTTGTACAATGTTTTGACATGAAAAATCCAAAAAGGGATATATTAAGTCCAGTTTCACTGTACATCCGTGTATGGTATATGTTCATTTTTACTTAGTGTTCTATCTTCCTATGTGTAAAGATGGTTACTGCAGATCAGTAATGCATACTACACACATAGTTAGGATCACGTTACTTAAAAGCTAGTTTTTCACACATTATGAGGTTAGTTATTTTAGTATGCATACTAGGCCAAGAGTGGTGGATTTTGTTTCATTTTGGGTGCTAGTTTATTGAACAAAATTGTTGTGTACTGATGAGCGAAAACCGGCATCGCCGATTCTTGCCAATACTTTGGTTTTATATTTATAAAACTCTCGCAAGTGCACGAATCATTTCGTAGAAAATGATAAGTATACTCCCAAGGCCGATCTAAGGAAGGAATGTATGTGGTTTTTAATTTATTATTCAAACTTTTAAAAATGAAATTAAATTCTAAACATCCTGTCACGATATTTTGGGTTTTGTGTTTTTAATCTACTAACATAAAAATAAACATAGATTCAATAAATATTTATGCAAATTTTATCATTTATAATAGTGGAGTATTTATGGATATAATAACTAAGTTAATTATGCTTGCTCATATTATTTAGGTTATTAAAGATATGAATTGATATTTATTGATTCTCCTTTTTTTGTATGAATACCACCTTTGGTGGGGTTAGATATTCTTTGTTAACTAAACCAATCAATTAACACCTATGGGTGGGGTTGATAACTAATTTGGTTAATTAAATTAATTCCTTTTTCTAAGAGATTGAAAATGAACCATTTAAATGCCACCTTTGGTGGGGTTAAAATGATTTAAACTTTATTGAGGTGTCCAAATTAAACCTAAAGAATTTAGTTATCCGAGTACTAACTTTCAAGTTTCAAAACTACTACCGAAAACATGTTGTCAATACATTTTAGATAATAATTCTTATAAAAACTTTTGAAATAGAGCTTCAGCTACGACTCTGCGATTGTACTAACAAATAAAAGAAAGACTACTCTAAATCGTGGATCGATAACTAAACCTTAAAATCTAATTTTGATTTAAGTTTGTAATGAAAAATAATATATTTCTCTCTAACATTCTTAATATAAAATCTTGAATAAAAATAAAATCAATTCATTTTTAGAGATTTTTACCTATTTAATATTTCGCAAGCATAACAACATCATTATTATATCATTTTTACAAGCAACTAGACAGTTAAATTTAATCACGGACAAATTAAATATAACATGTAAGAATAAAGCATAAAAAATAAGCTATGAAGAAAATAAAATCCTTAGAGTACTTCGATGCCATTCCTAGTTGCTAGAAAAACTCCAAGTGGAATTTGCACTCCCGTTTATTGAATCAAAGAGCTAAAATATTACAAAAACATAACTAGTTCTTCCCTAAAAGGGAAGAACTCTAAAACTAAGAGAAATTAACTAAGAAAGGCTAAAAACTAAGAAAACATAAGAAAACTAAAAATCTAAGAAAAGAGAGAAAGAAAGAGAGAAAAAGAATGTATTTGGAGGTTTTGAAGGTGTGTTTTGAAGTGAAGGGAAGGGGGTATTTATAGATGAGGATGGAGAGAAAAAATGAGTAAAAAATGTTAAAAAAATATTAAAAAACGTAATGGAAATCTTTGAGGTCATCAATGACATCGGCGCTGACGTCTGTTGCTTGCACGTGAAAAATGGGGTGAAACGCGTTGGGCGCGCGAGGGGTGGTCGTTCTTGGGCGGCTGCGTGCGACGTTTATTCTGTTGCGCGTAGCTCGGCCGCTGCGTGAACGAGCGCCGCAGCCGCAGTGCTACTTGTGCATGTGAGGTAAATGCCTCGCGCGCGATCTGCGCGCGTAACGTTAACCCACGTAGTTTGGGGCGGAGTGGAGTGTTGAGCGTCGGCCAACGTTATTCTCCTCTTTGACATTTTTGACCTTTTCGACCCATTTTTGTCCAATTTTTCCATATTTGTCGACTACGCATTTATTTATTAATATATTTGTGATGTATTGCTTCAGGTATTCCTCTTTGAGTCTTTAAGTTGCATTTTTAAGCCAAAATACACGAAAAACAATAAAAATACCCGTGATTAAAAAAAGACAAATTTATATAAATATATGATAAAACATATAAATATATATATTTTTAATCAATTAATTTGCATAAAATCATGGTTATTTTAGTGCTTTTTGAACCTTTCATCTGCACGTGAAAAAATGGGGCGAAAAGGGCGTTAGGCGCGGAGTGTTCTTGGGCGCGCTGGGCTGTCATTATGCGCAGCTTGGGCGTGAATGAAGGTGGGCGACGTCTTTGGCGGCCAAGTACATACGCACGCGGCTCGGTAGCGGGGCGCGATTTCCGTCTCTTTGACATTTTTGAACTTTTCGACCCATTTTGTCCAATTTTTCCATGTTTGTTGACCTTTTCCCACTTATTTATTAATATATTTGTGATGTAATGCTTCAAGTATTCCTCTTTGAGTCTTTAAATTGCGTTTTTAAGCCAAAATACCTGAAAAACAATAAAAATACCCGTGATTCCGAAAAAGACAAATTTATATAAATATATGATAAAACATATAAATATATATATTTTTAATCAATTAATGTACATAAAATCATGGTTATTTTAGTGCTTTTTGAGCCCTCGTCACAACCCCCAACCAGCTTCTTGCTAGTCCCTTAGCAAGAGAAGTGATAAAAAGTAAAAATTAAACTATCCTAAATCACTTCCGTGGATTGACACGGTTGCATTTAGCCTATGCAACAAGCCTTTAAACCCCTAGGTTGCCCTAGTGGACGAGTTTGAGTCTCGTGAGGGTTTTCAGTAATGATACCCACAAATATTGAACTAAATGTAAAAATCAAAAGAAACAATAAAAACAAACAACTTAAAAATTAAATTTACAACAAAATCACAAATTGACAACATATTACAAAAATGTCTCATACTTTTTTATCTCCTTTAAGATCATAATTAAAATCTCAAGCATAAGTTATTTTAATCTCTTTAAACAATCATGATTTATTATAATAATTAGTCGAAAATCATTTTCATATTTCCTGTCAAAAATGTATCAATTTAATTTCACCCAATTTCAGTGTCATGAATCAAAATTGGCGTCGGCTCTATTCCTCGCAAGTCAATACTCTCGAAACACTGAATCCTATGGGTTCAAACACTCATACTATTTTATATGCGAAAGAGTTGATGTATATAAATGAACTAATATGATCGCATATGTATAAAGAATAAAGGCTCAAAGTGTTATTTTAACATTGATCTCATGAAAGGAATCAAATGTATAAATTATAAAGATATCATATATAAAAATTATTTTCTTGCATAAATCAAACTCATTAAGAAAGAATTTCAAGATATATGCCTTTTACAAATGAAGAAATTGCAATGACTTTTTAGGGAATTATTTCCTATATCTTTCTTTTGTAATTAACCTTTACTCACAACTTTGTAGGCATTGTGGGTTATAGTATGTAGATTATACTATATATTTTTTATCTCTCTATTTTTTTCTGAAGATATTTCTCAATATATGTATTGTAGAGAGTCAACCCATGTACAGATTATACTTTTTTTTTTGGATTTTGGTGAGTGGTTAATATTGTGGCTTTTCTGTTTGATCTTGGTTTAGGTAACCCCAGATATGTCCATTTTTTTTGTAGCTGTCATGCATGAATGAGATATAAGCATATACTATCAATTTCTACTCAAATCATTTAATCTAAGCAATAATAAAAAAAATATATGATACTCTATTAAGATAAGAAAAAATTCATATATTCAATGCTAATACCTATAGAGATCATCTAAAAATTTGAATAAATAAGAAATGTGTTTGGAGTATAAAAAATATATATTTCACTCTGAATAAGGGAAATTAGGCTCAAATTATATCTCACAAAGGTAGTCTCCACTAAAAAAAATTCATAAACACTGATTTTGGGTTTAATATAATTTCTACATCTTATCAAGAAATACTAGTTATGACAAAAACTAACTAATTATCAAAAATAATTACAAAATATTTCATGATATGTTTTCAAAAATTAATCTAACAGTACAAAAGACTTAACTATTTACTTAAATTTGATTTAACGAAATGATAAATTTTTGTGAGAAAATGTTTTTTTTAACTTTTTTTTTAATTTCAAAAATTACTAAATCACACAAAATAGAAATAAAACCAAACACACAAAAAAAATGAAAATGTGAACATAAAAATAAAATAAAAAATTATTATATATTTTTTTATTTTTTTATTTTTTTATTTTTAAATTGTCAAAAAATTTTTAAGCATGGTAACTTTTCACCACCCCCAACCTAGAACTTACATTGTCCTCAATGTAACAACTGTAAATTAAAGATAAAGAGAAAAGAGAAGAAAAATTACCTATTTCTTGAGAAAATGCAAGTAGTAATGGAAAATGCAGGTGCATACATCATATTCATCATTAAAGTGTATCTAATGATCATTGTGAACTTAACATCTCGACAAATATTTTTAGTTTTAACAATTTAAAAATTATTCACATGTAATTAAAATGAAATAAACAATAAAATTAAGTAAATAAAAGAAATAAAGAAAATTACCTAAAATGATGGGTTACTCCCGTCAGTAGCTTAGTTTAACGTCTTAGCGAGCGTAACTTGAAGGATGCATTTTAAGTAAACTCATTGTCACTCATCATTGAGTCAATCAAACCTTGGTAAGACAAGGTTGTCTATCTATACTTTTTCGGTCAAATACGCCTATTGATTTTCAAATTTCTTTTTGTACTTTAAAACTAGAGGCATACTTTGTGACGCTTTTAGATAACCCACATCTAGGTAAATTAAATCAAATAATTAAGGCATAAAAACACAATTGTACCTAGATTAAACAAAGCAACTAACTCCTTAGATTATAATTAAAACTTTAAAATTTTGGAGGTAGTTTCGAATTTATGTTTTTTTTGTTTTTTTAAGAAAGAAAAAAAATAACATAATCGATATTAACCAAGAGTGCTTTCAGGGAAAGAATGGTGGTGAGAACAAAGCCCAAAAACCATCCTCCTGTACAAGCGAACAAGCGTTCCCAGGAAAGACTAATTAGCACAAAGGCTTCCAAGAACTAGTCTCCTAGACAGAACTCCCTTAGATCTTTACTTTTCATGTTATTAAGTTAAGTTAAATAAAAATTTAAGTTAATGAAAATCTAAGTTAATTAAGTTTAAAGAAAATGTTAATTAAGTTAAGTGAATTAAAAAAAATCTAAGTTAATTAAGTTAGTAAAAAAAAAGTTAATTAAGCTAAGTGAAGTAAAAAAAATATAAGTTAATTAAGTTAAGTGAAAAAAAAGTTAATTAAGTTAAGTGAAGTAAAAAATCTAAGTTAATTAAGTTAAGTGAAGTAAAAAAAAAGTTAATTAAGTTAAGTGAAGTAAAAAAAAAGTTAATTAAGTTAATGAAAATTTAAGTAAAAACCTAAGTTAATGTTAAAAACAATCTAAGTTAATTAAGTTAGTAAAAAAAAACTAAGTAAAGTAAGTTAAATAAAAATCAAGAAGAAAAAAAAATAGCTAAAGAAAGAAAAATAAAAAATAATAAAATAAAATAAAATTGAAAAAGGTAAAAGAAAATAAAAAAAATAAAATTATGATTTAAAATAAATAATAATAATAATAATAAAAATTAAACTCAAAAAGTTAAAAATTAAGTTATTTTTTTTATTTTTTTTATTTATTTTTTTATATTTTTTTTTTCGAAATTTCAAATTCCATAATTATTTTACTATTAACACTATATTTATTAAACAATTTAAAATTAGAATTTTTTTTTATTTTTTTATTTTTAAAACTTTTTTTTAACTATTTATGAATGGTAACTTTATAAACTATTTACAATATAATTTTTTTTTTGAAATTGTTTTTTTTTAACTTAAAATTTTTGAATTTTTTTTACTATTCATGAACGGTAAAACTTTTTTTTTAATTCAAATTTTAAATTTCTAAATTATTTTATTATTCACGCTACAATTTTTATTTAATTTTTTTTATTTTTACTATTCATTACGGTAAAAACTTTTTACTTCAAATTTCAAATTTCTAAATTATTGTACTATTCACGCTACAATTTTTTTCAATTTGTTTTAAATTTTTAATTTTTTTTTTAATTTTTTATTTATTTTTAATTTTTTTTAATTATTTCTTATGAAATTTGAAATTTGATTAAATGTTTTATTTTTTTTATTTTTTACAAAAACAAAAAAAACCACAATTATTTACAGCACAATTTTTTTTTTAAATTTTGATAAATAAATTAAAAACGCTATTCCTTGCCAATGGCATGAAAACTTGATGAAGCGAAATATCATGATCGCGCCAATACTTTGGTTTTATATTTATAAAAACTCTACCATGAGTCTGCAATCATTTCGTAGAAGATGATAAGTATACTCCCAAGGTCGATCTAAGGAAGGAATGTATGTGGTTTTTAATTTATTATTCAAACTTTTAAAAACGAAATTAAATCCTAAACATCGTGTCACGATATTTTGGGCTTTGTGTTTTTAATCTACTAACATAAAAATAAACATAGATTCAATAAATATTTATGCAAATTTTATCATTTATAATAGTGGAGTATTTATGGATATAATAACTAAGTTAATTATGTTTGCTCATATTATTTAGGTTATTAAAGATATGAATTGATATTTATTGATTCTCCCTTTTTGTATGAATACCACCTTTGGTGGGGTTAGATATTCTTTGTTAACTAAACAAATCAATTAACACCTATGGGTGGGATTGATAACTAATTTGGTTAATTAAATTAATTCATTTTTCTAAGAGATTGAAAATGAACCATTTAAATGCCACCTTTGGTGGGGTTAGACAGTTTAAACTTTATTCAAGGTGTCCAAATTAAACCTAAGAATTTAGTTATCCGAGTACTAACTTTCAAGTTTTAAAACAACTGCGTGTTGTCAATACATTTTCATATAATAATTCTTATAAAAACTTTTGAAATAGAGCTTCAATCTAACTACGGGCGATTGTACAACAAATAAAAGCTATTTACTCTAAATCGGCCAGGATAACTAAACCTTAAAATCTAATTTTCAGATTTAAGTTTGTAATGAAAAATAATATATTTCTCTCTAACATCCTTAATATAAAATCTTGAATAAAAATAAAATCAATTCATTTTAGAAATTTTCACCTATTTAATATTTATGGCAAGCATAACAACGTTATTATTATATCAAATGTTTACAAATAGCTACAATGGCTTAAATTTAATCACAGACAAATTAAATATAACATGTAAGAATAAAGCATAAAAAATAACCGCAAAAGAAAATAAAATCCTTACGATGCTTGACGCCATTCCCGTTGCTAGAAAACCTCCAAACGGAATTTGCACTCCTATTTATTGAATCAAAAAGCTAATAAATTACAAAAACATAACTAGTTCTTCCCAAAGAGGGAAGAACTCTAAAACAAAGAAAAATTAACTAAAAACATAAGAAAAACTAAGAAAAACTAAAAACTAAGAAATGGAAGAAAGAAAGAAGAGAGAAGTGCGTTTTGAGGTGTTGTATGAAGTGAAGAGAAGGGGGGTATTTATAGGTGAGGATGGAGAGAAAAAATGAGTAAAAAAAAGTTAAAAAATTTAAAAACGCGTAATGGAAATGCTGAGGTCATTAATGACGTCGGACATGGCGCGGAGGCGGTACACGTGAAAAATGGGCGAAAAGGCGTTGGGCACGTAGAAAGTTCTTGGGCACCACCTTGGCGAAGGCCAGGGCGCCTGCGGTCTTGGCGTGAATTAGTGCCGAGCAACGGCTTGTTACGGCCTTGTATGGTAAAGCCTTGAAATTTCTTGTGTAAGGCGGCGTGGTAGCGATTCAGATCTTTTGACTTTTTGACCTTTTGACTAATTCATTTTGTCCAATTTTTCCATGTTTGTTGATCTTTTCCCACTTATTTATTAATATATTTGTGATGTATTGCTTCAAGTATTCCTCTTTGAGTATTTAAATTGCGTTTTTAAGCCAAAATACCTGGAAAACAATAAAAATACCTGTGATTCCGAAAAAGACAAATTTATATAAATATATGATAAAACATATAAATATATATATTTTTAATCAATTAATGTACATAAAATCATGGTTATTTTAGTGCTTTTTGTGCCCTCATCATGTACAAATTTTGTATAATTTATTAAATAGCTCGCAAGTGCAAAAATCACTTATAGAAAATGATAAGTATACTCTCAATGTCGGTCTAAAGAGGAATCATGTGGTTTTTAAATTATTCAACAATTCTTAATAACAAAATTAAAAACCTAAGCATCCTATCACAATTGTTTTTGTTTAGTATCTAAACTATCAGCATAAAAATAAAGACATGTGTAATAAACATTTATCATGGAGTGGATAATTTATGGGATATATTAGTTAGTTAATCATGCTTGTTCAAAATTAAGTAGCTTATTAAATATGAAAACAAATACATTATCCAAAATGAATAACAATTAAAATTTAAAAAAAACAAACAAAAATACATAAAATAAAATAAAATTATGATCATTTAGAGCTCTTCCTCATGTCATTCAAACCTTGATTTTCAGGTTCTTATTGTCATGATCATTCTAGTGCTGTAAAATTGAAGTCATAATAAGGATACTCAGGTATTATTGATGAGCGAAAACCGGCATTGCCGATTCTCGCAAATACTTTGGTTTTAATATTTGTAAAACTCTCGCAAGTGCACGAATCATTTCGTAGAAAATGATAAGTATACTCCCAAGGTCGATCTAAGGAAGGAATGTATGTGGTTTTTAATTTATTATTCAAACTTTTAAAAATGAAATTAAATCCTAAACATCCTGTCACGATAGTTTGGTTTTTGTGTTCCTAATCTAATAACATAAAATAAACATATATACAGATTAATTAAATATAATAAAAAATAAACATAGATACAAATTCAATAAATAAATATAAATACAGATTCAATAAATATTCATGCAAATTTTATCATTTATATTAGTGGAGTATTTATGGATATAATAACTAAATTAATTATGCTTGCTCATATTATCTAGGTTATTAAAGATATAAATTGATATTTTATTGATTCTCTCTTTTGTATGAATACCACCTTTGGTGGGGTTAGATATTCTTTGTTAACTAAACAAATCAATTAACACCTATGGGTGGGGCTGATAACTAATTTGGTTAATTAAATTAATTCCTTTTTCTAAGAGATTGAAAATGAACCATCTAAAAGCCACCTTTGGTGAGGGTTAGGCAGATTTAAACTTTATTCAAGGTGTCCAAATTAAACCCAAGAATTTAGTTATCCGAGTACTAACTTTCAAGTTTTAAAACAACTATTGAAAACATGTTGTCAATACATTTTCACATAATAATTCTTATAAAAACTTTTGAAATAGAGCTTCACTCTAACTACCGGGCGATTGTACCAACAAATAAAAGAGCACTACTCTAAATTAGACCAGGATAACTAAACATTAAAATCTAATTTTGATTTAAGTTTGTAATGAAAAATAATATATTTCTCTCTAACCTCCTTAATATAAAATCTTGAATAAGAATAAAATCAATTCAGTTTAGAAAGTTTCACCTATTTACTATTCCGCATGCATAACAACGCTATTATTATATCATGATTATAAACAGCTAGCACAGTTAAATTTAATCACAGACAAATTAAATATAACATGTAAGAATAAAGCATAAAAATAACTGTAAAGAAAATAAAATCCTTACAGAACTTCGACGCTATTCCCGTTGCTAGAAAACCTCCAAGCGGAATTTGCACTTCCATTTATTGAATCAAAAATCTAAATTATTACAAAAACATTACAAGTTCCTCTCAAAGAGAGAAGAACTCTAAACCTAAGAGAATTGAACTAAAAACTAAGAGAAAAACTAAGAAAGAAACTAAGAAAAACTCAAAAACTAAGAAATGAGAGAAAGAAATAAGAGAGAAGTGTGGTTTTGAGGTGTGCTTTGAAGTGAATGGAAGGGGGGTATTTATAGGTGAGGATGGAGAGAAAAATGAGTTAAAAAATGTTAAAACAAATATTAAAAAATTAAAAAACGTGTAATGGACATGCTGAGGACATCAATGACGTCGGCATGGCGTCACGTGGGCTCTTGCACGTGAAAAATGTGGTGAAAGCGTTAGGCGCGCAGGCTGAGGCTGGCCGCGTGAATAGAGTCAACGTCTTGTGCGCGCGCTGACGGCAGGCGCTTGAAGCGCGGGCGCTTGTATGTGGTGGTAGCGGTAAGGCGCGCGCGATTTCCATCTTTTGACATTTTTGACATTTTTGACCTTTTCGACCCATTTTGTCCAATTTTTCCTTGTTTGTTGACCTTTTCCCACTTATTTATTAATATATTTGTGATGTATTGCTTCAAGTATTCTTCTTTGAGTCTTTACATTACGTTTTTAGGCCAAAATTCCTGAAAAACAATAAAAATACCCGTGATTCCGAAAAAGACAAATTTATATAAATATATGATAAAATATATAAATATATATATTTTTAATCAATTAATGTGCATAAAATCATGGTTATTTTAGTGCTTTTTGAGCACTCATCAATTATCAATTGACTTGTATCCATGCCGAGATGACTTAATTGTAATCTATTCATTTCATACATTAACCAATTATGTTCCACTTGATCACGATAGTGTTGATTTAGGAATGCTACATGATAGGTAAAATAAACTTGTTAGTAATCTTCCATGTAGCTTATTCTCTCACCAAAATTATGAAATTGTTATTTCATAGACATTCTAGATTGAGGAATGGCTTTCCTTTCTATTGGAATGATGTTCATACCATATGTACGCTCAGCAAAAGAAGTCATATTCAATAATTCACTAGGTTGTATAACAACCTCATCTTTAGAATATAGTACCCCCACTTTTTTACATAAGGTAATTATAAGTTTGGGGGAAAATAAACCCATATAGTGACTATTTGCTAGTACCTTAATTCATTGGTGAATTATTGCTTCAACATTAATGGGCATCTTAGTGCAATTGCATACAACAAAATAACACTCTATCTATCAATAGTGATATAAGGTTTGATGGGCATCATCCTAAAACGTAAAATGTATTGCTAAATTCTTGAAATGTTTTCCAAATACTTTGCTTTGAAATCTTTATGTTTACCAACATCAAGTATCCATTCACCACCTTGAATAACCAAGGCTCCTAATACTAAAGTGTAATCTACATTACTAAGATACTACTCAAACTCACCTTCTCCAATATGTACTAAAAAAACGTGAGCATTTATATCATTTGGTCCATATGGAACTAGTATATTCATAACAAAAACTTTATCATCAATAATGTTGGGGAAATTTGGAGTAATATTCTTGAACTAGGGATTCAATAGCAACCTCTGGTTCCCCTACAAACTTTTTTCAACCTAGAATTGCTATTATATCAGTTATCCCAGTAGGTCCACCATTAAATTCCACCTCCCTTTCCAATATAAAACCTTTATTAACTTTTGTCACTTTTTCAAAGCGGATTTCAGCATCAAAATAGAAAAATTTTGAATTATCAAAATCTCCAAAATATGAAACCTCATTTCCTTTCCTATAGATGCCATTTTCAAATTTTAACCACAATATCTAAACAGGAGCTCACAAAAAAATTCATTAACACAGTTTAATCCAAATAATTCCTCACTCTCTTTATCCTAAATAGGGTTTTTGACTCTTAACAAATATATATATATATATATATACTTCACAAATTTTAGAAAATTTAAATTAATCAATTAAATTTCAAAAATTATGAAGACTTACTTTTAGTTGTTGAATATTTGAAGAAAATGAAGAACACCCCTTTGAAGATGAAAATCTTGAAGGAACTTGAAAATTTTGAAAATATTTTGAAAGAATGGTGGAAATTTGTTAGGAAATTGATTTTTAGAAAGAATTTGTGAAAGAAATTTGTAGAAATATGGGATTTTTAAGGGATTATGTGTGTTTAAGGGAAGTGAAAAGGTAGGGTTTGAGAAAAAAATGTGAGAAAGTGTGAGACAATGTTGTATTTCACGTACATGGAAAAGGATTATAGGCAAAAAAAAAATTAAACACGGGCCATAGTGTGCATTTTTTCATACCTCGACACAAATCATTTAAACTTCTACCTGTTGTAAATTTAAAAGTTCATCACGCAACGCACTAATATTTCATTCCAACAAGCATAAATATGTCATCCCATGGCTATTTCTCTCTTCCTTCTTATTTCTTTTCCCATATCTTTTTTAAATAAATAAGAGAACATTTAAAAAATTTTAAATATAAAAATAATTAATAACTCAGATATTTTAATATTTTAAAGGAAAATCACAATATTTATAATACAAAAAGCTTTTAAGATTTTGATAATAACAATTTTAAAACACTATTTCTATGACAATAGTGCCAAAAACTTGATGCATAGCATTTAGCCAGTTTTTTATGCTATTACTATATTCCTTTGCAATGTCACCAAAAACTTGATAGCACAAAATTATTGCTTACAAATTTTGTATAATTTATAAAATACCTTACAAATGCACAAATCACTTATAGAAAATGATAAGCATACTTTTAAGGTCGATCTAAATAGGAATCATATGGTTTTTAAATCATTCAATAAATTCTTAAAAATGAAATTAAAAACCTAAGTATCCTATCACGATTGTTTTTTTGTTAAGTATCTAAACTACTGACATACAAATAAAGATAGATTCAATAAAAATTTAAGCAATTACATATTTATCATGTAGTGGAGAATTTATGAGATATATTAGTTAGTTAATAATGCTTGTTCAAAATTAAGTAGCTTATTAAAGATATGAATTAAGATTATTAATTCTCCCTTTTTAATAAGAAATATTGTATGGCAAGGATCAAAATACTTTTTTTAATAATAAACTAGTTAACATCTTAAGGACAGGATAACCAATTGATTGATTATAAAATTATGATTTACTTACATGGAATTAATAAACCATATAATAACTACCTAAGGCTGGGCATGTAAGTTCAACTTTCATTTAAGGTGTCAAAGTTGGATTTATGATTTAAGTATCCAAAACTAACTTTGAGATATTAAAATTATTATAAAAGATATATCGTCAATATATCTTCAATAATAATTGTTATAAAATCTTTAAAATAGAGCTCAATCTAACTATAGAGTTGATATAGACTAAAATATTTAAGAGTACTACTCTAAATCAGATTTAAATAATTTAAATCCTAAATTTAACTCCCTTGTTTATTATGAAAAATACTTCTTTGATATATTTTATCATTTACAAACTATGTTTTTATCTTGATGAAGAAATAAAAATTAATTCATTTTACAAAAATGTATAATCTACTTTAATATTTTACAAGTGTAATAATATTATTAATATCCCATATTATTTATAGCAGACATGCTTAGTTTAATAAATGATCAATAAATTAAGCATATAGCATGTAAAACAACACTTAGAGACAATCTAAAAAGAATACATTTAAATATACCGCAACATAATTCTTTAGAATTGCTTCTATTTTGAAAAACCTGTAAAGAGAATTACGACACTATTTATTAAATTGAAACTAAAAACTATTAAATAAATAAAATTTGTTCAACTCGGTAACGAGAAAATAACTTTAAACTAATAAAAGAAAACCTTAAGAAAGCTAAGAAATATAAAAGAATAAGAGATTATTGAATTAGTGGATGATTTTTTACAATAAAAATAGAGTCATATTTATAGGGTAAGGAAAGGATAAAAATGTGAAAAATTTAACTTGGTGCCACAGCATACAACTTTTTCACACTGTGGCACACAATTCCTATACATGGTTTTAGGCACAGTCCACTTTAATCACACCGAGGTACATAATGTTTTCATTTGGTTGCCCGCATCATATCTTAGATATATTATATTTTTCCCTTTTTCCTTGTGTTGTGGATCACAAAAATTTCATGCCACGAAACACTCTAAACTGTAGCATTTTGGAACCTAAATTCCTTGTATTTTCCTTTCTCAATTTTAAAATATGTGTAAGTTTCACAAATATTTCATTTTAATCTTCCAAGCTGTAATGGAATGCTTCAAGTATAATTCTTCAAGTTGATTTATTTTAACACAAAAAATACCTAAAAAGCAACAAAATATACCTATGATTCTGAAAAGATCTATTTGCATAAAATGATAGCAAAAACATTAAATAAAAATCTATATAATCACTTAACATACATAAAATCACTATATATTAAGTGCTTTTGAGCACTTATAACTGGTATTTGTTGAATTTACTTGACATTTTTCGAAACAAAAAAATATCTTTTTTCATTGCTTTCCTTCTTTGCCACCAATCATGCCATCACCCTCACACCACCTTTGGTGAGGTCATTGGCGAGGTGGGTAGCAAGGTGGTTAGAAGGGTGGCTGGCTAAGTGCTAAAAATTCACCCTTATTAATTGTTTAATTAATTCAAAAATGTTGCCAAAACTCTACCAAACTTTCTATTAATTCAAATTCTGTATTCAATAATTACTTTAAAAGTGCTTCAATAATTGTGATATTTTTGTGTGAGCATATAATAGTTAGAGTAAATATTATTATGTGTTAAGTGAGTACATCTCTATATGAGTAGTATTCAAGGGTCGTGTTAGTTTATTCTACATATTACAATTTTGTGGTATCTGATCAATCACATTGGGTGGTGTCAATTATTAGGAAAATCCAGGTTTGTGTGTCAGACCAAGTCATTGTAGAAGTAACAAACAAGAGCAACAATAGGAAATCCGAATAGAGGTTCCATCTGATAGAGGTAATAAGGGTTTTATTTCTTTTAGAGTTGTAATTATTTTATTGATTAGTGAATTATTTGTTGTTGAGTGTTTCCTTAAACAACCTGAGGATGTTACCGCATAAACATAGTCTCTATATGTTTACCTCGTTATAACATGTGTTATGCATGATCTATCATTGTGCTAGTATAATCTGAGTTTGAATTGTGTATCTTACTGATTTGAATGCTTTTATATTCCTTATCTTCTTTTCAATTATCATATAATATTTGTTATTGAATGTTATCTATATGTTAAATATTATATCATCACTACTTTCGCTAAGTGTTCTATTTTAACCTTTTATCTTTCCCCTTTGTGTGGGCACGCGTTTTTAGGTATTTATATCTCCTTACTCTAGTTGTGTATCAAGTCATGGGCTTTTTCATGGATCAATTTGAAATAAAAAATACCTGAAAAATAACAAGACATACATGTGATTCCAAAAACATAGATTTGTTTAAATAATGATAAAATATGCAAATTGAAATTTATTTATTTCATTTAAGTGCAAATAAATCATATAATATTAGTAATTTTCAAGCACTCATTAGCCATTGTGGTTTTGAAGATGATATAAATGAACAAGACCTAAAACAAACTTCTTTATGAGCATATTAAGTCTAAATAGCAAGTAAAATTGCTTTATAGAGTCTTGAACAAAAGGATAAAGAGTTGAGCATACTGAAAACCACTCTTAAGGAAACAAAATCCTCAATTAGTTCTTATCATAGTGATCTCATGAAAAAGTGTTGGATTATTGAGAAGAGATACTTTAATATTCAAGTGGAATTTAGCACTAACCTCTCTAGACCAAAGTATCCATAGGAAAAGTTAAAACAAACTTGAGTCTACTGAAATAACTGATATGACTATCAGTTCTGATCCTTTTAATGATTAGACTCACCAAATTACCCTTCTACAAAAGAGGGTAATTGTACTTGAAAGTGATAAATAGTAGTTGGTAAATACTATTTTTGGTAAGGTTGTGGAGATCAGGCAGTATCATTAAACTCTAGTGCTACATCCCATTGGTGGGAGAAATTTTATTAATTGTTTGCTATGTGCAAAATAGAGTGTCTAAATCTACTAGTAAAATTTCACCATATGAAATTTTGAAAAATAAGAAACCTAACTTAATTTATTTTAAAACTTGGAGTTGTTTAGCTTATGTTAGGATCCCTTATCCTAAAATAAATGAACTTACTAGTAGAGTATATGAATGTGTGTTCATAGGATATGCTATGAATAGTAAACATTGATAAATTATATGACTTAAATGATCATATAGTTATAGAATCAAATGACACTGACTTTTATGAACATAGGTTTCCCTTTAAATTGAAGAATAGTGAGAGCTCATCTTTTAGTAGTTTACCCATAACTAGAACTAGTGAACAAAATGAGGAATTAGATATGGAAATTAGAAGTAAACAAAATTGAACCTCTATGGATTTTGGGTCTGATTTTTATGCATATGCTTTAGAGGAAGATCCCTAAACTCTTTAAGAGGCCTTATCTTCTTTAGATGTCAACATATGGAAAGAAGCCATAAATGATGAAATGGACTCTCTTGAGTATAATATAAATTGGCATTTAGTTGACTTACCTCTTGGTTGCAAAACCATAGGATGTAAATGGATGTTGAGGAAGAAATTAAAACTTGATGGTACTATTGAAAAGTACAAAGCTCATCTTATAGTCAAAGGGTATAGGCAAAGAAAAAAATGTAGATTTCTTTGATACCTTTTCACCTGTAACACGAATAACTTCCATATGTGTGTTTTTCTCTCTTGTTGCTATACATGATTTAGTAGTGCACCAAATAGATGTTAAAACTGCCTTTGTAAATGGTGACTTAGAAGAAGAGATTTATATGAACCAACTTGAGGCTTTGTTATCCCAGGTCAAGAAAATAAGTTTATAAACTAGATAAATCCTTTTATGGTCTAAAATAAGTACCTACGCAATGGTATGAAAAATTTAATAATCTAGTTATCTCACATGGATTCAAAATGAATGAAAGTGAAAAATGCATTTATTATAAATCAGAAAATGACATTTGCACTGTTATATGTTTATATGTGGATGACATGGTTATTTTTGGGTCAAATATTAATGTTGTGAATAATGTGAAAATTTTGCTGTATGCTTACATTGATATGAACCTTGGATTACATTATAAGAAGTTTTCTGCTATTCCAAAAGGTTACAACAATGCTAATTGAAACACCTTATCAGAAGACTCCAAAGCAACTAGCAGCTATATATTTAGCATTGTTGGTGGAGTTGTTTCTTAAAAGTCTAAGAAACAGATAATTTTGGCTCAATCTATGATGGAGTCTAAAATGATAGCACTAGCTACTACTAGTACAGAAGCAAGCTGGTTAAGAAGTCTATTAGCTGAGATCCCTTTATGGAAAAGACTGATACCAGCTATCCTGATCCACTATCATAGTACTATGATTATTATAAAGATTCAGATTCGTTATTATAATGGAAAGAGATGACAGACACATCATAAGCATAATATTGTTAGAGAATTTCTCTCTATAGGAGTTGTAAAAGTGGATCATGTACGTACTGATGAAAATTTGGCTGATTCTTTAATGAAAGGATTAATAAGAGAGAAGGTTTTCAAAACCTCAAAAGAAATGGGACTGATGTCCGTAGAATGAAGATTCGTTCATAATGGAAACCCAACTTATTCACTAGATATCCCAAGAAATTAGTTTACTAGGTAATAACAAGTCCAAAAGTGATATGAAATGAGTCATGCTATTTTGAAGTCACATTCTATTTTATTAGAAGCATGAACTCCTGAAGCAATAGAAAGGGTGAGTTAATTATTAACTCTTTAATAAGTTCTATACTCTATGTGGAATGGAGTACATAGCTACAAGAGTACTCTTGATAGACTCACCCATGTGAATGTGGAAGTGTGACGGCTTCTTATGAAATTTTTGGGAAATATTTACTAAAGCATTCATGGAAAGGTTATGTGTGTAATGTTGTTAAAGATAGAGTTAAATACTAAGAGTTACTCTAGTATATTCTAAAGCATCAACACTATGCAAAAGTTCAAATCAATACTCTTTTTGGTGATGCACAATCTTATACTTTTAATTGATCGGTTGCTCGATGAAAACTATGTTTAGATAAAGTTCAAGTGGGGGATTGTTGGAAATAGTGTGAATTTAAATAATAAAAAATTGATGAAAATAAGTGCTAAATTTTACTCTCTTAAAATGTTGTCCCACATTACTATTTTACATCTCTTAAGAGGTATTTAAATGGAGAAAGATTTACAATAGAGATTGGACCCTAAGAGGCACCCATTTTTGTGAAAGGGGAGAGGACCTAGGTAATTATGGTTCCATACACGTGTGCGCGCTGCCGCTGTTGTCTTTCCGATCGACTGACCTTATCGTACTATACCGAGCTATCCTGAGTGCATATGTGTGAGGTGATCGTTATTTTACAATAATTAGAAATTCCATTCTTATCCAAACTACATCACCCATAATATGATTGTTATTTTGTGACCTTTTTCTTTTGTGATTATTATTTTGTGAACATTAACTTTCGTATTTTTTCAGTTATAAAATAGGGCTATAGCTCTATATTTTAAGATAAAACTAAAAAATATTTCGCTTTATAGCAAAATCAAGAAAACAAAATTTTAATTGTTTTTTCAATTTTTCGAGCAACATAAGTACTTTAGAGGTATACAATTCTAGACTGCTTTATCCTAAGATGACGAGGTTGAGTATACTTCACAAATTTGGATATAGCTACAAAACTTGAATAATTTTTAATTTGTATATCTTTATTATAGTTTTCTGATTTAGATATTTCTCATGAAACTTCCTGATATACAGGGTGAGAAAAATACATGATCATAGTTCGTGGAACTATGGATTGAGAGAGAGAGAGAGAGAGAGAGAGTTTAACATTTACTGCATCGAGAACGAAATCGAAGCCAAGATCTAACAAGAGTGACTTTAGTAAGTCATAAGTAGGGTAAGAGGTTTTGATATCAGCCTTAATGCGTTCCTTTTTCTTACCACAAACAAGCTAATTTTTGCATTTGGGCACTTCAAATTTATTTAACCTTTAATTCAATAAACATAAGGAAAGAAGCAGTTGTTCTAAGTTTACTAATGCTTTTTCTTATGGACTTCAGTAGCTGCTTCGCTTTCTCCTAGGTGTCAACTATGAAAGTAGATACTTAATTAATTTCCCCTATTTATAGCTATTTAGTGGAACTTGGTTGTCTTGCTGAATAATGGGAGGATGTTGAAGCTATTTTATAGCCATTCAGTGTAACCTGAAAAGTTTTTCTTTAAAGGCTACAAATAAGATTTTCAATTTTTTTCCGAGAAATGGGATTTTCAATTATTGATGAATATTAATTTTTTTTTCATTATCTTGTCTTTAAATCGACCCTTTTTTATTTCCCCTTTTTATTCAAGAGTCATTCATATAAGTTGTTATATCCTGATTATGTGTTACTACTTTGTACTTATTGAAACTACACATTTATGTAGATAACATTTTCTTAATTCAAGATCCCGGCAGGTGATGTCCATGCTAGGAAACTCTTATCCTACTGCCCGAGGTCGACTTTCTCAAAGGCACTTTATGACTAGTAACAACATTGTAAAGATAAAGAAAAAGATGACAAATGTATAATGAGATAGTAACCTTGTTATCAAATAATGATGTTTTATATGACACACTTAGAACAAGGGAATAAGTATACGATGAACGTCCTAAGGATTACTCCTGATAAGTTTGGTATTGTTTTCAAAGAAGCAAAAGAGAAATACTATTAAAGTTATATTCTAAGTTGATTTTCAATTAAAATATTACATAGATATTTATAAATTCTTAAAAATAACATAAATTATAGATAATAAAATATAAATATAAAACTCTAAATATTATTGCTGAAAATTGAATAAAAAATGCTATGAAATAAAGTGAATATTAAACATACCAAATAAAATATGAAACAAAGAAAGTTAATTATTTGGCAAATTTCTTGACATTGCTTTAAAGTTATTTTTGACTAAATAAACTTCTAAATTATGAAAATATTATCTCTAAAAATAATGTATCCCATTAAGTTTTGTAACACATTTTGTTAAATTGGATACCGGATAGGAAAATATATGGCAAATATATTGACAACTACTGAATAAACTTCACAAATTTAGGATTTTTTTTGTTTGTTCATTTTACTTCATGTTTAAGCAGTCCAAATATCTTATAATTATGTACATACTTGTTTCATGACCCATTTAGTTATTCTTGACTAATTTTTGATGATTCTCCTTGGTCAGTTGTCAAGTCGATCTAGTTTTGCTGGAGAACCTCAAGAACAACTAGGTAAAGGAAAGGGAGAATGGGTTTTTTACTTGTAAAATTTATCTGCTACATGGAGTATAACATTGAGAAAAAATTCCAAGTTCACTTCGAAAACAAGGCCTTGGTCCCATTGTTCAACAGAACCAAGAATTCAGCATCCAAAATGAAGATTTTGCAACTTTTCCAGGCGTTATTCCTTTGGGTGCTCTACTTGCACAGGATGTATGTAAGTTTTATGTTTACTTGCTATAATGATTGGAAAGTTTGAATTGATTTCTTTTAATAGAGTAAATGAGATTGTTTGTGTGTATTTACCATATTTTAATATGTTCTACAGGTAATTCTGATTATGTACTGGATATGCACCAGGAAGAACAACTTCATGACAATACAATGTTAGAGAAGCAATTGAACCACTTCTCTGTGGGTCTTTAACGAAAGATTTTCATTTGTTATTTGATGACGGCTTAAAAATAACTAAAATTACTATAATTTAATGTATTATAATTGATTAAAAAGATTTATATTTATATTATTTTATCATATTTTTATAAAACTTTATCTTTTCGAAATCACTGGTATTTTTATTATTTTTTAGGTATTTACGCCTCAAAATTAAATTAAAGATTTAAAGAATAATATTTGAGGCAATACATGACAAATATGCTAAGAAACAAATGAGAAAAAAAAATGAAAAAATGGACAAAACTATCCTTAGTCCTCCCCGCGTCCACGCCCATCCTTGGCGCACAACGCTGAAGTCCGTGCGCAGCTGCCCCCACAATGCTGAAGTTTTCCCACAACTACTCGCACAATGCTAAAGTCTGCATGCAGTCGCCAATACAACGCCGAAGTCTGCTTGCATCCACCTGCACAACACCTTAGTCTGCACGCAATCGCTCACATCACGCCGAATTCTTATGTGCACCACTACATGTGTCAGCGCCTGCATCAAAACTTATCAATTATGTGTCAGCGCCTATGACAACGTCCATCCATTATGTGTTTTAAGTCTTTTTTTATCATTTTTTTTCCATTTTTTTATCCTTTTCCTCATCTATAAATATTTTCTCTCGCCCATTGTAAAGAACACATCAAGAAACAATTTTCTTAGCTCTTTCTTTCTCTAGCTTTCTCTCTCTAAAAAGTTTTTTTAGTTTTTTTTTAGTTTAAAATTTTAAAGTTCTTCTCTTTTTGAGAAGAACTAGCTATGCTTTTACAAATTTCTAGATTTTGATTCAATAAACGAAAATGTAAATCAGTTTGCAGGTTTTCCAGCAACAGAATTAGTATCAAAGTGTTGTAAGTTTTTATAGTTATTTTTTATGTTTTATTCTTATATGTTATATTTAATTTGTTTGTAATTAAATTTAACATGGTTGGTTGTTTGTAAACATGATATAATAATAACGTTGTTATGCTTATGAAATATTAAATAGGTAAAAATCTCTATAAAATAAATTTATTTTGTTTTTATTCAAGTTTTTATATTAATAATGTTAGAGAGAAATAAATTATTTTTCATTACAAACTTAAATCTGAAAATTAGATTTTAAGGTTTAATTATATCGTCTCATTTAGAGTAGTGCTTTTTTATTTGATGGTACAATCGTCCGGCAGTTAGAGTGAAACTATATTTCAAATGTTTTTATAAGAACTATTACTTGAAAATGTATTGACAACATATTTTTAATAATGGGTTTAAAACTTGAAAGTTAGTAATCGGATAGTTATTTGCCTAGGTTTATTTTGGATACTTTAAATAAAGTTTAAAATGTCAAACCCTATCAAAGGTGGCATTTAAATGCTTTATTTTCAATCTCTTAAAAAAAGAATTAATTTAATTAACTAAATTAATTATCGACCTTGTTAATTGATTTTTTTAATCAACAAAGCATATCTAACTCCACCAAAGGTGGTATTCATATAAAAAAGAGAGAATCAATACATATTAATTTATATATTTAATAACCTAAATAATATAAGCAAACACAATTAACTTAATTATTATATCTATAAATACTACACTATTATAAATAATCATAAATATTTATTGAATCCATATTTATTTTTATTTTTACATTATTAGATTGGGAAACACAAACCAAAATATTGTGACTGGATGTTTATGATTTAATTTTGTTTTTAAAAGTTTGAATAATAAATTAAAAACCACATATATTCCTTCCTTAGATTGACCTTGTGAGTATACTTTTCATTTTCTATGAAATGATTCGTGCACTTACGAGAGTCTTACAAATATAAAACCAAAGTTTGGGCAAGATCGGCAATGCCAATTTTTCTTATCAAGTTTTTGGCGCCGCTGTTGGGGAAGGAATAACATTTTTCAAAAAAAAAATTAAAAATATATATCTATATTAGATTTGAATTCTAAGTTCATAAAATAAAAATATATAAATATATATAAAAAAGTAACTGTGTAATAGCATGAAAAGTAAAGATCTAAGATAGTTTTGTCTAGGAGACTAGTTCTTGGAAGCCTTTGTGCCACTAGTATTTCTTGGGAACGTTGTTCTGTTTAGGAGAATGGCTTTTAAGGAGGTTTTTCCCTACCATTCTTTCCTGGAAGTACTCTTTATTAATATTGATTATGTTATTTAACTTAGAAATTAACTTGTTTGTTTAGTAATTTTGTATTAAATACTATGTAAATTTTCTCTAAATTTTTGTATGGTTATTTTATTATTCTTTTTCTTGACATGTGTTTTAAATTTACACTTTCAATAGTCTATGCATGGTAGGAGGTCCTTAGGAAACCCTTTTACACCATACATAGATAATATTCAAAATTTTAAACAACTATCCATAAGGCTGGATTATAACCATCAGCTTATTTTTGAGACAAACACAGAACCAAGCCTTAATCTTTTACCGGAACCAAAAGAAATGGGAGAGAACCCACATGTTAGGGAAACCACTATGAAGGAGTTTACAAGGCCAATAATTGGCACGGAAACTTCCGCTATCCAACTAGGTAAGGCTTCTCGGATTTATGAACTACAAAATATTCACTTTTCTATCCTTCCTTCATTTTATGGGCTACCTAATGAAGATTCTCTTTCCTTTATTAGGGACTTCTATGCCATAGTCTAAACCTTCCCCTTCAATATTCTAAACGAGGATCAGCTTAGAATGAGATGTTTCCCCTACACCTTGAAGGACAATATCAAAGTTTGGTTGATGTCACTCCCCCCCAGGTTCTTTGATGACAAGGGAGGACATTTACAACAAATTCATGGGAAAATTCTACTCCTACCAAAAAACATCATAGTGAAGAGGAAAGATTGCTACTTTCTCTCAGATGGAAAAAGAACCATTTCATGAAGCTTAGGATATGTTCAAAATGTTCCTCACTCAATGTCCATATCACAACTTTCCCTTATAGTTATAGAATCAATTCTTTTATCATGGACTTACGTAGCAATACTAGTTTATTGTCGACAACGCTGCCGGAGGAGCAATGGGAGAGAAGACAGCCTCAGAGATGTATAGCCTCTTTGAGATGTTGGGTTCTAATTCGCAATAGAAAAGTTCACGAGTGAGAAAAGGTGGAGTTCATGAAATCAATTCTAGCAATGAAGTTCAACAACAACTTATTCAATTAACCAAGCAAGTTGCCTTTCTCACTATGCAAACTAACACCAACAATTAACATTATGGTTTATGTAGCAACATGAGACATGGTTCTAAAGCCTGTCCATATCAAGGAGAATGACCAATTGGACCTAAACAGGTTAATGTATTGAAAGCATATCAATAGAGACCAAGATTCGACCCTAATTCAAATACCTACAATCCTGGGTAGAGAAATCATCCTAACTTCTCTTGGAAGTAAAACTACCCTCCTTTTGCCCATAGCTCAAATAAGCCTGGCTAGCAATTCTCCCATCCCATTCCAAGAAGCATTCCCAGTAAACCAACCCTAGAGGACAACTTGATATTCAAGTTTGTAGAGAAAACAGTCTAATACCAATCAACAATTGGACTCTGTGGAAGCTTCTAATAGTTTAGCATTTGCAAAAACAAAGCAAAGACTAATTGAATGGTCAAATTGGATCAAATAAATTCAATGAAGAGGAGACATTGAGTTTTTCATTCTGCAATCTCCAAGAAACATCTTACTTGAAGACGATAAATTTTAGTCCTAAGTGAGAGGTAACCCATTATTGTATTTTCCTTTTTTATTTTTTTATTTTAAGAATGTGTATAATAAAATTCAAATGAAATAATAAAAATTTGTTTGTTTCAAAAATTGTGTCTATTCTTTAAATTTAGCATAATAAAAAAAATATATTTAATTAACTTAGATTTTCACTTAACTTAATTAATATATATTTTCACTTTAAAAATAATAGTAAATAAATATTAAGAAAATATAAAAGATAAAAAAAAATAGGTTCCTTGTGTCTTTCTACTTTAAGCCTATACATGTTTTTCATGGGAGATGCTGGAAATAGGTGGAAAATGATGAAGGACTATGTGTTGCCTCTTTTAGGAGAACATAAAACATGCAAGTATACACGGTCACAAGTAATAAAATTTGATAAGTGAGTTATCGTTCCCACGGAGATTTGTCACTATAATTTGTTGAGTACTAAAATTATCTCTCTCTGATTTTATCCAAAACGATCGTTGATTGGAACAAATTTAAGAAAAGAGTTTAATAACAAAATAAAAGAAATCTAGGATTGCAGTTTTTCACCAAATTAATCCACTCTAATCATGTTATTTTATCTTGATTTATATTTTTATAGTACATTTAATTTGTCAACCAAAAACTTCTAATTTTATCCATACATCTCTTCCGAGCTATGTATAGACACACCTCGTTAAATTAATTCACTATATTCCTATGAGAATTAAATTCACCAAGATTCATTATGTTTTAATTTCTCAAATGGCCACACATACAATTAGGGTATATTCCTATCCTTCATCATACATGTCATTCTATCCATGAGCAATATACACAAAAATGCCTCTTCCAAGTTTATTTAAGTGCCACTGATCATTTGATAAAATTCGTAAATAATCAAAAGCATTAAGCACAAATAGAATAAACAAACCGAACGTCTTATAAATCTTTCAAAAATAATTAAATCAAAACTTCATAAATTTAGATCAAATGCAACCCTAGAAAAATTAAATTACTTCATAAATAAAAATAAAAATTAAAGCAGTTAAGGAATTTCGCTCAAGAACACAAAGAAAATTAAAACTTCATCTCCTCTTAAATATTTGGCACACTCAGAACACAACAGAAGCCAAAAATGGCTTCTGCGTGTTCCACAATCCAGAACAAGAACCTAAAAACGAACCCCTAAACTACACCTCCAAATTTTAGCAATAAATACCCTATTTATAGCTCCAAAAATACATCTAAAAAATATACATTTTTTCTTTAATTACGCAGACACGCGTATGGGAAATGGGATATCGAAATTATTATTTAAACATACGCGTGAGAGACATCAAAACAGAGGGCGCCATTTTTGATCTTTTTTAATTCAATCTACGTCCCACGTGTCAAAGTTGGATTTGCTGCAAGGAAAGGTGGGACACATGGCAGCATCTCGTTGGGTACTAAGAACGGGCGCATGCGGAATTGTACCACGGGATAAGCGGTGCCGAGAAAGTGGGGGATAGCTACTGGGACGCGTGCGTGATTCTACGCTTTTGTGTTCATCGAAACATGCCACGTGGCAGTACATGATTTTCTGAAGGGGAACTTGGGACATGTGGTAGACTTTAAATAGCTGGAGGGAACGATTGCACGTGGTTCCCCTGTACGAGATCATGCCCTTTGGCAGACGCGTAACTGACATGTGGGCCCCACCCTACACGCCGGCATGCGAGGTAGGTGGGCCCCACTAGCGCGCCAAGCCGCGTAAACCCTTAAATCCATGTTCACTCTCTTTTGTCGCGCTTGTAATCCACGCGCCTCATCGTATCCGTTGATTGTCTGATCGAACGGTTGGTGTCGCCTATAAATAATGGTGCACGTGGCTTCCTTTTCCTGCACAGAATATAAATTTCCTTAATTGCATTTTGACCCACAAATTTAATTCAAATTACATTTTAAACTTTCTTTAATTACAATTCAGCCCTTTTCTAATTTAAATTAAATTCTAAAACTTTTATTAATTAAAATTAAGCCTAATATTAATTTAAATTATATTTTAGATTTTTATAAATTGTAATTAAGCACTTTTTTATTTGAAATTATATTTTTGGACAAAAATTTGCAATTAAGTACGTTTTCGATTCAATTTATTTAATTTTCTTCAAAATATATTCCTTAACACATAAAGAGAAAATATTAATTTATTTAACTAAAATTAACCAAAAATATCAAGAACATAGCAATTATAATTAATAAAATAGATAAAAATAACTATATAAAATACAGTTATCACTATGCAATGCCAATCATTGGCAATGTCACTTTCTCCATACAATTGCAAGAGGGTGCAAGGAACTATGAATTAAAAAAAGATTCATTATTCTTTGTTGCCTTCCTTTTAGGGTGTCCGTAATGAAGACCTTTTTGCATTTAATTAGAGAATTCTATGCTATTGTCCAAACCTTTCCACTAAAGGGAATTAATGAAGATCAACTTAGGATGAGGCGTTCTCCTTACATCCTCAAGGATAAAGCTTGGTCATGGTTCATTACTCTACAGTAGGGTTCTCTAACAACTTGGGAGGCAATTTATGAAAATTTTATGGGTAGGTTCTATTCCCATAAAAAGACTATTGATTTAAGGATAAAGATAGCAACATTTTCTCAAATGGATGAAGAGCCTTTTCATGAATCTTGGGAAAGATTCAAACTCTTTTTCATTCAATTTCCTTATGATAGCTTTCCATTACAACTACAAAACCAATTCTTTTATGATGGATTGACACTGTAGAGTCAATACATGGTTTATAATGCTGCTAGAGGTGATATGGGAAAAAGTACCACAAAGGAAACCTATAATCTATATGAGTTGTTGGGCTCTAACTCCCATTAAAGAAGTATTAGAAGGAGAGCATGAGTCAATGAAGTTGGCTCCGTTAAATAGATGACCTCATAAATTTTTGAATTGACTAAGCAAGTGCAACTTCTCACTACCCACCAAATGCCAAATCAAGAGTGTTTGAAGTGTGTTTTTCAATTGGGCATGATGCTCGTAATTGTTTATATACATTTGATTCTAGTGTGGCTACCATAGAGGAAGTCAAATCCTTTCAAAGGTATCATCCAAACACCTATAATCACCCTAACCATCATTGGACACAAAACAATTACCAAGCCTACACCTAATGTCAAACACTAAGGCCAAATAAAAACAACCCTTACGCATCAATTCAATATTTTAAGCCAACCTTAGAGGATAGCTTGAATTATTTTATTCAAGTTAGTCACAATAATCAATTGATGAATAATCAAAGGTTAAACATCATGGAGGCTTTGGTTAAAAGGATTGAATCTAACCAAAGCGAAGGATGTAAGAACCCTTTGAAGTGGTAAGGTAGTTGTTGCGTGTTTTTCAACACACGAACTCGTGCAAGTATACACGGTCGCAAGTAATAACATTTATAAGTAGAGTATCGATCCCACGGAGATTTGTTACTATAGTTTGTTGAATACTAAAATTGTATCTCTCTGATTTTATCCAAAACAATCGTTGATATGGAAAAAGGTAAAAAGAAAATAAGAGAACTCTAGGATTGCAATTTTTCACCAAAATATTCCACTCCAATCATATTACTTTCTTTGGATTTATATTTTTTGGTACATTTAATTTGTCAACCGAAAACTTCTTTTTTTTATTCATACATCTCTTCCGAGCTCCGTACAAACACACCTCGTTAAATTAATTCACTATATCTCTATGAGAATTAAATTCACCAAGATTCATTAAGTTCTAAGTTTTCAAATGGCCACACATACAATTAGGGTATATTCCTATCCTTCATCATACATGTCATTTTATCTACGAGCAAAATATACACAAAAATGCCTTTCTCAAGTTTATTTTTATGCCACAAATCGTTTTGATAAAATTCGTAAATAATCAAAAAGCATTAAGCGCAAGATAAAACGAACAAATCGAACGCCTTATAAATCTGTCAAAAATAGTTAAAATCAAAGCTTCATAAATTTCGATCAAAGGCAACCCTAGAAAAATTAAATTCTTTCATAAATTAAAATAAAAGTTACAACATATGCAGAAAAATTAGAAGAAGAAGAAAAGAAGTTAAAACATCACATAGAGCAAATATTTGGCACACGCAGAACACAACAAAAGCCAAAAATGGCTCGCGTGTTCTCACTCAAAACCGAACACTACAAAATTTCTAAACTAAATAAAACTTTTCTCCCACCAAACTAAAAACTAAAAAAACTTCCAACCAAAAAAACTCTAAACTCCCTTACAACTAAAAACTATCTCCTATTTATAGCAAAAAACATATATCAATAAAATATTAAATTTAAATCTACGCGGGGGACAAAAATGTGTGGCGAAAATAATAAATTAAACGCGTGGGGGACAAAAATTGTATCGAAAATGGGATCGAGGGACGCTGAGCGTTTCTGTTTTAATTCTCTTCCACGCCGCCACATGTCACTTTCTCGATTCGGCCGAAAGATTCCCTAAGGCCACGTGCGTAACATGATTGGCTACACAAACCGATTGCAAGTAGGAGCGGCGTGATTGGACGGGCGCCGAAAAAGTGAAGCAACCACCGGAAACGGGCGTGATCCAGCGGATCGCGCCCATTGTAAATAGCTACGTGTCGGCCTTTCATTTGCTTCAATATTCGTGGGACACGTGGCGCATTCTTATTCTCAGAATACCGAGGATGCAATCCGCTACCATAACCCGCGTCACACGGGATTTTTACACGAATGCGGCTCGGTGCATGCCATGCTTGGATGGACACGCTTCAATCCTGACCGTCGATTCGATCCAACGGTCGTCGATCACCTCGGGAATACGGCCCGAACGTGTGGGTCCCATTTCACGCCCACCGCGCGACTGCTGGGGCTCCCACCGGCACGCCGAGCCGCGCGAAGACCGGCCCACGCGATTTTTCCTCGTTCTGCCTGCACTCTCACAACTGACCGTTTGAAGCTTTGATCGGATGGTGGGTGATGCACGTTGTGATTTGTGCGAGTGCGATTCATTTCCTGCGCAGAAAATTCAAACTTTTATTAATTATATTTTGACCCACAAATTTAATCGAAATTACATTTTGCACTTTCTTAAATTATACTTAAGCCCTTTGCTAATTTTAAATTAAATTTTTAAACTTTTAATAATTATAATTAAGCCCAAATTTAATTTAAATTTTATTTTCAATTTTTATAAATTGTAATTAAGAACTATACTATTTGAAATTATATTTGTGGACAAAAAATGATGAAATTAAGTACATTTTGGTTACAAATTATTTAATTTTATTAAAAATGTATTTTTTGCAAATAAAAGGAAAATATTAATTTATTTAACAAAAATTAATAAATATTAAACGAACATAGCAATTATCATTACTTAAGTTTTTGCTAGTCCTCGAGCAAAAGGAAGAAATAAAACAAAGATAAACTGCATTTAAAATAGTGATTTTCAAAATATTTCTTTTATACATTACAAATAACATAACTCAAAGAAATAAAAGAATTTTATCTAAGCATCAAAATCAATTTAAAAGTATATAACCTTTTTACAATGAACTTTTAAGTGTGTGTGTGAAGTCTTTTCAAATTTCATCACATGCAATCCGGATCAGTTTATACAAATATAAAATCAAACAAATTATCATGAAATCACAAATCTCATAGTCTATTTTTCATTTCTCTCTCCACTAATGTAGACAAACACAAAACACTAAATCAATAGGACTTCAATAAGCTTGTAATGTATGGCTTAGGCAAAGGTAGGAATGAAGGATAAAATTTAGCTTAAAACTTTTCCCGAGCATAACATTTCAGGATTGAAAAAGATAATTCTATCATCGCAATAATTACAACCCGATTTGTGGTTTATCATCACATACACCATATTTGTTTTTTTTTTATTTCTGCTTTTTTTTCTTTTCTGATTTCTTTTCTTCCTTTTTTTTCAGAATCTTTTTTTCTGCTTTTTTTTTCCAGTAACCCCTTTTTTTCCGATATATCCTTCAACATTAACTCACAATTGTAACATGTTAGTGGAATAAGAACAATAGGTATATCTACACACATATATATACTTTTTAGATAGACTTTTGAAATGAGAAATATATATATATATATAAACTTTTAAGCTCAAAAGGGGTATACTATAGATAATGCATGAAAAGGTAGATAGAAAGGCTCAAACGATCCAAAGATGGCCTAAATCATTTTCTTAGTTAAATGTTATCTATAATTTCGCCTCGAGAGAAAATCAAACAAATTCTAAGAACTGTAACACCACAAAAATCAATCGAATTTCATACTCTCATAAACATTCTCTAAATTAGCATAGCAATTCAAAAGTCAAGACTAGTGCTCATGAATATTAATTCTTGTAAAAATGAAACATACGTAAAATTTATTCATCGCTTAGACAATATTCAAATGTTTCAAGGAGATATGCATCATTTAAATCGAAGAAATAAAAATATATCACTGTTCATAGCAAATTATCTTCAATCACCCAAACAAACAAAAAATAATTTCACAAGCAATAACATCCAGAAAGTATTTTAATTAGGTTCAATATAACCACCACCCCCAAACTTAATATACACATTGTCCTCAATGTGTGAAAGTTAAAGAACATATGAGATGGGTTTAAGAAACTTCCTGGTTTGTTTGATTGATTAAGCCAAAATAGATTTATTACCTCCACTTTGCACCTACGAAAAAGAAAGAAATAAAATAACAACATAACAAAATAAAAAAAACAACACATCGAAAAAAAATATATATATAAAACACATGGGTTGCCTCCCAAGAAGCGCTTGTTTTATAGTCTTCAGCTTGACTTCTCAATTTGTTTTTCTGTTTGTAAGTTAAGATTTGTGTGTCAAACAAAATCTTAACTTACGAGAAAATTGAAAAATAAATTAAGAACCAATAACCAACTTTTTTTATTTTTATTTTCTTTTGTGAATTATGATTTGCGTGTCAAACAAAATCTCAAGCCACGAGAAAATTGCAAAATAAAATAAACAAACAAAAAAAAATCAAATTTATTTTTCTTTATGTGAGATAAGATTTGTGTGTCAAACAAAATCTCAACCTACTTCAGAAAATTGAAAAATAAATTAACATGCTAAATTAATTTTTTTTTTGAATTAAAATCAGATTGATTGGTATTAATATCAACAATAAAAATAGTAAAACAACCATCAAGAACGGGCGCCTAAAAAACTTGTGCGTGTTTTTCAACACACGAACTCGTGCAAGCATTCCCGGCCGCAAGTAATAACATTTATAAGTAGAGTATCGCACCCACGAGGATTTGTTACTATAGTTTGTTGAGTACTAAAATTGTTTCTCTCCGATTTTATCCAAAACAATCGTTGATATGGAAAAAGGTAAAAAGAAACTAAGCGAACCCTAGGCTTCCACTTTTTCACCTACATTTTCCCCTCCAATCTTATTCCTTTCTTTGGATTTATATTTTTTGGTACATTTATTTTGTCAACCGAAAACTTCTTTTTTTTTTATTCATACATCTCTTCCGAGCTCGTACAAACACACCTCGTTAAATTAATTCACTATATCTCTACGTAGAAATTAAATTCACCAAGATTCATTAAGTTCTAAGTTTTCAAATGGCCACACATACAATTAGGTAAGATATTCCTATCCCCGTGATCATACATGTCATTTTATCTACGAGCAATATACACAAAAATGCCTTTCTCAAGTTTATTTTTATGCCACAAATCGTTTTTGATAAAATTAAGTAAATAATCAAAAAGCATTAAGCGCAAGATAAACGAACAAATCGAACGTCTTATAAATCTATCAAAAATAATTAAAATCAAAGCTTCATAAATTTGAATCAAATGCAACCCTAAGAAAAATTAAATTACTTCATAAAATTAAAATAAAAATTACAACATATGCGTTAAAAATTAGAAGAAGAAGAAAGAAAAGAAATTAAAACATCACATAGAACAAATATTTGGCGTACACATGAAAACACAACAAAAGCCAAAAATGGGTTCTGCGTTCTCAGCCCAAACCCGACCACTACAAATTTTCTAAACTAAATAAAACTTTTCTCCCACCAAACTAAAAACTAAAAAAACTTCCAACCAAAAAAACTCTAAACTCCCTTACAACTAAAACCTATCTCCTATTTATAGCAAAAAAAATACATCAATAAAATATTAAATTTAAATCTACGCGGGGGACAAAAAGGTGTGGCGAAAAAAATAATTTAAACGCGTGGGGGACAAAAATTGTATCGAAAATGGGATCGAGGACGCTCGCACGTTTCGTTTTAATTCTCTTCCACGCCGTTGCCACGTGTCACTTTCTCGATTCGCCGAGAGATTCTAAGGCCACACGGCGTAACATGATTGGCTGGCTTAGGTGCAAACCGTAGGAGCGGCGCACGAGGATCGGGCGCGAAAAAAGTTCAACAACTGAAACGGGCGTGATCCGGCGCGGTCGTGCCATTGTAAATAGCTACGTGTCGCCTTTCATTTGCTTCAATATTCGTGGGACACGTGGCGTATTCTTATTCTCAGAATATGCGAGGATGCAATGCGCTACCATAACTCGCGTCACAATGTGATTTTTACACGGCTCGGTCGCGCCGGCGATGCTTGACGTGGACGCGCTCAATCCGGGACCGTCCGATTTGATCCAACGGCTGCGTCGATCGCCTCGGGACCCTACGGCCGACGTGGGTCCCATTCTCGACGCCGGCCTCGCGCGACAAGGCCCTCTGCACGCCGAGACGTGCGAAGACCGTCCACGCGATTTTCCTCGTCCGGTTTGCACTGCTAAATCCCGACCGTTTGAAGCTGATCGGACGGTGGGTGATGCGCTGCCAGATTTTGCGCGAGTGCGATTCATTTCCTGCGCAGTAAAATTCAAACTTTTATTAATTATATTTTGACCCACAAATTTAATCCAAATTACATTTTGCACTTTTTTAAATTACACTTAAGCCCTTTGCTAATTTTAAATTAAATTTTTAAACTTTTAATAATTATAATTAAGCCCAAATTTAATTTAAATTTTATTTTCAATTTTTATTAATTGTAATTAAGAACTATACTATTTGAAATTATATTTGTGGACAAAAAATGATGAAATTAAGTACATTTTGGTTACAAATTATTTAATTTTATTAAAAATGTATTTTTTGAAAATAAAAGGAAAATATTAATTTATTTAACAAAAATTAATAAATATTAAACGAACATAGCAATTATCATTACTAAAATTGATGAAAATAACTGTATAAAATACTGTTATCAGTAGTCACTACTAGTTTACCTGAAATCTCTAAATATCTACCTTGTAGTTCAAGTAACAAAGAACGTGATATTATAGTCATGCAAAAAGGATAAGTGTTAAACTTGACAAGCCTTCTGAAAAACTCATTAGGGAGTCATCTGACATCCCCAAAATTCAAAAGACAACAGAAATTCAAAATACTAGTTGCAAGTACCTTTTCCACACTAGCTGAAAGAATCCAAAAAAGATAAGAAATTCTATGATTTTTTTAATATGCTTTCTAAAGTAAATATTAATTTACCATTATTAGAAGTGATCATGAATGTGCCAACCTATGCTAAGTTTTTCAAAGAATTGAACACTAAGAAAATGAGGCATGAACTGAATGATTGAGTAGTAGTATCATACATTTCTAGCGTTGTACTTACGCACAAACTTCCCCCTAATTTGAAAGACCCTAGAAGTTTTATCATAAACATAACTATGAAGGATAGGAAGGTCGCTAAAGCAATGCTTGATTTAGGTGCTAGTATAAATTTGATGCCCTACTTTATATTCTTATAGCTCAATTCAGGATATATTGGTATAGGTAAATAAACAGAAAATACCTGTTGATTTTATGGTTTTGGATATGCAAGAAAATCCAGCCTTGGATAGAGAGCACATAATACTACTTGGAAGACCATTTATGACAACTACTAAGACTATTATTGATGTCTAAGATGGAAATTTGACAATGACAGTCTTAGGAGAGACTGTCCTCTTTAAAGGTTTTGATTATTCACCTTTTCCTTCTATTTTTGCCATCGATGAAGTATTCTATGTTAGCCCTTAGGATAATCTTGTCCAAAACATCTTTTCCCGAACCAGAGTAGAAGACAAGCTTGAAACTATTCTTACACTTGAAAAGGTCGAAGAAGATTTAGATGAGGAAACAAAGGGGTACCTTGAACAACTAGTTAGTGATGAAATAATTCAAAATCTAGTACACTTTTAAATCTACCCAGTTCCCCATCTAGTAAAAAGGCCAAACCACCAGAGCATGAACTCAAAGACTTACCTGAGCACGTAAAATATGTGTTAATTTCTTCAACCTTGACCAAAACCTAAGAAAAGGAACCTATAAAAAAGCTTAAGAAGTTTAAGAAAGCTATAGGATGGAGTATCAGGGTGTTGTTGATTTAAACAAACATAAACGTGTAAGTATACATGGTCAAAAGTAATAAGTGATAAATACGATATCGTTCCCACAGAGATTTACTACTAATCTTTGTTAAGTACTAAAATTGTCTCAACCTAATTTTATCCAAACAATCGATATTTGGATGGAGTTAAACTAAACTAATTCTAAATAACAATATATGAGATTAGCACCTGAAGAAAAGTCTTGGATTTCCATTTCACCAAATTAATCCACTTAAATCATATTATTTTCTCTTGATTTATGTTCTCGCATTTAATTTGTCAACCAAGAACTCCTAATTTATCCACATGTCTCTTCTAATAACAAATAAACACATCTCACTAAATTAATTAACTATATTCCTATGAGAATTAAATTTACTAAAGATTCATTAAGCTCAAAGTTCTCAATAGCTACATAGAATAAAGGTATATTCCTATCCCATATATATATGTTATTTTATCCAAGAGCAAAACCCAAAAATTCCTTTTCCAAGTTCATTAGGGTTCACAAATCAATTGATTAATCTTCCAACAATCAAAAGAATTAAACACAAATAGAATAAACAAATTGAAAGCAACATCCCACAAATCATTCAAAAATAATTAATTCAAGATTAATAATATATGCTACATTGAAACCCTAGAACAAATAATTTAGTTCATAGTAAATCTTGAAATCACAATCCAAGAATATTTAGACATTTAAGAAAAGTTAATGGTAAAGACAAAAGGACAAGAAGAAACTCTTTAATGATTCCTCAATCTTCAAAATCTTGCACAATAGTATTTAAGAATACCCCAATATTCAATAGTTGCTAACTCAATATTCAACTAAAAAAATACATTTGTTTTCTCTCATTTTTCTCTCTACGTGTCCTCTATTTTTTTCAGTAACAAAACAACAAAAAAGAAACTACTTACTCTATTTTTTTCTCTCCTTTTGTTCCAAATTACGAACACCCAAAAATATTGGCTTCTGTGCACTAAAAAAACAACTTATGTAACCAAAAGAGGCGTGCAAAATAAGCTAATCCTGGAGTAATTTTTTGAATTTTTTTTACACTATGCATAACACGTGGTGATCTTTGATTCGGTGGTAGGAAAATTGGACAAGTGAGATATGGGGGTTAGGAAGATGGATGGGCCCCAATCTATGCACTGACATTGCAGACAAGTGGACCCCATACTGCACGTCGGTTGTGTAGACAAGATGGGCCCCACTCTATGCAATGACATTGCAGACAAGTAGACCCTATACTGCACGTCGGCTGTGTAGACAAGATAGGCCCCACTTTGTGTGTTGTCGTTCCATACAAGTGGACCCCACTCTATGACTGACACTGTGCAGATCAACCAGACCCCACCTTGTGACTCTCTCATGAGGGGTGTGAAGAACATGTGCGATCTAGATTGTTCATCATTTGATTTGACGGTGGGTGATGCATGTTGTTCCATCCGAGCATACGTCTTATTTTATACACAAAAAATTTTAAATTTCAACTTTTTTATTTGCACTTCTATCCTTTTTTAATTCAAATTAAATTTTCAACTTAAAATTAACTAAAAACCTTAAGAACATAGAAATTATAATTAATAAATTTGACAAAATAATTCTTAAACACAGAGTTATCACACCCCCAAACTTAAGATTTTCCTAGTCCTCCAGCAAAAGAAAAGAAATAAAACAAGGATATACGCACTCAAAATAGTGATTTTCAAAACATTTCTCATTGGTCATATCAATAAAATAAATCAAAGAAATACAAGAATTTTATCTATGCATTCAAAGCAATTCAAGAGTATGTCACATTTTCACATTGAATTTTCTTGTGTGTGTATGAAGTCTTTTTATAATTCCTCACATGCAATCTGGATGAGTTTATGCAAATATGGAAGCAATTAATCTTAATGAAATCACAAATCTAATAAGTTTGGTTTTCAATTATCTCTCCACTAATGTAGACAAAGACAAAACCAAAGATCAATAGGACTTTATTAAGCTTGTAATGTATAGCTTAGGTAAAGGTAGGATAAAGGATAATATTTGGCTCAAATTTTCCCTTAACACATATATCATTGTAGGATCATAACAAGGAACCTTCTAACATCTCAATGAACACTTCCAAAGTTGGGATTTAACTTCTCATGCCGCACTCTTTTTTCCAGTGCATCTTTAAAACATTCCTAACAATGGCCATATGTTAGTGGGATAAGGAATATATATGTATATATATTTCTTTACTTTTTTTTACTAGGCTTATATGTGGGTGACAAATAAAAGTCAACATAAAGGCTCAAACGGGGTATACTATGGATAAAACATGTAAGGTTGGATAGAAAGGCTCAAACGATCCAAAGATGGCCTAAATAATTTCCTTAGCTAAGTGTTGTCTAGGATTTCGCCTTGAGAGAAAATGAAACAAATTCTAAGACATGTGAAATCAAAGGAGATCAATAGAATTGCATATTCATATAAACATTCTCTAAATTAGCATAACAACACAAAGATCAAGACTAGTGCTCATAAATAGACATATTCTTGTCAAAATGAAACTTACTCAAAAATTACACACAAACTTAGACAATATTTACATTTTTCAAAGAGCTATGCATCAATCCAACCAAAGAAATAAAAATAAATTGCCACGAAAAGCACAATATATCCTCAAGTTTCAATCGACCAAACAAACAAAGCCATGCAAGCAACAATACCAAACAAATAATTCAAATAAGTTCAATCTCTCGACCCCCAAAATTAATATGCACATTGTCCTCAATGTGTGAAAATTAAAGAAAAAAGGAGATTGGTTAAAAGAAACTTCCCTGGTAGGTGAGTTGGCTTGTAAGATTGAAATCCAAGAAAATAGATTCACTTTCTCCAATTTGTACTTACCAAACAAAATAAAAAAATAAAGAAATATTCAAACTAATATGTGTGAACCTAAATAAAAACTAAAAACTAAAATACCTAGGTTGCCTCCCAAGAAGCACTTGATTTATAGTCATCAACTTGACTTCCTATTTCTCTACTTTAGGTAGGGTCAGATAACAAACAGGTGGACTTTTGATGATCAATGACACCTCCCCAATAATGTTTGAGTCTTTGCCATTCACTTGGAAAGTTTTTTGTGATTCTTTTCCTTTAATCTCAATAGATCCATATGGGTGCACTTTGGTAATAGTAAGGACCTGACCACCTAGATTTGAGTTTTCCTGGGAAGAACTTCAAACGAGAATTGAAGAGCAAAACTTTTTGTCCTAGTTCAAATGCAAGATCTTGTTGTCATGCCATCTCTTTGTCTTCTCCTTATAAGTTGTTTGGTATGCCCAAAGTGCATCCTCTAACCTCTTAGACCAATCCTTCCTATAAGGATTTACTATCTTTTCAAGAATCCTTTTCACCTCTCTATTTGAAATCTTAACTTTCCCACTTGTTTGAGGATGGTAAGTGGTTGCAATCTTGTGAGTGACTAAATATTTGGCAAGGAGGGCTTCAAAATATTTTTTGTAAAAATGAGTTCCCCCATCGCTGATGATTGCCCTTGGAGTGCCAAAATGAATAAAAATGTTCTTTAAGAAATTCAACAACATAGTGGAGTCATTGGTAGGCAAGGAAACTACTTCCACCCACTTAGAAAAATAATCCATAGCAACAAGAATGTAGAGGTTGTTGTAGGAAGAGATAAAAGGTCTCATGAAATCAATACCCCAAACATCAAATATTTCCACCTCAAGAATTTTGTTGAGAGGCATCTCGTGTCTCTTTGAAATGTTTCCAACTCTTTGGAACCTATCACCTCTTAAGACAAAGAAATTTGTATCATTAAATATAGTTGACCAGTAAAAACTTGATTGAAGAACCTTAGCCACTATTCTTTCTCCTCTAAAATGACCCCCATAGGCTGAAGAATGACAATGCCTATGTATGTCTTCAATTTATTCCTTGGGAACACACCTTCTAATAATTTGATCTACACACTGCTTAAACAAGAAAGGTTCATCCCATACATAGTACTTGACATCATGTAAGAATTTCTTCTTCTATTGGAAAGATAAATCAGGTGGAAGCACATTGCTCATAATATAATTAACATAATCAACATACCATGGCACACTTATGTGATCAAAGGAAAATAGTTACTCATCTAGAAACATTTCGCCAATGATGGTCTTATCTATTACACCACCATTGTTCTCTAGTTTAGGTAGATAATTTGCCACTTGATTCTCGGTTCCCTTCTTATCTTTGATCTCCAAATTGAATTCTTGCAATAAGAGTACCCATCCAATCAATCTCGACTTTGCATCCTTCTTAGTAATAAGATATTTTACTGTAGAATGATTAGTGTAAACTATCACCTTAGTACCAATTAGATAGGATCATAACTTTACAAAAGCATATACAATAGCAAGTAACTCCTTTTCTGTGGTAGCATAATTAAGTTGAGCATTGGTCAAAGTCTTGCTAGCATAGTAGATGGCATGGAAAACTCTCTCTTTCTGTTGACCTAATACAAATCCAACTGCAAAGTCACTAGCATGACACATGAGCTCAAAAGGTAGACTCTAATCTGGTGAAAAATGATGGGAGCAGTGATTAGCTTCTCTTTCAATGTTCGAAAAGCTTCTAGACAATCTTCGTCAAAATTGAATTTTCTATCTTTCTCAAAAAGATTGCAAAGAGGCTTATAGATCTTGGAGAAGTCCTTGATGAACCGCCTGTAGAATCCTACATGACCAAGAAAACTTCTAATTCCTTTGATAGATGTTGAAGGTAGTAGCTTCTTAATGGTATCAATCTTTGCTCTATTCACTTCAATTCCTTTCAAAGAAATTAGATGGCCTAGAACAACACCTTCTTGTACCATGAAATGGTACTTTTCCCAATTTAACACCAAGTTTGTCTCTTCACATATTTTTTGGACCAAAAAAAGAATCACCAAAAACTAAGAAGTCATCCATAAATACCTCAATGAAATTCTCCACCATGTCTGAAAAGATGCCATCATACACCTTTGAAAAGTAGTTGGGGCATTACAAAGTCCAAAAGGCATTCTCTGAAAAGCAAAAGTTCCATATGGACAAGTGAAAGTAGTCTTCTCTTGATCCTCGAGAGCTATAGAAATTTAGTTGTATCAAGAACACCCATTCAAGAAATAGTAGAATGAATGTCTAGCCAATCTATCAAGAATCTGATCAAAGAATGGAAGAGGGAAATGATCCTTGCGAGTAGCTTTGTTGAGATTTCGATAATCCATGTAGACTCACCAATCTGTCACTTTTCTAGTGGGAATAAGCTCATTATTGTTATTAGCCTCTACTATATTTTCTCCTTTCTTTGGAACATAATGAATTGGGCAAACCCAAGAGCTATCTTAAATGGGATAGATAAAACCTGTATCTAACCACTTAATAATCTCATCTTTCACTACATCCTTTAGGATTGGATTCAAACGATGTTGAGGCTCAATAGTAGGCTTGCAATCTTCCTCAAACAAGATATTGTGCATGAATAATGAAGGGCTGATCCCTTTAATACCAACTATAGACCACCCCAAAGTTGTCTTGTAATTTCTCAACATTCTTAACAACTTGTTTTCTTGATCTTCATCTAGACATATCACCCAAATAAGCATACGGTAAATGATTAGGCAATGCAATAAGCTCTAATGATGGTTGTTCTTCCATAAATGGCTTCAGATGAGTAGATTTAGAAGGTATCACAACTTGCGATGCATCAACTTTAGCCTGAGAACTAAAGAGTTGTGGAGATGCTTCAAGTAGCTTAAGATACTCAAGAGATAATAGGTTATTAATAACATTAGCCTTTACAAGTGAAACTTCCAAAGAATCAGTAGTATAGTTTTTTGTGAACCTACTTTCAACTAACTCATTCACCATATCAACTCTAAAAAAATCATCAGATTCACCTAGAAATTTCATAGCTTTAAAAACATTGAAAGTTACCTCTTGGTCTTGAACTCTCATGGTGAGCTCCCCTTTCTGAACAACAGTCAAAGTCATACCTATTGCTAAAGATGGCCTCTAGAGAATCATAGGGATCTCTTTGTCTTCCTCCATATTGAGAATTATGAAATCTGTTGGAAATATAAACTTGTCTACCTTTATAAGAATATCCTCTATAATGCCTCTTGAGTGCTTTAAAGACCTATCTACAAGCTGAAGAGTGACATTGGTTGAGTGTGCTTCTCCTAATCTAAGTCTCTAATAAATGGAAAGTGGCATCAAATTAATGCTGGCACCCAGATCACACATAGCTCTACCAAAGAATTTCTCACCAATAGTACATGGAATGGTGAAACTTCTAGGATCTTTAAGCTTAGACGGTATCTTTTTTTAAAGGATGGCACTACACTCCTCTATAAGAGAAACTGTCTGGAAATCACCTAACCTCCTCTTCTTAGAGAAGATATCCTTCATAAATTTGACATAGCTAGGCATTTTCTCCAAAGCATCTGAACCAAGCTTTTGCTTATCAAGCTTTATATACCTCAAGAAACTTGGAAAATTGCTTATCAAGCTTTTGCTTATGGAAGCACTTAGGAAACGAATTTGGTAAGGTGTAAGGCTTGGGACTATCTGAACCAAGCTTTATCACTATATTTTCTGTTACATCATTCTCTTCGGCTTTCTCTTCCCCATGATCTTGTTTTTCTAGACCAATAGCTTCAACAATAGGAGTTTAAGGAAAAACGTGCTTTTGCATTTCTTTCAGCTATTTTCCACTTCTAAGTGTGACTACCTTACAATGCTATTTTCCTCCCCTCTTTGGATTGGTTTTAGTATCACTAGGCAAAGCTCCTTGAGGGCGGTTTTTGACACCAGTAGCAAGTTGACCTAATTGAACTTCAAGATTTCTAATAGTTGTCACTTGATTCTAAAGAATAGTCTCATTCTTAGTTATGTATTGAGCAAACATATCTTCCAGTGATGGCTTCTTCTCTTGTGGTGTAGCTTAATTGTGAAAACCTGGAGGATAAGTAGGCTTTATAGAAGATGACAGGCCTTGATTTTTATTCCAAGAAAAATTTGGATGATTCTTCCAACTTGGATTGTAAGTGTTGGCATGAGGGTTATCTTGATGCCTATTATAGTTGGCAACAAAACTAATAGATTCAGAGTTGTGAGGACATCTCTCGCCATGGCTTCCATTGCAAATTTCACATTCAACAAAATGACTCTAAAAAGAATGGACACCTAGAGTATCAATCCTCTTTGCTAAAGTTGACATTTGAGTAGTTAAAGCGAACTTATCATCAATCTCATGAATTCTAGCTACTCTCTTAGGCACCATCCTCTATGATGGCCACTAGTAACTGTTGGAGGCCATTTCCTCTAATAAGTCATAGGCTTCATCAATATATTTTCCCATAAGAGCACCACCTACTACAGTGTCAATGATCTTTCTAGTTGGGCCCATCAAACTATTATAAAATGTCAGAACTTGAAGCCACTTTGGTAGAACACGGTGAGGGAATTTTCTAAGTAGATTCTTATACCTCTCCCAAGCCTCATATAATGGTTCTGAGTCAAACTACACAAAGGTAGTGATATCATTCCTCATCTTTGCAGTCTTTACTTGCGAAAAAAATTTGGCTAAGAATGTTTGAGCTAAATCATCCCAAGTAGTGATAGAACCAGATGGAAATGAACTCAACCAACTTTTTACCTTATCCCAAAGTGAAAAAGGAAAAATTCTTAGCCTGATAGCATCATCGATGACTCCATTATGCCTGAAAGTGTCACAAATCTCTAAAAAATTTCCTATATGAGAGTTTGGGTCATTGTGGGGTAAGCCTCCAAATTGAACTGAAGTTTTATCATCTGAATGATCGCAGGCTTAATCTTAAAATTTTTGGCTTGAATAGCAGGTCTTCTTATGCTCAGATGAATCCCACTAATAAGAGGCACTGCGTAGTCTCTTAGAGATCTTGGATCTTCCACTTCACGAATCTCCTCATCCATGATATGGTGTTATGAAGCATCTTGATTGTCCTTCTTTAATATCAAAAGAGTTCTCTCAATTTCTAAATCAAACAGAGCAATGTCAAGACTTCTTGTGCGTCGCATACAAAGTCCCAATTCATATGGAAATCAGAAAAATAAATCTAATAAAGTAAAAATAAAAATAAAAAAATAAATGAGAGGTTTAAACTAAAATTAGATGGATTGGTATTAATATCAACAAAAATAGTAAATCAAATCGCCAACAACGGTGCAAAAAAATTGTTGGTGATTTAGAAGAACATAAACGTGTAAGTATAAACAAGTAATAAGTGATAAATATGATATCGTTCCCATAGAGATTTGCTACTAATCTTTGTTAAGTATTAAAATTGTCTCAACCTAATTTTATCCAAACAATCGATATTTGGATAGAGTTAAACTAAACTAATTCTAAATAACAATTTATGAGATTAACAATTGAAGAAAAGTCTTGGATTATAATTTCACCAAATTAATTCACTTGAATCATATTATTTTATTTTGATTTATGTTCTCGCATTTAATTTTTCAACCAACAACTCCTAATTTATCCACATGTCTCTTCCGATAACAAATAAACACATCTCACTAAATTAATTCACTATATTCCTATGAGAATTAAATTTACTATAGATTCATTAAGCTCAAAGTTATCAATATCTACACATACAATAAATGTGTATTCATATCTCATATATATATATATATATATGTTATTCTATCCAACAAAAAAACACAAAAATTCCTTTTCCAAGTTCATTAGGGTTCACATATCAATTGATTAATATTCCAACAATCAAAAGCATTAAACATATATAGAATAAACAAATTAAAAGAAACATCCCACAAATCATTCAAAAATAATTAATTCAAGCTTCGTAATGTAAGCTATACTGCAAACCTAGAACAAATAATTTAGTTCATAGCAAATATTGAAATCACAATCCAAGAATATTTAGAAATTTAAGAAAAATTAAATGTAATGACAAAAGGATAAGAAGAAACTTTTGATGATACCTCGATCTCCAAGCAATATTCCCCTTCAAAATCTTGCACAATAGTATTTAAGAATGCAGTAATATTCAAGAGTTGCTGACTCAATATTCAACTAAAAACAATACATTTGTTTTCTCTCATTTTGCTTTCAGCATGTCCTCTATTTTTTTAGTAACAAAACAACAGAAAAGAAATTGTTTGCTCTATATTTCTTTTCTCTCCTTTTGTTCCAAATTACCAAAACCAAAAAATATTGGCTTTGTGAACTAAAAAAACAATAAAAACGAAAAAACAATAGCCTATTTAACCCAAAGAGGTGGGAAAAATAAGCTAAGCTTGGAGCAATTTTCTGAAAACAAATTTACACTACGCATGATTAATATTTTGAGATGACCCTTATTTATACAAGATTGGTTAAGTTCAAGTCATCCAAAGATGTGCACCTGAAGAAGAACATAAGATCATTCTGACTTTTTGTCATGAACTGCATTATGGGGGCCATTTTTGTGGTGAAAGGACAGCCTGTAAGGTATTACAGTCTCGATTATTTTGTCCCACTCTTTTTAAATATGCTCGTATGTTTTCTGTACAATGTGATAGATTTCAAAGAATAGTAAACATAAGCGAAAGAGATGAAATGCCTTTGACATCTAATTTAGTTTTTGAACTCTTTGATGTATGAAGGATTGACTTTATGGGTCCTTTCCCCCATCCAATGGTTTTCAATATATTTTGGTTGTTGTGGATTATGTATCCAAGTGGGTAGAAGTTATCCCCACTAAAACCAATGATGCTAATTTTTTTGTGAAATTCTTGAAAGATTCAATATTCAATAGGTTCGAAATGCCTAGAGCTATAATAAGCGATAGAGGTAGCCATTTTTGTAACAAAATCTTTGATGGAGTTATGAAAAAGTACAACATCACACATAGAGTAGCTACCCCATATCATCCTCAAACTTCTAGTTTAGTAGAAGTAAATAATAGGCAAATCAAGGGAATATTGGAACGCATTGTGCATCCTTCAAGGAAGGATTGGTGATGAGTGCTTAAAAAGCACTAAAATTATCGTGATTTAATGTACTTTAATTGATTAAATAGATTTACATTCGTCTAATTTTATCATATTTTTATATAAATTTGTCTTTTCCGAATCACGGGTATTTTTTATTATTTTTCAAATATTTTTGTTCAAAAATAACTTAAATACTCGAAGAAAAACATATTGGAGGCAATACTTCACAAATATATTGAGAAAATAAATGAGGAAAAATCAAAAAGATGGAAAATTGGACAAAAATGGGTCAAAAAGGTCAAAAATGTCAACAAGGCCAAAATTGCCAGCGTAGCCACCCATTTCCGTCGAGTCCCATGTGCACCAGTCACTCGTCTACCGAGATTTTCACACCTCATATGAGTGCCAACTTGTCCAAATGCATCCAAAATCAAATTTTGGAATATTTTCCCCTCTTTTTGCCCTTTTTTCTCATCTATAAAAGGACCCTCTTCCCCCATTCCAAAACACACAAATTTTCTGAGCTCTTTCTCTCTCTAGAAAGTTTTCTTTTTTTGTTTATTTTTTTAGTTTTTATTTTTAAAGTTCTTTTCTTTTTTAGAGGAACCAGTTATGTTTTTATAAATTTTTAGTTTTTGATTCGATAAGCATATATGCAAATCCGTTTGGAGGTAAAACACTTTTATAAAATAAATTGATTTTGTTTTTATTCAAGATTTTATATTAAGGATGTTAGGTAGAAATACATCATTTTTCATTACAAACTTAAATCTGAAAATTAGATTTTAAGGTTTAATTATTCTGTCTAATTTAGAGTAGTGCTATTTTATTTGTTGGTACAATCGTCGGGTAGTTAGAGTGAAACTCTATTTCAAATGTTTTTTATAAGAATTATTATTCAAAAATGTATTGACGACATATTTTTAGTATTGGTTTTAAAACTTGAAAGTTACTACTTAGAAAATTAAATTCTTAGGTTTAATTTAGACACCTTGAATAAAGTCTAATTATTTGACTCCGCTTAAAGCTATGATTAGATGGTTTGCTATTTTCTTAGAAATAAAGTTAAAATTTAAGATTTAATTAATTAATAGCGCCTAAGGATATTAGTTAGTTAATATTAAACAAAAGAATTTGGGTCTCGCCTAAGGACAATTTCATACCAAAAAGAGAAAATCAATAAATATTAATTTATATCTTTAATAACCTAAATAATACGAGCAAGCATAATTAACTTAATTATTATATTATTAAATACTCCATTATTATTAATGATAAAATTTACATTATTGTTTATTGAATTTATATCTATGTTTATATTTATTTTTATGTTATTAGATTAGGAAAAAAACAAAACAAAATATCATGACAGGATGTTTAAGATTTAATTTTATTTTTAAGATTTTGAATAATAAATTAAAAACCACATAAATTCCTTCCTTAGATTGACCTTGGGAGTATACTTATCATTTTCTATAAAATTATTCGTGCACTTGCGAGAGTTTTACAAATAATAAAACAACTAAAAGATATTTTCGTAAGATCGGTATTTGTAATGCCAATCTTGCGATTCATTTATCATCAACTAGGCATTCAAGTTGAATGATATCTTATGGGCACACCGCACAGCTTACAAAGCACTTATTGGTATGAGCCTTTACTGGTTAATCTTTGGGAAAACGTGTCAGCTTCTAGTTGAACTCGAACATAAGGCCTATTGGGAAATTAAAGAGTTAAACATGGATTTAGATAAAGAAGGAGAAAAATGGTTACTCCATCTTAATGAATTGGAAGAAATTAGGAATGAAGTCTATGAAAATGCCAAATTATACAAAGAGCGTACTAAGCGCTATCATGACAAGAGGCTAGTTCCTAAGACTCTTCACCCTGGAATGAAATTTCTTTTATTTAAATCTCATCTGAGATTGTTTCAAGGAAAAATGAGATCAAGATGGGATGGACCATTCAAAATTGTCCAAGTATTTGCACATGGAGCAGTAGAACTATTGGATTCCAAGACATAAACAACATTCAAAGTCGATGGGCATTATGTGAAGCCTTATTTAGAAGGACCACACAACATTTCTAAAAGGATTGCATTTGGCTGAGTAATCCTTAGCACTATAAAGATATGTCTTGCTAAGACGTTAAACTAAGCACTAGATGGGAGGTAACCCATCATGGAAAAGTTATTTTCTTTTAAGAAATTTAATTGTTTTATTAATTTAATTTGTTTTCTTTTATGAATACTTACTTTATTTTATTGCATAAAATAATTACTTGTTAAGATGTATTAGAGTACCTGTTTGTATGATTCAAACCTTATGTGGATGCAACAAGCATTATACATCAAAATCCTTAACACATAAATCAATTTGGTAACTTTTATATCCCTTCTCTTTTTACAATTTGTATGTTTTACATTGAGGACAATGTAAATTTTTGGTTGGAGGTGGTAGGATTTAAAAGTTACACAAATTAGGAAAAATTTAATTTTTTTTATAAACAATGTGCCCTTATTTTGTTTATTAAGTTGTGTATTTTCATATTAATTGTTTCCTTTAATTCATTTGTTTTCTTTTATATATGTGTGCTATTTTCTTTATTTGTGTGTATAGGTAAATTATAGTAGTGTTCAAGTTTTTGTCACAAAAATAATCATATCTTAAAAATTTAATATAAGTAATGATTATGCCTTTTTTGAATTATTAGATTAATTTTCAAAAACATATCATGAAGTAATATGATAATTAGTAAGTTGTGTCATAACTGATATTTTATGATAAAATTTTGAAATAAAACGAACCCAAAATCGATGTTTAAGAATCAAATAGTGGAGACTACCCTTGTGAGATATTATTTGAGCCTTCATTTCCTTTATTCTGAGTGAAATATTTTCTTTCTACTCAAAACACTTGTTCTATTTCTTCAAAATCTTAAATGATCTCTATAAGTATTAGCATTGAATGTATGAATTTTCTCATCTTAACAGAGTGTTATGTATATGTATACATACATACATATATATATATATATATATATATATATATATATATATATATATATATATATATATTCTTAGATTAAATGATTTAAGTAGAAATCGATAGTATATACCTTTATCTCATTCATGCATGACTTGTCCCAAAAAGAGACATATCAGGGGTTACCTAAAACAAAATCAAATTGAAAAGCCACAAAATTAACCATTCACTAAAATCCTACAAAAATGTACAATTTGTACATGGGTCTATTTAAATAAATGTTGAAAAATCTCAATAAAAAAAGGATATAGAGAGATAAATAATATATAGTATAATCTACATACTATGACCCATATAGCCTACAAAGTTGTGAGAAAATGCTAATTACAAAAGAAAGTTATAGGAAGTAAATTCCTAAAAGGTCATTGCACTTTCTTCATTTCTATAAGGCATATATCTTGAGATTTTTACTTAATAAGTTTGATTGATGCATGAAAATAATATATATGATTTCTTTATAATTTATACATTCAATTCATTTCATGAGATCACATTTACGCACTATTTTGAGTTTTTCTTCTTTTATAAGTATGCAAACTTATTAGTTTATTTCTAGACATAAATTCTATTCGCATACGCCTTAGTATGAGTGCTTGAACCCATAGGATTCAGTGAATTGAGAGTATCGACTTGTGAGAGGTAAAGTCAAATCGAATTCGGATTCCTGACACTAAAATTGGGTGAAGTAAAAACGAAACATTTTTGATTAAATTATGAAAATGATTTTTAACTAATTATTATAATAAATCATGAATGTTTAGCAAGTTGAAATAATTTATGATTAATATTTTAATTATGAAATTAAAAAGATATTATAAGTAGATATATTTTTGTATTTTATTTAGTCTTTTTACTTTATTTTAAATTTTAGTTAACTTCTTATTTTATTTGTTTTTATTTAGTTTAATTTTTGTGGATATCATTACTAAAAAACCCTCACAAGATTCAAACTCGTCTACTAGGGGTTTAAAGGCTTGTTGTATATGCTAAATACAACCGTGTCAATCTACGGAAGTGATTTATGGTAGTTTAATTTCTAGTTTTTATCGCTTCTCTTGCTAAGGGACTAGCAAGAAGCTGGTTAGGATTTGTGATGAGTGCTTAGAAAGCACTAAAATTACCATGATTTAATTTATGTTAATTGATTTAAAAGTTTTATATTTATATGATTTTATCATATTTTTATAAAAAATTATTTTTTCAGGATCACGGGTATTTTTATTTTTTTTGAGTTATTTTTTCTTCAAAAATAAATTAAAGACTCGAAGAATAATATTGGAGGAAATAATCACAAATATGTTGAGAAAAATGAGGAAAAGTAAAAAAAATGGAAAAAATTGACCTTAGCCACACGCGCGTCTGCTCCCAACCCCGCTACAAAAGGTCAAAGTCTGCGCACAACCTTCCACACAACGCCGAAGTTTGTGCACAATCGCCGGCACAATGCTGAAGTCTACGCACAGCCGCTCTTACAACCCCGAAGTCTGCACGCATCTGCCCACACAATGTCGAAATATATGCGCAATTGCACATATCATGCTAAATTACTATGCGCATATTTTCCTACGTCAGAACCGATCCATTATGCATATGCACCTGTCCATTACGCATTTAAAGCCATTTTTTATCATTTTTCCTCACTTTTTTACCCTTTTCCTCACATATAAATATTGCCTCCCCCATTGTAAAAAACACATAAAGAAACAATTTTCTTAGCTCTTTCTTTATCTAGCTTTCTCTCTCTAGAAATCTTTCTCAGTTATTAGTTTTAAAGTACTGTCCAAATCTATGCGCAATTGCACGTATCATGCTAAATTACTATGCGCATATTTTCCTACGTCAGAACCGATCCATTATGCATATGCACCCGTCCATTACGCGTTTAAAGCCATTTTTTTTTATCATTTTTCCTCATTTTTTTACCCTTTTCCTCACTTATAAATACTGCCTCCCCCATTGTAAAAAACACACAAAGAAACAATTTTCTTAGCTCTTTCTTTATCTAGCTTTCTCTCTCTAGAAATCTTTCTCAGTTATTAATTTTAAAGTACTTCTCTTTTTGAGAAGAACTAACTATGTTTTTGTAAATTTCTAGCTTTTGATTCAATAAACAGAAATACAAATCCGTTTGGAGGTTTTCCAACAACAGAATTAGCATCAAAGTACTGTAAGTTTTTATAGTTATTTTTATGTTTTATTCTCATATGCTATATTTAATTTATCTATGATTAAATTTAACATGGTTGGCTGTTTGTAAACATGATATAATAATAACGTTGTTATGCTTGCGAAATATTAAATAAATAAAAATCTCTATGAAATGAATTGATTTTGTTTTTAATCAAGATTTTATATTAAGAATATTAGAGAGAATGATATTATTTTTTATTACAAATTTAAATCTGAAAATTAGATTTTAAGGTTTAATTATTGAGTCTAATTTAGAGTATTGTTTTTTTATTTGTTGGTACAATCGCCTAGTAGTTAGAATGAAACTCTATTTCAAAATTTTATATAAGAACTATTACTCGAAAATGTATTGACAACATATTTTCAATAATGGTTTTAAAACTTGAAAGTTAGTACTCGGATAGTTAAATTCTTAGGTTTAATTTTAGACACCTTGAATAAAGTTTAAAATGTCTAACCCCATCAAAGCTAGCATTTAAATGATTTATTTTCATTCTCTTAAAAAAAAGAATTACTTTAATTAATCAAATTAATTATCGACGTCATCCATAGGTGTTAATTGATTTGTTTAATCAACAAATAATATCTAACCCTACCAAAGGTTGTATTCATATAAAAAAAGAATCAATAAATATCAATTTGTATCTTTAATAACCTAAATAATATGAGCAAGCATAATTAACTTAATTATTATATCTATAAATACTCTACAATAATAAATGATAAAAATTTGCATAAATGGTTATTGAATCCATATATATATTTATTTTTTTGTTATTAGATTAGGAAATACAAACCAACATATCATGACAAAATGTTTATGATTTAATTTCGTTTTTAAAAGTTTGAATAATAAATTAAAACTACATATATTTCTTCCTTAGATCGACCTTGTGAGTATATTTATCATTTTCTATAAAATGATTTGTGCACTTGCGAGAATTTTACAAATATAAAACCATAGTTTTATACAATAATGGTGATACCGATCTTGCACATCATTATTTACCTTTGCATGGTGTCCTATGAATTTACTCGAATTTACTCTTAAAGTTAATACTACATAAGAATTACTTTAATTAACCAAATTAATTATTGACCTAATCCATAGGTGTTAATTGATTTGTTTAATCAACAAATAATATCTAACCCTACCAAAGGTTGCATTCATATAAAAAAATCGATAAATATCAATTTGTATCTTTAATAACCTAAATAATATGAGCAAGCATAATTAACTTAATTATTATATCTATAAATACTCTATTATTATAAATGATAAAAATTTGCATAAATGGTTATTGAATCCATATATATATTTATTTTTTTGTTATTAGATTAGGAAATACAAACCAAAATATAATAACAAGATGTTTAAGATTTCATTTCGTTTTTAAAAGTTTGAATAATAAATTAAAAACCACATATATTTCTTTCTTAGATCGACCTTGTGAGTATATTTATCATTTTCTATAAAATGATTTGTGCACTTGCAAGAATTTTATAAATATAAAACCATAGTTTTATAAAATAACGGTGATACCGACCTTGCACATCATTATTTACCTTTGCATGGTGTCCTATGATTTTACTCGAATTTACTCTTAATAGTTAATACTACATAAATGGGTAGATCTACTGGATTTAACATGGGTGGAACATATTCATTTCATCGACCCACTGGTACTTGTGTTTCCTTTTCACATGTGAACAACCAAGATCTTCATTTACGTGGTTCGAATATATTTCCATCTTCACATTCAACATATCACTCCCAGTTTAGAAATCTGGCCCTATGAATCTTTCCTTGTTTTCCCCCTGAAATGTGATTGGACAACCTCAAAGCCTACATATGAGGGAATATTTATACTTTTGATGATTGAATGAGAATTATTATTTATTTTTAATTAGAATGGATATAGTAGAAAGTGAAGATGATTTCTTTTATTTTAATAAAAGAAAATTTTACTCGCTTTTAAACCGGTGAAAAATAAAAAAAATTGTTAGTTATTCGTTGCTTTTAAAATGGGAAAAAATATATTTCCATCTAATACGCTGGTTTGGAAAACCGGTGAAAAAACTCATTTTTAGTCGGTTAAAGATTGATGATTAAATTACGATAGTATTATAGTAGTGAAAATCTAATGATATTGAGTGAGGATTTTATGTTATAAAATACATGATGGATGTTGAATATAATTCAACGAGATATTGCTAAGAATTAATAAATATTAATTAAAATTTTTATTTAAATCATTTTATTATCATAAGTAATTGATATATGCTTTCTCTTTACTTGAACATAATATATTTATTTATGTTAGTTTGCAAGAAAAATTTCACAAAAGAGAGGAAATCAATGTTTGTTGACATAAATGGTACTTATCTCCTTAACAAAATAAATATAAGATGATATTATTATAATTTGGTTAAGAATTAAACAAAATTTTATAATTAATTACTAATGATAACATTTTGACTATAATGAAGATACGTTAAAAATGATTTTAAGTTTTAAAACTAATTAATCACTAATTATATATAATAGTGATTAATTGGTTAATTACAAATAACTTTATTTAAATTTAATTAGTATAGTTAAATGATATTGTCATTCATGTTCTTCAAAATATTGAGAATGCAATATATTTTACATCTATATTCTATATACATTACAATTATAATATTATATAAAAAACAAATTCATCATTTGAGATGATTATTAATTGTCCAAAAAATTGGCCAAAAACTATCTCTATAAAGTTATAGGAACAATTGTTGAAACATCATTTTTTGTTTAAAACCATACTTATGAGTTTTTCATATGATTGTTTACCTTTTGAGATGGTTGTTATTTTACCATTTTAATCATCCCAAAAAGTCATTTCTTTTGGTATATCTACATAGGCGATGGATGGAATGGAAAAATACTTTTTTGGGATGGTTAATACCCATCCTAAAAGATGTTTTTTGTAGTAATGGTACTCCTTAAGGTTGGACTATAATTTTGGGAATAAATTATGTTATACTTTATCTAATATTACTTCTTTTTTGACCATGTCATCCCTACGCTACCTTGGAAACATGATGGTTGTTTACCCTCGTTAGCAACCTTCAATGTTTTTTAGCATCGTCTTGACAACTCAAATCTTTAATAAAGGTATACATATAAAACAATAGAAATATTAAAAAATTTAATAAGTAATTTTTTAAAATATTTTAATAAATACAAATCTTATCATATTACTCATTGTTTTGTCTTCCTCTATGTAAGGTTGGTTACTATATATCAATAATTCACACACGTACATAGTTAGGAACACTTTGTATGCAAGTATATTTACACACCCTACCGACATTTTCACTTGTGGTTTTTGGTGTTTTAGGTGTCGGTATTTATGGATAGTATTCGACATTTTTTGAAACAAAAAAATGCAACATTATAGAACTTTGCCAAAAAGCTCGTCATGGACCTTGCTACCACCCTTGACACTACCCTTGGTGAGGTGTGCTTTCCTAGCCATATAAATATCCCATTCATTTCTCTACTCTTCCTTCATTGTTTAAGAGAAAAATTTTAGAAAAATTCACTCTGACATTTTTATCTATTTTCAAAATTTATTTTGGAGAGCATACATTTTAGAGTGGGTTATTTTGTGTTTAGTTATCAAAACATTATTTGTGTGAGTACGTGACTTGACTGTGTGTCTCATGTATGCAATTTGATAATAATAATGGATTGTGTGTCCCATGAGTTTATGAGTTGATACACCTCTAGTTACTAATCAGTGGTTACCAATCACACCACATTGGGTAGGGTTGGTTGTGGATGACATCCGGGTTCTAGTTTTGAACCAAACATTTATGGAAGCAGCAGTTAGCAATTTAGATAGAGGTCTTTGATGATAGAGGTAATAGTGGTTTTAGTGTCTATAGTGAGTGTTATAACTTGTTTACTGTTTCATGAATTATTTACTACTAAGTAGTTGCCTTAAGCAACCCGAGGATCTTATCATATAGACATAGTTTCTACATGGGTTTACCTCATTAAATCGATTATTATGCATGATCTCGTATTAAGTTGGTATAATTAGAGTTTATTTGTATATGTCTCAACATATTGAAGCATAAACTCACATTAGAAAGCATTTGTTGTTTAGTGGCTTCTCCTTTTTGATATTATACTATCTGTGATTCTGATGTGTCATTTGTATAAGTTTTTATTTCCTTGTTTGTGTGAATTAGAGTCGAGTCCATTAGGAGTTTGTATCTCTTTATCCTGGTCGTGGACTATTTCAATAGCTATTCGAAAATAGAAATATGCACTTAGGTTCATATGCCTTCTAAAATATGATCCTATAATTATTTCCAATAAGCACTTGATGTATCACACCTCTTTGATTTGGTTCTATCGATTGTTTCACTTACACAAGGCATTGAATCATATACTCACCATTCAGATTTTTACAAATATATTCCATGAAAAAATCAACTCATTCTAGGTAATCTTTAGAAAGCCTATGTTCTTGCATTTAAAACTTGTCCATTCTATATATGTACAGTTGATATTTCAATATATAAATGAAACACCTAAATTATCAAACAAACATCAATCATATCAAATACCTCAATAATTGATGATAAACAACTATCAATCATTACAAAATTTATTATTTCAATCAAACACCTAAATTATATATGTTTATTACATTAGCAATAAATATCTATTGATATCATATCATTGTATTATAGCTTTAAAGTATAAAGTAACAACAATAAATACAAAACATATGTATGAAGAGTTATTTATTAAAAATATGCACAAAATAACACATAAATTTCACGCTAATATTATTTTAAAATTAAAAATAAAAATAAAAACTACTTGAATTGAAATAATCATACCACTATATGATTAATTACATAATATTTATGATTCAAATAAAGGAGAAAATCATACTACAAAAACAAAAGCATAAATTTAAATCTAATAAAAAAATATAATATATTTAACAAAATAACTTAATATTACAAAAATAATATTTTTCTAAATAATCTAGTAGTTATAACATTATTTGAGCATAATATTGTGTTTGAAAAGTGAGAAAATGAAAGAAAATGTTGGGCAAAAACCTTAAGGAAATTGGTGGCACTAAACAGAGGTTAGGCCATACAGAAAGGGCTGGAAGGTCACTGAAGTCGTAATGGGGAGGATGGAATTGGTTATTGTAATTCATGTAGTCATTTTATGTCTATGTTGGCTTCTAATGTGAAAAACATAGAGTCTGTTTATTTTACTTAATGTTTCTTTCTTCCTTTGTGTAAAGTTGGTTTTTGTTGATTAATAATGCACACGCATATAGTTAGACATATTATGTTTGAAAGCATTTTTTACATACATCACGAGGCTGGTTTCTTAGTATGAATGTTAGGTTGTGAATGGTAGTTTTTATTTCCTTTTTGGTGCGTGTATTTAAGAAAATTACTCGAAAATTTTTGGATAAAAAAATTAGAATTTTTGGCACCTCAATGAAGTCCTCGATGAATGTCTCACTGGATCCATGTAGATGTGGTCAATGAGGACCCTCACGAGGCCTCAACAAGGGTAGTCATTGGTACTTGGTTTCTTTTATAGACACCCTCAACTTTTGGCTCTTCTCAAGCATGAATTGTACACCTAAACTATGTTAAACTTTTCTCTGAAAATAGCTTACATATCATAAATTACTTTGAGTTTAGTTCAGTATTTGTGCTATATCATTGTGTATAAAATAGTGTGCTTGCGTGTTGAGAACTTTTGACTATTTTACAATTTTTGAGAGAACACATTCTGAGATTAGGTTGGGTTATTTTGGTGGTGTTCCCAAACCAATGGTTGTTTGTGATATATGGTTGAATGTGTTTGCTATTTAGTTGAATTTCTTTCCCACATTGGTTGTTTGTGGTTCATGGTTGAATGTATTTCCCATGATTGGTTGTTGGTGCTTGTAGTTGAGTGTAGTTCCCATGAATAGCTATTTAATATCCATTCACTTTATTGATCTTTGGTTATTGATCATACTATATTGAGTAGTGTTGGCTTTAAAGGAAAGTAGAGTTTATGTGTCAGACTAAGTTGCTGCGGAAGCATCAAATTAGGGCAGCAATAGGCAGTTAGGCAGAGGTCTTGAATGATAAAGATATTTGCATTTATATTTCTATGTAGTTGTATTTTTTTATTACTTAATATATTTGTTTGATGTTGAGTGCTTTAATTAAGTGACCTAAGGATGTTACCACATTGATAGGAGTTCTATATGAGTTTATCTCATTATATATAGTGTTATGTATGTCCTATTGTTTAGCTAGTACAATATGAGTTTAAATTGTTTATGTTTCAACATACTAACGTTAAAATCTTATTAGAAAGATTTCTTTATTTATTGACTACTTTTTGAATATTGAATATTACATATACTATATAATACTACTTTCCTATGATTTTTGTATTCTATTGCTATAATTATCTATTTAGTGTTTATCTTTTTATTGTTTGATAGTTTAGGACAATTCCTTAAGAAGTCATTATCTCTTTAACCAAAATGTGTATCGGGTCTTAGATTCCTTCAATTAGTATAAAAGCTGGTACACCTTATTAAGACTTAATTACTCTAGTGTTAATTCATTAAACTCACTTACTACATATGCATATTTCTCTCTACGAACTCTAGAGAAGGAAGTAACATTGGTAGGCCTCAACTGTTCAATGTGTTGAAGTATCCTTATTAGAAATCTCATATATGGGCCTTCATGTGATCCCTTGAAGACCATGCTTAGTTTATAGTTGAGAATGGCTCGACATATCCTACTAAAACCCTCCCTGATAACATTGTTTTGCCTAAACCTATGATATAATGGACAAAAGAGGAAAGCAAGGAGTTAGGGTGGAATAGTAATGGGTTAGAGGATTTCATCAGGGTTGTCATGCCTGATGAATACAAAAGAATTCAAAGTTGTACAACCTCCAAGCAAAAAGGGGATATTCTAGAGACTACTCAAGAGGGTACTTTCCTAGTTAAATGATCTAGGATTTTGAATTTAAATAGAGACTTTGAACTCTATTTTATGCAAGATAATGAAATGTTTGAAAAATTCTATGCTCAATTTTCTAACACTGACAACTGTTCTTACAATTTGGGAAGATCAATTAACAAAGAGAAACAAATCAAGAAGATTATAGCCAATATCCCTTATTGGTTTGATGCCAAAGTAACAATGATTGAATCTATGTACAAGCCTAATGAACTCACTACAAATGAGTTAGATGGTGACTTGCAAGTGTTTGAACTTCATCACCTCTTACCAAGATAGAACAAAATTGTTGTTGAAAAGGGTAAAAGCATGGCTTTCAAATTTACCAAAGGAAGTGGTTCCAACAAGTATATGAACACCATTGTGTTAAATGATGATGATTCCAACCCTGATGAAAAGGTATGGCACTACTCACCAAAAAGTTCAAAAGATTATTTTTAAAAAAAGAAACCCTCATCTAGTGGAGTCGGAAGAGAAAGATCGAGCACAAAAGGTTCCATATCAGTAAATATTGATAAAGAATCAGATAATGAGACTAAGAAATTGAATAAAATTCATGTTAAGAAGATCAAATTTTTTGAGTGTGGAAAGCTCAGTCATACTGCTGCAAATTACCTTTCCCAATAGTGAAGATGAGGATGATACCAACTTTTTATTCTTTATGAATTTAAGTACTGTCGTAGATCCTTTGACTACTACTTTAAATGCTCAAGAAGAGATTGTACAAGATTTTGAAGATGAGCAAGATGAGTTGCTCAATTTTTATAATGAGCTCCTATTTGAGCATATTAAATCTAAAAAGGAAAAACAAATTTCTTTGGAGATCCTAAATGAAAAGAAGTGCAAGATAAGTGCATTAAAGATTATTCTTGAGGAAAAGACATCCTTAATTGATGATGATAAAAACGATCTCACTAAAAAGTTTTGAGATCATTGAAAAAAGATACCCTAATTTGGAAGAAAGGTTCAATTCAAATCATGAAAAAATTCAAAGTCTTAAGGCGAAACTGAAATGTCCCTCATCTAATTAGAATGATCAAATTTCTCAACTGAAGAAGCAGATCATTATTCTTGAAAGTGCCGAGAAGTATCTGGAATTTTATCTTACTTAAAAGGAAGGTGAGGTGGAACATTGACATGAGAGAGTTGGAATCCTCAACAATTATATGACTAACTTGGAATCTTTCCTTAAGAAAATGAAGAATTGCTAAATGCTTTAAAGGATAAGCTTAGGGTGAATGAGAATGAACTTTCTCATTCTTCCTCTATTGTTAATAAACTAATGATTAGTTCCCAAAATTTAAATGAAATCATCATTAGCATAATGTTTTTTGTTGATAAATGAGATATTGGGTATGATGAAGGGGTTTCTACTTCACTTACAATTGCACCAAAGTTTGTTACATTAATTACTCAAGAACCAAAGTTGAAATCAGTTGCTACCACCCCAAAATGTAAGTTAGTTGTTATGTTCTAGCCTATTTTTTATAGCAAGGTGAACACCTCACCTAAGTCCAGTTATTCCCAATGCTTTATTAGTGTTCTATTGCCCCTACCTATTGTCTCTTCTACACTTTATTACTGTGGTGAGCATGGGCATTTGAAATCTCAATATGAGAAATTGACTTCTTATCCTCGTATAAAATTTGATGTGAGCACTTCTCCTCCTCCTCATATACTACTCCTTGAAGTCAAAGACCCAAATTCTCTAACTCTTTTTCTTGTCTATGTTAACATTGTGGCATTGGCAGCCAGCTTTCTAGGTAGTGTCCTATATCATTGGGGAGCACATCTCGAAGTTCTCCACCTTGCTCATCATCTTCTCCTATGTAATAATGTATCTATTGTGGCTCATGTTAGCATCTTCAAGTAATATCATTATGCATATCAAGCATATAGTGTGAAAGGAAATAAATATTCTTCAAAACGTCAGCTTGGCCATCTTTATATGGATCACTCGATAGGTTTTTCTAGACATTCTAAACAAAATAAACCTCAAGTTATATATACTCCATAACCTCACATGACATGAAGACTACCTCCTGACTTTGTTGCTCCTAAGAAATTCTTTAAATGGAGGGTTGTAGCTTGATCACTATTTTTGGGTGATCTGTATGTCATTAGGCAGTTTATTTCTTTTCTCCCTTATTATTGTAGTCCTTATTATAAGTGCATTATGTGTTTTTCATTATATGTATAATTTTTATCAATATTGTTTTTCTCTTTTTGTCGTTTTAAAAAATTAAAAATATTTTTTTGGTGGTTTGACACTCTCTTTCTCTCTCTACTCGTACATTTTTGTCCATTTTTTCCCCTTAGCACACCCTTTTTCTAGAGGGCTCTTTGGACCTATTTTTACACACTCACCAAGGTGGCTCAACAAGCACTTTGGTAAGGAGGTCGGTGACACCCATGGAGAGGTGTGCTTCTCTTATTTAGGACCACCTAGTTACCTATTTTTCACACCTCAGACATTGTATCCCGTCTCTTATTGCTAGACCAATACCTTTTAATCTCACTTTCTTACTAAAAATATCTCTAAAGCGTACCAAAAATTCAAAGAAGTCAAAAATATCAGAGCATGCTGGTCCCTCGAGTTGGGCACCCATTCTCTATGAGTGTCCTATTAATATCCATGACTTTCCTTCTATTAAAGAAAGGTTTTCATACTTTTATTCGATTTCTCTTTGTAGTCTAACTTACTCTTATTATTATAATTTTGCTAGGGATTTCTATGTTGTCTTACCTTCTGTTTCTCCACTAACTGCTCTACCAATCTAATCCTCAGAAGGCATAGACTCACTTTTTTCAAAAGATGTTACTGTTAGTTTATTATCTCCTCCTGATGTGGAGGACTCTTATTTCCCCATCATCCCTTTTGAATTAGAAAATATAGCTTCTACTTATCTCACTAATGAATATGACCTCATGAATGAATGCAATTCAATTAAGATGGCAAACCAATAGGTTAGGCCTGGCTACCATTCTAATGGTGACGCTTTTATTATTAACAAAGATGCCCTTGGTCATCTTTATAATGTTGTTATTAGTGTTATCATTCATCCCCATTCTCTTCATCATACTATCACTCCGTGCATAGGACATTCCTTTTGTGCTATTATAAATGGTAAAACTACAAATCTCGCTTGCATGATTTATAGTACCATCATTTTTCATTTGATTGCTCATTCTTTGTCTTCACTTCTTTATCCCTCATTAATTTCTAGGTGAGGTTCCATCATTTTTTTAATATCTCTTTTTCTTGTCCCAATATATTTTTTTTCACTCTCGTTATTTCCTTCTAGTCATTTCTCACAGCGCTCATCAACTACCCCTTTATCTTCTTCTTCTTATAATACTGCTCAATCTACTCGTTATAATTCCATTCCAGTTTCTTCTACTCCATCTACTTTTCTCTCCCTTAGTAATGAGTCCCTTAATGTAATGAATAATCTTCTTTAAGAGATATTTCTTTTCAACTGAAATTACATGGATAATTGGAGGGTTTAAGTGCTTGCTTAGGCTATGATGACATTTTACCACCATGCTCCTCCACCTATTCATGGTAACCTATTTATTTTACCTCTTTTACACTATGAATTGCTACTTCTAGAGGCTATACTCACTCTCGTAACTGAACCCTTACTTTTCTATCCTCTATTTTCATACACTTTGGTGGAGATCAAATTTAGCCTATTGTTACCCAAGTTGTTTACAATTACTTTGTCCCTCAACCACCTGTACCACCTTCTACCCCTACTAATTTTGGCCAGTCCTTGCATAGTGGTGTTCATGAGGATTATCTTGCATGAGAGAGTGAAGGAGAATGTTGAAACCATTTCTTATTATTTTAGTGTATTTTGTTTTTATTTATTAAAATAATGTTTGTTTAATGAGATTGAGTTTAGTGTGTTTCTTTTATCTTTATTTCTGAATGTGTTATAGCTTGTTTGTTTGCTTTAATCTTATCTAAAATGATGCATGAGTGTTAGGATTGTGCATATTTGTATGCCTTTTCTCCCTCATATAGGAGTGTTCCTTTGACTTTTTGTGTCAAAAATTGTGAGACTTTTATATGCATAACTTTGTGTTTTCTTCCATGTTGTGTGTTATATGTACGATGAGTGTAAAATTATGATGCATCTTGTTTCTTGACTTGAATTCAATTAAGGGGAGTGTTTCATTAAGTTAGGGAGAGTTGTGTACTTTGCATGAATTTATGCTACATATACATATGGGTTTTACCTATTTGTGTGTACTTGTGTAGGGATAACACGATAGTATTTCGATATACTACACATTTCTTCTGCATGATGTTATTAGGGTATGAGTTTGTTTCATGTGTACAAGTTAAAGGTGTAGATTGAAGTCATCGAATTTCAGACTTACTGTATGCAGTTATGTTGAGAACTTCGCATTGCAACTTGACAGTGTATGGATGAGTTTATCCAAGAAGATGGAAGGAGGACACAAGATGGATGTATTTGGAGTAGGTGTATTTTTATAGTGTTAGGGTGCGTCAATGTTTTGCTCATAGGAGCAAACATCTTTAGGTCATTTTGACCGGTGCAAAACTACAAATGCACAATATCGTAGCTTTATAGTAAAGTGATACGAAAAGTATGGTCCTTGGGGATTGGTAACTTACTTTTGAAAAATACCAAAATTATGCTAATCTCAAGTTTATCTAGAGAAGTCACTAAGGTGTAGTAATTTGAATTTAAAATAAAATCAATTTAAAGAAAATGCGCAACAAAAAAGAACAATATTGTTCAAAACTCAAATCAATAGGAAGAAAACTTCTAGGAAATCGATTTCACCTAATCCCTCACTATGCTTTACTCATCTAGCTAACTAAATTTAAATCTATCTGTTTGTTAGCAATCTCCAAAAAACATCCAAAAGACTCTTTTGATAGTTAATTGGAAACATTCTTTTTCATCAATTTACTTAAGAGTATGCAAATTAATAAAGCAAGAAAGCATTAAGACCAATGATTTTAATACTACATAGGTTCATATAAGTTTTTCGATCTCTATATTTACCTATCCTGAAATATTCCAAATCTATCTGATAATTCCCTATTTCGATAATAAATCACAAGATTAAAATCATATTATTAATGGTGAGTTAAATAGAAGCAATAAACTAAGTATAAATTAGACAAACATGAAAAAAATAATTCAAATTAACATGGAAAATTAAGCATAGTTTGGGATAGGTTACATCTTTTTCCTAGAATAAAAAAATTTTAGTTCATGCTAAATTAAATTCAACATAAAAGAATTCACCATAATTTTTCTAAGAAGAATTAAAAGGTAAATGAATTGCTCAAAATCCTATCGTGTTGCTCTGTCCAACTTTACTCTACTGTGTTAATCTACTTCCTTTACGCCACTTTTTTTTTCTTTTGCTTAGCACCGTTTCTACTTTTTGTTTTCTATTCTAATCTCATTGTTCCTCTCATATATATATAAACCTCGTGAAAACTATGTTCTCTACTATTTCAGCATTTTCTTTTAACTTATCTTCACTTAAATTTGATTTCAATAAATCTTAATTTAAATTTGAGCCTAAACTTATCTTCATTTTCTTCAAATCTCAATAAATAATGAATTCTAAAATCAATAAAAGTAAATAAAATGAGCCTAAAGTTTAAAGTTGAGACGTGATAAATTATGCCAATGTATACAAGTCATGAAAACACCCCCAAACTTAGAACATTGTTTGTCCTCAAACAAAAATAAAATAAAACTATAGACAATATCAACTAGACCCCATAGAGAACTACCATCACTTACTAAGTTATGATTTGAGTTTAGATTTCATCACTAGTAACTTACTCTTTTGACATCGAAGATAGCAGGAAAATCAATCAAAAATTTAGCAATTTTTCAAGCAAGATTTAAGCATTTACTTCAACCTAAAGCTTAGTCCTTGAGTGTGTGTGTGAAATAGTCAATTTAACTCCAAACCACCAGCAAATTTAGATAATATTAGAACAATTGAAATAAGAAGAATTCTCTTAAAACTTAACCCCATAAGCCCAATTTTTAGAAATCATCTCCACCAATGTAATCAAACATCAAAATCAGAGTTCAAAAGGTCTTTAATCAGGGTTGTAATGACATGCCACATGATGAGGACTAAAAAATAAATGGATATGAAAAATCGAAGCAAACTAGAAAAATACTTGGTAGAAAGAACAATAATAAAAAATTATCCACAAAATTCACAAAATAGCTCTTTCTCAACAATATACTCATATTGATGAAAATATTGTTGCTATACTCAATAAGTAGAGTGCTTTTTTATAGCATCTTGATACTCATAGTCTTTTATGATTTTCAACCACTTTAACCCATTTTTTATTCTTACCTTTCACTTTATTTTCTTTTCACACTTTGATCAAATAGAGCAAACATAATGTGAATTATTTAATTTGAGCTTACTTTCTCATTAAATGAAAATTTCCACCAAAGTATTTTATCAAAATTTAAGGTAAATTCATGGTTTTTTAGGCTTAGAATGGGAATGGTTTATGTAGTTAAAAGAACAAAATAAATACTTATGTAAAATAAGGCTTAAGGGGGTTGACTATGAAAATACACCATGCAATGATGGTGTGATAATCAGGATGGCTGGGAAAGCTTTTTGGTTTTGAAAAAAATAATTGCCTAGATCCTTTCTCTAATATTTGGTATGAAATAGGATTTCCCTTCAAGGCTCCATCAACAGATTCTAGAGCAAAGCAAGATTGAACTTCTTGACCCAGTTAATTTAACTCATTTTCTTCATAAGAAAAATGCAGTAAAGAAAAATTTACTATATGCTCAATTATTTTCAAGGAGAAATATTTAAATCAAAGTAACCACAAAACTATGCCTAATATAATAGTAGATTTTTGAATTTCTTTCTCAAAACCATCCTTAATTACAAATTTTAGAGTCATAGTGAATTCAATCATACTCAAATACATGCTTGATAAGAGAATCCAACAACTTAAGACTATAGGAGTTGACACCCCCAAACTCAAACTAAACAACATACTCATTGTAATTCAAAAGTGAGACAAATTAAGAAATGAAAGGAACTTCTATGATTTTATAGTGGATTTGCATTAGTTTATAATTTCATCTCTTTATTCCTACAAAATAAACCAACATCAAAATTCAAAATATTTAAATAGTAATAAAAATAAAATAAAATAAAATAAAGTTTTATGGGCTGCCTCTCATAAATGTTTTTTTTATAGTCTACAGCTAGACTTTTCAATCTTCATCAATTAGGATTTCGAAGAGGAATAAATGCATAATTCCTATCCACTTGTTATCCATAATAATGCTTCAATATCTGATTATTAACTCTGAATATATGCCCTGCCTTCTCCTTCATGTCTATTGCTCCAAAAGGGATAATTTTGTCAATTGTAAAAGGACCTGTCCATCTTGATCTTAACTTACCTAGGAAGAGTTTTATTCATGAATTGAAAAGCAAAACCTATTGTCTTAGAGTAAACTCACGCCTAAGAATCTATTTTTCATGCCACTTCTTTGTCTATTCTTTGTAAATCTTTTCATTTTCATAAGCATCATTCTGGAACTCATCTATCCCATTCAATTGAAGAAGTCACTTTTACCCTACTACCTTCAAATCAAAATTAAACTTCTTTATAGACCAATAAGCTTTATGATCTAACTCAATGGGGATATGACATGCTTTTCCAAACACTAATTGATAAGGAGACATCTTGATAGGTATTTTAAAAGGTTTATGGTATACCCACAAAGCATCATCAAGCTTCTTTTCCCAATCCTTTCTATTGGTGTTGACCGTCTTCTCAAGGATATTCTTGATTTCTCAATTTGAAATTTCAGCTTAGCCATTAGTTTGAGGATGGTAGAAAAGTGCTATCTTGTGCTTCACACCATATTTATAAAGAATGTTATTGAATAACTTGTTGAAAAAGTGGGTCCTTTCATCACTAATAAGAGTTAGTAGAGTGCAAAATCTTGTGAATATGTTTTTATGCAGAAATTTGAGCACTAGCTTTGCATCATTTGTTGTTGCAGCAATTTACTCTACCCAGTTTGACACATAATCAACTACTAACAAGATATAAACACAACCAAAAGAAGAAAGAAAATGACCCATAAAATCAATTCCCCAAACATCAAATAACTCAACCTCTAAGATATTTTTCAATGGTTGCTCCTGACGTCTTGAAATATTTCTCATACTTTGGCACCAATCACAATTTTTCACCAAAGTATAACTATCATCAAAAATAGAGGGCCAAAATAAAGCACTTTGAGGTACCTTAGTTGTTGTTCGTGGTACTCAAAAATGTCCTCCAGATGATGGGGAATGGAAATGATGGAGAATGGCTTGCATCTCCTCTTCTGGCATATATCTTCGAATGATTAGATCATGACATATTTTGGAAAGCAAAGGCTCATCCCAAAGATAATATTTCACATCATTCAAAAACTTCTTACGTTGGTGGCAAGTAAAATCTGGCGGCAATACCCTACAAGCTAGGTAGTTTACAATATCAGCATACCAAGGTAGCTTGATCTAACACGCAAACAACTACTAATCAGGGAATAATTATTGGATCACTAAATTTGTTTTACTTCCTCTTGCTCCAACCAAAAGATATGGTCAGCAAATGAATTTTCACTTCCTTTCTTATCTTGAATGTCCAAATCAAATTCTTGAAGAAGAGGGGTCCAACAAATCAACTTAGGGTTAGCATCCTTCTTGCCAAAGAAATAACGAAGTGCTGCATGATTAGTGAACACTGTCACCTTTGTACCAATGAGGTAAGACTGAAATGTTTCACAAGAAAACACCACAGCAAGCATCTCCTTCTTAGTTGTTGTATAATTCAATTGGGCTTCATTCATTGTCCGGCTTACATAGTATATGACCCTAAACACTTTGTATTTCTTTTGTCCTAACACTATTCCACTACAAAGTCACTTGCATCATACATGACTTCAAAAGGTTAACTCTAATCAAGTATAGTCCTTACTGGTGGTGAAATCAGTTTCTCCTTGATTGCATTAAAGGTCTATAAACAAACATAATCAAAGTCAAATGCAGAATTTTCTTTAAGAAGATTACATAAAAGTTTAGAGAGTTTAGAAAAACCCCTTATAAATCTTCTATAAAATCTGCATGTCCTAATGGATTGAAATTCCCTTCACATTATTTGGAGGTGCTAGTTTTTCTATGCTTTCAATTTTATCTCGATCAACCTCAATTCCTATAGATGACACTCTATGGCTAAGCACGATCCCTTCTTGAACCTTGAAATTACACTTCTCCTTGTTTAGGACAAGATTTTTATCTTCACATCTCTACAAAATAAGAGCTAAATTATGCAAACAATGGTCAAAAGATGTACCAAAAACAGAAAAGTCATCCATGAAAATTTTCATTATATCTTCCACAATATTTAAAAAGATAGGCATCATGCAACATTGAAATGTTGTTGGAGCATTGCATAGTCCAAGAGCATTCTTCTAAAAGCAAATTTTCTATAGGGCATGTGAATGTAATTTTCTCCTGATCTTCAGGGGCTATGAAAATCTGATTATACCTCGAATAACCAATAATAGGGATATGTAGACAATAAATTTAACATTTGATCAATGAATGGAAGTGCAAAATGATCCTTCCTTGTTTCTTTGTTCAACTTACGGTAATCCATACATACACACTAACCCATGACTGTTCTTGTAGGAATAAACTCATTGTTGTCATTTTTCACCACCCTTTTTTAGTGCAATCTACACAATACTTACCCATGAGATATATGAAATAGCATAAATAATTCAAACATTCAAAAGATTTAAAATTTCATCTCTCACAACTTCCTACATTGTTGGATTTAATCTTCTTTGGGGCACAATTGATGGTTTGTGAAGTTCCTTCAGTAGAATCTTGTGCATGAAAATGGAAGGACTTATACCTTTTATGTCAAAGATGGTCCATCCCAAAGTTCTTCTATTCTCCCTTAACACACACAACAACTTTTCTTCTTCTTTGGGTGTAAGTGATGCAGCAATAATCACTAGAAAGGTGTAATTATCACCCAAGAATACATAGTGAAGATGCTCACGCAATTTCTTCAACTCTAGAGTTATAGTTTGCTGCAATTTTCCTTTAGAGGTTACAGAATCCCTCTTTGCTACCATCAGCTCTAGCCTCTCCACTTCTTTGCTAAATGATGTAACCTGCTGCAATGCTTCCAAGACAAATACATAGTAAAGAAACTATTCACTAATAAAAGGTAAATCAAATTCATAAACAATAGAGTTATTAAAATCATAAGCATGAGATAAAGTGGTGATACAACATTCTAGGTGATCGGTTGACATATCCTCTTAAAAGGCTTCTACTTCACATTGCTCAATGATATCTATTTGAAATCAAGTGCTTGGATCTTCTCGAAATCTCATGGCTTTATAGATGTTAAACATAATCACTTCCTTCTTCACTCTCAAAGTTACCTGACCCTTTTAGACATCCTTTAAAGTTCTTCACATAGCCAAGAATGGTCGGCCAAGAATCAGTGGGACATCTTGGTCTTCATCCAATATATCTTCTATGATTCCACATGGATACTTGATGGATCGGTCTACTAGTTACAAAGAAATTGTTGTTTCTTTCATCTCTCTAAGTCCCAATTTCCTATAAACAGAAAGTGGTATAAGATTAATGCTAGCACTAAGATCACAGAAAATTTTATCCAAAATGGAATTTCCAATGGTACAAGGCAAAGTAAAACTCCCTGATCATTTAATTTTTGAGGTAATTTATTTTGAAGAATGGCACTACATTCTTCAAAAAGGTTCATTGTTTCGAAATCCTCCAACCTTTTCTTCTTGGAAATGATGTACTTTAATAATTTGGCATAATTTGGCATCTATTCCAAGCCATCTACAAAAGGAATATTGTTGTGTGTTTTGCAACACATGAAGCGATGCATATACGGTCACAGTAATAAAGATTTGTAAGTAGAGTATCGTTCCCGAGGAATTTGTTACTATAGTTTGTTGAGTACTAAAATTGTATCTCTACGATTTTATCCAAAACAATCGTTAATTAAGAAAAAGTTTAAAAATAAAATAAGAGAACTCTAGGATTGCAATTTTTCACCAAACTAATCCGATCATATTATTTTCTTTGGATTTATATTTTTAGTACATTTAATTTGCCAACGAAAACTTCTTTTTGTTTTTTATTCATACATCTCTTGAAACTCAGTACAAACACACCTCGTTAAATTAATTCACTATATCTCTGAGAATTAAATTCACCAAGATTCATTAAGTTCTAAGTTTTCAAATGGCCACGCGTACAATTAGGGTATATTCTATCGCCATCATACATGTCCTTGTTCTGACAATATACACAAAAATGCCTTTCTCAAGTTTATTTTTATACCCAAATCGTTTTGATAAAATTTGTAAATAATCAAAAAGCATTAAGCACAAAATAGAACGAACAAATCAGCGTCTTATAAATCTAAAAAAAATAATTAAAATTAAAAGCTTAAATTTAGATCAAATGCAACCATAGAAAAATTAAATTACTTCATAAAATTAAAATTAAAATTACAACGGATTGAGAAAAATAAGATGAAGAATAAGGAAAAATTAAAACATCAAGAAAGCGAAAATATTTGGCACACGCGGAAACAAAACAAAAGCCAAAAAATGGCTTACTGCGTGTTCTCGATCCAAAACCAAACACCCGCAAAAATTCTAAACTAAAAAAAACTCTAAACTCTATCATAACATCACTTTATTTATAGCTAAAAAAATACATCTAAAATATTACATTTTTATTTTATTTTTTTATCAAAAAGCAGCAGTAATAATTTTTATCGAAAAACAAAAAATCACGCATATCGATTTTGGTATCGAAAAATATTATTTAATTCACGCGTGAAACATGGTAGCCGATTCTGCATTTTTTAATTCATTGTGCGTGCCACGTGTCAAAATACGATTCGTTGCAAGATTCCCAGAGGCCACGTGGCGGCACATCATTAGGGCGAGCAAACGAGTGCCATGAGGGCGGCGCACGGGATTGGGCGCCAAAAGGGCAACGGGGTGGAAACGGGGCGTGATCCGGCGTGTGATCGCGCGCGTTGTAAGATACCACGTGTCGGAGCATGATTTGCTTAAATATTAATAGAACACGTGGCGGATTCTTGTGCAGCAAAAGCGAGGATGCACGCTACCATAACCCGCGTCACACACGATTTCTACGAGCGGCTCGGTGCGCGACGGCTTGGATGGACGCGCTTCCTGCGTACCGTTCGAGAGATCCAACGGTCGGCTCGCCTCGGGGAAATCTGTGTAGCCAACGTGTGGAGACACGCTCACGGCCCGGCCTACGCGACACGTGGGGCCCAATGGCCTGCTCGAGCCGCGAAGATTCTACCGCGATATTGCCTCGTCTGGTTGTACTCACAAATATGGACCGTTGAATTGATGATCGAAGCGGTGCGTGATGAAATGACGTGATTTGTCGCAGTGCGATTCTTTTCTAGCGTAGAAAATTCAAACTTTTATTAATTATATTTTGACCCGTAAATTTAATCCAAATTACATTTGCACTTTCTTAAATTACAGTTAAGCCCTTTTGCTAATTTTAAATTAAATTTTTAAACTTTTAATAATTATAATTAAGCCCAATTTAATTTAAATTATATTTTTGATTTTTATAAATTGTAATTAAGAAACTATATTATCATAAATTATATTTGTGAATGAGAAATATGAAATTAAGTACATTTTCGATACAAATTATTTAATTTTATTAAAAATGTATTTTAGCATAAAAGGAAAATATTAATTTATTTAACAAAAATTAACTAAATATTAATATAACATAGCAATTATCATTACTAAAATTGATGAAAATAACTATATAAAAATCTGATTATCAACACCCCCAAACTTAAGTTTTTGCTAGTCCTCGAGGAAAAGGAAGAAAATAAAACAAAGATAACTGCATTTAAAATAGTGATTTTCAAAATATTTCTTTTTAAACATTCCAAATAACATAACTCAAAGAAATAAAAGAATTTTATCTAAGTATCAAAATCAATTTAAAAGTATATTACATTTTCACAATGAATTTTAGGTGTGTGTGAAGTCTTTTCAAATTTCATAACATGCAATCCGGATCAGTTTATATAAATATAAAATCAAAAAAATTATCATGAAATCACAAATCTCATAGTCTATTTTTCATTTCTCTCTCCACTAATGTAGACAAACACAAAACACAAAATCAATAGGACTTTATTAAGCTTGTAATGTATGGCTTAGGTAAAGGTAGGATAAAAGATAATATTTAGCACAAAATTTCCCAAACACATCATTTTAGGATTGAAAACGAGATCTTCTATCATCACAATAAATACTTCCCAATTTGGGATTTATCATCACATTATTCCCTTTTTTTATTTTTTTTCTATTTTTTTTTTCAGAATCTGTTTTTTTGTTTCTGCTCTTTTTTTTTCTTTTTTTTTAGTAACCTCTTTTTTTCGATATATCCTTCAACATTTACTAACAATTGTAACATGTTAGTGGAATAAGAACAATAGGCATATCTACACACATATATATATACTTTTTAGATAGGATTTTGTAATGAGAAATATATATATATATAAACTTTGAAGCTCAAAAGGGGTATACTATGGATAATGCATGTAAAGGTAGATAAAAAGGCTCAAACGATCCAAAGATGGCCTTAATCATTTTTTAGTTAAATGTTATCTATAATTTCGCCTCGAGAGAAAATCAAACAAATTCTAAGAATTGTGAAACAACAAATATCAATCAAATTCCATACTCATATAAACCTTCTCTAAATTATCGTAGCGACTCAAAAATCAAGACCAGTGCTCATAAATATTTATCTTTGTAAAAATGAAAGACACGAAAAATTATTCATCGCTTAGACAATATTCAAATTTTTGAAGGAGATATGCATCATTTAAATCGAAGAAACAAAAATATATCACTATTCATAGCATATTATCTTCAATCAACCAAACAAACAAAAAAAATATTTCACAAGCAATAACATCCAGAAAGTATTTCAACTTGGTTCAGTATATACACCACCCCCAAACTTAATATACACATTGTCCTCAATGTGTGAAAATTAAAGAACATTTGAGATGGGTTTAAAGAGACTTCCTAGTATGTTTGATTGGTTAAGACAAAATAGCTTCATTACCTTCAATTTGCACCTACGAAGGGAAAAAAATAACATAACAAAATATAAAATTTAATACATGCAAAATAATAAAAAAATAAAAATAAAACACATGGGTTGCCTCCCAAGAAGCACTTGTTTTATAGTCTTCAGCTTGACTTCTCAATTTGTTTTTCTGTTTGTAAGTTAAGATTTGTGTGTCAAACAAAATCTCAACTTACGAGAAAATTGAAAATTAAATTAAGAAACAATAACCAAACCTTTTTTATTTTTTTTTTATTTTTCTTTTATTTTCTTTTGTGAATTAAGATTTGCGTGTCAAACAAAATCTCAACCCACGAGAAAATTACAAAATTAAAAAAAAACAACAAAACAATAAAAAATAACAAATTTATTTTTCTTTATGTGAGATAAGATTTGTGTGTCAAACAAAATCTCAACCCACTAGAAAATTGAAAAATAAATTAAACACGCAAAAATAAATTTTTTTTGAATTAAAATCAAATTGATTGGTATTAATATCAACAATGAAAATAGTAAAACAAATCCCACGACGACGGCCTTAAAAACTTGTTGTGTGTTTTGCAACACGAGAAAAACGTGCAAGTATACAGTCGCAAGTAATAAAGTTTTGTAAGTCGAGTTTCGTTCCCACGCGGATTTGTTACTTTAGTTTGTTGAGTACTAAAATTGTATCTCTCTGATTTTATCCAAAACAATCATTAATTAAGAAAAAGTTTAAAAATAAAATAAGAGAACTCTAGGATTGCAATTTTTCACCAAACTAATCCTCGATCATATTATTTTCTTTGGATTTATATTTTTTAGTACATTTAATTTGTCAGCGAAAACTTCTTTTTTTATTCATACATCTCTTAGAACTCAGTACAAACACACCTCCGTTAAAATAATTCACTATATCTCTATGAGAATTAAATTCACCAAGATTCATTAAGTTCTAAGTTTTCAAATGGCCACATTACAATTAGGGTATATTCCTATCCTTCATCATACATGTCATTCTATTTACGAGCAATATACCACAAAAAATGCCTACTCGAGTTTATTTTTATGCCGCAAATCGTTTTGATAAAATTAAGTACCAAATAATCAAAAAGCATTAAGCACAAAATAGAACAAACAAATCGGCGTCTTATAAATCTAAAAACAATAATTAAAATTAAAGCTTCATAAATTTAGATCAAATGCAACCTTAGAAAAATTAAATTACTTTAAAATTAAAATTAAAATTACAACTTGATTAGGAAAAATAAGATGAAGAATAAGGAAAATTAAAACATCAAAGAAACGAAAATATTTGTACTTATGAAGCAAACAAAAGCCAAAAAATGGCTTACAGGTGTTCTCGATCCAAAACCAAACACCACAAAAATTCTAAACTAAAAAAAACTCTCAAACTCTATCATAACATCACCTATTTATAGCTAAAAAAATACATCTAAAATATTACATTTTTATTTTATTTTTTATCAAAAACGCGTAATAATTTTTATCGAAAAACAAAAATCATGCGTATCGATTTTGGTATCGAAAAATATTATTTAATTCACGCGTGAAACATGGGTGCCGATTCTGCATTTTTTTAATTCATTGTGCGTGCCACGTGTCAAAATCGATTCGGCTGCAGATTCCCAGGCGAAAACGTGGCGGCGCATCGTGGGCGAGCAAACGGTACACGCGAACCATTGCACGAGTTGGATTGGCGCCAGCCGAACAACGGGTGGAAACGGGGCGTGATCAGCGCGGTCGCGCGCGTTGTAAGATACCACGTGTCGGAACATGATTTGCTTAAATATTAATGGAACACGTGGCGATTCTTGTGCCAAAGCGAGGATGCACGCTGCTACCATAACCGCGTCACACACGATTTCTACGAGCGGCTCGGTGCACGACTTGGATGGAATGGCGCTTCAATCTGGACCGTTCAAGAGATCGATGGACGCGTAGCAATGGACGATACCGGGCCAGCGATATTGCCTCGTCTGGTTGTACTCACCAAATTTAGACCGTTGAGTTGATGATCGAACGGTGCGTGATGAACGGCGTGATTTATGTGAGTGCGATTCTTTTGCTGCGCAGAAAATTCAAACTTTTATTAATTATATTTTGACCCACAAATTTAATCCAAATTACATTTTGCACTTTCTTAAATTACAGTTAAGCCCTTTGCTAATTTTAAATTAAATTTTTAAACTTTTAATAATTATAATGAAGCCCAAATTTAATTTAAATTATATTTTTGATTTTTATAAATTGTAATTAAGAAACTATATTATCATAAATTATATTTGTGGACAGAAATATGAAATTAAGTACATTTTCGATACAAATTATTTAATTTTATTAAAAATGTATTTTTAGCACATAAAAGGAAAATATTAATTTATTTAACAAAAATTAACTAAATATTAATATAACATAGCAATTATCATTACTAAAATTGATGAAAATAACTATATAAAATACAGTTATCAAATATTTATGTGAATTTTCCTAAAACTATCCAAAAACTTAGAAAATTGTGTATCTAATTTTTGTTTTTGAAAGAGATGAGGATAAGAAAGTGGAATAGAAAGAATAATAGGATTTTAAGTAAATGAAATTGATGGAGGCATGTCAGTCTCTCTTAGTGTATCATCAACAATCTCTTCTTCTTCTACTTTATTATTTCTTTGGCCATTGTTTAGAGCTATAGGGGTTGACTCGATTTCCTTTGATTGTGACCTCTCAATTTATCTTCCACTCCTAAGTGTAATGGCCATGTATTGTTCCTTTAGATTGACTACTGTATTGCTAGGAAAAGCTCCTCTTTGTTGATCATTGATGGTCGTGGCTAGTTGCCCGATTTGTACTTTAAGATTTTTCATAGTGGCTCTCATTTTGCTACAATGAGTCTCAACATTATCCAACCATGAATCACTCTTTGTAAACCTTGCTTTGGTCACCTTAACAAAAAAAACCATAGCATCCTTAAGTGGTATCTTCTTCTCGCTTGGATGACTATCAAATCCTGGACGAGGTTGCAACACATTCTTATGATATCAATGCTCTAGATGGTAGTAATTTGGCATATGAATACCACAATAGTTGTAGTTTTGATTGTTGATGTATTGAACTTGTTCTTGACATGATTCATTCATCGGAACTTTCATAATTGAAGTTACAACATATTTTGTACTTTGTGGTATTATTTGGGTTGTAAAGGATGAAATCTAATGAGATAAAGAAGAAATTTAAGCTGAAAGAGTAGTAAACGATTCCATTTTAAAAATCCCAGCAACTTTCTTAACCATAGATCTTTCAGTTGGCCATTGATAGTTGTTTGAGGTCGTTTCTTCCAAAAAAGAAGTAGCACCCTCAGCTGTCTTTGACATCAAAGTTCCACTAGAAGTAACACTAACTATGGTTCTAGTTTTCCCATCTAACCCATTATAGAACATGTGAACTTGCAACCAATCCGACAATCCATGATGAAGGAAACACCAAATAAAATATTTATACCTTTCTAATGCTTCATATTGTGTCTCCAAATCATTTTCCCTGAATTAACCAATTTCACTCTTGAGTTGGGCTATTTTTGTAAGTATAAATAATTTAGCAAGAAACTTTTCTACCATGTCTTGCCAACTAATAATGCTTCCCGGTTGTAGAGATTGTATCTACAATCTCATTCATCGCCAAATGAATATTGGGATCATCAAGTGGAAATCCACAAAATTGGGCTTATTGTACCATACTGATCAACACCAATTTGAGCTCAAAATTATTGGCATTAATGGTGTGGAAACTTAAACCTGAGTAATTGTCATTCACAATTGGCCTTTATACTTTTCTACCATTGGTTGTACTTTATATTTTTCTTCATCCATGGCTAATACTTTCTTCTTTCTTTGATATCAAAAAGATCTTTCAATATCTGGATCAATAAGAATAATGTTTTGAGTTGTAGCACAATGCATCCAACATCAAAAACACACCTAGAGAAAAAAAGTACAAATGAAATAAAATACAATTCTAAATTACTTTGCATCAATATTGGAAAAATAAGAAGAAATCAATCCCCAGCAATGACGTCAAAAACTTGATCGGTGCAAAACTACAAGTGTACAATATCATAATTTTATAATAAAGTGATAAGAAGAGTATCATCCTCAAAAATTGGTAACTTACTTTTGACAAATATCAAAATTATGCTAATCTCAATTTTATCTAAAGAAGTCACTAAGGTTGTTGTAATTGGAATTGGAATTTAAAATAAAATTAATTTAAAAATGCACAAAAGTCTCATTCGATAGTCAATTGGAAACATTTTTTTTCGTCAATTTACACAAGAGTATGCAATTTATTAAAACAAGAAAGCATTAAGACCAATGATTTTAATACTACACAGGTTCATAAAAGTCTTTCGATCTCTATATTAACCTATGCTAAAATATTTTAAGATCTATCTTATAATTCCCTCTTTCGAAAGTAAGTTACAAGATTAAAATTATCTAATTAGTGACGAGTTAATTAGAAGTAATAAACTTAGAATAAATTAGACAAACATGAAAAGAAATAATTCAAATTAACAAAAAAAAATCAAGCATAGTTTGGAATTAGATTACATCTTTTTCCTAAAATAAAAAAAAAATAGTTTTTGCTAAAAATTAAATTCAACATAAATGAATTCACCATAATATTTTGCGAAGAACTGAAAGGTAAATGAATCGCTCAAAATCCCATCATGTTCCTTTGTCTATCCTTTCTCTACGGCGTTAATCTGCTTCAACTTTTTTTCTTTTAGTTTTAATTTCGCCTCCCTGTCTCTCTGTCCATTGTTGCTACACTACTTTTCCTTTTTTTCACTTAGCGCATTTCTACTTTTTTTCTGTTCTACACTCAGCGTTCCTATATATATAGGAATGCTGAGAACATAACAAAAACAAAATACGCGAATTGTACTAAGGATATCTATATCAGATGATGATTATGTGACTTAGGGCTATGTACCAATTTTGTGGATTGATTTGATTGTTAATATATATATATATATCGCTTGCAAACCATGTCCTCTACTATTTCAGCATTTTTTCTAACTTATCTTCATTTAAATTTGATTTCAATAAATCTTAATGTAAATTTGAAAGTCCTTAAACGATATGCTTCTAAATTTTGTATCTTTGTTTTCTTCAAATCTGCAATAAAATTTAAATAATAATAATGAAGTCTAAAATCAATAAATAAAATTTGTTAATAATTTATGGATAAAAAAATTTAGAATTTTTGGCACCTTAATGAGGTCCTAAATGAGGGCCTTGCCTGATCCCTCATTGAAACCGCGTGGAGGTCGTCGGCGAGGACCCTTGATGAGGGTGACTTGGTGCTTAGTTTCTTCTATAAATACCACTTGTTTTGGATCTTTTAAAGCATGAAATTTACACCAAAACTCTACCAAAAGTTTCTCTTAAAATTACTTATATACAATAAATTACTTTGACCGTAGTTCGATATTTGTGCTATATCATTGTGGGTAAAATAATGTACTTGGATGTTGAGAGTTCTTGACTATTTTACAATTTTTGAGAGAACAATACTATGAGTTGGGTTGAGTTATTTTGGCAATGTTCCCAAATTAGTGGTTGTTCATGATACGTGGTTGAATATGTTTCCCACGTTGGTTGTTTATGGTTTGAGGTTGAGCATGGATCCCATGATTGATAGTTAGTGGTTTGTGGTTGAGTATAGTTTCCATGATAGATTGTTCACTTTATTGATATTAGGTTATTGATCACACTATATTGAGTAGTGTTGGTTTTAGAAAAAATCATGGTTAGTATGTTGGACCAAGTTGTTATAGAGACAGCAAACGAGGGCAACAATAGGTAGTTAGGGTAGAGGTCTTAATTGATAAAGGTATTTGCATTTATGTTTCCATTGAGTTGTATCCATTTTATTTCATAGTGGATTTATGAGCTGTTAAATGGTTGCTATAAGCAACCGATGATGTTACCACCTAGATAAGAGTTCTATGTGTCTCTACCTTGTTATATCTTGTGTTGTGCATGCTTTACTATTTGGCTAGTACAATTTGAGTTTACATTGTGTATGTTTCAAAATAATGAAATTGAAGCTTTGATTACAAAGCTTTCTATATTTATTTACTACTTTCTAAATATTGAATAATACATCTACTTTACAATACTACCTGCGTATGAATTTTTTATTCAACTATTTTATTATCTATTTAGTGTTTATCTTTATGTTGTTTTAAGAGTTTGGGATGAGTTTTTAAGGAGTCAATATCTCTTTAACTTGATTGTGTATCAGATCTTGGACTTCTTCAAGTTAGACGACTAGGTTATCCCTTGTTCGTGCGGTGCAACTATTTGGGGAGAAAAAAGAAATCGACGAAAAGAAAAGGAACTGATAGGGTATATCAAAAACACTATGTGTCGATTTGCATCAATTCTTGGAAATAACAAACACAAATTTGTGTCAATTTTTCACAACAGCTAATGCATAGTCAAAGTTTTTATAAGCTAATTTGCATCAACTATTATAAACAAATGATAGTACTTGCACTGGTTGTTATAAATAACCAACATAAAATGTTTTTAAGCAAATTTTGCATCGTAAAACATACTTAAAAAAATGATGCCAATATCCAATTTTGTTGTGGTGTATGGCTAGCTAAAAAAAGTGATCCTTTCAGTGCTCCCCGTAGTAAAAATTGTCAACATTTATTTTAAAATAGGGCCTAGTTAAAATTAGTACCTGACCAGGATCAGAAAGTTTAGGTTCAACGAGGAACATCCCTCTTAACTCAGCAAACCCAATTTCCAGATCGAGCCTAGTATAAGATAGAGCCATAGACAAGATGCATTTTTACCCACCGTGTAATATTTGGCTTGAAGCCGAATACGTAACTTCCAAAAATAACCTGGTCAATGGTGGTAGAGGAAATCTAAGGCTAATGTGTAATTTTATCTCATAAATTGTACACCAACCTCGGAAAAGGATAAGTCTGGTCTATACAACCCGGTTTAGGTAGACAAACTTATATGGTTAGTGGTACTCCATAAGTTATATTAATTCTTAAGACATTTGAGTTCTCAAGATTGCAAGCTGGAGAGTCAGCTTTAAGATTCTAGAGTGGCCTTGGTCAAGCGGTCATGGATGTCGTGGGAGAACCTAGCTCATATGGTGTTGTAGGTTCCCAAAGGACTTCCCCGGGAGATCTTCGACTTCCTAGAGAAATAGTCAAGGATGTATCTAAATCAATCATTGTGGCCCTATGTTTCCCATTAGCCTTTGTTTTAATCATAGGAGTAGTTCGGACATGCTAATACCTTAACAATTCTAGTTGGATTAAGTGTGGAAGAAGAAAGGTTTTCAGGAGAAACCACCATCAAGGATACTAGGGAAAGGGATGAAGTCTCGCTCTTTGATCCCAAACTACTACAAGAAGATGACATTTCTTCCTTATACGTGTAAGCTAACTCTTTACCACTTTCCGAATTAGTAAGGAGGAAAGCTGGCCAAGACCTTATCAATGTCTGACATCTTCTTTACACTACAAATTAGAGGACGATAAAGTAGAAAAAATACATAACAAAGTATCTAATGTAAGGGATATAAATCGAGAAGTTGGAGGTGGGAAGATTGGAGATTAATAACCTACCTAAAATTGATAATTTGAATAAAGACGTTAGAGATACAGTAGAATGGATAGTAAAAAAGGAGAATAAAGCTGCAAAAATTAAGCAAGTTACCGAATAAGAGAATCTGACATAAAGATTTTGAGACGAAACAGAGCTTTCGAATCTTTGGTAAAAGGTGAAGGAATGAAAATCCTAGGAAATATATATATATTGATAAAAAATTCCTCTATCTTTCCCATAAAAGGTAAACATCGGTAACTGTCCCAATGAAGGAAATTTGAATTGACTTGGTTAAGAATATGAAACGTCACCTACAACAACCCTATATATCACCCATGATAGTTATAAGAATTATGCAAAATTTAGAATTTTTTCTTTGCTTTAACACGTTTCTTAGTTTGGAAATAGTTATCTTATGAATGTAGAAAATGCAACTTATGAATGTTGGCATATTTAAACTAGAATTAAGACAATTATATATAGAGGCAAGGAGTATTATACATGCAGTATTTAATATTCAAAAGTATTGTTCTCTATGTTTACAAAACATCCATCTCTCTCCTTTCAGTACTAGCTTGTACTAATACGTATGACTTAGCTGTTCACTCTAATAAAAGAGGTAAGGTTGTTGCAGTAATGCATAGATCCGAGTGAAGGGTTGTAAGTCCCGCTTAAGTCGAGGTAATGGCGTTCAGGGCATTAATACCTTATAAATACTGGTGGTTTAGCAAACAACCAATTCTATTAGGTAAGTGTTATAAGTTATAAGTATTCTTATAAGAGATAGAACAAGAAATTAAATATTAAATATTTCATGCATAATTTATTTAAAGTAATTCCATGACTCAAATTTCAAAATATATACTCTGTATCTTGCTTGTTATTAATAGACTGCAATTTATTTGTTAAGAATCATATTTACCATGCAATACATGTTATATTGATAATTAGTTTTCCATATTGTTTACAAATCATATTTTAAATTTTGTTTTAACTTAAACATGTCACATAAAATCTTTTCTGCATCATCACCTTTATTAAGCCAAATTTCATCATCTTCTAAAAAGAAGTCTTATATTACCAATAGTAACAAAATTACTATTGAAAATTTTGAAAAATCTATTCATCGTTGGAAAGCTCCAAAGATCAGTAAAAATCAGATTTATCAAACAAAACTGATGAATCTTTTCAAAACAAATTACATCATTAAAACTGAAGAAAGAGATCTTCAACTTTCATTACCTTTTGAATCAATCCAACTTCTTTCAAAAGAATCATTACAAAAACATTTTGATAAAAAATTTAAGTATGTTCATTTCAAATTAGACTAAGACCTTTAACCCGACTCGGGTTAAGTTCATCAATACTAGCAGTCTTAAGAGATGCTAGATTAACAGACTTCAAGGAGTCTTTATTAGGAACAGTCGAAACAGGTTTAGGTTTAGGACCTATATACTTTAACTATTTCCCAAAAATAATAGCATCTATTACAGATCCCCAAATATTAAAAACATTAACTCTTCAAATCCAAACTCATAATACTAATGTGTTACCTGGAACAATTACGGTAGCCTTATTGTTTAGAGTTCATTATAAGATTATGACGTCCACTTGGGACATAAAAAACATTCATAACTCCACTAAAGGAGAAACCTTATTGCTACAAACAGATCTATCTAGATCCAATATTACAATACCTAGACCAATTAGTTGGGATAATGTAGTATACCCAGATAGGTGGCTATTAAAAGGAATTTCCCAACTGATATCTGAAAACAATCCCTAGGAAGTAGCTGAACAACACACAGAACTTTCTGAAATAATAAAATATAAAAATGGAAATATTGAAATAGGATTCAATAGATCTTCATCAATAAGATGCTCTTCGAGTGCCTCAGACTTTTCATAAATGGATTTACCATTCAAATCAAACCCTAGGGCATCAACCTCTGATTTACTTAGGAAAACAAAACTCAAGGGAGTAGACTGTAGTACCCAGGTACCCAGACCAGTTTACAAGGTTGAATCTGAGATGGTTGAATCACCTCAGTTATCACCTATTTTTCCTGGATTACCAACTTAATCCTTAGCACCTAGCCAGGAACCTAGGATAAATGAGTTAAATGTATTTACAGTAGATAGAGAAGAGTCTTGGGAAGATAAAATCCTTAGAACAGATCTAAACCTACCACAAAATAAAAGAATTAAACATTGGTTCTTTAAAGCACATTCAGAACATTCTAGGGCTAGCTGCTTTAGGAAACATGAACGTTATATTAAAGAACACAATAAAAATATTAAATTCTTCGAATGGTTAGAAATCTATAGGGCAACCAAAAGATTAGACTCCACATTCTTACATCAAAAGCATACAGATAGGCAAAACCCTAAGTCTGTAGAAACATTACAAGATCACATTGTTACCCAAACCCAGGATAGCATAGATAGATCACTATCAATAGTTAACCCTGAAAAAGTTAACAAAATATCATTAGTTGACATTGAATCTAATCAAACAGTAGAAACTATAGACTTGGTCAAACCATCAACTGTCTTAATATGTAACCTACCAGTTACTATTCAAGATCCAAAAACTGAACCAATAGTTAAACCTATAGTTCACATTGACCCTAAACCAGTCAACATTACCATAGAACCAATAGTCATAGAACTTATAGCTATAGTTCCATGATATAAATCATTTCCTTCAATTATTGTCTCGGATGTCACAGAAGTTGACTTTGATATGCTATTAGAAGATGAAAAAGTAGAGCCATTACCTACAAAAATATTAGTTTTGACTCCACATATTAAAACCTTTTCAGAAATTAAACCTAGCGAAATCACAATAGATGACTTCGATAAGTTTTTAGAAGAAACGGTTGATCTAGTCAACGAAGTTAACATGATCAAAACAAAAAAGAAGCTACCCATATGGGAAACTCCAGATGGTCCAGTAGAAACTGAACATCCTCCATTAAGACCTATTACCATCCCTTATCAAGATAGTCAGGTAGAAGCCTTCCCTCTTAAGAACCCTCAAGAGAACCAGGCAATCAACCTCAAAAACATAGTTACCCAGAATAACTATACCAACATTAGCCTAAATACTTTAGGTAAACAACTCATTAGGATAGAGAAAAGTCTAAAAATAGATATTCCCTCTACCTCTTATCAAATAACATATAGGATAATTAAGAACGCTATCTTCAAACCATTCTAGGTCTCCAAACTAGCCTAGGAAGAAATAACATCAAAATTTGAAAAACTTCAAAATTGGAATAATACCCTTAGGTCCCAATTAGAAGAACAATTTTCAACCAACATAGGAATGGTTGTTCCTGAGTCACCAGTGACTTCAAAACAAACCTAGAAACCATTACATGATCTTAGTATTCTTAGCAAACTAGGATCTGAAATATCATATGAGGATAGTTCCCAAGAATTCATTCCAGAACCAACTCTTCTCCTTCAAAAATTAGCTTGGCAAGAATCTAACCCAGTTAGGTATCCTCACAATATAGGAACCCAACCTAGTTAGCTTGTCTAGTTTAAATATAACGCGCCGTCTATCTATGTTTGGAACATTGATGGAATGACTGATCATGAGATATTAAATATCTTGCAGAAAATGACCATGGCGTCAAATGCTTATAAAACCCAAATAGGTACAACTGATAAAATAGTTGTTGAATTATTAATAGCTAGCTTCTCAGGCCAACTAAAAGGATGGTGGGATCATCATCTTTCAAAACAACAATAGTAAGATATTTGCAATGCAATATTGATTGATGAGTCTGGTATACCCATACTTTCCCATCAAGGAGCTCCTATACAGGATGCAGTCTCCACATTACTCTTTACCATATCACACCATTTCATGGGGGATTCATCCTACCTAAATGATAAAAATGATGATCTTCTTTCCAACATAAAATGTAGGAAGATGAGTGATTTTCAAAATTATAAAACTACATTCCTGTCTAGAGTTTTGCTAAGAAATGACTCTATTCAACCTTTCTGGAAGGAGAAATTCCTAGCAGTTCTTCCTCCTCTCTTAGGTGAAAGAACCAGAAACAAAATCCGTGAAACCTATGGGAACCACATCATCCCATATGATCAACTGACCTACGGTCAACTGATTAGTTTTGCTCAAAACCAGGGTCTTCTGATTTTCCAAGATTTGAAAATCCAGAAACAAATGAAATTGGAACTTAAGGTTTCAAAAAGAGAAATTGGATCATTCTGCAAACAATTTGATGGAAACTTCTCTATTGATAAAACCTGCGAGGGAACTTGCAGTAAAACCAAAACAAAACCTCATAAAGAATCATATAAAACTTATAATAAGTTTTCAAAATCAAGAAAACCGTTCTTTGAAAAGAGAATGAATTTTTATAAAAAACCTTATAAAAAAGATTTTAATAAGGATTCAAAACATCATAAAAAACCCTTTAAAAACTTTAAAGAGTTTAAATGTTATAAATGTGGCAAGAAATTTCACACTGCCAATTTCTGCAAAATGTCTAAAAAACTTCATGAACTAAAACTTGAAGAAGACACATTTGCCAAAATATCTACCTTAATGGTAGAAACATCCGCATCATCTGAGTTTGGACAATGGACAGACGAAGAATCAAATCCCCAGGATGATGAATTTGCAACCAACAATTTAGATTCCTCTCATAAAAATATTAATGTATTAACTAAGGAAGAAGATGAACAACTTCAAGCTAAAATCCTTAAGTTAAATGATCCATCAATAACCAAATTGTATGTAGACCATCTTACTGCAACTTGGGAAAAATCAACAAAAAAGGAATTCTGAACTTCCAAATACCAGCACAAGCTATTATAACCTCACTGTTGTTCTGGAAAGAAAGAACAAAACTATAACACCCGAAAGTCAAATTCAAGACTTAAAACTGGAGATCAAAACTATTAAATTGGAACTCCACCAGCTTAAAGAAAAATTAAAAGAATATGATATTAAGTTTCAACTACTTAATAATGGAGATAAAATATCAACCTATGTGAGTGATTCTAACGATGATCTTACTCAAAATAATCAAGATATCCAAAACTTGAGAAAGATTACCACCAGGAAATATAAAATTAAATTAACCTTAGTATTCCCTGATGATTCAAAACTTGAGACCATTGCTCTGTTTGACACAGGAGCCGATCTCAATTGCATTTCCCCATCAATTGTTCCCAGAAGGTTTCACAAACCAACTAAAGAACGTCTTAATTCGGCCAATAAATCTCGAATGAGTATTATTGGGAATAATGAGGTATCAATCCTAAAAGGGCTATACCTAATCAAAACTTTGTTTGTCATAGTATTTAATATAGGCTATTCAGTTATATTAGGCATTCCATTCATGGATATCATTACCCCTTATTCTGTCCAACATGATAGAATTTCTTTCAAAATTGGAGCAAAAGCCTTCATTTTCCCTTTCATAGAGGAACGCAAAACTAGGGATCTTAATCATATTAAGATTCATTAAATCTCCCAAAAGGAGATTTATGTTCTGATAAACCATAGAGAAAAGGACCTTCTCTATCTCAAAACTAAAGTTCAATCTCATAATGTTGAGAAAGAATTACAAATTCCAGAGATCAAAGACAAAATATCTAAATTACAAACCACTTTTGAAAAAGAAGTTTGCTTTGAATTACCTAGTGTTTTCTGGGAAAGAAAACAACATATGGTAGATCTACCGTATGAATCATCCTTTAATGAAAAGAATATTCCTACAAAAGCAAGGCCTATTCAAATGAATGGGGATCTTGAGCAATTCTATAGAAAGGAGATCGAAGATCTCTTATCTAAGAAATTAATTGCAAAATCCAGATCACCGTGAAGCTGTGAGGCCTTCTATGTCAATAAATATGCCGAGATTGAAAGAGGAACTCCTCGGCTAGTCATCAACTATAAACCTTTGAACCAAGCCTCAAAATGGATTAGGTATCCTATCCCCAACAAAAAGGACTTGATTCAAAAATTATATTCATCATCCATACTTTCAAAGTTTGATATGAAATCAAGCTTTTGGCAAATCCAAATCGAGCCTCAACATAGGTACAAAACTGCATTCACTGTGCCATTTGGCCAGTTTGAGTGGAATGTTATGCCATTTGGGCTCAAAAACGCACCTTCTGAGTTTCAAAGGATCATGAATGACATTTTCAATCCTTACTCAGAATTTTGTATTGTATACATTGATGATGTACTCATATTTTCCAACGATGTCAGGAAACACATCAGTCATCTCAAAACCTTCTTTCATATTATCAAGAGAAGTGGATTGGCTCTATCAGCCAAGAAAATGACTCTATTCCAAACAAATATTAGGTTTCTTGGACACAATGTATCCAATGGAACAGTAATACCAATCAATAGATCCCTCCAGTTTACAACCAAGTTTCCGGATAGGATTATTGACAAAACTCAACTACAAATATTTCTAAGTAGCTTAAACTACGTATTAAGTTTCTGCCCAAATATTAATAGGTTAGCAAAGGCTCTACATAATAGGCTTAAGAAAATCCCTAAGCCTTGGACATAAGAACACACAAAAATCGTGCAAAAGATAAAAGCACAAGTTCAAAATATTCCTTGCGGATCCTATACTCTCTAAGATAGTAGAAACCGATGCCAGCGATCTTGGCTATGGTGGAATTTTATAACAATTCTAGAATAACAACGAAAAGATTGTTCAATTTGCCTCTGGCCATTGGAATGATTGTCAAAATAATTATTCCACTGTCAAAAAAGAAGTACTATCCATAGTACTTTGTATTTCTAAATTTCAATCAGATTTATTAAATCAATTTTTTTACTAAGAATTGATTGCAAATCTACAAAAGAAATTTTATTAAAAGATGTTAAAAACATTGCATCAAAACAATTTTTTGCCAGATGGCAAGCATTATTAAGTATTTTTGATTTTGATATTAAATTTATCAGAGGAGAGAATAATTCATTACCATCCTCTCATCGGCTAAACCCATCATGACCTGGTCTCAGGTTACCCATAACCAATCATCATCTTCCAACCAAACCTTGGAACAATCATCACCTCAACTAACCCCTAAGGATTCTGAATTAAATAACTGCATCCATCAATGGTTGCAAAACATGGATTCTGATAAAATCAGAATAGCATTTCGTTGCATCCCCGAAATTGAGGGACCAACTACCTTATCAAATTTGGAGATCATACCTTCAAAATCAAAAATATTTTCACAAAAAACATCTGGAACAATTTCTATTCCAGAAAGAGGCATTACATCCTCAACTTATTTTCCTTCCAAAGGAATACGGGATTCATTTCCCAAAACAAAATCACCATCTTAGTATTTTAAGAAACAGTGAACTCAGGTGGTAACTATCATAGAAAAGAGTTTTTTAACCAAAATCTTTACCTAGCCATCCAAAGCTATTTTGGAAAAGGAATTTTTTACATGCCATCTTTATCATCAAAAACTCCTCAATACTATCAGAGTAATTTGGAGATTACAGGTAGTGTAGAATTCAAACATTTCCACTACCCAAAAACGACAGAGGTGTAGTTTTCAAATCATATCTCCATCAGATTGAGGTAATGATCTCTATAAACAACTGACTTTCCCAGTCAATACAACTCATTCCATTCCCCATTGTACTTCATACAACTACTGGGATTATCACCAGGCATGGTTTAATGCATTTTTTATTGAGAATAAAGATAACCAACATTTTTGTTTATTTTTCTTTGTCAACAAAAATATTGATCCAAACCGGTTTCCATCTTGGTTTTTACAATGGTGGGAGCTATTCGGAAACATTTCATCAATCCTTATATCTCCTATGAAAGAGAGTTATGACTCTTTCCAATCACATTATAAACCATCAATAAAGGAAGCAAGATTCCCTCCTTTATGCATATTCTGTACAAAATTTTATCTCCCTTCGGTATGTCAATGGGTCTTATATCCAGAATCAACAGGGGTGATGACTATCAAACGATCATTTCAAATCAAATGGTGGTCATCATTTATGATCCCAAAAACACTCTTATTACCAGCTGTTGAAAAATGGCTAACCCAGAAAGGTTACATAGATTACCCAATGGAGGAAATACAAGCAACTTCACTATTATTGGCATAGAAAGCACACACAGCTGCTCTGATTGCCCAAGCCAAAACCCAAGAAGAACTCCTACAAATTATGAAGCAACTATCATCTGGGAAAACATCCCAAATACATAAAGAAGAGGTAGTTCATTCGGATGAAACATAATCACTCGATAAAACAGTATCTCCATCACAAGGCAGAGAAGAGGACTTAATCAAATTAGGATCCTCAAATGAAGATCTAAAGTTTTGGGCTAAAACATAGTCCAGCATTATTGGGCCTGCGTGTCCATAAGGATTTATAATCGGGCCTGTGTATCCATTACTATTAAAATTGGGTCTGCGTTTCCATTACTATTTATCATTGGACCTGTGTGTCTATTGGGCCTACGTGTCCATCACTAATTTAAGGCCTATAAAAGGCCCATTTATTTTTTGAGGATAACTAATTGTTAAAATCAGGAAAAGACAACTTAAAATGGTGCCAACAAGGTGACTGTTCATTTACCCAAACAGTACCCAACCATGTACTGTTCTATTTTCTGTTCGGAATAATGAAGCAACTAATATTTACAACAGTAGTCAAGATTCCTACAGTATCAAGTGGCAGACCAACTACTGTTCATTGAATAGTTAAAACATCTCCACAGTGCCATCACTCGGTTATTTAAGAAGAATGAGATCAGAAGGGAAGGGGTTCCAAATTTTTGAGTTTTCTCTCTAGCCTTGAATACTCTCTACTCTTTAATTTTGTTTTAATTCATAACCTTTGTTTAGTTTAATTATTTATAAGTAAGTTTATTTAATTACTTTCGGTCTATTTATTTTATTGTTTTAAGTTTTATTTTATTTGTAAACAACAATATGGTCGGCTAAGCCGCCTAATCATCAATATAATATGTATGTTTGTTAAGCATGTGTCCTTAATCTAAGTATGATTGCCTCTAAAAGAGTAAGGGAAATGAGTTTTATTAAGTTATTATTACTGAACTGGCCATTGATGCATCAGTGCACATGGTTAAGTATATTATGCCAAGCGTAAGATTGTCCATACATTGCGGCGGCGCCCTATTGATCTCTCTAAATTTTGACTTTCCCTTGTTATTTGGTTATAATATTTCCAAGCTCCTGATTTGGCTTTGCATTATTTCACTCCTGATTCGATTTCGGTTCTTACCAACATAAAGAATTGAAATACTTTTCGTCAAGCAGTGAATTAGAATGAGGATTTTTCTTAATCGCTATCTTCCCAGTACTCATTGATCATCAACATTTTGGCGGCGTGATGTTCAACAGCTATTGCCTAACCCATCCTATCGGCCAAACAATCTAGTATATCTTTCTCCTATTATTTTGGTAATTTTTTACTATACATTAGTCTTTATTTACTATAGCTAGGGTTACGCCACCAACATGCGTGCAATTTTTTTTATTAGGGTTCTACCTCCTCATCATGGCAAACCCTAATCCTACTACTTAGGACTATCTAGGTTATATAGATTTGTTCAAATGAAAACCTATGCCTAAGCTATTGGTAACAACTATGCAAACATTATTGAATCATGTGAGACACCTTTATGAAAGAAGGACAATATCGCATGTGTCATATAGTATAATTTATATACTGTGATCCACATAGTTTACAAAGTTGTGAGTAAAAACTAATTACAAAAGAAAACTATAGGAAATAAATCCTTAGAAGTCATTGCATTTATTTTTCCTAAACTTCTAAAAGGCATATATCTTGAAATTTTTTCTTAATGAGTTTGATTGATACATGAAAATAATTTTTTTATATAATATCTTTATAATTTATACATTCGATTCCTTTCATGAGATCAATTTAAAATAAGACTTTGAGTCTTTCTTCTTTATACATATGAGAACATATTAGTTCATTTCTATATATCAACTCTTTCACATATAAATTAGTATAAAAATAACGTATGCTTTAGATTTTAATTATGATCTTAAAGGAGATTAAAAAGTATAAGACATTTTTGTGTTCTGTTTCATTTTGTTTCCTTTTATTTTATTCATAAGTTAATTTTTTATTTTATTTTTTGTAATTTTAGTTTTTGAGTTGTTATTTTTTTTGAGTTGTTTATTTGTTTATTTCTTTTAATTTTTACATTTAGTTCAATATTTATGGGTATCATTACTGAAAACCTTCCCAAACTTAAAATCATCCACTAAGGCAACCTAAGAGTTTAAAGGCTTATTGCATATGCTAAATGCAACTGTATCAATCCACATAAGTGATTTAGGATAGTTTAATTTTTAGTTTTTATTTTAGTTTTTATCGCTTCTCTTGCTAAAAGACTAGCAAGAAGCTAGTTGGGGGTCGTGATGAATGCTTAAAAATACTAAAATTACTATAATTTAATGTACTTTATTATAATAATTAGTTAATATCATTTTCATATTTCATATAAAAAATGTATCAATTTAATTTCACCCAAATTCAGTGTCAAGAAGCCAGATTTGCTTCGACTCTATTCCTCACAAGTCAATTCTCTCAAAAACATTGAATTATATGGGTTCAAACACTTATACTAATTTATATGCAAAAGAGTTTATGTATAGAAATGAACTAATATGTTCACATATGTATAAAGAATAAAGGCTCAAAGTGTTATTTTAACGTTGATCTAATGAAAGGAATCGAATGTATAAATTATAAAGATATCATATATAAAAATTATTTTCATGCATCAATCAAACTCATTAAGCAAAAATTTCAAGATATATGCCTTTTACAATCGTAGGAAAAATCAATTCCATGACTTCTGAGGATTTACTTCCTATAACTTTCTTTTGCAATTAGTCTTTATTCACAACTTTGTAGGCTATGTGGGTCATAATATGTAAATTATACTATATATTCTTTATCTTTCTATTTTTTTAAGATATTTTTTAATATTTCTTTAGAGAGTGAACCCATATGCAGATTGTACATTTTTGTAGGATTTTAGTGAGTGGTTAATTTTGTGTCTTTTCTATTTGATTTTGGTTTAGGTAACCCTATATATGTCTCTCTTTTTTTAGAAGTCATGCATGAATAAGGTGAAAGCATATACTATCAATTTTTACTTAAATCATTTAATGGAGGAAAAAAAATATGACACTCTATTAATATGAGAAAAAAAACTCATACATCCAATGCTAATACCTATAGACATCATCTAAAAATTTGAAGAAATAAGAAATGTGTTTGGAGTAGAAAAATATATATTTCATATAGAATAAAGGAAATGAGGCTCAAATTTTGTAGATTTAGTGTTGTTGGGCATGGATGGGTGCATAGCTTGGTGTGGTGCGACGGCGTTGAGCAATTTTGTCCTTTTTTTTTTACTTTTTCTCATTTTTTTCTCAACATATTTAGGATATATTGCCTCCAGTATTATTCTTCGAGTCTTTAAATTATTTTTGAAGAGAAAATACTTGAAAAACAATAAAAATACCCGTGATTCTGAAAAGATAAATTTATATAAAAATATGATAAAATCATATAAATATTTTTAATGAATTAAAGTACATTAATTCATGGTAATTTTAGTGCTTTTTAAGCACTCATTAGTTAAGGTCTAGTCACACTGTGAATCCCGTGTGTAGCAGCGTATTTTCGATTACGAATCCCATCCAATCGCACGCATCAGTGCCCCAAAAGCATGCCAACCTGTCCAATATATGTATATCATCATTTTTTAAGATATTTTTCTTCTTTTTTAGCCTTTTTCTCACCTATAAAAAGCCCTTATCCCCCTTTGTAAAAAATACACTTCAAGAAACAATTCTCTCTACCCTTTCTCTTTCTAGCTTTCTCTCTCTAGAAATTTTTCTTTGTTTTAGTTTTTAGTTTTAAAGTTCTTATCTTTTTGAGAAAAACTAGCTATGTTTTTATAGATTTTTATTTTTTGATTCAATAAACGGAAATGAAAATCTGTTTGGAGGTTTTCCAACAATAGAATTAACATCAAATTGCTGTAAGGATTCTTTTAAGGAATAATTTTAATGGATTTTTTACAGTTATTTTTTTATATTTTATTCTTATATGTTATATTCAATTTTTTTGTGATTAAATTTAACATGGTTGGCTTATTGTAAACATAATATAATAATAACATTATTATGTTTGCAAAATATTAAATAGGTAAAACATTTCTATAAAATAAATTGATTTTATTTTTATTCACGATTTTATATTAAGGATGTTAGAGAGAAATATATTATTTTTCATTAAAACTTAAATCTAAAAATTATATTTTATGATTTAATTATCCGGTCTGATTTAGAGTAGTGCTCTTTTATTTGTTGGTACAATTGCTCGGTAGTTAGAGTAAAGCTCTATTTCAAAAGTTTTTATAAAAACTATTATCCGAAAATGTATTGACAACATATTTTTAATAATGGTTTTAAAAATTGAAAGTTAGTACTCGGATAATTAAATTCTTAGGTTTAATTTGAAAACCTTGAAAAAGTATAAAATGTCTTAACCCACCAAAGATGGCATTTAAATGGTTCATTTTCAATCTCTTTAATAACCTAAATAATATGAGCAAGCATAATTAACTTAATTATTATATCCATAAATACTCCACTTTTATGAATGATAAAAATTTGCATAAATGTTTATTGAATCCATAACTATGTTTTCTTTTGTTATTAGATTAGGAAACACGAAAACCAAAATATCGTGAGAAGATGTTTAGGTTTTAATTTTATTTTTAAAATTTGAATAATAAATTAAAAACAACATATATTACTTCCTTAGATCGACCTTGGGAGTATACTAATAGCTCCCATACTAATAGTTGTCACCACCACTATAATGCCTTTAATTACTAGCACCGCTTTAGCCCCTTATGTAGTTGACTCATCCTTTAATGCTAAATCAGCTAATTTACAGTTATCTCAGCCCTACAAACCAACTAATGTGTTTGAAACGAGAAATATGCATGCGACAGTTACTAATATCTCCGCTGATGCAATAACCTCAACCATTACTACTGTGATAATATATAACTCCACTTGTGCTACATAGATTCTACCTCCCGTCACCATACCAAGGTTTACCTTTCCCATTCTCACTATTCCACCCTCACCCTCTGACTTGGCCACTAAGCTTAGTGCATATATGAAAAATATGAAACAGAATTAACATAAAGATGTCGAGAATGAAGGTTGGAAATATGTAACAGGAAAAATTTGATGGATAAAACCAATTAGCCCCTATTTTATGCCTATGATAAATAAATACTCAAGAAGGGCCCCAAACAATAGCCTATCATGATAATTATTTATTATAATTGTATGGATATTCCCAACAAGAATACTTGGTCTACTTTACAAAGTCTCTATAAAGGAATGGCCTGACTTTATATGTATAGCAGAGCCTATGTCAAATCTCAACTCTCAGGATGTACTTTTGGTGAACTCTTAGCTATACCCTTATTGGTACTAACTCCATATTAGTAAGTAAGTTTTGGATTTTCTCTACTTCTATTATGTCGAATGATACTTTGGTTGTTCAAAGTCATTAGCAACATATAACAGTTACATACACTATAAATGCCACAATCCATCTTCTAACTTTTGTTTATGGTTGGGAAACCTATGTTAAGCATAGGGACATATGGGACTCTATGAGGTCTATTTCATACCTTTAACCTTCTTGATTAGTGACAGAAGATTTCAATATTGTTCCTAGGTCTCATGAGACTACAAGCTCATATTGTAATACTATATCTATTAAGGAGTACATCACAATGGTCTCTTATTGTAATATGGTTGATATTGATACAAAATGGGCATTTTATACATATAGCAAAGGTGGATTCTCCTACATTCAATCTCGCTTAAACCATAGGTTATGTTCCGAGTTCTTCCTTAAAATTTGATCCATAGTTTCTTATTCCATTCGTCTATGGCATCACTCTGATCACCACCCATGTCTATTAACGGCATCTACAAATATGCCTAAGGGACCAAGACCATTTCGATTTCATGGTATATGATCAAAGCATTCTAGTTTCCATGACTTAGTACATACCACATTGTCAACCCCTATCTGAGCTAATCTTATGCCAATTTTTATTGGTAAACTCAAGGCCTTTAAGTTATTTCTCAAGGCTTGAAATAAATGTCTTTGGAAATTTAGATCGTAATATTGAAGCAACCTTGGCTAGCCTTGCTAACATACAAAAATGGTATGATGAAGATTCCTTCTTTAAAAAAATTCTCCAATTGGAATCTAATGCCCATGCTAACTTGGATAGATTATTCCATGAACAATATATGCTTTTGAGGGAGAAAATTTGACAAAAGTGGCTAAAGGGAGGTGATAGAAACATTTCATTTTTTCACTCACTCCTTCGACAGTTAAAGGTCCAAAAGCATTTAACTCACTTATAAATCGATGGAGAGATCATATAGAATCCAAATATTATAGCTAATCATATTTTGGGATACTATAAGCAACTGTTTTTGGCTTAATCAGGTAATGCTCTGATCTTTACTGGAATCGAGTTGGTTGTGTCCACCTTGGTCACTTTACAAACAATGGAAATTTATGAATTATACCATTATCAGAGGACATACATGGCATAATGTTCAATATGGACCCTTTGAATTCTCCTGTGTAAGATATTTTTATGGGTAAATTCTTTAAACAATGTTGAAGAATCATTGGTACCAATGTAATAAAGGCAATTCAAGACTATTTTACTAGTCAAATGCACCCGGGGCTGAATTCAAATTTTATAATTCTTATACCCAAACACCCACAAGCAAGCAATATTGATTAGTATAGACCAATCATTTTGGGAACTTTATTTTCAAGTTAATCATAAAGATTGTTGCTGGATGTTTAGGAAACATGTTCCTGCATTTTGTCCCAATATCAGTTTGGGTTCATTCAGGGTAGAGACATTAGTGTTTGTATGGCTAGTTCTTGTGAGTACATAAATGCAATGTATCTCCCTAGTCAAGTACATAATGTTTCTCTCAAAATTGATATTCAAAGCCTTTTGATAACATCCACTAAGATATCATCTTAAAAGTGATGTAGTGCTTTGGTTTTAACATCTTTTTGAGCTCGATTCGAGATCTTTTTGCGTCAGTGAGGATCTTAATCCTAGTTAATTATTCACCTAGAAGTTCATTCTCTTATTCTAGAGGTATCAGACAGGGAGACCCTCTACCTCCACTATTGTTTTGTATTGCTAAAGATTTTCTAAGCAAATACCTAGGATCTTTGGTCAACAATGGTCGCTTTCTTCTAATTGCTTTGTCCATGGAACTCTCGCCTCTGCCCACTTTTTATATGCTAATTACCTCATATTTGGTCATGCTTTTTCATTAAACATCGAAGCGTTTTATCTGTATACACATCTTTTGGGTGAGTTGGTCAATTTGGATAAATATTTCATTTATTTTGGTTAAAGTGTACCACAAAATAATATTTCATCACTTCAACAAATAGTTGGGATACATACTGGGGGAACTTATTTATCCTACTTAAGTGTCACCTTATTTTAGGAGGTTCCAAGAAAATGTTGGTTTCAAGGATTAGGTGATAAAATTCATGCAGAGATAGATGCATGGAAGGATTCACACTCTCTTTGGAAGGGTGTAGATGTTTGATTTCTTTGGTTATTTGGAGTTTTTTTTTCATTTTAGATATATAAATGGCCAAAGTAATCTTAGATAGTCTAGCAAAAGTCATTCGAAACTTCTTTTGGTTGGGAAAGATGGATAAACTTAAATTGGTCCAAGTTTCTTGAAGGGATGTTATCACCCACTAAAGAAGACAACCTCTACTTGTGGGACCTCAACCTCCCAAAAGAGACCATGTTAAGAAAGTTTGCTTTGGCAGGTTATCATAGGAAACTCAAGCATGATGCTTTACTTAGTAGACGGTACTTGGATATGGAGAAAGCTCCATAGATTTATTATGTTCGCTCTTTCATCTGGCCCGATGCATGGCCTCATTATTTGACTCTATTGAAGGAATCAATATGGTTTATTGGAAGAGATTATTCAGTAAGACTTTAGATGGATAATTGGTTGGGCACTCATCTAATCGAAAAAATAAATAGCTACTTGTAGATTTGCCTATGCATTCTTTGGTGGGAGATTATTTATGGGTAGATGTATGGCATCTACCATAGGCTTTCATGGACCTCTATCCAAATATTACTTCAAATATTCGCTCATTATTTGTGAGGATACGTACAGACATAAGAATTTAGATACACTTAATTATGAGGGGAGTCACAAGTAAAGAGGCCTATGTGTTCGTACGTGTGGTCGAGGAACCCAAGAGTTAGGGTACATCCATTTGCACCCCATTCATACCACCATCACAGTCCATCTTACTCTGTCATGCTATACATATCAAACTTCCCATTGATTTCCAAGAAAAGAGAAGAGAACATTACTTTCCCTATAGATGCGTTTTTTATGGGTTAGTAAAGGAAACTATCTCTCACCTTTTTTTAGTTTTGATTTTGTAGCTGCATTGAGACCTCTTATGCTCCTTTTTCAGTAGGTTACCTCATATAGACTTTTCCATCCTTGATTTATGGACAACTGCAATGGAAATTGACCTTGTGCAAATGTTTTTGGGTTACCAAGGTTATTTGGTTGTGTGAATTTTTTTTTTGAATATCAAGATCCTTCATTAATTGATGTTTTTGTATTCCGCTTGAGGTCTCATATACTTTTAAGATAAAGCTAACGGTGGCTATTCATGCGATGTTGTATGTTGTATTTGATTGTATAGCCTCTAGAGTTCCTAGTATTTGTATTGCAACCTGGTGGTGAGATATTCGATCGACTACTCGCTTGCCCTTTCATTTCTTCAAATGCTAGCAACAATTTTTTGCTGAGATTTAGTTTGTATATCATTTTTCTCTCTTTAATAATACTCGTAATTGAGGGGTTAAATAAAGAGAGTGCTACAAAAGTGCCAACCTAATTGGGACATCCCAGTGCACCTACTAAGACCTGTCATCTACAATCTTTCATTAAAAATAAATAAAGAAGTAAGAGGACTCGATATATACATATATATATACATAATATATACATATGTATATGTATATATATATATATACAATAAAGGGGGCAATATAACACAAAATAGTTATTCCACTCATTTCATATTTATTGCATTTCCTTAATTTTTTTATTTAAATAAATAATTTTATCGATAATGTCATGATAATATCTACATTATTAAGGAATATTCTATCAATATTTTATCGACATCAAATTTTGTCAACATTTTTGTGAACAATGTGTACAACATCAGGGCCTCTAAAACATAAATATTGTCGAGATATTATTGACTATGTCAAAGACATTTCATCCTTACCTCTAAGTAAGTATAAATTTGCACACATTACTTATATAATAATGTGTCCATTTTTATATAAAAAAAATGGAATGAATTGTTTATTTTCTAAAATAATATTATAACATTGTACTATATAAATAACATGGATGTAAAAATATACAAACTTTTGCGCATTCTAGTGAATTTATAGCTGCACGTTATTTTTAAAGGATAATGCTATCTAGCTTATTAACTTTTTAAATATTGATGTAGGAGTTTAACCAATAGATTTTTATTATTTTGAGTCTTTAATCTTATAGTGGTTTTACTAAAGTTGAAATCATGAGTCATTTATCTTAGAGGACCTACTGTTTATTTCTATTTTTGCCTTTAGTTTTACTGAATTGCCATTCTATTACACAAATATGAGCATTGTTGAGACATAATGGAATATATACATAGTGCTTAAGTTGGAGGAGTCATTTTTTGGGTTATGGTATTACCTCTTTTTTTAGAATAGCTTTGTATTTCTTATAGTTTCTCGATGAAAAATACTTACCCAATTTGGAGTTCTTATTCCCTTGGATTGAAATTTATCAATTCCTACACTAATTTGTATCAGAGCTCAGGCGTTCCTTGAGCATGACCTATTGTGGTAACAACTCCTCCATCAAAGCCCCAGTATCTTACTTACGAGAGTACAACCAAAGGGAGGATGAAAGATTTCAAGTATTCCTTCAAAGATTATCATCGATTCATGTTGCAACTACGAACCAATATGATTAGTGAACTCTGAACCTTCAAACCCACTCTTTCTTCTCATTTTCCATTATCATCTTCACCCATAACAAATTACCTAGACCACCATCTCCACCAGCATCCTGAAACAGAAGTTAGAACTACTCATCACGACACTCAAAATCAACCCCTTTGACCCTCGTGACACCCAAGCCAGTTTTCACGATCATCGTAACACCCTAGCCAGAATCCATGACCATCGTGACACCAAAGCCATCTTCCATGACAATTGCGACACCTAAAACCATTCTCGTGGCCCTCGTGTCACCCAAAATAGTTTCCATGACCATCGTAACCCACATCGACCCATCATCAACCACTATAACTCCTATGACGACCCACGAATCACCTCCCAAGACCGTTTGACCACTCTTATAACCACTCGTGACCTCCCAAACACATATCGTGACCCCAATAAATGAGCCATACACCATTAGATCACTTATACGCCTACTTTATACCCATCAGCAAGCTTCCCCACCACCATCCAACGACATGTGCCCTTCATTGTGGCCAACTAGTAAATTTCCATGTCAAATCTCTCACCCTTGCTACTACAAAAAATGGTTAATTAAATCAATATTTAAAGCCATTTTTTTAAACTAACTTATAATGAATTTAAATTGGATTTGTTGAAAAACTAACTTAAAATGAATTAAAAATACGTAGATTATAGTTTTAATTTATGTGTAGAATCGACGCTACATGTAAGATGTAGCGTCGATTCTACGTGTCAACCGATGCTACACACCTGGATAGCATTGGTTGACACATAGAACTAACACTACATCATATGTGTAGCCTCAGTTCTACACATCAACCGACGCTACACACGTGAATATTTTCCTTTTCTATTCTTTTTTCTTCAGATAGAACCTATATTCAAGCGCTGCATAACTTTCAAAAAACCAAAATCTCATCCACTCCTCCTAAACTATATCTCATTTTCGGCCACCTATGACCACCAATTTCAGCCCTGTTTAGTGAGTTTTCTTCTTTTCCAACTTATCTTCTAGATCCCTTATTTTTTTGAGCAAAATACTCAAATTTTTATACCCATTTTCTCACTTACAAAACATTATTTTTTCTTCATTTACTCTTGTAAGTATTTCTATTAATCCTACGCACTTATTATTTATATTTTTTTGTATATTATGTGCTATTATTTATGTGTATAAATTTTTGTATTATATATGTAGGTTTTGTATTATATATACATTATTATTATTATTATGTAGGTTTTGTATAAATTTTTGTAATGAAATAAATTTAAATATTTATGATTGTGATTTAAGGTTGGTTTTTTATTTATTTATTTTTGTTAATATGAAATGGGAAAGACATGATTCAACAATATGATGCTCATTAAAAATTTTGGTTTGAAGTAGTGTAGTTATTAAAAGAAAATATTAATCATCACAAAATTGTTATATAAATTTTGTTTTATATATCTTAAATTTGAAATCAACTCAAATGATGTAGCATATTATTATTAGTAATTACAATCAATCTCATATAATTATATTTATGTGTATATATTTGTTATGTTTGGTTTTTATGTATTTATTTTTATATGATGTTTTGATAGGTATTCTAATAATTAGGGAATTCAAATATAATAATATCTTAAATATATTGGTTGGATATATATTTAATATGCTTAATGTTATTAATAGAAAATGGACAAATCTTGCATGTCAAAGTGTGTAATTGAGTAAGACTACATTTTTGGAGTTGAAAGCTTTTTGGAATTTGCTTGTAGAAATAGTAATAATGAAAGTAATATAATTTGATGCCCATGTGTTAAATGTAAAAATGAGCGATTTCATGATGTTGATGAGATTAAGTATTACCTTATCCATAGTAGTATTCTTTTGAGTTATAAATGTTGGTATTACCATGGAGAAAATATTGATAATACTCATGGGAAAGAGATAAATAAGAATGTGAGTGGAATATATACATCTTATCATAATGTATAGACAGAAAATATGTTTCATGGTGTTGAAGATGAACTACATGAGGATGATCTTGAAACCTTTAAAAAACTTCTAGAAGATGCCGAAAAACCGTTGTATCCAGAATGCAAGAAATATACTAAAATGTTGGGAATGGTTCATTTGTACAATGTGAAGGCAAAACATGGTTTTTCTGACAAGGGATTCACATAATTACTAAATATACTAATAGATATGTTTCCTAAGGGTATTGAATTTCCATCATCAATGTATGAAGTGAAGAAATCTCTTAGTTGATTTGGCATGGAATATCATAAGATTCATACTTGTCCAAATGATTGCATTCTTTATAGGAAATAATATGTGACATTAGATGATTGTCCAATGTGTAAAGAATCAAGATGGAAGCATGCTACAAATGAGACAACACCTAAGAAAGGCATGCATGAAATGGTTCTTTTGTACTTTCCTTTGATTCCTTGCTTTCAAAGGTTTTTCAAAGATGTTGACTTGGCATTCAAATAATCGTTTTGATGATAGAGTGCTACATCATCCTTGTGATTCTCCAAATTGCAAAGTAGTATATAAATTATACCCTCAATTTGCATCTGATCCGCGCAATCTCTATTTTTCTAGTTCTACTGATGGAATTAATCCACACAGTTCCCTTAGTAGTACATATAGCTATTGGCCAGTAATTATGGTAACATATAACCTTCCTCCCTGGTTGTGTATGAAAATAAAATTCATGATATTAACATTATTGATCTCAGGACCGAAACAACTTTGTGTTGATATTGATGTATATTTGTAGCCTCTGATATATAATTTAAAGACATTGTGAAATGTGGTGTAAATGTTTACGATGCACATAAAGAAAAATACTTTAACTTGAGAGGGGGGTCCTTTTATGGACAATTAATGATTTTCCTTCCTATAGGAACTTATTAGGACATCCAACTAAAGTTTATATGGGATGCCTATATATAGTGATGGCACTTCTACAACTTATCTTATTCATGGATGAAAGATATTTTATAGAAGACATAGAAGATTTTCACCATCTGGACACAAGTTTAGATACCAAAAGAAAGTGTTCCATAGTAAAGAAGATCATGATCCTGCACCCCAACCTTTGCGAGGTGTTGAGATATTAAGGCAATTGAAGGGTATGACATTTAAACAATATGGAAAGATGAAAAAAATAATACTCGCTAATGGAGGGAAACGAAAGAGGTCAACTAATAAAAAGGATGAAAATGAAAATGTTACTGAATCAGTAGATCATGGTTGTTGGAATAAAAAATCAATATTTTGGGAATTACCTTATTGGAAAGACCTACACATTCGTCACATCTTAGATGTCATGCATATTGAGAAAAATGTATGTGAGAGCTTGATTGGTACATTACTTAATATACCTGGAAAAACAAAGGATGGAATTAAACCAAGACTGGATTTAAAAAAACTAAGCATATGACCAGAATTGGCACCAAGGGTGGAAAATAATAAGAATCTACATACTTGTCACTAACATCATATGTAATGACAACAAAAGAGAAGGATGTGTTTTGTAAATGTTTGGTGAGTGTGAAAGATCCCGATGGTTACTCATCCAACTTACGAAATTTTGTGTCTATCATTGATAAAAAACTTTATGGATTGAAATCACATGATTGTCATATCTTAATGCAACAATTATTACTAGTTTCTATTAGATAAATTCTTCCAAAACATGTTTGATTATCAATAATTTGTCTTTGTTCATTCTTCAATACAATAAGTAAGAAATCTATATCAATTGGCAAGTTAAACTCTTTATAGAAAGATGTTGTAGAGAATTTATGTCTAATTGAAAATATTTTCCTCCTTCTTTCTTCGATATAATGATTCACTTGTGTGTTCATTTAGTTCGAGAGGTTCAATTTTATGATCCTACTTACTTAAGATGTATGTATCCTTTTGAGAGATACATGCAATTCCTTAAAAGATATGTAAATAATAGAAATAGACCTGAAGGATGCATGGTGGAACGTTACATTATTGAAGAGGCCATTGAGTTTTATTCTGAATACTTTAGTGGTTGCACTGAAATTGGGAATCTTACACACAAGTTGTCCTTAGAACTTCACATGATCCAAGCAGGTAACCCTATGCTTAGTGGAAGTAAGAAATTTTTTATTGATCACAGTGGATGGGAAAAAGTACACCAAACCATTTTGGGAAAAAATAAGGAAGCACAAGCATACATAGAGTAAGCGATGACATGTTCAACCTTTTCATTTAAAATACAATTATTTTCTATTTAACTATTAATGATATCTAATTGATATATCTTTAATAACATTACATAATTCATATAAACTTACTGATGAACATAATGTATGATGAACATACGTGAGAGCTTATTAATTGGTTTCACAACCATGTAAGTGGCACATACAAGAATTCATTAGTACTTCTATGCAATGTTTTAAAACTTTATTTTAAACACATTTCATGTTTTTGTATGCATAGATTCGAGTTGAACTCAATATACCCAATCATAAAATAATAGAAAGTTTAGAATGGCTTGCACATGGTCCAAAATTCAATGTCAAATCATATTCTAGTTTCACAATTAATGGATCGAAGTTTACGACTCAAGCAAGGGACAAAGTCCAACTAAATCATACTAGTGGTGTGAAAATGGTTGCACAAACTATGATATTTATTAGTTCAAAAGATGGTAATCTTGTACTTTCTAATAGAACATATTATGGTATAAATCAAGAAATTTGGGAACTTGATTATGAGGTCTTCCATGAAACAATATTATTGTGTGATTGGGTCGAAGATGTTATCAATGTTGGATATAAAATAGACAATTTTGGATTTACCCTTGTAAATTTATCCAAGATAAGTCACACTGATGATCCTTTCACATTAGCACTTTATGCCAAACAATTATTTTACGTGAGCGATCAAATTGACACAAGATGGTCTGTTGTGTTAATGCCTCCACAAAAACAATTCTAACATTATGATGCTTTAGAAGATGATGACATGCTTCATACATTATCCAATATTATTCATTTCTCAAACAAATTTCCTAATGTATGTGATGATCTAATTAATGATGATGATTCTTCGTCATGGACTCGAAGTGATTGTGAAGGAATATATATATATACAATCAACAACCTAATTAAACATAATGTATGTTCTATATTATTCTATTAACTCTTGCATGTTTATATGTTTAGAATTAAATTTTTTAATTAATTTCTATTTCAACATTGTTTGCAGATATTTCATGGATCCTAGGGTACCATAAATTGTAGATCCAAATGATCCATTGGGGCATTTGAAAAGAAGGGGTTGGGCGAATATACCTGATGCTCCACTTAACCCAAATGATAGAGTACCCATTCTATTTGATGGTATTGGTAATCCATTAAGGGAAAATGGCCACCAATATAAATGATTGGACTAAGGTTGATGAAATTGAAAAGTTCAAAAAATGGAAAACCATTTATGCAAGTCTCTTTTATTTTATAACTAATTACATATATTATATATTTTTTGTATTATATCTCATCTTTTGTAGTGTGTTTTTACAAAATCATTATAATTTCCCTGACACTTGGATGAGCAAGTGTGTTGTTAAAAAATCATTCTAATTTCCCAAATTGGCCAAAAATTACGTGTTTTTATATTTGGAACTAGTTGATGAAGCACAACTATACAAAATCCCTAAAGAACACCACTGAATTGGACCCCAAGTTTGGAAAGACTTTGTGGATTATAGGCGTACGGATGAATTTCAAATTATTAGGGAAGAACATTAGAATATACAAATGTATAATGTTCTTCCTAACTATACTAGGAGGTCTTCAAATCCTGAAGTTAGACATAGAATGGTATAATTAAGTTGTTAATTTATAAATATTTTATATTTATTTCCTCAAATTTAAGTTGATGTCCTAGTTAATAAATTTATTTAATTTATGTAGGAAGCTGAATTGGGTAGACCGGTTACCCATTCTAAATTGTATATAGAAACAAAGACCCCCAAAACAAAAAAGTCGAGACCAATGACTAAACAAGGAGAAGAACAACTAAATAAGTTGGTTAGTAATTTAACTTGATACAAAGTCCTTATGATTTTTTTCTAATTGATGTAATAATGTATGATATATTTGTTTGCTTTATTATTTGTAGAGAGCAGTTCAAGAATAAATAGCTAGGGGTAAAATAATTGAACAATCAGGGAAAGATGCTATATATCATGCATTTGGATGCAAGAACTCAACTTCTTTAAGGCTTCAATGTTAAGTGAGATTCCCACTTTAAAAGAATATCAATCACAACACATGTTAGGCATGGAAACATACTACAATCTGAGCATTCCATATTGGCCAGGCATGTATCCATCCTTGCCAGGCATACCACCATTCATGTTCCACCCATGCAATGTCAAAGCGTCCAACCTATATCATGTATGGGATATAGTCATCCTATTGGTCCTCCCTTTATGCTAGGAATACAGATGCAATCTAGTAGTGGTTCATTTTCTCCAATGCAATCTGTGCATTCTTACCATCCATCACATCACGATGAACGTTTTGATGAGAATGTACTTCCAATAGCTACCCCATATGGAAGTCCTCCTTTATTTGATGAATCATTTATGGTAAGATTTAAAGTTTATGTAGATAGTCTATTATTTTTATTTTTTATTATATATTTTATTTATTATATATAACGCTTAAAGTTTTAGAAAATATGAAATGTTTGTTGAAACATCCTTCATCAACGGACTTTTTTTCCATTGGAATGGTACAAAAATTGAGCGATGATCAAATGATTCATAATCAATATTTGCCAAATTATTGGCGAATAATAATTGATCAACCATTGCTCCATGATTGTCCACTATCTATGCCTTTTTATGCTACCACATTCCAAGAAGCGGTTGGACAATATGTGGCTTGGCCATCAAGTCAAGTTGTGATTAATTTTGACATTGTACTATTTTTTTACTTAAAATAACACTTTTTTTACTACTATTATATTATTATTCTTTTATTGTTAATAACATATATAATACTTCTTCTTTAGTCTATTATACCAGAATTAGTAAGTGAAAATTAGTAAGTGTGACATATTTAAGAGATACAAAGCAAGTATCTCGTGGTAAATCTATGTCTAGTAGGCAATCATCGCACACTAAGTCATTTAAGAAGAAGCCATGGAAAAAGTATAGTTATGATTATGCTATAAATTTCAGCAGAAATCTTAACGCTTTGATGACTATTATTGTGAAGGCATCTAGTATAAATGATGGATGGACTAGACCATTTCCTATAGAAATTTATGGGATAGACATTGGCCAAACCTATATATTGATCGAGTGCATATTGCAACTATTTGAATATCAAATGATCGATTTAAGTATAATTCAAGTGTGGAAAAGATGAGTCCTCAATCGGTAAATAACTTTCATTTATGTAGAGTATATATAATTAAATTTATATTAGCTAATTATTTATATATAATTCTTTTATATAGGGTATATTGTTATCGACTTCAAGCTAATCACTCATCACATTTAGTAATATTCTATGATTTTTTATTTGTCAATCAAAATCAAGAGAATGATGTTAGCATCAGAGCTAAATAATTATGTGATAGGGCATTAATACTTAATAGAAATCAGAAGTTAATAATTGCTTGGCCACTAAGGTTTGAACAAGGCCAAGATCATTGGATGTTGGTAATCCTTGATCTATATGGCAATCATGTTTGGTACTGTGACTCAACTTCCATAGAATTGAGTAAAGATACAAAAACAATTGTTGAAATGTAAGAATTATAGCTAGCTATTTTTCTTCTATTTCTCTTTGTAATATTTCATAAAAAAACTAATCGTTATAAACTTTGATAGGGTATGGAAGTTGTGGAACAAGAGTAGAGGCATTGCCCTTAAAAAATCTCATAAGCTTATAAAGGACAAAGTTATGGTATGTACAAGCGAATATTAATAATTTAATTAATTTTACTATTAAATAATAAAGATGCTCGAATATGTAAAATAATATACACTTTTTTTTTGTAGGTTCCACAACAAAATGATGGAGTCATATGTGGTTACTATGTCATGAATTTTATGAGAGAAATCAACACAAATATCAAAATTCCAATTAAAGATGTGGTAACCTCTTTTACCAATAAACCTTTTTAACATATATGTGTTATTTTTTGTGAATTCATGAAATTACATTCTTATTTTGAATTTAAATACATGTAGTTCTTTGGTTGGAAAAAGTCGGGCTATGACCCGCACATTTTTGATGATTTACGAGAGGAATGGGTAGAACGCATTGTTCAAATTATATCATCACAAGAAGAATCAGGAGAAGATTATGATGATCTTGAATAGCATATGACATCATGGTAATTTTATAATGCTTTAATTTCTCTATTCCTGTATCTGAAGTCTGGTTGGACAAAAAATAGTTGTTCCATAAGTTTATGGGCACCAAAACTCAACCAACCCAAGTAAAAAATAAGAGTTACACTTGACTTCATATTTAGAGCTCATTATAGCATTAAAAATACCAGTTTGATTCCATATTGCTTCATATTTATAGACAAAAGATTAATATAGTACTAATATGATTTCGAAGGAATAAGGTTATTATTATATCACTCTGATATCGATGTGGTAATCTCTTTTACTAATCTTTTAACATATATAAGTTATTTTTTGTGAATTCATGATATTACATTCTTATTTTGAATTTAATTACATATAGTTCTTTGGTTTGAACAAGTGAGGCTATGATTTACAATTTTTTGATGATTTACGAGAAGAATGGACATAACACTTTGTTCAAATTATAACATCAAGAGAAGAATATGATGATCTTGAATAACATAGGATAACACCATGATAATTTTTATAATGCTTTAATTTCTCCATTACTATGTCTCTGAATTTTGGACTCCTTGTTTGATGGATGTTTACGTGCTCATGTATTTAGGAGAATAAATTGTTATATGGACGAGCTATTTTTCCCCAATTTCCTGTCACAATGTTGGTAATTCTAAGCCAACCAAGCTTCCTCTCATTGAAACAAAGTAGGAATATCTAAAAATCCATGACAAAAGAGACGACAACATTTTATTTCTAATTTAAGTTAAATATATATGTATTTTATATAAATTATTTTTTTTGTAATAAATTTAATTTTCAAGTAATTAATTAATATTTAATTTTTTAATTATTTTTATTAATTAAACTATTTCTTATACATATTTTCGCTTTTCCTGTTATTATGTAATGATTTCAAATACAGGTTTTAATCTGAGTATAATAGAAAATGAGTAAATTTTGTAAAAAAAATAAAAAAAATTAAATTCAGTTCACGCATTGAATTAATTTTATATTTTAAGTCATGGCATTTAAAGTCGATTTGGTGAACCGACTTTAAAAGTCGTTTTTGGCATAGTACCAACACCCTTCTTCATTGCAATACCTATAATTATCTATCCATTCTTTAAAACTCATTCTCCACTTATGTTAAATCACATAATCCAATAACGAGTACCCAATTTACCTAAACAACCAGAACCAAGCCCAATTATTTTCAGTGAACCCAAGCAGATCTTGAGTAATATATGAAACAAAACAATCTTAGAGGAGAAATATTAAGAAAGTGCTTCTAAAGACCAAAGGTATACACATAGTACTTTCCTTTATTGCGAACAACACTCAAATCTCTCAAGAACACATAAAGGCAAACGTATCACATAACACTTTTATGATAAACAAAAGAACAAGAAAGTAAATGATAGAAATAGCATAGAGAATTTAGATGGTTTGAGTACTAACACCCTAATCCATTGGAGGAGGAGAAGAAAAACCCACTATAAACCGTTGATGAGCAGAATCGGGATCGCCAAAAACTTTGATGCCATCCCCGCAACGGAGTCATCCCCGGCAATGGCGCCAAAAAATTGATGAACGAAAACCGGCATCACCGATTCTGCCAATACTTTGGTTTTATATTTATAAAACTCTCGCAAGTGTACGAATCATTTCGTAGAAAATGATAAGTATACTCCCAAGGTCAATCTAAGGAAGGAATGTATGTGGTTTTTAATTTATTATTCAACTTTTAAAAATGAAATTAAATCCTAAACATCCTGTCACGATATTTTGGGTTTTTTTGTGTTTTTAATCTACTTACAAAAAATTAAACATAGATTCAATAAATATTCATGCAAATTTTATCTTTTATAAATAGTGGAGTATTTATGGATATAATAACTAAGTTAATTATGCTTGCTCGTATTATTTAGGTTATTAATGATATGAATTGATATTTATTGATTCTCCCTTTTTTGTATGAATACCACCTTTGGTGGGGTTAGATATTATTTGTTAACTAAACAAATCAATTAACACCTATGGGTGGGGTTGATAACTAATTTGGTTAATTAAATTAATTCCTTTTTCTAAGAGATTGAAAATGAACCATTTAAATGCCACCTTTGGTGGGCTTAGACAGTTTAAACTTTATTGAAGGTGTCCAAATTAAACCTAAGAATTTAGTTATCCGAGTACTAACTTTCAAGTTTTAAAACCACTACTGAAAACATGTTGTTAATACATTTTCAGATAATAATTCCTATAAAAACTTTTGAAATAGAGCTTCAATCTAACTACCGGGCGATTGTACCAACAAATAAAAGAGCACTACTCTAAATCAGACCGGATAACTAAACCTTAAAATCTAATTTTCAGATTTAAGTTTGTAATGAAAAATAATATATTTCTCTCTAACATTCTTAATATAAAATCTTGAATAAAAATAAAATCAATTCATTTTAGTGATTTTTACCTATTTAATATTTCGCAAGCATAACAACGTTATTATTATATCATGTTTACAGTACAAATTAAATATAACATGTAAGAATAAAGCATAAAAAATAACTGCAAAGAAAATAAAATCCTTACAGTACTTCGATGCTATTCCCGTTGCTAGAAAACCTCCAAGCGGAATTTGCACTCCCATTTATTGAATCAAAAAGCTAATAAATTACAAAAACATAACTAGTTCTTCCCAAAAAGGGAAGAACTCTAAAACTAAGAAAACTAGCTAAAACATAAGAAAAACTAAAAAAAACTAAAAACTAAGAAATGGAGAGAAAGAAAGAAGAGAGAAGTGCGTTTTTAGGTGTGGTATGAAGTGAAGAGAATGGGGGTATTTATAGGTGAGAATGGAGAGAAAAAGTGGGTGAAAAAATGTTAAAAATGGTGACAACGCGTAGTGCACATGGTGAGGTCATTGATGACGTCAGCATGATGTCATGGGGGTGGCTGCATCTGAAAAATGTGGCGAAATGGCGTCAGCGGAGGCGGTGGGCGCGCATGTGCACGCGCGTGAACGATGACAGGCTAGGCCGCAGCATGAAGCGGAGAGGAAGGTGCACGCGGATGCACGCGGACATTGGCCGTGCTGCGCGCACGGCTCGGTGCGGCTGGGTGCTGGCGCGTGCGGGATGGGCTGCTCCGGGCGCGATTTTCTCCTTTTTGACATTTTTAACCTTTTCGACCCATTTTGTCCAATTTTTCCATATTTGTTGACATTTCCCCATTTATTTATTGATATATTTGTGATGTATTGCTTCCAGTATTCTTCTTTGAGTCTTCAAGTTACGTTTTTAAGCGAAAATACCTGAAAAACAATAAAAATACCCGTGATTCCGAAAAAGATAAATTTATATAAATATATGATAAAACATATAAATATATATATATATATTAGTCAATTAATGTGCATAAAATCATGGTAATTTTAGTGCTTTTTGAGCACTCATCAACCGTCCAAGTTATAATGATGTACAAGACTAAGAATAAACTAGAACTCAATGACCCAACAAACCCTAAAGTGATATTACAACTGTTTCTAAACTTTAAACAATATATTCCTCAATGAGGACAAGTTGTTTACAAAGAGGAAACCCTAGAAAACCCTAAGAAAACTAGAGATAACATATGAGGAAGAAGAGACGGGAGGAAACAATAAGCGGCTCAAACCCTAGAGACTAAATAGCAAGGTATTTATAGTCCCTAACCATAATTAAGAAAATTCCGAGTGATGGGCTCTGTGTAGAATGGGCCAAGTAATCTAGCAAAAGAGCTTGTTAAATAGAAAAGGCCACAAATAGCAATAGGTCCACCCCAATTGTGACATTAAGTGTAGCAAGCGAAGTTACTAAAATACCCTTTGAAATCTTTGATGTACAAATTTTAATTGGTTGCAAATGCACCAATCACTAATAGACTAATGATGAGATTACCACGAGGTCGATCGCTAATTGAATTGGCAGTTGTTTTAAAAAGTTAAATTACTTTCTAAATTAGTTAAAAAAAAGCAATCATAAACATTCTAACAAGTGTCGATTGAGAGAAAAAATATAAATTCTATAATTAAATAACTAAATTAATGCAAGTAAATTATAATGGAAATAAGATAGATAAATGAATATGAAAAATTAGCTAGCTATTCAATCATGTAAAGAATAGATTAAATGATTCTCATACAAGTTTGAATAATTGATTTTTTCTTTTAAATAAGTGAACCCCAATTATCATGGAAGGTTCTCATAATTCTCAATTAACTAATAATTTTCTTGATCGAGTTTCAAATCAATTTATTGGTAAACCTAAGGAAAATATATATACCATCTAATTTAACACAAATCAATAAAATTAAACTAGACTCTTGTTCATAAATGTGAAACCAATCACATATAATGTGTCTAATACTTAATTCTAACATATTCTTTAATTATAAATCAAGATTTACTCTATCATTAATTTATCATTAAATATATGAAAAACATGAACAAGAAATAAATCAACTTTTATTAAATAAAATCATAAAATTGTTCTTCCACTAAGGGAAGTAAAAATGATATATTTAGGTTATAGAGAGAAAGAAGATCCAACAATAAGAATATCCCTTTTTTTATTTGTGACCTCTGAATCCTCAAATTCGTTGATCGGCCTTTTCAAATCTTTGAAAAATACTTTACAATTGGGAGTTTTTTTCTCTACTTTCTATGTTATGGAATGGAAAATATGGCTATGGTGACTAGCTATGGGTGGATATTGTTAAATGGGGTTTAGGATATATTTATAGGTTAGATTTTGGATAAAACATGTTTTGTACGCATATTAGGATTTCTAGCCAATTTTGACACTCGGGTTGTGACATACTTTTATCTGCACCATGGCACATATTAAAAATTAGATCCTCAGTGGCAACTCAAGAGTAACTCACAGTTGCATGCTTATTTCTACACCGTGGTGCATGTTGAATTTCTAGAATCACCAAATGCAATCCAAGAGCACCTCAGTGCGTCATGGAATATGTAAATAATTTTACTCTTTTTTCTCATGTTTGTCCAATATTCTTTCAAAAACTCATTAACCTACAAAATACAAAAATACCCTCTAAAACAACATAATACTAAAATAAAACATGTAATTAATGCTTAAAAATACAACAAATTATAGGCTAAAATAATCTTCATCGATTTCAGTTTACTAAAACATCTATATATGCTCATTACCCACTTTGACTTATTTTGCAATTATAAAAACAATAATTCTCTAACTCGACACAAAGGCAAAGTGGACTAATTTGATTTCCCCTACCACACACACACTTAAGTGATTTTTACTTTAACCAAGTTCATACAATGGTAGAACCTAATTATATGTAATAGTTTGGTTAGTATATCATCAGGATTATTATTAGTAGCTACATTATCAATTTTAATTAAACATTGTGTTACAACATCTTTAATAAAATTAAATTTTACATCAATATGTTTAGACCAACTATGAAACTTATCGAACACGAATAGTGTGCAATGAATACGCTTGTAAACGTATCGTAACAAGTAATATAATGATAATAAAATATCATTTCTACAGAGATTATGTTATTAGAAACCAATTTTCAAAACTAAAAAAAATAAAAGTCAATTTTTTTGTGTTTTTATGTTTTAAGAAAACAAAATTAAAAGAATTAATAATAAATAGTAATAATTAATTAAATCAGATTTGCCAGTTAAGAAGATATACAAAAAACTATCTAGGAATACTTAATCCTCCAATTTTCTAAACATATGAATTATTAAAATCCTCCCAATATAATTATCAATTAATTACATGATCAATTGAATCTAACCTAGCATGTATTTCTCTCTCAAATAAACTAAACACCATATATTAATTAACTTAATCATACTTTCATGTCAATTAAATTGTATACTACTCATTAAGTTCATTAATTATAGATCACATACATAAGAATCATACATATTTGCTTAGAAACTAATCATGTTATTTAATTAAGATAAATAATTAAATAATTCTCTCAAATCTATTTAATTGTCTTTATAGATTAATTATTGGCCAAATAAGAAATAACATAAAAATCAGATTAAATAATATTATTAAATTGATATCAAATTGGGGTAAAATGATAATCACATGCTAAAAATTAGGTTCATTAATAAATTAGCTACACATAATTTTATTAATAAAACTCATACTTTTTATAAAGAAAGATGTAAAAATTAATAAATAAAAGAGCAGATGAAGAAATATAATCAAACACTTGAATTGTAGCACCAATCTCCTCTTGAATCTCCACCAAAATTGTATCTTTTTTATACTCTTTCTGTGTTTTTCTCTCTTCTTAGCTCCAAAATATGATAAAAATATTGATAATTTTTAGCTCATTTTGGTTTGTGGGGTAATTATAAGGTTATAATAGGTTCAGGTGAAATCTGGACTGTTAGATCAGCTTCAGATCAAGGGCTGAGATAAAAAAAAAGAAGAGGAAATTAACAATGATAACCACTAGGAATGCAACACTTGGCATAGGAGATATACTGGGAAAATCAATGATGCGTGGTATGGGTAGAATGATCATAGTCAACGCAATTGAGTCAGCACCATGTGGAAAGATTTGATTCGCAATTACCACTTGCGTGGCACCCTAATGGAAGAATGAACGAATAAGATGATGACATATGGCACACATGTTGATCGCACTATGAAACTCAAAATGAACACAATGTTGATATGTGGCATGATTCTGTGTCACATGATACATGTAGCATTGCACGATTGGACCTTTGTGCTTGTGTGGTGTCCACGTGGCTTGCCTAGTTAGCTCTCATTCTTGCATGGTATCCACGTGGTAGCTTCTGATTGGTCATGCATTAAAAAATTGATAAACACTTCCAGAAAATTTTGAAAAATTATATTTTTACCTTTTTACACTACAAAGTTCATATTTTTATATTTTTTACCCCAAAATACCACTTATTGAATAAAATGAGAAAATATTAAGTATAAGAGGGCACTATTGACTCAAATTTCATAGCATCATCACATCCCCAAACTTAAATATTTGCTTATCCTTAAGTAAAGCCAAATCTAATACATACATACATGTTTAGCGAAAACTATCCCCCTCAAAAGTTCTATAATTCTATGACAAGGAAGTTCACATATTCATCAATCAAAATTCCATCAATACAAGGATATGCATGGTTTTTGACGAATTGATTCGTGTGTGTTGTATATGATATCATCCAATGCACTTATGAAATCAACCTATATTAGCATGCTAATCAATTTAATCTTAGAACAAGTCTCATAAGTCTATTTTTCACATCCCTCTCCATTAATATAAATATGCACTTAGTTAAAGATCAATAAGGACTTCACAAGCTTGTAATGTAAGGCTTAGGTGGAGATCGATAAAATAAGACATTTAGGCTCTTTTCACACCTTAGCTTTCTTTTTATTCATCATGCACTTTTTAACTGCAAATTAAACTTTTACTTGATATTTTATTGCACCCTATCTTATCATTCTTTTCATATTATTTTATTCCACATCTTTTTTTCTTTGGTAACTTCACAATACTCCCAAACTTATTTTTAATTTTATTTTCTTTTTTCTTTAGAGGAATACTTGTGTTGTGAGTTTTTCTTTTTTTCCTTTTCCATAGAGTGTATTACATTTCACCTTACTCTATAACATAACATATGATTGCATTTTTTTCCTTATCAAACAACCTAAAGGTGCAAGGGTAAAGGTAATTCTTATTAGTTAGGCACAAAATGTTGCTTAAAGACACGAAAGGTTCTTAATTACCTCAAATGAGTGTCTAAAGATATTAACAATGGTTAGCTTGAAAGGCTCGATTGATTGAAATAAGGCCGAAATCATTTCTCTTGCAAAATACTATTTAAGATTTCACCTTAAGGGATGATCAAATAGATTCTAAAACATGGTAGATCTCATCAACTCGTACAACTCATTACATATTATCTCTCAATAAGAACACCAAAATCAATCATGAACATGTGCATAAAAATTTGAATCAATCCAATCAAAACTAGAAAACATATCACATGATTAATTTAATTATCTTAATGAGCATGTTACATTCCTTATCCTAGCCATGACACTCAATTTTTATCATTGAGTTCATATGTTTTATATCAAGCATGCATGCATTTATTTTTCATATATTTGTCAATTTCTACCCAAATCATGATTAAAAACAATCTAAAAAAAATCCTAAAAATTAAAGATACATACTAAATACTAAAGTAGAGAATGAAGTTCCCTCCCCCAAACTTAAATTTCACATTGTCTCCAATGTGCACATCCAAATATGAAAAAGTAAAAGGAAAGAAACCAACTTAGTCCTGGCATATCACATCTATCGTTAAAATGCTCAATCTTATTATGTCATTTCTCTATACATTTATTCACCTAAAAAACAAAAATAATGAAAATATAAGTAAAATAATGTTGGGTTGCCTAAAAACCAGTGTCACATTTAACATCATTGACTAGATGGTCATATCAAGTCCTAAGGTACATCCCTATATGTCCATTTACTTTTAAGTCTACCCAAAAATACTTTGAGCCTTGATTTTCTCAATAATACTTTACATTTTGATTTAAAAACATGGTGCTCAATTCTCTTATCACGCCATATTTTTGTTTTCTTTTTATAATTTTTGGCATTCTTATAAGCACTCCATTATAGCTTATCCAATTTATATATTTCCAGCATCTTTTTCACCTCTTTGTTAGACACTTCTATTTGCCCACTTGATTGGCGATGGTAGGTGTAAAGACTATGAGTGTTGGCTATTTTAGTGGACAAAATATTTACTTGTAAACTTATTTTTAAGCTCGCTATCAATTCCATAAAGCAAAGTTGAAGAAATGTGAGAATTTCAAATAGTCATACTTTAGTATATCTGATATAACTATAACACATAGGATTGCACTCGCCATTTAATAACACATATTTATAAATCTAGAATTATTTTTGTTGCTAAAATATTTATGCTGAAATATAGAATAAGATATATGCTAAAATATTAGATAAGATATACCCTAAATTATAGCTTAAATCTTAGCCTAAAAGATAGAATAAAATATATTTTAAAAGAACTATTTTATAAATAGGAATCTTCATGATTAATGAGTCTACTTTAAAAGAACTCTTCTTTAAATAGGAGTCTTCTTAATTAGTGAGTATTACTAATCCTATTTGTAATAGAAAATATATTTATCAATTATATAGAAGTCTTCTTAATTAATGAGTATTACTAATTCTATTTGTAATAGAAAAGATATTTTAAGTTTTCCTATAAATAAAACTCATTGCTCATTGTTTGAATCAACCACACAAGAGAATTATTATTTTCTTCTTAATCTCTCTCTTATTTTGCAAATATAAGATCACAACTCTTCGGGCTTCCTTATTTAGTTAATCTATCAAATATTGGTGGTTGTGTTTGATTGATTAATAGGCCTAATTAGTTTATGATATTTTAATCATATGTTCTTATAGATTCTTCTTTATTTTTGTTCTTGAATTGTTAGATGAAATATGTGTTTGTTATATCTTAATTATTTGATTTGATTATTAATCTTTAAAGAAGCTATTTTTATTGAACTTGTGCTTAACCTTTTTGCTCTAGGATTTGCTAAATGATTTTATTTAAGTGGCATATGTTTTGAATCATCTAGTTAGGATTATTCTTTATTCAATCCATTCTAAAACACATAAGGACACTTATGTTTTTTGTGCTAATCCTTTTGTAGTTGATTAGTAAACATGTTTGATTGTAGGGGAGCTTATTGGAACGTTGGTGTGAAAACCTCTCACGCTAATATTGAAAACTATGAAAATAGAATAGTGGCTTATAAGTTAGGTAGATTGGGGCAATATCCTAGCGTGGGTAGCATAAGATTGAGTTTGTACTTGAAAATTTATTTTTCATAGGAGGGTAGCATAAGATCAAGTTTGTACTTGAACATTTATTTTGCATAGTGGAAATTTATGTGGTCCAATGGACTGGTAGTTTTCCTCTTAGGTTATGGTTATGGCCTAGATTGTTTCCACCTAAAAATATCGTGTGTTATTCCTTTATTTCTGCACTTTATTCTTAAACGTGGTTGTATGTCTGGCCACTTTATTTAGGTTATTAAATTATAAATTAATAAAAATTAAAAATAACCTATTCACCCCTATCTAGGTTAATTAGATCCATAATTTATAAACTTTCAATAGTAAAAAGGTGTTAAGTCTAATCTTAGTGGCCCTTCAATAGATGGTTAGAGTTAAGATCCTATCTCAAAATTCTTCACACCAACATTAGATATACATATGGGAGGTGTTGCTTCCAAATAGTTCATACAATCAAAAATATCAATCATAGATTCCATACTTTCAAAATTAAAACCGATTGAGTTGTTTCCTGTGAGTTTACTTCTTTGTTCATTGCAATATGTGGAACAATCTTAAGTACGGGTGACTTAACATATTCTTTTAAGTTATCATCTATACTAAAACATTCATCAACATTTCCAATATCAGGTAGTTCAAATACTTTAAAAAATTTAAATGTTACTTGTTCATCTTGCACTCTCATTGTAAGCTTACCATTTTGTACATCAATGAGTGCTCTTCTGATTGCTAAGAACGGGCGACCATGTATGATAGGAATGTTACAGTCCTCTTCTATATCTAGTATAGTGAAATCCGTGGAATGTTACATCAATGTCACTTAATTGATCTATTTACCATTCGTAATGATACTGAAATGGGTTTAGCTTTATCAACCCTCAATCTCTTAGAGACCGATAATGGCATAAGGTTGGTGCTTGAACCTAAGTCATATAATGTTTTCTCAAAGTGGATTTTCCTAATAGTACAAGTGATGTCAAAGCTACCCAGATCTTTCAATTTTTGGAGTAGTTTTCTTGCAAAGATAGCACTACAACCTTTAGTTAAGGTTATTGTTTCATTATCTCCAAGCCTTCTTTTCTTAGACAAGATGTCCTTGGTGTATTTATGTGCAATTTCTTGAAGACTTCTAGAAATTTTGAAAATTGTGTATCTAACTTTTGCTTTTGCATTCTTTGATGGAAAATAATGGTGGGTTTGTAGAGGTTTCTTTTGTTTGGCTGAATTATTTCCATTTTGGTGCTTGATGAGCGAAAACCGGCATCGCCGATTCTCGCAAATACTTTGGTTTTAATATTTGTAAAACTCTCGCAAGTGCACGAATCATTTCGTAGAAAATGATAAGTATACTCCCAAGGTCGATCTAAGGAAGGAATGTATGTGGTTCTTAATTTATTATTCAAACTTTTAAAAACAAAATTAAATCCTAAACATCCTGTCACGATAGTTTGGTTTTTGTGTTCCTAATCTAATAACATAAAATAAACATATATCTGATTAATTAAATATAATAAAAATAAACATAGATACAAATTCAATAAATATTTATCTAAAAATAAATCTAAATGCTGATTCAATAAATATTCATGCAAATTTTATCATTTATATTAGTGGAGTATTTATGGATATAATAACTAAATTAATTATGCTTGCTCATATTATCTAGGGTATTAAAGATATAAATTGATATTTTATTGATTCTCTCTTTTTTGTATGAATACCACCTTTGGTGAGGGTTAGATATTCTTTGTTAACTAAACAAATCAATTAACACCTATGGGTGGGGTTGATAACTAATTTGGTTAATTAAATTAATTCCTTTTTCTAAGAGATTGAAAATGAACCATTTAAATGCCACCTTTGGTGGGTTAGAGCGATTTAAACTTTCATCAAGGTGTCCCAATTAAAGTTAAGAATTTAGTTCTCCGAGTACTAACTTTCAAGTTTTAAAACCACTATTGAAAACATGTTGTCAATACATTTTCACATAATAATTCTTATAAAAACTTTTGAAATAGAGTTTACTTAACTACCAGGCGATTGTACCAACAAATAAAAAGAGCACTACTCTAAATTAGACCGGATAACTAAACCTTAAAATCTAATTTTTCAGATTTAAGTTTGTAATGAAAAATAATATATTTCTCTCTAACATCCTTAATATAAAATCTTGAATAAAAATAAAATCAATTCATTTTAGAAATTTTCACTATTTAATATTTGTGAAGCATAACAACGTTATTATTATATCATGATTATAAACAGACTAGCACATTTAAATTTAATCATACGACAAATTAAATATAACATGTAAGAATAAAGCATAAAAATAACTATAAAGAAAATAAAATCCTTCTACAGAACTTGACGCTATTCCCGTTGCTAGAAAACCTCCAAAGTCGAATTTGCACTTCCATTTATTGAATCAAAAATCTAAATTATTACAAAAACATTACAAGTTCCTCTCAAAAAGAGAAGAACTCTAAACCTAAGAGAATTGAACTAAAAACTAAGAGAAAAACTAAGAAAAGCTTAAAAACTAAGGAAGAAACTAAGAAAAACTCAAAAACTAAGAAATGAGAGAAAGAAAGAAGAGAGAAGTGTGGTTTTGAGGTGTTTGAAGGTGTGCTTTGAAGTGAATGGAAGGGGGGTATTTATAGGTGAGGATGGAGAGAAAAAATGAGTAAAATAATGTTAAAAAAATATTAAAAAATTAAAAAACGTGCAATGGACATGCTGAGGTCATCAATGACGCCGTAGGCGTGACGTCACTGAGGGCTACTTGCACGTGAAAAATGGGGTGAAAGCAGCGTTGGTGCGCGCAGCTCGGCGCGCGTGAGCGATACCCGTATGCCGCGGCGCGTAGCGGAAAAAGGGTGTCAATGCGTGCGGGAAAATGTAGCATGTGGTGGCCCAGTCTTGTATGGGCGGTGATTTAAATTTGGGCCAGCGTAGCTATTGCGGCGCGCGATTTCGATCTTTTGACATTTTTGACCTTTTCGACCCATTTTGTCCAATTTTTCCATGTTTGTTGACCTTTTCCCACTTATTTATTAATATATTTGTGATGTATTGCTTCAAGTATTCTTCTTTGAGTCTTTACATTGCGTTTTTAAGCCAAAATACCTGAAAAACAATAAAAATACCCGTGATTCCGAAAAAGACAAATTTATATAAATATATGATAAAACATATAAATATATATTTTTAATCCATTAATGTGCATAAAATCATGGTTATTTTAGTGCTTTTTGAGCACTCATCAGTGCTCTCTTTATCCACTAGTTCCTCCTCATCCTTGTTAATTTCCCTCTTCTTCTCATCCTTTTGAGTCTTATGTTCCTTCTCAACCTTTTGAGTCTCATGTTCCTCATCTAAAGTTTTAACTCTCCTTAAGGTTATGGAGTTGTAATACTAGTTACCTTCTCTTCTTGGGTTTATAATTGTGTCACTTGGAAGGTTAACTTGAAGCCTTTGACTTATTGCTTGGGAAAGTTGTCTCATTTGGGTCTTTAAATTCTAAATTGAAGCCTCTTAAGTGGAAACTTGGGTATTTACTAACTGGATGAAGTATTTCATCATCCCTATTAAAGCATTTGTATTGTCCTCAGTAGGTGGGTTCTTCTTTTAGGTTTGTGAATGTTGTGGTTGTTGAAAAAAAAGTAGTGGAAATGATTGATAGTTGAATTGATTACCACCCTGATTTTTATTATTACTCGTAGAGAAAGTTGGATGTTGTCTCCATCTTGAGTTATATGTGTTTTAGTATATATTATTATTTTGGTTCATATTACCTATATAGAATGTTGATTTAGGATTATTTGGACAAATATCAAGTAAATGAGCTCCACCACAAAACACACAAGACACCTCCGAATCTTGGACCTGGTTACTATTCGTTGGCAAGTTTTGGGCCTTCAAAAGATTCACCAAAGATGACACTTGAGCTATAAGTTTCATGATATTATTTACCTCATTGAATCTGGCTACTCTTCTTATGGCTATCATTCTATCAATTCTATCCATTGTCCATTGATAATTATTTCTAGCCATTTTTTCAATAACTTATAAGCTTGATTGTAAGATTTGGCTAGCAAAGCTTCATTAGAAAATGCATCAACAATGGTTCTTGTTTGAGCATTGAGACCATTGTAGAAAGTATCCATTTGGATCCAATGAGGGATACCATGGTAAGGAAATTTCTTAGCAATTCTTTGAATCTTTCCTTTGCTTCATATAAAGATTCCCCGCTATATATTGTTGGTAAGAGGTGATGTCATTCCTAAGCTTGGCATTTCTTATTGTTGGGAAATATTTCATCAATAATTTCTCTGCCAAATCATTCCAAGTTGTAATGGAATCATGTAGCAAATTTTTAACTTACCAAGCTCGAGCATGGTCTCAGAGAAAGTAAGGGAATAATCTAAGCTTAAATGCCTCATTCGTCATACCATTGATTATAAATTATAATTTCCAACATCAATAAATAATTTGAGATATAAATGAGGATCCTTTTTTAGTAATCCATTGAATTGCATAACTATTTGTAGCATTTGAAACATCAATGGCTTTAGTTCAAACTAATTAGCTTGAATGTTTGGCCTTGTAATACTTGGATTTAGCCCTTTCAACATGGGTATTTTATATTCATTCATCACTTTATCCCTATAATCCATTAAAGGTATCTAGTTGTTAAAATTTAGCTCATTATTGTTTATTTTTAATGGATTGACCATTTTTTACACTTGGGTGACTACTTATTGTTTTCTTATTGATCTAAAAGTACCCTTGATTTTGTGATCTATAGGACAAATTTCACCCTTGTGGTCTTTACTCATGCAATAGACTCAAATGTGTTTCTAATAGCACTAAAAGAGATGTCAAAATTAAATAAAAATAAAAATTTAAAATAAATAACTAAATTAATTAATTAAAAATATGAAAAAATAAATAGAGGAAATTAACTAAAATAACTAAATAAATAAAAATATCTAAAATAAAATATTAATTTCTAATATTTATAATCCCAACAACGGTGCCAAAAACTAGATTGAACACAAATAGTATGCAATGAATATACAGGTATACGTATCGTAACAACTAATATAATGATAAGAGAAGATAGTATATATGGAGATTATGATATTAGAAATCAATTTTTAAAACTAAAAAAAATAAAATCAATTTTTTGTGTATTTATGTTTTAAGAAAGCAAAATTAGAAGAACTAAAAATAAATAGGAATATTTAGTTAAATCAGATTTGGCAACTAAGAAGATATATGAAAAAATATCTAGGAATATTTAATCCTCTAATTTTCTAAACATATGAATCATTAAAATCCTCCCAATATAATTATCAATCAATTACATTATTAATTGAATCTAACCAAGCATGCATTTCCCTCTCAAGTAAACTACACATCATATAATAATTAATTTAATCTCATTCGCATGTCAATTAAATTACATACTACTTATAAATTCATCAATTATGGATCACATATATAAGAATCATACATCTTTTCCTAGAAACTATGCATGTTATTTAATCAAGACAAATAATTTAATAATTCTCTCAAATCTATTTAATTGCCTCTATAAATTAATTATTTGCCAAACAATTAGTAGCATAAAAACCAAATTAAATAATATTATTAAATTGAAAATATTATTGAGGTAAAATATTAGATCATCACATGGTTAAAATTAGGTTCGTAAAACCCTTAGATTAATAAATTAGCTAGACATAATTTTATTCATAAAGCTCATATTTTTCATAAAGAAATACATAAAATTGATAAAGAAAAAAGAAGAAGAAGAAATACAATCAATATCTTTAATCGTAGCACCAATCTCCTCTTAAATCGTAGCACCAATCTCCTTTTGAATCTCCACTAAAAAAATTATCCTTTTGAATTTTTTTTAGTATATTTCTCTTTTAATGGCTCCAAAATCTGATAAAAAATTGATAATTTTTGGCTCATTAAGGTTTATAGGAAAATTAGGGGGTTAAATTAGGCTCAAGTAAAATCTAGACTGTCAGATCAACTTCAAATCAAGGGATGAGATGACAAAAGAGAAATTTAATAGTGCCAACCAATAGGCATGCGACATATGGCACGAGAGATATATTGGGTGAATCAGCGAGGGATGTATGGCATGGGTAGACTAGTCACAATAAATGCGAATAAGTTAACGCCACATGGCATTATGTTATTCCCAATTGCAACTTGTGTGGCACCCCGATAAGAAAAATAGATGAATAAGATGATGATGTGTGGTACATCTGTTGACTATGATGTGAAACTCAGAATGAATGTGTTGTTGATATGTGGTATCCCAATGCATCATATGGTACATACGATGTTGCACGATTGGCTTACTTGGTTAGTTTTCATGCTTGCATGGCATCCACGTGATAGCTTTTGGTTGGTCCTGCATTAAAAAATCCAAAAAAAATTAAAAAATGCACAAAAATTATATTTTCACCCTTTTTCACTAGAAAGTTCATATTTTAATATTTGTAACCCTAAAAATACCACTTATTCAATAAAATGAGCAAATATATCTTGAAATTCTTTCTTAATGATTTTGATTTATGCATGAAAATAATTTTTATATATGATATCTTTATAATTTATACATTTGATTCCTTTCATGAGATCAATGTTAAAATAACACTTTGAGCCTTTATTCATTATACATATGCGAACATATTAGTTCATTTCTATACATCAACTCTTTCGCATATAAATTAGTATGAGTGTTTGAACCCATAGGATTCAGTGTTTCGAGAGTATTGACTTGTGAGGAATAGAGTCGGGTTTAATTCTAATTCAATAATCAAATCGGGGTGAACTTAAATTGATACATTTTTGACATGAAATATGAAAATGATTTTCGACTAATTATTATAATAAATCATGATTGTTTAAAGAGATTAAAATAACTTATGCTTGAGATTTTAATTATGATCTTAAAGGAGATTAAAAAGTATGAGACATTTTGTGATATGTTGTTAATTTGTGACTTTGTTAATTTAATTTTTAATTTGTTTGTTTTTATTGTTTCTTTCGATTTTTACATTTAGTTCAATGTTGCAGACATTCATCAAAACCCTCAAGACTCAAACTCGTCCACTCAGGCAACCTAGGGGTTTAACGGCTTGTTGCATAGGCTAAATGCAACTGTCAATCCACGGAAGTGATTTAGGGATAGTTTAATTTTTTAGTTTTTATCGCCTCTTGCTAAGGGACTAGCAAGAAGCTTCGTTGGGGGTTGTGATGAGTGCTCAAAAAGCACTAAAATTACCATGATTTTATGCTTTCATTAATTGATTAAAAATATATATATTTATATGTTTTATCATATATTTATATAAATTTATATTTTTCGAATCACTAGTATTTTTATTATTTTTTTCAGGGTATTTTGGCTTAAAAGCTAATTTAAAGACTCAAAGAAGAATACTTGAAGCAATACATCACAAATATATCAATAAATAAATGGGGAAAGGTCAACAACATGGAAAAACTGACAAAATGGGTCAAAAAGGTCAAAAATGTCGAGAAAGGAGAAAATCTAGCCGCTACACTTCAAATTAACTCCGCCTTTGTTCTCTTCATCCGCGTATCTGGTCATCCGCGTCCTACGTTGTTGTTCATCTACGATTGTTTATCCGCGGACTGTTCAGTACCCACTGTCGTAATACGTTGACACACTAATGACATCAGCAATCACTAATCCGCGTTTTTACATTTTTTTAACATTTTTTTTCTCTATTTTTTCTCTCCATCCTCACCTGTAAATACCCCCTTCCCTTCACTTCAAAACACACCTAAATTATTTTATTATTAACGGTAAAAACTTTTTACTTCAAATTTCAAATTTCTAAATTATTGTACTATTCACGCTACAATTTTTTTTTTAATTTTCAATTTTTTTAATTTTTTTTAATTTTTAAATTTTTTAAATTTTTTTTTAATTTTTTTTTATTATTTCTTATAAAATTTGAAATTTGATTAAATTTTTTATTTTTTTTATTTTTTTACAAAAAAAAATCATAATTATTTACAGCACAAAAATATTTTTAAAATTTTGATAAATAAATTAAAAACGCTATTCCTTCAGGAACGGCCAAAACTTGATGCCATCTGCAACGTGTGGCGCCAAAAACTTGATGAGCGAAATACTGGCATCCTCGCCAATACTTTGGTTTTATATTTATAAAACTCGCAAAGTGCAATTTAATCATTTCATAGAAAATGATAAGTATACTCGAAGGTCGATCTAAGGAAGGAATGTATGTGGTTTTTAATTTATTATTCAAACTTTTAAAAGCTAAATTAAATCCTAAACATCCTGTCACGATACTTTGGGTTTTTGTGTTTTTAATCTACTTACGTAAAAGTAAACATAGATTCAATAAACATTCATGCAAATTTTATCTTTTATAATGGTGGAGTATTTATGGATATAATAACCAAGTTAATTATGCTTGCTCAGTATTATCTAGGTTATTAAAGATATGAATTGATATTTATTGATTCTCCCTTTTTTGTATGAATACCACCTTTGGTGCGGGTTAGATATTCTTTGTTAACTAAACAAATCAATTAACACCTGGGTGGGGTTGATAACTAATTTGGTTAATTAAATTAATTCCCTTTTCTAAGAGATTGAAAATGAACTATTTAAATGCCACCTCAGTTCTGGGGTTAGATACTTAAACTTTATTCAAGGTGTCCAAATTAAACCTAAGAATTTAGTTATCCGAGTACTAACTTTCAAGTTTTAAAACCACTACCGAAAACACTGTTGTCAATACATTTTCAGATAATAATTCTATAAATACTTTTGAAATAGAGCTTCACTCTAACTGCACGATTGTACCAACAAATAAAAGAAACTACTCTAAATAAGACGGATAACTAAACCTTAAAATCTAATTTTTAGGTTTAAGTTTGTAATGAAAAATAATATATTTCTCTAACATTCTTAATATAAAATCTTGAATAAAAATAAAATCAATTCATTTTAGAGATTTTTACCTATTTAATATTTCTGCAAGCATAACAACGTTATTATTATATCATGATTATAAATGCACTACGCTTAAATTTAACTGCTGCATAAATTAAATATAACATGTAAGAATAAAGCATAAAAATAACTATAAAGAAAATAAAATCCTTACGTAACTTCGACGCTTATTCCTTGCTAGAAAAACTCAAGCGGAATTTGCGACTCCCATTTATTGAATCAAAAAGCTAAAATATTACAAAAACATAACTAGTTCTTCCCAAAAAGGGAAGAACTCTAAATCTAAGAGAAATTAACTAAGAAAAACTAAAAACTAAGAAAACATAAGAAAAACTAAAGAATCCTAAAAATCTCCATTGTACCAACAAATAAAAGAGCACTACTCTAAATTAGACCGGATAACTAAACCTTAAAATCTAATTTTCAGATTTAAGTTTGTAATGAAAAATAATATATTTCTCTCTAACATTCTTAATATAAAATCTTGAATAAAAATAAAATCAATTCATTTTATAGATTTTTACCTATTTAATATTTCACATAACAACGTTATTATTATATCATGTTTACAAATAGCTAGCACAGCTTAAATTTAATCAGACAAATTAAATATAACATGTAAGAATAAAGCATAAAAAATAACTGCAAAGAAAATAAAATCCTTACAGTACTTCAATGCCATTCCCGTTGCTAGAAAACCTCCAAACGGAATTTGCACTCCCATTTATTGAATCAAAAAGCAAATAAATTACAAAAACATAACTAGTTCTTCCCAAAAAGGGAAGAACTCTAAAACTAAGAGAAATTAACTAAAAACTAAGAAAAAACTAAAAACTAAGAAATGGAGAGAAAGAAAGAAGAGAGAAGTGTGTTTTTATGTGTGGTATGAAGTGAAGATAAGAAGGGGTATTTATAGGTGAGGATGGAGAGAAAAAGTGGGTGAAAAAATGTTAAAAAAATGGTGAAAACGCATAGTGCAAATGGTGAGTTCATTGATGATGTCGCAAGATGATGTCAGTAATTTGCACGTGAAAATGGGGCGAAATGGTGTCACGCCCGGAGGGCAATCAACACGCCTGGGCACGCAGCGCGGCGGCAAAAGAAATAAGCGCTGCGTGACGTGATATATCGTCTTTGGGCTGACCATCAGACGTGTGCCATGTCATGCTTCGGCTCGACTGGCTTGGTGGCTGAATTAAGCCCGGTATGATCTTCTCCTTTTGACATTTTTGACCTTTTTCGACCCATTTTGTCCAATTTTTCCATATTTGTTGACCTTTCCCCATTTATTTATTAATATATTTGTGATGTATTGCTTCGAGTATTCCTTTTTGAGTCTTTAAATGACATTTTTAAGCGAAAATACCTGAAAAACAATAAAAATACCTGTGATTCCGCAAAAGACAAATTTATATAAATATATGATAAAACATATAAATATATATATTTTTAATCAATTAATGTGCATAAAATCATGGTAATTTTAGTGCTTTTTGAGCACTCATCACAACCCTCAACCAGCTTCTTGCTAGTCCCTCAGCAAGAGAAACGAGAAAAACTAAAGAATAAATTATCCTAAATCACTCAGTGGATTGACACGGTTTGCATTTAGCCTATGCAACAAGCCTTTAAACCCCTAGGTTGCCCTAGTGGACGAAGTTTAAAGTCCCTGTGGAGGGTTTTCAGTAATGATACCCACAAACATTGAACTAAATGTAAAAATCAAAACAAACAATAAAAACAATCAGCTCAAAAACTAAAATTACAACAAAATCAAAATTTAATTTTTTAAGAAATAAGAGTAAACAACATATCACAAAAATGTCTCATACTTTTTAATCTCCTTTGAGATCATAATTAAAATCTCAAGCATAAGTTATTTTAATCTCTTTAAACAATCATGATTTTATTATAATAATTATTCGAAAATAATTTTCATATTTCATGTCAAAAATGTATCAATTTAATTTCACCCAATTTCAGTGTCATGAATCAGAATTCGCTTCGACTCTATTCCTCACAAGTCAATACTCTCAAAACACTGAATCCTATGGGTTCAAACACTCATACTAATTTATATGCGAAAGAGATGATGTATAGAAATGAACTAATATGTTCGCGTATGTATAAAGAATAAAGGCTCAAAGTGTTATTTTAACATTGATCTCATGAAAGGAATCAAATGTATAAATTATAAAGATATCATATATAAAAATTATTTTCAAGCATAAATCAAACTCATTAAGAAAGAATTTCAAGATATATGCCTTTTACAAATGAAGAGAGTGGAATGACTTTTTAGGGAATTATTTCCTATATCTTTCTTTTGTAATTAACTTTTACTCATAACTTTGTAGGCAATGTGGGTTATAGTATGTAGATTATACTATATATTCTTTATCTCTATTTTTTTCTGAAGATATTTCTCAATATATGTATTTTAGAGAGTCAACCCGTATGCATGATTGTACATTTTTTTTTGGATTTTGGTGAGTGGTTAATTTTGTGGCTTTTCTCTGTTTGATCTTGGTTTAGGTAACCCCATATATGTCTTTTTTTGGTAGCAAGTCATGCATGAACGAGATATAAGCATATACTATCAATTTCTACTTAAATCATTCAATCTAAGCAAAATAATAAATAAAAAAAAATATACGACACTCTGTTAAGATGAGAAAAAATTTATACATTCAATGCTAATACCTATAGAGATCATCTAAAAATTTGAAGAAATAAGAAATGTGTTTGGAGTAGAAAAAAATATATATTTCACTCTGAATAAGGGAAATTAGGCTCAAATTATATCTCACAAAGGTAGTCTCCACTAAAAAAAATTCATAAACACCGCTTTTGGGTTTAATATAATTTCTACATCTTATCAAGAAATACTAGTTATGATAAAAACTAACTAATTATCAAAAATAATTACAAAATATTTCATGATATGTTTTCAAAAATTAATCTAACAATACAAAAGACTTAACTATTTACTTAAATTTTATTTAAAGAAATGATAAATTTTTGTGAGAAATGTTTTTTTCAAAATTACTAAATCACACAAAATAGAAATAAAACCAAACACACAAAAAATGAAAAAGTATATTTTTTATTTTTTTTTATTTTTTATCTTTTTTATTTTTAAATTGTTAAAACTTTTTTTAATTAAGCATGGTAACCTTTTCATCACCCTAACCTAGAACTTACATTGTCACTCCATTATAACAAGTGTAAATTAAAGATAAAGAGAATAGAGAAGAAATATTACCTATTTCCGAGAATGTGCAAGTAGTAATGGAAAATGCAAGTGTGCATCCATCATATTCATCATTAAAGTGTATACAGATCAATTGGAACTTCTAACATCTCAAAAAATATTTTTAGTTTTAACAATTTAAAAATTATTCACATTTAATTAAAATAAAATAAACAATAAAATTAAGTAAATAAAAGAAATAAAAGAAAATTACCTAAAATGATGGGTCATTTCCCATCCAAATAAGTAGTTTAACGTCCTTAGCAAGACGAACTTGGGATTGCATTTTAAGTAAACTCAATGTCCCCTCATCATTGAGTTAATCAAACCTACAAGTAAGACAATGTTGTCTACCTATACTTTTTCGGTCGTCTATTGATTTTCAAATTTCCTTTTGTACTTAAAACTGTGAGGCATACTTTGATGGTTTTAGATAACCCACATCTAGGTGCAAATCAAATAATTAAGTCATTAAAACACAATTGTACCTAGATCAAACAAAGCAACTAACTCCTTAGATTGTAATTAAAACTTTAAAATTTTGGAGATAGTTCGTAGAATTTTTGTTGTTTTTTTTAAGAAAAAAAAATAACATAATCAAGATAACTAAGAGTGCTCCCAGGAAAGAATGGTGATGCAAAGAGCTCCTTAAAAACCATCCTCCCAGACGAACAACGTTCCCAGGAGACTAATTAGCGACAAGGCTTCCAAGAACTAGTCTCCTAAACATAACTAAACCTTAGATCTTTACTTTTCATGTTATTAAGTTAAGTTAAATAAAAATTTAAGTTAATGAAAATCTAAGTTAATTAAGTTTAAAGAAAAGGTTTATTAAGTTAAGTGAATTAAAAAAAATCTAAGTTAATTAAGTTAAGTTAAAAAAATCTAAGTTAATTAAGTTAGTAAAAAAAAAGTTAATTAAGCTAAGTGAAGTAAAAAATCTAAGTTAATTAAGTTAAGTGAAAAAAAAAGTTAATTAAGTTAAGTGAAGTAAAAAATCTAAGTTAATTAAGTTAAGTGAAAAAAAAGTTAATTAAGTTAAGTGAAGTAAAAAATCTAAGTTAATTAAGTTAATGAAAATTTAAGTAAAAACCTAAGATAATGTTAAAAAAATCTAAGTTAATTAAGTTAGTAAAAAAAACTAAGTTAAGTAAGTTAAATAAAAATCAAGAAGAAAAAAAATAGCTAAAGAAAGAAAAATAAAAAAATAAAAAAAATTGAAAAAGGTAAAAGAAAATAAAAATAAAATAAAATTATGATTTAAAATAAGTAAAAAAATAGTAAAAATTAAACTAAAAAAATTAAAATTTTGGTTTTTTTTATTTTTTTATTTTTTTATTTCAAATTTATTTAAGTTTTTTTTTTATTTTTTTTTACAATTCATGAATAGTAAAATTTTTTACTTCAAATTTCTAAATTATTTTATTATTATTTTTATTTTATTATTTTATTATTTTATTATTTTTTATTTTTTTATTTTTTATTATTTCTTTTGAAATTTGAAATTTGATTAAATGTTTTATTTTTTTTATTTTTTTACAAAAACAAAAAAAAAATCACAATTATTTACAGCAAAAAAATATTTTTAAAATTTTGATAAATAAATTAAAAACGCTATTCTTCCCCAAGAATGCGCTAAAAACTTGATGCCATCCGCGAATCGGTGCATAAGAACTTGATGAGCAAAATCGGGATTGCCAAAAACTTTGATGCCAACCCCAAACGCGCCAAAAACTTGAAGAACCCAATCGCGTCGATTCTCAATACTTTGGTTTTATATTTATAAACTCGCAAGAAGTGCGAATCATTTCGTAGAAAATGATCGCATATACTCCCAAGGTCGATCTAAGGAAGGAATGTATGTGGTTTTTAATTTATTATTCAAACTTTTAAACGAATTAAATCCTAAACATCCTCACGATATTTTGGGGTTTTTGTGTTTTTAATCTAATTACGTAAAATTAAACATAGATTCAATAAACATTCATGCAAATTTTATCTTTTATAAATAGTGGAGTATTTATGGATATAATAACTAAGTTAATTATGCTTGCTCATATTATCTAGGTTATTAAAGATATGAATTGATATTTATTGATTCTCCCTTTTTTGTATTTAATACCACCTTTGGTGGGGTTAGATATTCTTTGTTAACTAAACAAATCAATTAACACCTACGGGGTTGATAACTAATTTGGTTAATTAAATTAATTCCTTTTCTAAGAGATTGAAAATGAACCATTTTAAATGCCACCTTTGAAGGGTTAGACGATTTAAACTTTATTCAAGGTGTCCAAATTAAACCTAAGAATTTAGTTATCCGAGTACTAACTTTCAAGTTTTAAAACAACTGCGAAAACATGTTGTCAATAAATTTTCGGATAATAATTCTTATAAAAACTTTTGAAATAGAGCTTCACTCTAACTACGGGCCATTGTACCAACAAATAAAAGCACTACTCTAAATTAGATCGGATAACTAAACCTTAAAATCTAATTTTCAATTTAAGTTTGTAATGAAAAATAATATATTTCTCTAACATTCTTAATATAAAATCTTGAATAAAAATAAAATCAATTCATTTTAGAGATTTTTACCTATTTAATATTTCGTTAAACATAACAACGTTATTATTATATCATGTTTACAAACAAGCCTACGCTTAAATTTAATCACGCAAAATTAAATATAACATGTAAGAATAAAGCATAAAAAATAACTACAAAGAAAATAAAATCCTTACAAGATTTCAATGCCATTCCCGTTCCTAGAAAACCTTCAAACCGAATTTGCACTCCCATTTATTGAATCAAAAAGCAAATAAATTACAAAAACATAACTAGTTCTTCCCAAAAAGGGAAGAACTCTAAAACCAAGAGAAATTAACTAAAAACAAAGAAAAAACTAAAAACTAAGAAATGGAGAGAAAGAAAGAAGAGAGAAGTGTGTTTTTAAGTGTGGAATGAAGTGAAGAGAAGGGGGGTATTTATAGTTGAGGATGGAGAGAAAAAGTGGGTGAAAAAATGTTAAAAAATGGTGAAAACGCGTAGTGCAAATGGTGAGTTCATTGATGACGCTATGTCAAGCGTGAGCGGTGAATTTGCGCGGCGGGCGTCATGCTGTGCAAGGATGTACGTGGATCCATGTTGCCGCACGCCGTCCGACGTGGCCAGAGCGCGCGGGTGGCTACTCCGGGTGCGATTTTCTCCTTTTTGACATTTTTGACCTTTTCGACCCATTTTGGCCAATTTTTCCATATTTGTTGACCTTTCCCCATTTATTTATTAATATATTTGTGATGTATTGCTTCTAGTATTCCTTTTTGAGTCTTTAAGTGACGTTTTTAAGCGAAAATACCTGAAAAACAATAAAAATACCCGTGATTCCGCAAAAGACAAATTTATATAAATATATGATAAAACATATAAATATATATATATATTTTTAATCAATTAATGTGTATAAAATCATGGTAATTTTAGTGCTTTTTGAGCACTCATCATTTACCTAAGACACAATGCTCACAAAACTTTAGATGCCTAAATATATGTCTTTAAGAACACCGTGCTTAAACAAGTACACTAGACCTTTTTCACTTACATTCCCTAATATTTTATGCCATAAAAAAGATAAATCGTCATTTTGAATATAAGAAATAGAAAAATTATTATTGTCTATTTTTCCTAAAAATTATATATTCATTAACCCTCTTTTCGTTAAGGGCTACTAGTAAACTACAAATAACCTTCATAGTTCCCTTGTCTGTCCTAATGGAATAACCTAAGGAATCTAAGATTGCTGGTGATATTAAATTTTGTCTTAATTAGAGTACATACCTCACATATTTTAGAGTTTTAATAGATTCATCATCTAGACTTCGTTCAACCTACCCAATCCCTTTTACCTGGAACTCATAGTAATTTCCTAAGAGGGCTCTACCTACATTACAATCTTCTAGGTTGGTAAATCAATGTCTATTAGGACTCATGTGGAAATTGCACCTTGAACTAAGACATACTCACTCTTTGACCTTTCAAAGCTAATTGCTAGCACCTTTGAACTCTCATATCCCTCAGAAACTAAGTTAATATCACTATTAGTACTGGATCCCTCACCATCATGACTCTTCCCTTTTAACACGGGGTAATATCTCATAAAGTTTCCCTTTTCTTATAGTAATAACACCTAACTAATTTTTTAGTCCTATTCTTTAGATTTCCCTTAGACTTACTAATACGCTTGTAAACATGTAAGTATACGTAATCAAAATGTACAAGTGATAAGTAATTTAAGAACAAAAGTTATCAAACCTACTAGGATTGCTACAATACATACCACTATTTATTATCTTATTAGTAAATTAACAAAGGGGTTTTAAAAATATTTTTAAATAAAAATAGAACATAAAATATTAATTAAAATACATGAGTACATAGATCAAGAGAAATATATGATTATGAAATAATCCTTACAAAACTAGGCTATTATTTTAACAGTTATATCATGAATCAATACTAGAACTATCATTGAGTTAACAACTCTAGCTAGGGAAATCTAGGTACTAGTCGACAATGACTTTCAACCCACATTTTCTTACTTTTAATTGAAGTAGAATACCATCATAAATCAAACCTAAATCAAAACAACCTAGTCATAGATTCTAGATAATTCATTCATCACATCATGTTCTAAAAAGGAGATAAAAAAACTTCATAAGATCATGTATAATTCTTAGTAGTCTTTAACAAAGGCATCAACTTTACTTGTCACAAAGTAACAAGTTACCACTTCGAATAACAATATTAGCAAATACCATAACTGACTAAATAAATAGAAATCTATTTATCCCATGCTACAATAGTAAAATCTTAAACTAGTATTAAATATATAAGTGTAGTAAACTAGTTAGCTACTCTAACTCATATATGTATAATAAAGGAATTTAAAAATAGAGTTAAACATGTCAAGATTCAATTCAAGGATTGAATTTGACAATCATCGTAACATTTTATCAATAAAAATCATGGTCTAGGGCATGAAAATTTTCCACAATCACATAAATAAATTAGCTAGACATAATCATAATAAAAAATAATAGACAACAAAGAAGATAAAGAAGAAGAAACTATTAATTAATATCAATAGTTGATTTATAACTCCTTAATTGACTCTTTGATTTCTATCTTACTTTAGCCTTTAATTTCTATGTAGAACTACATATTTTTCATTAAATTTCTATATATATATATATAGCCTGTAACTTAACCTGTAGCTTTCTTGTTAATCCTAGCTATACATTTATAGTAAAATAGTTCAAATATAATGATAATTAAAAATTGTAATCCAACAAATAAGGAACAGTTTGGATAAACATGTTCTTTAAGTCAAATTTTGGAATGTAAATCCATCTAAGTGAGCCATGGTGCAACTTTATTTCCATTTTTATTGAAATTCGTATCGAGGTGATATCTTGTGGTACGCCTTTGATTTGGACATTGTAATACTTTGAATCCTCTTTGATGTATATTGTGTAATGTTTTCCATTTAAATCCTTTATTATATAACAATTATACCCATGGTTTTGAGATTTAATTGGTCTTTTGTCATTTGAATCTTTTAAGTCTAAAAATACCTAAAATACATAAAAACAAACATTGTGATTCCCAAAATATAATTTATAAAATATTTAGGTCAAAATGTAATATTAAAACCTAATTCACCTAATTAATTATGATAAATCACAAGATATGCATACTTTTAGGCAAGTATCACTTACCCTTATTTCCCTTCTCTTTTCTATCAGAATTATCCCTTACATATAAAACATTTGATATTTCAGTGGTCTTCATTTCTAAATCCTTTGATCTTAAATTTGGGATGATTATATCAAAAGACAGTTCATCTCTGCCAAATATAATTCCAAAATTGACTTTTTTATATTTTTTCTATAAAGAATTTGAAAGAATTATGGGTTGTGCTTCATCTCCAACTTTATGGTCAATAGAAACAAGATCAATTTTCAATATTTTAAAATCATTAAGATTTTGTATAATATTTTTTAAATAATCCATTTTAAATGTATAGAAATTAAGTTTCATATGTACTTTACTATAAAAACTCTTCTTAAGCTATAAATCATCAAGTTTAGTAATTACAGAGGCAGTTGTTATTTGCTCAGATACTTTTCTAAGTACCTCATCAGAAAGATTCCAAAGAAATGTTGCAAAATATTTTATTTCCACCTTATTTTTAGTTTCATTAGTGGGCTTCTCTATAAGCTCATTAGTGTTTAAAGTGACATGAATGTCCTCTTGAATCAAGAGGACTTTTTGTTTCTTTTTCCAAAGGAAAAATTTACCAAACCCATCAATGGAAACAATATGGTACTTTTTGAAAGGAACCAAGGTATAGAAAAGACATCTAAGATGAAATGAAACCCTTAGAGGAACTTAAGAGTGACCAACCCAAAAAACCTAAAGAAGAGGCAATAAATTTATTTTTATGATCACTCTACGGTTTTCAAAGAACAGAAGAACATGAAAAGACTCAAAATTATTTTTGAACCCTAGCAAACCCTAGAAGCAAAAGAACTCACCAGAAGACAAAAAGAAGACAATACCAAATTTGTTAGGAACAAAACTTAAATCTCTCAAGATCACATAAATACAAAAGTATCACACAATTATTTTACAATAACAAAAAGAAAAGGAATCAAATTATAGAAATAACCAAGAGAATTTATGTGGTTCAGATACTAATACTCTAATCTATAGGAGGGGGAGAAGAATAATCAACTATAAATAATCAAGTTATAATGATGTATAGGACTCAGAACTGTAAGTCCCGTTGTACTCGTGTCTATGTGTTGGCTTCCAGTGTGAAAAACACAATGTGTACTTTATTCTTACTTAGTGTATTTCTCCTCTTTTGTGTAAGGTTGGCTAATGCAAATCAATAATACACATACATACATAGTTAGGTACACTTTGTATGCAAGCATATTTACACATACCACGGGGTCACTTTTCGTAGTCTGCACACTAAATAAGTGTTGGTCTTCAATAGGTGAGCATATAAGTGAGCCAACTTTTTCACTTGTGTTTTTTGTTTGTTTTGGTTGTTGGTATTTATGAAAAATATATGCAATTTTTGGAACGAAAAAAATGTGTCTTTTTAACACCTCGCCACCACCCTTGGCAAGGTGGCAAATCCATGTTCTATAAATACCCCCTATTTCTTCTTATTTGGCATTCAAAAAAATGTAGCAGAGCTCTATCAAATTAATATCTCATTTTCTATTTTTGGATCACTAATACCTTGAGTGTTGTTTGGTATTAAGGATTCATGACAATGTGGGAAAAACTATACTTTTGAGTAGTGAGTACTCAAGACGGTGTTTTTCAGTATATTTTATGTGTGAGCCATGTGTTGGCTAATAGTTTCCCTCATGAAAATGTTTCATATATGAGAAAAAATCTAAGAGAATGGGTTAAGCTAAGTTTTATAAGTTATCATATCTCTTGGCTTTATGCAATAAGAGATGATTATTTAGTATTTGTGTTCAAAGTTGGTTCTCTTGATATTCTATATTATATATTACTGGTCTTTGGTTACTGATTACACCACTTTGGGTGGTATGGGCTTTTGAGAAGAGTCAGATTCATATGTCAAACTAGGTTGTTATAGAGGTAGCAAATAAGAGCAGCAATAGGTAGTTGGGACAAGTGTCCCAACTGATAGTGGTATTTAAGTTTATACTTTTCTATCAAATTGTATCTATTTATTTTTTGTAATGGATTGTTTGCTGCTAAGTGGGTACCTTAAGAAACTCAAGTAGGTAACCTTATGCTTGCATATTTATATGTTTGGACTTAAAATTGTGAATTAATTTTTATTTCATCATTGTTTGCAAATATTTCATGGATCCTAAGGTACCAGAGATAGTAAATCCAAATGATCCATTGGGGCATTTGAAAAGAATGGATTGGACGAATATACCTGATGCTCCACTTAATCTAGATGATCGAGTACCCATTCTATTTGATGCTACTGGTAATCCATTAGGGGAAAATGGCCAAAAATTGAAATCTTCTATTGGTAGACTTGTGAAGTCAAGTGTACCAATCAATATAAATGATTGGGCTAAGGTTGATAATGTCGAAAAGTACAAAATATGGAAAACCATTTATGTAAGTCTCTTTTATTTTATAACTAATTACATAAATTATATCTTTTTTGTATTATATCTCATCTAAAATGTGTGATTTTATAGAATCATTTTAAAGTCCCTAATACTTGGATGAACAAGTGTTATAAGATTACAAATAAGGCATGGAAGGAATACAAAACTTCCAAATTGGCCAAAAAATTATATGTTTTCATATTTGGAACCACTTGATGAAGTAGAACTATACAAAATCCAAAAAGAACACCCTTGGATTGAACCCCAAGTATAGAAAGACTTCGTGGATTATGGACATACAGATGAATTTCAAATTATAAGGGAAGAACATCAGAATATACAAATGTAGAATATTCTTTGCAACCGTACTTGGAGGTCATCAAATCTTGAAGTTAGACAAAGAATAGTATTATTAAGTTGTTAATTTATAAATATTTTTATATTTATTTTCCTCAAATTTAAGTTGATGTCATGGTTAATATATTTATTTAATTTATGTAAGAAGTTGAATTGGGTAGACCAATTATCCGATCTGAATTGTATATATAAACAAAGACCCCCAAAATGAAAAAGTCAAGACTAATGACTAAACAAGGAGAAGAACAACTCAATAATTTGGTTAGTAATTTAACTTGATACAAAGTCCTTATGATTTTCTGCTAATTGATGTAATAATGTATTATATGTTTGTTTGCTTTATTATTTATAGAGAGTTTTTCAAGAACAAATAGCCAGGGGTGAAATAATCGAACAATTAGGAAGAGGTTATATATAGCATGCATTTGGATGCGAGCATCCTAGTCGTGTTAGGGGAGGAAGTCAATATGATAGTTATATAGATTTTTTAACATTCCAAAATAAAAGCCCCAGATGGTCAGTAAGGAGAAGTACTATAAAATTGAAGAAGAATTCAGATTCTTTAAGGCCTCAATGTTAAGTGAGATTTCCACTTTAAAGGAATATCAATCACAAAACATGTCAGGCATGGAAGAATACTAGAATTAGGGCATGCTCTATTGGCCAGGCAGGCAACCATCTATTCCAGTCATGCCACCATCCATACCAGGCATGCTACCCATGCAATCTCTAGTGCCCAACCTATATCCTGTATGGGATATAGTCATCATATTGGTCCTCCCTTTATGTCAGGAATGTAGATGCAATTAGGTAGTGGTTCAATATCTCCAATGTAATTTATGTAATATTATCATCCATCACATCATAATGAATGTTTTGATGAGAATTCCCTTCCAATAGCTACCCCACATAGGAGTCCTCCTTTATTTGATGAATCATTTGTGATAAGATTTAAAGTTTATATAGATAGCCTATTATTTTTATTTTTTATTATATATTTTATTTATTGTATATTACGCTTAAATATTTTACATAATATGAAATATTTTCCAAATTATTGGCGAATAGTAATTGATCAATCATGATTTTCCACTACTTGTGCCTTCTGATGATACCACAATCTAAGAAGCAATTGGACAATATGTGGTTTGGTCATCAAGTCAAGTTGTGATAAATTTTGACATGATACTATTTTTTTTACTTAAGATAACACTTTTTTTACTACTATTATATTATTATTCTTTTATTGTTAATAATATATATAATACCTCTTATTTAGTCTATTATACCAGAATTAGTAAGTGTGGCACATTTAAGAGATACAAAGCAAGTATCTCGTGGTAAATCTATGTCTAGTAGGCAATCATCGCACATTAAGTCATTCGAGAAAAAGCCATGAAAAAAGTATAGTTATGATTATGCTATAAACTTCAGCAAAAATCTTGGCTCTTTGATGACTATTGTTGCAAGCAAGACTAACATAAATGATGGATGGACTGTGCCACTTCCTAGAGAAATTTTTGGTGTAGACATTGGCCAAACATATATATCAATCGAGTGCATATTATAGTTGTTTGAATATCAAATGATCGATTTAAGTATAATTCAAGTGTGGACAAGGTGAGTCCTCAATTAGTAAATAACTTTTATTTATGTAGAACATATAATTATATTTATATTACCTAATTATTTATATATATTTCTTTTATATAGGGCATGTTATTATCGACTTCAAGCTAATCACTCATCACATTTAACAATATTCTATGATTCTTCATTTGTCAATCAATATCAAGAGAAGGATGTTAGCATCAGAGCTAAAACATTATGTGATAGGGCATTAAAACTTAACAAAAATCAGAAGTTGATAATCCCTTGGCTACTAAAGTTTGAACAAGGCCAAGATCATTAGATGTTGATAATCCTTGATCTATATGGCAATTATGTTTGGTACTATGACTCAGCTTCCATAGAATTGATTAAAAATACAAAAGTAGTGGTTGAAATGTAAGAGCTATAGCTAGCTATTTTTCTTTTATTGTTCTTTGTAATAATTAATAAAAACTAATTGTTTTAATTTTTGATAGGGCATGGAAGCTGTGGAACAAAAGTAGGGTCATTTCCCTTAAAAATCTCATAAACTTATATGGGACAAAGTTATGATATGTACAAGTGAATATTAATAATTTAATTAATTTTACTATTGAATAATAAAGATTTTTGAATATGAAAACTCATTTACACTTGTTTTTTGTAGGTTCCACAACAAAATAATGGATTCATATTTATTTATTTTTTCATGAAGTTTATAAGCAAAATCATCACAAATACCAATATTCTAATTAAAGATGTGGTAATCTCTTTTACCAATATACCTTTTTAACATATATGAGTTATTTTTTGTGAATTCATGAAATTACATTCTTATTTTAAATTTAAATACATGTAGTTCCACAACAAAATAATGGAGTCATGTGTAGTTAATTTTTCATGAAGTTTATAAGCGAAATCATCACAAATACCAATATTCTAATTAAAGATGTTGTAAATTTCTTTTACCAATATACCTTTTTAACATATATGAGTTATTTTTTGTGAATTCATGAAATTACATTCTTATTTTGAATTAAATACATGTAGTTCTTTGGTTGGAACAAGACGGGCTATGATATGCAAATTTTTGATGATTTACGAGAGGAATAGGCAGAATACATGGTTCAAATTATAACATCACAAGAAGAATCAGGAGGAGAATCTGATGATCTTGAATAATATATGACAACATCATGGTAATTTTTATAATGCTTTAATTTCTCTATTTTTGTGTCTCTGAAGTTTGGGCAGTTTGTTTGATGGATATTTATATGCTCATGTATTTAGGGGAATGAATTGTTATATGGACTTGTTTTTTGTTCAAACTTCATCTCATCTCTCTTGCCTAGTTCTCTAGTATGACAACATCATGGTAGTCATTGGCAATCCAAGTATAGGAAAACCACAAAGAATCATCATATCTTCAAGAGTAATTGTTGTTTCACCACATGGAAATACAAAAGTATCAGAATTACACTTAACTTCATATTTATATCTCATTATAGCATTAAAAATACTAGCTTGATTCCACTTAGCTTCATATTATATAGATAAAAGATTAATACAATGCTAATATGATTTCAAAGAGATGGGGTTATTATTATATCACTCTGGTATCGATATGGTAATATTTTTTACTAATATAATCATTTAACATATATAAGTTAGTTTTTGTGAATTCATGATATTACATTCTTATTTTGAATTTAAATACATGTAGTTCTTTGGTTGGAACAAGTCGGGTTATGATATACAAATTTTTGATGATTTACGAGAGGAATGGGCAAAATACATGGTTCAAATTACAACATCACAAGAAGAATCAGGAGGAGAATCTGATGATCTTGAATAATATATGACAACATCATGGTAATTTTTATAATGCTTTAATTTCTCTATTCATGTGTCTCAGAAGTTTGGGCAGCTTGTTTAATAGATGTGTATGTGCTCATGTATTTAGGGCAATGAATTATTATATAAACCAGTTTTTTTGCCTAATCTCCATCTCATCTCTCTTATCTAGTTCCCTGGTCACTATACTAGTGATTCTAAGCAAACAAAACTTCCTCTCTTTGAAATAAAGTGGAATATCATAAATTTCATGACAAAAGAGACGACATCATTTTATTTGTAATTTAAGTTAAATATATATATATATGTATTATATGTAAATTATTTTTTTGTAATAAATTTAATTCTCAAGTAATTAATTAATATTTAATTTTTTAATTATTTGTAGTATTTAAACTCTATTAAACAGATTTTGATTTTTTCTGCTATTATATGATTGAATATAGGTTCTAAGTATAGTAAAAATAAGTAAAATGTGTAAAACAAAATACATAATTTAAAGTCGGTTCACGCGTTGAACCAACTTTAAATTTTAAATCCCCAACTTAAATTAATAACTGACTTTAATAGTCTTTTTGACGTAGTGGGTTATTGTTAGAGCTTATGAATGAGAACTACATACCAAATGATAAGACGTGTGATTTACTTACCATCTCATCAATCTCGTTAGCATTTCTAGTTGATGGATTCTATATTAGTGATATCTTCAAATGGTTGGTACACAAGAGTACTAGATTTTGGTATTGATGTGTGATTGTTTCCATTTAGATTCCAGGTCAAATCTTTAAAAAGAGAAAAGAAAAAAAAAGACAAAAGAATTAATTTAGGAGTTTAGCTAATAAGTTTTTATTAATTTGAGTCTTTAATTTTATTGTTGTTTTACTAAAGTTGAAGTCATTTGTGAGTCTTTTATTTAGAGGACCTGTTATTTATTTCTATTTTGTCTTTAGTATTGTTGAGTTGTCATTATGTTACATAAATGATAAGTATTATTGACATATGTAAGGACTATGAGTGTTGGCTATTTTCATGGATAAAATATTTATCTGTAAAATTGTTTTTTAGGCCTCCTATCAAGTCTATCAAGAAAAGCCAAACAAATGCTCGAGTTTGAGATAATTATACTTTAGGTATATCTTTGATAACTACGACACATAGGATTACATTTATGTATTTAATAGCACATGCTTATAAATCTGAAATTATTTTTAGTGCTAAAATATGGAATAAGATATGCTAAAATATTAAAAAAATATATACTCTAAATTATAACTGAAATCTTTAGCCTAAAAGATAGCATAAAATATACTTTAAAATAATTATTTTTTAATTAGGAATCTTCAAGTGCATTATTATATTCTTCTTAATTTCTCTCTCTTGTTTTACAAATATATGATCATAATTTTTTAGGCTTATTTATTTAGATAATCTATCAAATATTGGTGGTTATGTTTGATTGATTAATAAGCCTAATTATTTTATGATATTTTTATAATATGTTCTTATGGCTTCTTCTTTATTTTTGCTCTTAAATTGTTAGATCAAATGATTGTTTTTTCATATCATAGTTATTTGATTTGATTATTAATCTTTAAAGAATCTATTTTTATTGAAGTTGTGCTTGATCTTTTTGCTATAGGATTTACTAGTTGATTTGATTTAAGTGGCATATGTTTTGAATCATCTAGTTAGGATTATTCATGATATGGAAAGATGAAAAAAAACCTCACTAAGGTAGGGAAACAAAAGAGGTCAACTAATGAAATGGGTGAAATGAAAAAGAGTTTGAATCACTATACCATGGTTGTTGGAATAAAAAATCAATATTTTGGGAATTACCTTATTGGAAAGACCTACACATTCGTCACATCATAGATGTCATACACATTGAGAAAAATGTATGTGAGAGCTTGATTGGTACTTTACTTAATAAACCAGGAAAAACAAAGCATGGAATTAAAGCAAGACTCGATTTAAAGAAACTAGGCATACGACCTGAATTAGCACCAAGGGTGAAAATGATAAGAATCGAACATACTTGCCACCAGCATCTTATACACTCTCAACAAAAGAGAAGGATGTGTTTTGTAAATTTTTGGAGGGTGTGAAAGTTCCTGATGGTTACTCATCCAACTTAAGAAATGTTTTGTCTATCACCGATAAGAAACTTTATGGATTGAAATCACATGATTGTCATATCTTAATGCAATAGTTATTACGAGTTGCTATTAGATCCATTCTTCCAAAACATGTTCGATTATAAATAATTCATCTTTGTTCATTCTTCAATACAATATGCAAGAAATCTATATCAATTTGCGAGTTAAACTCTTTATAGAAAGATGTTGTAGAGACTTTGTATCTAATTGAAAAATATTTTCCTCCTTCTTTCTTCCATATAATGATTCACTTGTGTGTTCATTTAGTTTGAGAGGTTCAATTGTGTGGTCCTACTTACTTAAGGTGGATGTATCTTTTGAGAGATATATGCAAGTCCATAAAGGATATGTAAATAATAGAAATCGACCTGAAGGAAGCATGGTGGAATGCTACATTGCTAAAGAGGCTATTGAGTTTTGTTTTGAATACTTTAGTGGTTGCACTAAAATTGGGAATCCTATGCACAAGTTATTCTTAGAATGTCACATGATCCAAGTAGGTAACGCTATGCTTGGTGGAAGTAAGAAATTGTTTATTGATTGCACTCGATGGGAAAAAGCACACCCAATCATTTTGGTAAAAAATAATGAGGCACAGCCATACATAGAGTAAGTGATGTTTAACCTTTCCATTTATGCAAAAATTATTTTTTATTTAACTATTAATGATGATATCTACTTCATATATCTTTAATAACATTACATGATGCATTTAAACTTATTAAATATCGATCCTCATTATAAAAAAAATGAGGAGAAAAATGGTTGTATGATGAACATAAGCGAGAGCTTATTAATTGGTTTTGCAACCATGTAAGTGTCACAAACAAAAATTCATGTATGTCGCTAGATGTATGCAATGTTTTTAAAAATTTGCTTTAAACACATTTCATGTTTTTCTATACATAGATTCGAGATGAACTCAAGAAACCCAATCATAAAATAACACGAATTTTAGAATGGCTTGCACATGGTCCAAAATTGGATGTCAAATCATTTTCTAGTTTCGAAATAAATGGATTGAGGTTTACGACTCAAGCAAGGGACAAAGTCCGAGTAAATCAGAATAGTGGTGTGAATATGGTTGCAAAACTATGTAATTTTCCAATTCAAAAGATGGTAATCTTGTATTTTCTGATAAAAAATATTATGGTATAATTCAAGAGATTTGGGAATTGGATTATGAGGTCTTCCATGAAACAGTTTTCTTGTGTGATTAGGTCGAAGATGTTATCAATGTTGGATATAAAATAGATGATGTTGGATTTACCCTTGTAAATTTATCCAAGATAAGTCACACTAATGATCCTTTAATGTTAGCACATCATACAAAACAAGTATTTTACGTGAGCGATCAAATTGACACAAGATGGTCTATTGTGTTAACACCTCCACAAAAAGAGTTTTACAATTGTGATGCTTTAGAATATGACAACCCTATGCTTGATACATTAACCAATATTATTAATTTATCAAACAAATTGCCTAATGTATGTGATGATCTAGTTGATGAGGCTGATTCTTCGTCATGGGCTCGAAGTGATTGTGAAGGAATATATGTATACAATCAAGAACCTAATTAAACATAACATATGTTCTATATTGTTGTAATAACTCTTATATATATATATATATATGTTCCTAAAATTGTCAATTAATTTATATTTCTTCATTGTTTGCAAATATTTCATGGATCCTCGGGTAACAGAGTTTGTATATCCAAATTATCCATTGGGACATTTGAAAAGAAGGGATTGGGTGAATAAACCTGATGCTCCACTTAACCCAGATCATAAGGTACCCATTCTATTTTATGCTACTAATAATCCAATAGGGGAAAATGGCCGACAATTGAAATCCTTTATTGGTAGACTTGTGAAGTCGAGTATATCAATCAATATAAATGATGGACTCAGGTTGACTGATGAACGCTCAAAAAGTACTAAAATTACCATGATTTTATGCACATTAATTGATTATATATATATATATATATATATATATGATTTTATCATATATTTATATAAATCTGTCTTTTCGGAATCACGGGTATTTTTATTGTTTTTTAGGTATTTTTGCTTAAAAAAGTAACTTTAAGACTCAAACAAAAATACCATAGGCAATACATCGCAAATATATTCATAAATTAAATGAAGAAAGGTCAACAAATATGGAAAAATTGGACAAAAAAGGTCAAAAAGGTCAAAAAGGAGGAAATTGCGCACGCAGCCTCCCAGCCGTGCCGGCCAACGCCCGCACCACTCCAGCACAGCACCTAGTCCTAGCATGGCCCTGCTCCATTCCACGCACGCCTGCGCCCATCAACGCCCAGTCTGCGCACGCCGCCGCCCCACGTCAGCATGACGTCATCAATGATGTTATCATTCACTATTTTTTATCATTTTTTCACCCACTTTTCTTCCTCTCCTCACCTATAAATACCCTCATTCTCTTCACTTCATACCGCACCTAAAAACACATCTTTTTCTCTCTTTATTTCTCTCATTTCTTAGTTTTTCTAGTTTTTCTCAGTTTTTAGCTTTTCTTAGTTTTAGAGTTCTTCTTTTTTATATAAGAAATAATTATGTTTTTGTAATTTATTTGTTTTTTGATTCAATAAATGGAAGTGCAAATTCCGTTTAGAGGTTTTCCAGCAATAGAGTTAGCATCAAAGTACTGTAAGGATTTTATTTTCTTTGTAGTTATTTTTTATGCTTTATTCTTATATGTTATATTTAATTTGTCTGTGATTAAATTTAACTTTGTTGGCTATTTGTAAACATGATATAATAATATCGTTGTTATGCTTGCGAAATATTATTTAGGTAAAAATCTCTAAAATGAATTAATTTTGTTTTTATTCAAGATTTTATATTAAGAATGTTAGAGAGAAATATATTATTTTTCATTACAAACTTAAATCTAAAAATTAGATTTTAAGGTTTAGTTATCCGGTCTAATTTAGAGTAGTGTTATTTTATTTATTGGTACAATCGCCCAATAGTTAGAGTGAAGCTCTATTTCAAAATTTTTTATAAGAATTATTATCTGAAAATGTATTGACAACATGTTTTCAGTAATGGTTTTAAAACTTGAAAGTTAGTACTCAGATAATTAAATTCTTAGGTTTAATTTGGATACCTTGAATAAAGTTTAAACTATCTAACCCCACCAAAGGTTTCTCTTAGGTTTAGAGTTCTTCTCTTTTTGAGAGGAACTTGTAATATTTTTGTAATAATTTAGATTTTTGATTCAATAAATGGAAGTGCAAATTCCGCTTGGAGGTTTTGAAGGTGTGTTTTGAAGTGAAGGGAAGGGGGTATTTATAGGTGAGGATGGAGAGAAAAAATGAGTAAAAAAATGTTAAAAAAATATTAAAAATTTAAAAAACGTGTAATGGAAATGCTGAGGTCATCAATGACGTCAGCATGGCATCACAGGGGCTGCTGTACGTGAAAAATGGGGTGAAAACGCGTTGGGCGCGCGGAGGGGCGGCTGTTGGGGCTGTCGCTGCGCGCAGCTCGCCGCATGAACAGTAACCTCGCACGCGCAGTGCTGCGCGCATGAACAGTAACCTCGCGCGCGCAGTGCTGCGTGATGAACGAAAACCGGCATCGCCGATTCTCGCAAATACTTTGGTTTTAATATTTGTAAAACTCTCGCAAGTGCATGAATCATTTCGTAGAAAATGATAAGTATACTCCCAAGGTCGATCTAAGGAAGGAATGTATGTGGTTCTTAATTTATTATTCAAACTTTTAAAAACGAAATTAAATCCTAAACATCCTGTCACGATAGTTTGGTTTTTGTGTTCCTAATCTAATAACATAAAATAAACATATATACAGATTAATTAAATATAATAAAAAATAAACATAGATACAAATTCAATAAATAAATATAAATATAGATTCAATAAATATTCATGCAAATTTTATCATTTATATTAGTGGAGTATTTATGGATATAATAACTAAATTAATTATGCTTGCTCATATTATCTAGGTTATTAAAGATATAAATTGATATTTTATTGATTCTCTCTTTTTTGTATGAATACCACCTTTGATGGGGTTAGATATTCTTTGTTAACTAAACAAATCAATTAACACCTATGGGTGGGGTTGACAACTAATTTGGTTAATTAAATTAATTCCTTTTTCTAAGAGATTGAAAATGAACCATTTAAATGCCACCTTTGGTGGGGTTAGACAGTTTAAACTTTATTCAAGGTGTCCAAATTAAACCCAAGAATTTAGTTATCCGAGTACTAACTTTCAAGTTTTAAAACCACTACTGAAAACATGTTGTCAATAAATTTTCACATAATAATTCTTATAAAAACTTTTGAAATAGAGCTTCACTCTAACTACCGGGCGATTGTACCAACAAATAAAAGAGCACTACTCTAAATTAGACCGGATAACTAAACCTTAAAGTCTAATCTTCAAATTTAAGTTTGTAATGAAAAATAATATATTTCTCTCTAACATTCTTAATATAAAATCTTGAATAAAAATAAAATCAATTCATTTTAGAAATTTTCACCTATTTAATATTTCGCAAGCATAACAACGTTATTATTATATCATGATTATAAACAGCTAGCACAGTTAAATTTAATCACAGACAAATTAAATATAACATGTAAGAATAAAGCATAAAAATAACTGTAAAGAAAATAAAATCCTTACAGAACTTCGACGCTATTCCCGTTGCTAGAAAACCTCCAAGCGGAATTTGCACTTCCATTTATTGAATCAAAAATCTAAATTATTACAAAAACATTACAAGTTCCTCTCAAAAAGAGAAGAACTCTAAACCTAAGAGAATTGAACTAAAAACTAAGAGAAAAAACTAAGAAAAGCTTAGAAACTAAGAAAGAAACTAAGAAAAACTCAAAAACTAAGAAATGAGAGAAAGAAAGAAGAGAGAAGTGTGGTTTTGAGGTGTGCTTTGAAGTGAATGGAAGGGGGGTATTTATAGGTGAGGATGGAGAGAAAAAATGAGTAAAAAAATGTTAAAAAAATATTAAAAAATTAAAAAACGTGTAATGGACATGCTGAGGTCATCAATGACGCCAAAGATGACGTCATTGGCGGCCTGCACGTGGAAAATGGGGCAAAACGCGTTGGCGCACGCGGGCGGGCCGAGGCGCTGGCGCTAGCCGGCCGTTGCCGCTTGTGCCTTCGTAGCGTGAACAAGGTCATTGAGGCTGGGCGGCTGGGTCATGAGCGCGATTTTCCGTCTTTTGACTTTTTGACCTTTTCGACCCATTTTGTCCAATTTTTCCATGTTTGTTGACCTTTTCCCACTTATTTATTAATTTATTTGTGATGTATTGCTTCAAGTATTCTTCTTAGAGTCTTTAAATTGCGTTTTTAAGCCAAAATACACGAAAAACAATAAAAATACCCGTGATTCGAAAAAGACAAATTTATATAAATATATGATAAAACATATAAATATATATATTTTTAATCAATTAATGTGCATAAAATCATGGTTATTTTAGTGCTTTTCAGCACTCATCACAACCCCCAACCAGCTTCTTGCTAGTCCGTTAACAAGAGAAGCGATAAAAACGAAAAATTAAATTATCCTAAATCACTTCCGTGGATTGAGACGGTTGCATCTATGAAACAAGCCTTTAAACCCCTAGGTTTCCCTAGTGGACGAGTTTGAGTCTCGTGAGGGTTTTGAGTAATTGTAGCCACAAACATTGTACTAAATGTAAAAACAAAAGAAACAATAAAAACAAACAACTTAAAAATTAAATTTACAACAAAATCACAAATTATCAACATCTCACAAAAATGTCTCATACTTTTTAATCTCCTTTAAGATCATAATTAAAATCTCAAGCATAAGTTATTTTAATCTCTTTAAACAATCATGATTTATTATAATAATTAGTCGAAAATCATTTTCATATTTCATATCAAAAATGTATCAATTTAATTTCACCCAACTTCAGTGTCATGAATCGGAATTCGCTTGACTCTATTCCTCACAAGTCAATACTCTCAAAACACCGAATCCTATGGGTTCAAACACTCATACTAATTTATATGCGAAAGAGTTGATGTATAGAAATGAACTAATATGTTCGCATATGTATAAAGAATAAAGGCTCAAAGTGTTATTTTAACATTGATCTCATGAAAGGAATCAAATGTATAAATTATAAAGATATCATATATAAAAATTATTTTCATGCATAAATCAAACTCATTAAGAAAGAATTTCAAGATATATGCCTTTTACAAATGAAGAGAGTGCAATGACTTTTTAGGGAATTATTTCCTATATCCTTCTTTTGTAATTAGCCTTTACTCACAACTTTGTAGGCAATGTGGGTTATAGTATGTAGATTATACTATATATTCTTTATCTCTCTATTTTTTTTAATATATTTCTCAATATATGTATTTTAGAGAGTCAACCCGTATGCATGATTGTACATATTTTGGATTTTGGTGAGTGGTTAATTTTGTGGCTTTTTCTTTGATCTTGGTTTAGGTAACCCCAGATATGTCTTTTTGTTTTTGTAGTAGTCATGCATAAATGAGATATAAGCATATACTATCAACTTCTACTCAAATCATTTAATCTAAGCAAAAATAATAATAAAAAATATATGATACTCTATTTGAATGAGAAAAAAATTCATACATTCAATGCTAATACCTATAGAGATCATCTAAAAATTTGAAGAAATAAGAAATGTGTTTTGGAGTAGAAAAAATATATATTTCACTCTTGAATAAAGGAAATTAGGCTCAAATTATATCTCACAAAGGTAGTCTCCACTAAAAAAAACTCATAAACACCGATTTTGGGTTTAATATAATTTCTACATCTTATCAAGAAATACTAATTATGACAAAAACTAACTAATTATCAAAAATAATTACAAAATATTTCATGATATGTTTTCAAAAAATTAATCTAACAGTACAAAAGACTTAACTATTTACTTAAATTTGATTTAAAGAAAAATAAATTTTTGTGAAATTTTTTTTTTTTTTTTCAAAAATTACTAAATCACACAAAATAGAAATAAAACCAAACACACAAAAAATGAAAAAAAAAATTATTTTTTATTTTTTATTTTTAAATTGTTAAAACTTTTTTTTTTTTAAATAAGCATGGTAACTTTTCACCACCCCCAACCTAGAATTTACATTGTCCTCAATGTAACAACTGTAAATTAAAGATAAAGAGAGAAGAGAAGAAAGATTACCTATTTCCTGAGAATGTGCAAGTAGTAATGAAAAATGCAGGTGCATCCATCATATTCATCATTAAAGTGTATACGAAGACGGTCATTTGTAAACTTCTAACATCTCAACAAATATTTTTAGTTTTAACAATTTAAAAATTATTCACATGTAATTAAAATGAAATAAAATTAAGTAAATAAAACAAATAAAAAAAATATTTTTTTTATTATTTTTTTATTTTATTTTTTATTTTATTTTTTATTTTATTTTATTTTTTATTTTTTATTTTTTTTATTTTTTTTGTTTTTTTGTTTTTTTGTTTTTTTTTTGTTTTTTTTTTGTTTTACCTAAAATGATGGGTTGCCTCCCATCCAGCGCTTAGTTTAACGTCTTAGCAAGACGTATCTTTTTGGTGCTAAGGGTTACTCAGCCAAATGCAATCCATTTCAGCAATGTTGTTTGGTTCTTCTAAATAAGGCTTGACACGATGACCATTGACTTTGAACGTTTTTTGTGTCTTTGAGTCCAATAGTTCCACTACTCCATGTTCAAATACTTGAACTATTTTGAATGGTCCATCCCATCTTGATCTCAGCTTTCCTGGAAACAATCTCAAACGAGAGTTAAATAAAAGAACTTTCATTCCATGGTGAAGAGTCTTTTGAACTAGCCTCTTGTCATGATAGCGCTTAGTACGCTCCTTGTATAATTTGGCATTCTCATAGGCTTCATTCCTAATTTCTTCCAACTCATGAAGCTGGAGTAATCGTTTTTCACCTGCTTTATCTAAATCCATGTTTAACTCTTTAATTTCCCAATAAGCTTTGTGTTCAAGTTCAACTGGAAGGTGGCACACTTTACCAAAGATTAACCGGTAAGGGCTCATCCCAATAGGTGTTTTGTAAGCGGTGCGGTATGCCCATAAGGCATCATTTAGCTTAAATGCCCAATCCTTCCTTGACGGACGCCTGATGCGTTCCAAAGTATTCCCTTAATTTGCCTATTGCTTCACTTCCACTAAACCGGAAGTTTGAGGATGATATGGAGTAGCTACTTTATGTGTGATGTTGTACTTGTTTAGTACTCCATCAAAGAGTTTGTTACAAAAATGGCTACCTCCATCACTTATTATAGCTCTAGGCGTTCCGAACCTACTGAATATGAAATCTTTCAAGAATTTCACAACAACATTAGCATCATTGGTTTTGGTGGGGATAGCTTCTACCCACTTGGACACATAATCCACAAAGAACCAAAATGTATTGAAAACCATTAGATGGGGGAAAAGGACCCATGAAGTCAATCCCATTACATCGAAAGAGTTCAACAACTAAATTAGATGTCAAAGGCATTTCATCTCTTTTGCTTATGTTTCCTGTTCTTTGACATCTATCACGTTATTACCTGAAAACATATGAGCATCTTTAAAAAGAGTGGGCCAAAAGAATCCAATTTGTAATATCTTACGGGCTGTCTTTTCACCTCCAAAATGACCCCCACAATGAAGTTCATGACAAAAAGTCGAATGCTCTTATGTTCTTCTACGGTACACATCTCAGGATGACTTGATCTTGACCAATCTTGTATAAATAAGGGTCATCCTGAAATAGTCCTTAATAGTTTTAAAAAACCTTTTCTTGTCACGATATGAAGTGTTAGGTCGCAAAACACCATGTGGCAAGATAGTTTACAATATCGGCATACCGTGGGTTTGGACCTATGAAAAATAACTGTTCATCGTGAAAGGTTTCAACTATATCGTCATTACTCTCATCTTTAAGAGAATTGAAGTCGAGAAATCAACCTAGACAAATGGTCGGCTACTAAGTTTTCACTTGCCTTTCTTATCCTTGATTTCTAGGTCAAATTCTTGTAAGAGTAAGACCAGCACCTGATTAATCTTGGCTTGGCATTTGGTTTACTTAATAGGTATCTTAAAGCGGCGTGATCAGAATGTACAATCACTTTAGATCCTACTAAATAAGACCGAAATTTGTCTAAAGAGAATACTATAGCCAAGAATTCCTTTTCGATGGTGGTGTAATTCATTTGGGCATCATTGAGTGTTTTGCTAGCATAGTAGATGACATGTAAACGCTTATCCACTCTTTGTCCCAGGACTGCTCCTATTGCATAATCAAGCGTCCACACATTATCTCAAAAGGTAAAGACAGTTTGGTGCCATTATAACGAGGGGTAGATGTTAGTTTCTCTTTCAAGGTATTAAAGGAAATAAAGCGGTCATTGTTGAAGTCAAATTGACATCTTTGGATAGTAAGTTACATAAAGGGCGACTTATTTTAGAGAAATCTTTAATAAATCGTCTGTAAAATCCTGCATGTCCCAAGAAGCTTCTTATCCCCTTCACGGATGTAGGGGAGGTAGTTTGGATATCAATTCAACTTTTGCCTTATCAACTTCAATACCACTTGTTTGAAATTATATGTCCTAAAACTATCCCTTGTTGAACCATAAAATGACTTTTCTCCCAACTAAGGGTTAGATTGCATTCAATGCATCTTTCTAAAACCAAAGTCAATTTATGTAAGCAATCATCAAATGAGTTCCCAAAGACAGAGAAATCGTCCATGAAAATTTCAATGAATTTCTCCACCATGTCGAGAAAATAGATATCATGCATCTACGGAAAGTGGCAAGGGCATTGCATAACCCAAATGGCATGCGAAAAGCAAATGTCCCAAAAGGACATGTAAATATGGTCTTTTTCTCGATCTTACGGTGCTATGGGTACTTGATAATATCCAGACAGTCCATCCAAAAAAACGGTAAAATTAGGTACTTGACCAATCTTTCCAACATTTGATCAATGAATGGAAGAGGAAAGTGATCCTTTTTCGTATATAAATTTAGTTTCCTAAAATCTATACACATTCTCCATCCAAAGGATTATTCTAGTGGGCACTAATTCACTTTTATCATTTTTAACAAGCTGTTATCCCAGCATTTCTTTGGTACCACGCACCTTTGGACTAACCCGAGCACTATCCCATGATAGGATAGATAATCCCTTCTTCTAATAATTTAAGGATTTCCTTTTTAACTACCTCTTGCATGTTTGGGTTTAGTCTTGCTTTGGGCCTCTCGTACGGGTTTAGCACCATCCTCCAAGTTGATCTTGTGCATACACATTGTTGGACTAATGCCTCTTATATCCCCTATACTCCAACCTATAGATTTCTTAAACTGTTTAAGCAACTTTGATGAGTTCCTTTTCTTGTGGTTTGGTCAAGGTTGAAGAAATTATCACCGGATATGTTTCTCCTTCTCCCAAAAACACATATTTTAAGTGCTCGAGTAAGTCTTTGAGTTCAAGTTCGTGTGGATTGGCCTCTTTAATGGATGAAGAACTGGGTAGATTTAAAAGTGTACTAGATTTTTTCATCACTTCATTATTGTCTAGTTGTTCAAGGTACCCCTTAATTTCTTCATCTAAATCTTCTTCAACCTTTTCAAGTGTAAGAACGGTTTCAAGCTTGTCTTCTATTCTGGTTTGGAAAAAGGTGTTGTGGACAAGATTATCCAAAGGATCAACTTCGAATATTTCATCGATGGCAGAAATAGAAGGGAAAGGTGAAGAATCAAAAACTTTGAAATGAACAGTCTCTCCTAAGATTGTCATTGTCAAATTTCCATCTTGGACATCAATAATAGTTTTAGTAGTTGCCATAAATGGTCTACCAAGCAATATTGTATGCTCTCTCATTCAATGCCGGATTTTCTTGCATATCCGAACCACAAAGTCAACAGGTATTATCGGTTTGTCTACCTGCACTCAAAACATCCTCAACTATTCCCTCCGGATATTTAAGAGATCTATCCGCAAGTTGCGGGGACATAGTTGTGGGTTTTAAATCCCCTAGATTGAAATTTGTAAGAATATAGAGTAGGGCATCAAATTTATACTAGCACCTAAATCAAGCATTGCTTTAGCAACCTTCCTATCCCCCATAGTTATGTTTATAATAAAACTTCCAGGGTCTTTCAACTTAGGGGTAGTTCAGGTCTTTGAAATGCAGTGCTAGAAATTTCTGATACGACTACTCATTCATTCGGTTCATACCTCCTTTTCTTAGTGTTCAACTCTTTGAAAAACTTAGCATATGAGGACATATTCATGATCAATTCTAATAATTGTAATTTGATATTTACTTTAGAGAGCATATTAAAAAGATCATTGAATTGCTTATCTTGTTTGGATTCTTTCAATAGGTGGGGAAAAGGTACTTGCATCGTGTGTGGTTCTGTTGTCTTTTGAATTTTGGGAGTGTCGGATGACCCCCAATGAGTTTTTCAAGGCTTGTTAAGTTTAACACTTGTTTCTCCTTTTTGCGAGATTAGAATATCGCCTTCTTTGTTACATGAACTACAAGCTAGTTTAGAGATTTCAGGTAAACTGGTATTGACCACCTTACCACTTCGAACACTCCTCACATCTTTTGCTCGTTCCCGTTGACTGGGCAACTTTCCTGGTTCTTTCTTTTGCATTTGTTCAGCCAGTTGCCCAACTTTAGATTCAATTCTTTTAACCGAAGCCTCCATGGTGTTCAACCTTTGATTAGTCATCAGTTGGTTGTCACGACTAACTTGAATAAAAGCATTCAAGCTATCTTCTAAGGTTGGTTTAAAAGATTGGCTTGGTGGGTAAGGGTGGTTGTAGGTTGGGTGATTATAGGTGTTTGGATGATACTTTTGAAAAGATTGGACTTCCTCTATGGCATCGACACTAGAATCACAAGTATTTGAACAATTATGAGTACCATGCCCAATTGAACAACACACTCCACATACCTCTTGATTTGAAATTTGGTGAGACGTGAGGAATTTCACTTGTTTAGTCAATTCAGCAAGTTGCAAGGTTATCTCATTATCAAAGCCGACTTCATTGACCTTTGTTTTCCTTCTACCACCTCTTTGTTGGGAATTAGAACCCAATAGCTCATAGAGATTATAGGCTTCCTCTGCGGTCTTTTCTCCTACAAAGACCTCCAAAGAAGCATTATCAACCATGTATTGACTACAGTAGTGTCAAACCATCGTAAAAGAATTGGTTTTGTAGCTGTAGTGGAAAGCTATGATTTTGACATTGAATGAAAAGGAGTTTGAATCGTTCCCAAGCTTCATGAAAGGGCTCTTCATTCATTTGAGAAAATGTTGCTATCTTTGTTCTTAGATCAACAGTCTTTTGATAGGAATAGAACCTACCCATAAAAATTTCATAGACTGCCTCCCAAGTTTTAAGAGAACCTGACTGTAGAGTAATGAACCATGACCAAGCTTTATCTTTGAGAGTGTAAGGAAAACACCTCATCCTAAGTTGATCTTCATTAATTGCATGTAGTGGAAAGGTTTGGACAATAGCATAGAATTCTCGAATGAAATGCAAAGGATCTTCATTAGGGATACCGTAAAAGGAAGTCAACAAAGAATAATGAATCTTTTTCAATTCATAATTCCTTGCAGCCTCTTGCAATTGGATGCCGGAAGTTACATTGCCAATGATTGGCATTGTATAGTCTTTCATCTTTTTCCGCCTATCTTCAGCATCTCCCATGGTTGTTTGTAGTTGAAAATGATCCTCCTCCTATTGTGAATCAACATTTTGCTCTTAAAAACAATAGTAGATATCTCTAAAAAAAAGTGCAAGGAACCTAATAATTTTTTTTTTAATTTTAATTTAAACGAAGGGACACAATTTTTGAAACAAACAAATTTATTTCATTTAAATTTTTTTTTTATTACACGCAAACTAAAACAAAGGAAAATACAATAATGGGTGACCTCCCATGTAGGACTAAAATTTATCGTCTTCTAGTAAGACGTTGCTTGGAGATTGCAGAATGAAAAACTCAATGTCTCCTCTTCATTGAATTCATTTAAGTTTCAAATTAGTCTTTGCCTTTTTGCAAATGTTCAACTAACTGTTCAACTTGAACTTCCACCTTTTTGATAGAAGCTTCCACAGAGTCCAACCGTTGATTGGTTTTAGATTGATTATCCCTACAAACTTGAATAAAAGAATTCAAGTTGTCCTCCAGGGTTGGTTTATTTGGAATGCTTCTTGGAATAGGTGGGTGGAATTGCTGGCCTGCCTGGTTTGAGCTTTGAGGGAAAGGAGGGTTGTTTTGCCTCCAAAAGAAATTTGGATGACTTCTCCACCCAGGATTATAGGTATTTGAATTAGGATCAAACCTTGGTCTCTGTTGATATGCTCCCAACACATTAACCTGCTCAGGTCCAGTTGTATCTCATTGATATGGACAGGCTTCAGTACCATGTCCCATGTTGTTGTACAAACCATATTGTTCATTATTGGTGTTGGTTTGTGTAGCGAGAAGGGCAACTTGCTTAGTCAGTTGAACAAGTTGTTGTTGAACTTCATTACTGGAGTCGATTTCATGAACACCAGCTTTTCTCACTCGGGAGCTTTTCTGTTGGGAATTAGCACCCAACATCTCAAAGAGGTTATACGTTTCTGATGCAGTCTTTTCTCCTATTGCTCCTCCCGGCGTTATCGACAATGAACCGACATTGTTGTGTAAGTCCATCGTAAAAGAATTGGTTCTGCAACCTGTAGGGAAAGCTATGATGGGGACATTGAGTGAGAAACATTTTGAACCTATCCCAAGCTTCATGGAATGGTTCTCCTTCCATCTAAGAGAAAGTAGCAATCTTTCCTCTCAGCTCTGATGTTCTTTGATGTGAATACAAATTTCCCATCAATTTATTGTAAATTTGACCCCATGTCATCATAGAACCTGGGGAAGTGACATCAACCAAGCTTTGGCCTTATCCTTTAAGGTGTAGGGAAAACATCTCATTCTAAGTTGATCCTCGTTTAGAATACCGAGGGGAATGTTTGGACCGTAGTATAGAAATCTCTCATAAAGGAAAGAGAATCTTCATTAGGTAGCCCATAAAAGGAAGGAAGCATAGAAAAATGAATATTTTTAAAGGTCATAATTCCGAAGCGACCTCTCCCATTTGGATAAGGCAGCGATTCTTGCCGTGCCAATCACCGGTCTTGCAAACTCCTTCATCGTGGTTTCCCTAACATGTTGGTTTTCCTCCATTTCTTTTGGTTCTAGTAAAGGATTAAGACTTGGTTCTATGTTTGGCTCAAAATCAGGTTGATGGGTAGGATCCAGTGTTGTTGACACTTGTTTAAATTTATGAATATTATTTACATATGGTGTTAGGGGGTTTCCTAAGGATCTCCTACCACGCATAGACTATTTTTAAACGTAAATTTAAAACTCTTGTCAACAAAAATAAAAAAAATTAGAGAAAATTCCCATGGCATTTAATACAAAACACTAGACAAAACTAGTTAAATTTTTTTTTTTTTTAATTTTTTTTTTTAAATAACATAATTAGTATTAACCAAGAGTGTTCCCAGGAAAGAATGGTGGTGCAATGGCTCCTTAAAAACCATTCTCCTAGCCAGAACAACGTTCCCAAGAAAGACTAGTGGCACAAAGGCTTCAAAGAACCAGTCTCCTAGACAAAACTCCCTTAGATTTTTACTTTTCATGCCTTTTAGTTTTTTTTTTTTTTTTACGAACGGTAATTTTATTTTACTATGCACGCTATCTTATTTCTTATTAACTTAAATTTTAAATTTTTTTTTTTTTACGAACGGTAATTTTATTTTACTATTCACGCTATCTTATTTCTTATTAACTTGAATTTTTAAAATTTAAATTTTTTTTTTACTATTCATGAACGGTAATTTTTTTATTCAAATTTTAAATTCTTAAATTATTTTATTATTCACGGTACAATTTTTATTTAAAAATTTTCTTCTTTTTTTTTAAAATTTTTTTTTTACTATTCATTAACGGTAAAAACTTTTTAATTCAAATTTCAAATTTCTAAATTTTACTATTTATGCTAAAGTTAAATTTTATTTTTTTTTTATTTTTTTTTATTTTTTTTTTATTTTTTTTTATATTTTATATTTTTTTTTATTTCTTATGAAATTTGAAATTTGATTAAATTTTTTTATTTTTTTATTTTTTAAAAAAAAAATCACAATTATTTACAACACAAAAATATTTTTAAAATTTTGATAAATAAATTAAAAACGCTATTCCTTCCGCAAGAATCTACGCTAAAAACTTGAGCAAAATCAAGCATCGCCATTCTCGCAAATACTTTGGTTTTAATATTTGTAAAACTCTCAAGAAGTGCACGAATCATTTCGTAGAAAATGATAAGTATACTCCCGAGTCGATCTAAGGAAGGAATGTATGTGGTTCTTAATTTATTATTCAAACTTTTAAAAACGAAATTAAATCCTAAACATCCTGTCACAATAGTTTGGTTTTTGTGTTCCTAATCTAATAACATAAAATAAACATATATACAGATTAATTAAATATAATAAAAAATAAACATAGATACAAATTCAATAAATAAATATAAATATAGATTCAATAAATATTCATGCAAATTTTATCATTTATATTAGTGGAGTATTTATGGATATAATAACTAAATTAATTATGCTTGCTCATATTATCTAGGTTATTAAAGATATAAATTGATATTTTATTGATTCTCTCTTTTTTGTATGAATACCACCTTTGATGGGGTTAGATATTCTTTGTTAACTAAACAAATCAATTAACACCTATGGGTGGGGTTGATAACTAATTTTGTTAATTAAATTAATTCCTTTTTCTAAGAGATTGAAAATGAACCATTTAAATGCCACCTTTGGTGAGTTAGGCGATTTAAACTTTATTCAAGGTGTCCAAATTAAACCCAAGAATTTAGTTATCCGAGTACTAACTTTCAAGTTTTAAAACCACTACTGAAAACATGTTGTCAATACATTTTCACATAATAATTCTTATAAAAACTTTTGAAATAGAGCTTCACTCTAACTACCGGGCGATTGTACCATCAAATAAAAGAGCACTACTCTAAATTAGACCGGATAACTAAACATTAAAGTCTAATCTTCAAATTTAAGTTTGTAATGAAAAATAATATATTTCTCTCTAACATCCTTAATATAAAATCTTGAATAAAAATAAAATCAATTCATTTTAGAAATTTTCACCTATTTAATATTTCGCAAGCATAACAACGCTATTATTATATCATGATTATAAATTACTAGCACGCTTAAATTTAATCACGCAGACAAATTAAATATAACATGTAAGAATAAAGCATAAAAATAACTGTAAAGAAAATAAAATCCTTACAGAACTTCGACGCTATTCCCGTTGCTAGAAAACCTCCAAGCGGAATTTGCACTTCCATTTATTGAATCAAAAATCTAAATTATTACAAAAACATTACAAGTTCCTCTCAAAAAGAGAAGAACTCTAAACCTAAGTGAATTGAACTAAAAACTAAGAGAAAAACTAAGAAAAGCTTAGAAACTAAGAAAGAATCTAAGAAAAACTCAAAAACTAAGTAATGAGAGAAAGAAAGAAGAGAGAAGTGTGGTTTTGAGGTGTGCTTTGAAAGTGAATGGAAGGGGGTATTTATAGGTGAGGATGGAGAGAAAAAATGAGTAAAAAAATGTTAAAAAAATATTAAAAAATTAAAAACGTGTAATGGACATGCTTGAGGTCATCAATGACGCCAAGATGACGTCATGGCGGCCGGTACGTGGAAAATGGGGCAAAAACGCGTTGGGCGCACTGGGCGGCCTGGCTGCTGCTGCTGGGCCGGGGCCGCTGCCTTGCAGCCGGCGCGCGTGAACAAGTGCCCGCCCGCCGCGCGCAGCCTTGCCGCGGCGCGATTTTCCGTCTTTTGACTTTTTTGACCTTTTTCGACCCATTTTGTCCAATTTTTCCATGTTTGTTGACCTTTTTCCACTTATTTATTAATTTATTTGTGATGTATTGCTTCAAGTATTCTTCTTTGAGACTTTAAATTGCATTTTTAAGCCAAAATACACGAAAAACAATAAAAATACCCGTGATTCGAAAAAGACAAATTTATATAAATATATGATAAAACATATAAATATATATATTTTTAATCAATTAATGTGCATAAAATCATGGTTATTTTAGTGCTTTTTGAGCACTCATCACAATCCCTTAACTGCCTTCTTGCTAGTCCCTTAGCAAGAGAAGCGATAAAAACTAAAAATTAAACTATCCTAAATCACTTCCGTGGATTGACACGGTTGCATTTAGCCTATGCAACAAGCCTTTAAACCCCTAGGTTTCCCTAGTGGACGAGTTTGAGTCTCGTGAGGGTTTTCAGTAATGATACCCACAAACATTGTACTAAATGTAAAAACAAAAGAAACAATAAAAACAAACAACTTAAAAATTAAATTTACAACAAAATCACAAATTATCAACATCTCACAAAAATGTCTCATACTTTTTAATCTCCTTTAAGATCATAATTAAAATCTCAAGCATAAGTTATTTTAATCTCTTTAAACAATCATGATTTATTATAATAATTAGTCGAAAATCATTTTCATATTTCATATCAAAAATGTATCAATTTAATTTCACCCAATTTCAGTGTCATGAATCAGAATTCGCTTCGACTCTATTCCTCACAAGTCAATACTCTCAAAACACTGAATCCTATGGGTTCAAACACTCATACTAATTTATATGCGAAAGAGTTGATGTATAGAAATGAACTAATATGTTCGCATATGTATAAAGAATAAAGGCTCAAAGTGTTATTTTAACATTGATCTCATGAAAGGAATCAAATGTATAAATTATAAAGATATCATATATAAAAATTATTTTCATGCATAAATCAAACTCATTAAGAAAGAATTTCAAGATATATGCCTTTTACAAATGAAGAGAGTTCAATCTCTTAGAAAAGGAATTAATTTAATTAACCAAATTAGTTATCAACCCTACCATAAGTGTTAATTGATTTGTTTAGTTAACAAAGAATATCTAACCCCACCAAAGGTGGTATTCATATAAAAAAGAGAAAATCAATAAATATCAATTTATATCTTTAATAACTTAAATAATATGAGTAAGCATAATTAACTTAGTTATTATATACATAAATATTGCACTATTATAAATGATAAAATTTGCATAAATTTTTATTGAATATGTATCTATTTTTATTTTTATGTTATTAGATTAGAAACAAAAAACCTAAAATATCGTGACAGGATGTTTAGGATTTAATTTCATTTTAAAAGTTTGAATAATAAATTAAAAACCACATATATTCCTTCCTTAGATCGACCTTTGGAGTATACTTATCATTATCTATGGAATGATTCGTGCACTTGCGAGAGTTTTATAAATATAAAACCAAAGTATTGGCAGGATCGGGAATGCCGGTTTTGTTCATCAAGTTTTTGGCGACGTTGTCGGGGAAGGAATAGCATTTTTAAATTATTTATCAAAATGTTAAAAACTTTTTGTGATTTAAATAATTGTGATTTTTTAAAAAAAATTAAAAATTAAAATAATAATAATAATAATAGCATGAATAGTAAAATAAATTTAAAACTTACCATTCATGAATAGTATAAAAATTCAAATTTCAAATTTCAAATTTCATGACTTGTATGAGTTTTTGTGCCTATAAAAGTATTAAAAAATAGTTCCATACGTTTAAGGGCACCAAAACTCATACAAGCAAAGTAACAAATTGGAGTTTCACTTAATTTCATATTTATAGCTCATTATGGTATTAAAAATACCAGCTTGATATTTATAGACAAAAGATTAATAAAGTGTTAGTATGAGTTTGAAGGGATAAGGTTATTATTATATAACTCAGATGTCGTTGTGGTAATCTCTTTTTTATGGTAATATTTATAATGATTTAATTTCTCCATTCGTATGTCTCTGAAGTTTAGACTTCTTGTTTGATGGATGTTTACGTGCTTATGTATGTAGGGGAATGAATTGTTATATGGATCAGCTATTTTTTGCCCAGTTTTCTTGTCACAATGCTGGTGATTCTAAGCCAACCAAGCTTGCTCACACAATCCAATTACACTTTGATGACATTATTTTATTTGTAATTTAAGTTAAGTATATATATATATATATGTATTGTATATACATTATTTGTTTTGGTAATAAATTTAATTATCAAGTAATTAATTATATTTAAATTTTCAATTATTTTTATTATTATTTATATTTTGGTTTTTTTATGCTATATTGAATACAGGTTAACAGAGTGAAAAATGAGAAAAAAATAAAAACAAATCAATACAGGTAAAGTCGGTTCAACGTGTGAATCAACTTTACACATAGCGTCGTTTCACTCATTGAACCGACTTAAATACCCTTTTTTGTAGTAGTGGTCATTGAACTTAGGTGGTGTTTACAACACATTACACTTTTGTATTACTCTGATTTTCCATTGCTCTATCTTTAGGAGGAGTTTAGCTTCATTTCTTTTTCTAATGCTTTATCCTTCTCATATGTCAAAATGGGGGAGAGAATAATGTGTTTTACTTCCATGTTTTTATTTTGCTATGCATATAGGGGAGAACATATTTAATTAAGCTTGATTAGTATGAATGTACACTACATGATTATTCTTTACACTTCGCTTATTTTTATATAAACTAAACTAATGTATAATGTGGCTTTCAAGCCAAGTTGTTTTTTGCTTTGCCTATGTCAATTCAGTTACTTACAAGATTTTCAAGTTGGAACGAAGATAGATTTTCCAGACCAAAGAATAGTTCCACTATGAAGTCTAGGAAATCATTGTATTTTATCTTATTCCAATAAATGTCATGTAGTGAGAGACAGGTTTTGCCACACGAAAATACCAAAGGGGGAGTTTGTAAGAACTATGAGTGTTAGCTATTTTTGTGGACAAAATATTTATTTGTAAATTTGTTTTTAGGCCTGCTATCAAGAAAATCCAAATAAATGCTCGAGTTCTAGATAATTGTACTTCAGGTATATCTTTGATAACTACGACACATAAGGTTACATTTATGCATTTAATAACACATGCTTATAAATCTAAAATTATTTTTATTGTTAAAATATGGAATAGATATGCTAAAATATTAAAAAAGATATACTCTAAATTATAGCTGAAATCTTTAGCCTAAAAGAAAACATAAAATACATTTTAAAAGAATTATTTTTAAATAAGAATCTTTATAATTAATGAGTCTATTTTCAAAGAACTCTTCTTTAAATATAAGTCTTCTTAATTAGTGAGTATTATTAATCCTATTTGTAATAGAAAATATATTTATCAATCATATAGGAGTTGTCTTAATTAATGAGTATTACTAATCCTATTTGTAATAGAAAATATATTTATCAATTATATAGGATTAAGGGTTTTAATTTTTCTTATAAATAAAACTCATTGTTCATTGTTTCAATCAACCACACAAGAGCATTATTCTATTCTTCTTAATTTCTCTCTTGTTTTACAAATATACGATCATAATTTGTTAGGCTTATTTATTTAGATAATTTATCAAATATTGGTGGTTATGTTTGATTGGTTAATAATCCTAATTAGTTTATGATATTTTGATAATATGTCTTATTCTTTATATTTGTTCTTAAATTGTTAGATCAAATGATTATTTTTGTCATATCATAGTTATTTGATTTGATTATTAATATTTAAAGAAGCTATTTTTATTGAATTTGTGCTTGATCTATTTGCTCTAGGATTTACTAGTTGATTTGATTTAAGTGACATATGTTTTGAATCCTCTAGTTAGGATTATTCATTATTAAATCTGTTCTAGAGCACAAATAGGCATTTGTGCTTTTGTGCTAACCATTTTGTAGTTAATTTGGTAAAGTATCTGATTGGCGGGAAGATTATTGGAACGTTTGTCTAGAAATAGCTCACGTTAATATTGGAAACTATGAAAACAGAGCAGGGGCTCGTAAGTAAGGTACATTGGGGTAGTATCATAAAAAGGATAGCATAAGACTGAGTTTGTACTTGAACATTTGTTTTTTATAGTGGAAAGTTAGGTAGTCCAATAGACTAGTGGTTTTCCTCTTAGGTCATGGTTGTGACCTAGGTTGTTTCCACCTAAAAATATCATGTGTTATTCTTTTATTTTCGTACTTTATTTTTACACACGATTGCTAGCATGTCCACTTTGTTTAGATTGTTAAATTATAAATTGGTAAAAATTAAAAATAACTTATTCACCTCTTTTAAGTTAATTAGTTCTACATCTTATAAACTTTCAAAATAGAATGGAATATATGCGTAGTGCTCAGGCTAGAGGAGTCGGTTTTTGGGTTACGACATTGCCTCTTTTTTTAGAATAGCTTTGTAGTTCTCTCAACGTTTGAATCCAAGAATTCTTACTAATATGGTGCTCTTATTCCCACAAATTGAAATTTATCATCTTTTAAGCTAAATATAAATAACATATTTGTCATCTGCATCAAACACATTTGGGCATGTCAAAAATTTCAAATTAAAATTTCAATTACAAAAATGTGGGTTGTGTTATATTTAAAAAAAATGGTTATGGAGTTCTTTTCTTCCAACTTTAGAAATTGTTTGATTCCTTTATTTAAAAAATATGTTTTTAAGTCTTTTTTTTAAATATACTAGATAATAACAAAGATAACTTTCTAATCATTTTTTTATTAAATAGTACACGTAACAGATACATATTTGTAATGTAACTTTTGATAGACATGTGTATAATGAGATAATCTTTAAATAAAACAATTATTCAAATGTGTTAACAAATCTTTCTATTACTTATATTAAATTTTAATTATTTAATATATAACTTTGAATATATAGTAAACAATTTGTGTATAATTTATTAAAAATTTATTTAATTTTGAAAAAAAAAATAAAAAAAAATTGAGTAATGTTTTTTAATTAAATATTAATTTTTTACGTATATGTCACTATTACAAAAAAAGGTATTTAAGTTGCTGTGTAAAGTCGGTTTTTGAAAAAAACCGACTTATAATGAATTTAAAGTCGGTTTGGTGTAGAACCGACGCTATCCACGTAGGACATAGCATCAGTTGACGTGGCGAACCGACTCTTCCTACGTGGATAGCGTCGATTGATGAGAAGAACCGACGCTACGTCCTATGTGTATTTTTTAAATTAAAAAATGCATGCAGTTTACAATTGAAATATTTTTAAGTCAATTATTATTTTATTTGACTCTTTAAAATTTAAGTTTGATATATATATATATATATAGTATAATTTTTTTCTTTTTTTTTAGAGAATTACTTTTTAAAATTATATAATTTTGTTTATTTGTTTGGATATTTAAATTTATATACGTACGTATAATATATCTTTATTTAATTTTGTGTATTTGTTTTAAATATTATTGTAAAATTATTTTTATTTTCTTTTTCTATAGTATGTATATATATACAAGAGTTTAAATAAAATAATAATTGACAAAAAAAATCAATTTTAAATTGTGTGGATAGCATCGGTTTGTCCCGTCAACCGACGCTACGTCCACATGGATAGTGTCGGTTGACGCGGCGAACTGACGCTACGTCCACGTGGATAGTGTTGGTTGATGGGGCAAACCGATGCTACCCACATGGCTAGCGTCGGTTCACTGCGTCAACTGACGCTATCCACGTAATATTACCATTCGGCTCTTTTCTTCACTACAGAAACCCAAAAAACTTTCATTTCTCTTCTCCACTTCTCCCAAAACCAATCTCACTCACCCGCTTTCTCAATTATCGACCACCTTCGACCACCATTTGCAACGCAATTTTATGGGTTATATTCCCCTTCTCATTATCTTTTAGATCTACTATTTGTTTGAGCGAAATACTCAAATTTTTTATACCAATTTTTTCACTTATTCTCACTTACAAAACACCATTTTCTTCTTCATTTCCTTCATTTAGTCACTTCATAACATTCTTGTAAGTATTTCTATTAATGTTTTAGCTTATTATTCAGTTTGTTTTATTTTTTGTATAAATTTTTGATTTATGTATGTTTTTTATTATACTTGTTATTATATGTTTGGCTTATTTTATGTGAAAATAATATCTGAATGTTTTGGGTTTGAGGGACTATAATATTTACCGTACGTGGATAAATTTATTTTTATATAAATAATTATATTTTATTAAGAGTAATACATTTATAAAATGATTAAAGTGATAACTGTTTTTTATTATGTATGTTTTGACATATATTCTAATAATTAAGGAATTTATATATAATAATACTTGAAATATATTCATTGGATACATAATTAATTAATATGCTTAATTAATGTCATTAAAAGAAAATTGACGAATCTTGGATGTCAAAGTGTAGAATTGAGCAAGACTATATTTCTGGAGTTGAAAGTTTCATGGAATTTGCTTGTAGAAATAGTAATACTGGAACTAGTATGATTCGATACCCATGTGTTAAATGTAAAAATGAGCGATTTCATGAATTTGACGAGGTTAAGTATCACCTTATCCGTAATGGTATTCTTTTGAGCTACAAATGTTGGTATTATCATGGAGAAAATATTGATAATACTTATGGGGAAGAGATAAATAAGAATGTGAGTGGATTACATACATCTTATCATAATGTACAGATAGAAAATATGTTTCATGGTGTTGAAGATGAATTACGCGAGAATGATCCCGAAACCTTTAAAAAACTTATAGAAGATGCCGAAAAACCATTATATCCAAAATGAAAAAAATACACTAAAATGTCGGGATTGGTTCATTTGTACAATGTGAAGGCAAAACAAGGTCTTTCTAACAAGGGATTCACAGAATTATTAAATCTACTAGTCGATATGTTTCCTAAGGGTATTGAATTGCCATCTTCAATGTATGAAGTGAAGAAATCTCTTAGTTGATTTAGCATGGAATATCATAAGATTCATGCTTGTCCAAATGATTGCATTCTTTATAGAAAAGAATATGAGACATTAGATGATTGTTCGATGTGTAAAGAATCGAGATGGAAGCATGGTACAAATGAGACAACACATAAGAAAGGCGTGCCTGAAAAGGTTCTTGGTTACTTTTCTCCGATTCCTCGCTTTCAAAGGTTGTTAAATAGTAAAGATACATCAAATATGTTAACTTGGCATTCAGATAATTAATCTGATGATGGGGTGCTATGTCATCCTTGTGATTCTCCAAATTGGAAAGAGTAGATAATTTATCTCCTCAATTTTCATCTTATACACGCAATCTTCATCTTGCCATTGCTGCAGATGGAATTAATCCACATAGTTCCCTTAGTAGTAGATATAGTTGTTTCCCAATAATTATGGTAACATACAACCTTCCTCCCTGGTTATGTATGAAAAGAAAATTCATGATATTAGCATTATTGATCTCAGGACCAAAATAACCCAGTGTTGATATTGATGTATATTTGTAGCCTCTGATAGATGATTTAAAGATGTTGTAGAATGATGGTGTAAATGTTTACAATGTACATAAAGAAGAACACTTTAACTTGAAGGGGGTCCTTTTATGGACAATTAATGATTTTCCTACCTATGGAAACTTATCAAGATATGCAACAAAAGGTTACAAGGGATGCCCTATATGTAGTGATGGAACTTCTGCAACTTATCTTGTTCACGGACGAAATATGTCTTATAGAAGACATAGAAGATTTTTTCCATATGGACACAAGTTTAGATACCAAAAGAAACCGTCTGATGGTGAAGAAGATCATGATCATGCAACCTAATCTTTGCGAAGTGTTGAGATATTAAGAAAATTGAATGGTATGGAATTCAAACGATATAGAAAGATGAAAAAAACTCACTAAGGTAGGGAAACGAAAGAGGTCAACTAATGAAATGGGTGAAAATGAAAAAGAGTTTGAACCGACTTACCATGGTTGTTGGAATAAAAAATCAATATTTTGGGAATTACCTTAGTGGAAAGACCTACACATTCGTCACATCTTAAATATCAATCATATTGAGAAAAATGTATGTGAGAGCTTGATTGGTACTTTACTTAATATACCTGGAAAAACAAAGGATGAAATTAAAGCAAGACTGGATTTAAAGAAACTAGGCATACGACCTGAATTGGAACCAAGGGTGGAAAATGATAAGAATCGAACATACTTATCACCAGCATCGAATAAAATGTTAGCAAAAAAGAAGGATGTGTTTTGTAAATTTTTGGAGAGTGTGAAAGTTCCTAATGGTTACTCATCCAACTTAAGAAATTTTGTGTCTATCACCGATAAGAAACTTTATGGATTGAAATCACATGACTATCATACCTTAATGCAACAGTTATTACCAGTTGCTATTAGATCAATTCTTCCAAAACATGTTCGATTATCAATAATTCGGATTTGTTCATTCTTCAATACAATATGCAAGAAATCTATATCAATTGGTGAGTTAAATTCTTTACAGAAAGATGTTGTAGAGACTTTATGTCTAATTGAAAAATATTTTCCTCCTTCCTTCGATATAATGATTCACTTGTGTGTTCATTTAGTTCGAGAGGTTAAATTGTGTGGTCCTACTTACTTAAGGTGGATGTATCCTTTTGAGAGATATATGCAAGTCCTTAAAGGATATGTAAATAATAGAAATCGACGTGAAGGATGCATGGTGGAACGCTACATTGTTGAAGAGGCCATTGAGTTTTGTTCTGAATACTTTAGTGGTTACACTGAAATTAGGAATCCTACATACAAGTTGTTCTTAGAACGTCACATGATCCAAGTAGGTAACCCTATGCTTGGTGGAAGTAAGAAATTGTTTATTGATCGCACTCGATGGGAAAAATCACACCCAATCATTTTGGTAAATAATAATGAGGCACAACCGTACATAGAGTAAGTGATGTTCAACCTTTCCATTTATGCAAAATCATTTTTTATTTAACTATTAATGATGATATATACTTCATATATATTTAATAACATTATTGGATGCATTTAAACTTATTGAAGATCGATCCTCGTTATAAAAAAAAGAAGGAGAAAAATGGTTGTATGATGAACATAAGCGAGAGCTTATTAATTGGTTTCGCAACCATGTAAGTGTCACAAACAAAAATTCATGCATGTATGTTCCTAGATCTATTCAATGTTTTAAAACTTTGCTCTAAACACATTTTATATTTTTGTATACATAGATTTGAGATGAACTCAAGAAACCCAATCATAAAATATCAGAAAGTTTACAATGTCTTGCACATGGGCCAAAATTTGATGTCAAATCATTTTATAGTTTCACAATAAATGGATCGAGGTTTACGACTCAAGCTAGGGACAAAGTCTGAGTAAATCAAAATAGTGGTGTGAAGATGGTTACACAAACTATGCAATTTTCCAGTTCAAAAGATGTTAATCCTATACTTTCTGATAGAACATATTATGGTATAATACAAGAGATTTGGAAATTAGAGTATGAGGTCTTCCATGAAACACTTTTCTTATGTGATTGGGTCGAAGATGTTATCAATGTTGGATATAAAATAGATGATTTTGGATTTACCCTTGTAAATTTATCCAAGATAAGTCACACTGATGATCCTTTCACGTTAGCACTTCATACAAAACAATTATTTTACATGAGCGATCAAATTGACACAAGATGGTCTATTGTGTTAATGCCTCCACAAAAAGAGTTTTACCATTATGATGCTTTAGAAGATGACAACCCTATGCTTGATACATTAACTCAATATCTAGTTGATGATGATGGTTCTTCGTCATGGGCTCGAAGTGATTATGAAGGAATATATGTATACGATCAACAACCTAATTAAACATAAAGTATGTTCTACATTGTTGTAATAACTCTTATATATATGTATGTATGTATGTATGTATGTATGTATGTATGTATGTATGTATGTATGTATGTATGTATGCATGTTCCTAAAATTGTCAATTAATTTATATTTCTTCATTGTTTGCAGATATTTCATGGATCCTCAGGTAATAGACCTTATAGATCCAAATGATCCATTAGGGTATTTTAAAAGAAGGGGTTGGGCGAATATACTTGATGCTCCACTTAACCCAGATGATAGAATACATGTTCTATTTGATGCTACTGGTAATCCAATAGGGGAAAATGGCCAACAATTGAAATCCTCTATTGGTCAACTTGGGAAGTCCAGTATACTAATCAATATAAATGATTGGTCTCAAGTTGACGATGCAGAAAAGTTGAAAATATGGATAACCATTTGTATAAGTCTCTTATATTTTATAATCAATTACATATATTATATCTTTTTTGTATTATATCTAATCTTTTGTACTGTGTTTTTACAGAATCGTTACAATGATAGTTGGAAACTTAAGTGTTATAAGATTCAAAATAAGGTGTGAAAGGAATACAAGACTTCCAGATTGGCAAGAACTTATGTGTTTCCATATTTGGAACCACTTGATGAGGTAGTGCTCTACAAAATCCCTAAAGGACACCTGTGGATTACACCTCAAGTTTGGAAAGACTTCGTGGATTATAAACGTTCGTATGAATTTCAAATTATTAGGGAAGAACATCAGAATATATAAATGCATAACATTCTTCCTAACCGTTCTGAAAGATCTTCAAATCCCGAAGTTAGATATAGAATGGTATTATTAATTTGTGTTAATTTATAAATATTTTTATATTTATTTTCCTCAATTTAATTTGATGTCATTGTTAATAAATTTTTCATAATTTATGTAGGAAGCTGAATTGAGTAGACTTGTTACCCGAACTGAATTGTACATAAAAATAAAGACGCCCAAAATGAAGAATTCAAGACCGATGACTAAGCGAGGAAAAAAACAACTAAATAAGTTAGTTAGTAATTTCAGTTTGTTAAAAAGTCTTAATGATTTTTAATAATTGATGTAATAATGAATGATATGTTTGTATGCTTTATTATTTATAGAGAGCTGTTCAAGAACAAATATCTAGGGGTGAAATAATCGAAGAGCCTGTGAGAGATACTCTATATCATGCATTCGGACACGACCATCTCGGTCGTGTTAGGGGAGATAGCCAATATGATAGTTATATGGAGTATTTTAAAATTCCAAAAGAAAAGCCTCAAACGATCAGTAAAGAGAAGTGCACTAAAATTGAAGAAGAACTCAACTCCTTTAAGGCCTCAGTGTTAAGTGAGATTGCCACTCTAAAAGAATATTAATCACAACACATGCCAGGCATAACATCATTCTACAACCAGGGCATGCCATATTGGTCAGGCATGCAACCATCCATGCCAGGCATGCCACCATCCATGCCACCCATGCCACCATCCATGCCAGCCATGCCACCCATGCAATCTCATTGCACTCAAACTACATCCAATATGAGATATAGTCATCCTATTGGTCCACCCACGCATTCTTACCATCATTCAAACCACGATGAATATTTTAGTGAGAATGTACATCCAATAGCTACCCTACATGGGAGTCCTCCTCTATTTGATGAATCATATGTGGTAAGATTTTAATTTCTGGTGTATATAATCTATTATTTTAATTTCTTATTATATGTTTTATTTTTTATATATAACACTTAAATTTTTTTACAAATTATGAAATGTTTGTTGAAACATCCTTTGTCAACAGACTTTGTTGTTATTGGAATAGTACAACAATTGAGCGATGATCAGATGATTCATAATCAATATTTGTCTAATCATTGGCAAATAGTAATTGATCAATCATTGCTTCATGATTGTCCACTACATGTGTCTTCTGATGCTATCACAGTTTAAGAGGCGGTTGGACAGTATGTGGTTTGGCCGTCGATTCAAGTTGTTCTAAATTTTGACGTGGTACTATTTTTTAACTTAAAAGATAACACTTATTTACTACTATTATTTTATTATATCTTTTATTGTTACTAACATACATAATGTGTTTTTTTAGTCTATTATACCAGAACTCTTAAATGCAACACATTGAAGAGATACAAAGCAAGTATCTCGTGCTAAATCTATGTCTAGTGGCCAATCATCATGCACGAAGTCATTCAAGAAGAAGCCTTGGAAACAGTATAGTTATAATTATGCTTTAAACTTCAGTAGAAATCTTGGTATTTTGATGACTATTGTTGGGAGGGCATCTAGCATAAATGATGGATGGAATGTGCCACTTCCTATAGAAATTTTTGGTGTAGACCTCGGCCAAACTTATTTATCAATCGAGTGCATATTGTAACTATTTGAATATCAAATGATCGATTTAAGTATAATTTAAGTGTGGACAAGGTGAGTCCCAAATCTATTTATTTTTCTTTCATTTATGTAGAACATATATAATTATATTTATATTATCTAATTATTTATATATATATATATATATATCTTCTATATAGGGCGTGCTATTATCGACTTCAACATAATCATTCATCACATTTAGTAATGTTATATGATTCTCCATATGTCAATCAATATCAAGAGAAGGATGTTAGCATCAGAGCTAAACAATTATGTGATACGGCATTAACGCTTAACATAAATCAAAAGTTGATAATCCCTTGGTCATTAAGGTTTGAACAAGGCCAAGATCATGGGATGTTGGTAATCATTGATATGCTCAATAATCATGCTTGGTATTATGACTAAGCTTCTATAGAACTGAGTAAAGATACAAAATCAGTTTTTGAAATGTAAAAGTTATAGCTAGATACTAGTTTCTTCTATTATTTTTTGTAATATTTAATAAAAACTAACCTTTTTAAACCTTGATAGGGCATGAAAGTTGTGGAATAAGTTTAGGGGCATTGCCCTTAAAAAATCTCATAAGCTTATATGGACAAAAAGTTATGGTATGTACAAGCGAATCTTAATATTTTTATTAATTTTACAATTGAATAATAAAGATGTTCGAATATGGAAAATCATGTACACTTATTTTTTGTAGGTTTCACAACAAAATAATGGAGTCATGTGTGGTTATTATGTTATGAATTTTATAAGTGAAATCATCACAAATATCAAAATTCCAATTAATGATGTGGTAATATCTTTTACCTATAAACAGAAAAGTTTTTAACATATTTGAGTTATTTTTTGTAAATACATGAAATTACATTCTTATTTTGAATTTAAATATATGTAGTTCTTTGGTTGGAACAAGATGGGCTACGACAAGCAAATTTTTGATGATTTACGAGAGGAATGGGCAGAACACATAGTTCAAATTATATCATTACAAGAAGAATCAGGAGAAGATTCTGATGATCTTGAATAGCATATGACAACATAACAGTAAATTTTTTAATGATTTAATTTATCTATTCCTGTGTCTGAAGTCCCTTTTTGATGGATGATTATGTGCTTGTGTATTTAGGGGAATGCATTGTTTTCTGGACCTATTTTTGGCCCAAACTTCATCTCATCTCTCTTGCCTACTTTCCTTATGACAACATCATGGTAACACTGTATTAGTCATTTGTCTATAAATATGAAGTTATCTAGAATCTCTGCTGGTATTTTTAATGTTATAATGAACTCTAATATTAAGTCAGGTGTAACTCATATTTTGTTACTTGGCTTGTATGAGTTTTGGTGCCCATGAACGTATTACAAAATTGTTCCATACATTTAAGGGCACCAAAACTCATACAAGTCAAGTAATAAATCGAAGTTACACTTGATTTCATATTTAGAGCTCATTATAACATTAAAAATACTAGTAGAGATTCCAAATAATTTCATATTTATAGACAAATGATTAATAAAGTACTAATATGAGTTCGAAGGGTTATATCACTCGAAAGTCGTTGTGGTAATCTCTTTTTTATGGTAATATTTATAATGATTTAATTTTTCTATTCGTATGTCTCTAAAGTTTAGACTGCTTGTTTGATGAATGTTTACGTGCTCATGTATGTAAGGGGTGAATTGTTATATGGATCAACTATTTTTTGTCCAGTTTTCTTATCACAATGCTGGTAATTCTAAGCCAACCAAGTTTGCTCGCATAATCCAATTACATTTTGATGACATTATTTTATTTGTAATTTAAGTTAACTATATGTATTGTATATACATTATTTGTTTTTGTAATTAATTTAATTATCAAGTAATTAATTATATTTAAATTTTAATTATTTGCATTATTATTTATATTTTGGTTTTTTTATGCTATATATATTAAATATTGAATACAGGATAGAGTGAAAAATGAGAATAAAAAAAAATCATAAAATGTAAAGTATGTAAAGTCGTTTCACGCGATGAATCGACTCTACATTTTAAGTCACTATTTAAAGTCGGTTCAGCGAACCAACTTTAAAGTCCATTTTTGTAATAGTGTGTCTAATAAAAAATATAAACATATATGTGATATATATATATATACATATATTATTTTGTTATATTTAATAAAAAATTAACTTTATCATTTATCTAATACATTTTTCACAAATAAATAGAATTAAATGACACATTTTCATAAACAAATAATCTAAATAATACCTTTATCCTAAACAAAATAACATTTAGAAACTTCATTCTAAAAAATACAATTAACATAATTATGTTTATAAGAACAAAAAAAATTCTAAGAATATTTAATTTATTCATTTATTTTTTATGTGTTACATTTATTTATATGATTTAACTTTTAATCATCATTAAAAAACATTATTTTTAGCATTATAAAAAATATATGTGCAGTATGTTTTTAAATATGAAAAAAAAAATATTTTTACGTAATGCAAAAAATAACTTATATACATATATGTATTAAAAATTAAATTTTATTTGTAAAAAATGTTATATAATGTAATTAAAATAAAATTACATATGGTTAACATTAATTATAATTACAATTAATTAGTTTGAAAGAATAAATGAAATAAAATAAAACAAAAAATATTTGAGTAAATTAATTCAATTTTTATATATAATAATAAGGTTTTTCATAGTAATATATTTTATTATTATTATAATAAAATATAATTTTTTAATTTATTAGTTTAATTAATTAAAAAATTATTATTTTATTAAATAAAATATCATTAATAAAAAATAATTATGATAATAATAAATTTAATTGTGAAAATAATTTTATTATTTTTATTTAATTAATTTTTTTAATATAAAAAAATATGAAAACTGTTATAAAAATTTAGAATAATTATATATATATATATATATAATAAAGTTGTATCTTTATTAATATGTATATTTTTTATTTAGTGTTATATATAAAATATATTATTAAATTAAATAATATCTGTATTAATTAATAAACAAATTATTATATTTTAAGATAGGAATAAAATATAGATAAGGTAATAATGAAAAAATATAAATTATTTTAAAAGATTATATTTATATATATATATATTTATATTCGTATTAATAATTTTAATATTTTAAGAATATTTTAAGGGATACGTTATAATTCAAGTACAGTAAAAAAAGAGTACAAATATAGTATAAATTACAACAAAAAAACATTTTCAAAATAAATAGATCACGTGATGGAGTTATGGAGAGACATATACGGCCGATTAGAGAGAGCACGGGGCTCAATGACAACAATTATAGAGAAGCTTTTCGTGGAAAATCAATGCCTACCTTCTTTCTCGGAATAAAGAGAGCTGGCGTGTTTCCTCAAACCCGAGATCTCTTCCTTCTACCCTAATTATTTTAGAAATATGCTTTTTCTGACCAACTTTATCCGGAATTCAAAATAAATGTTAGAAAATTATTGATATAAATATATATGGGCTAAATTTTTATAACACGTGTTTTTTATTTTTAAAAAATAAATAATTTATTAAAATAAAATTTGAAAAAAATTTAATTTAAAAATTATTTTTTATCAATTAGTGTCTTCCTGTTATTACCATATAATTTTTTTTAATGATATAACATAATATATGAATTGTTTATTAAGAAGTTATAAATAATTATATTTTATTATTATTAATGTTAGACAACGTTAGATATTATTTATTATAAAAAAATTCTACGTTTTTGAAATTACTAAATCCACCCATTCTTTAATAATATCCATTTATTTTTTAATTAATAGATTATGCAATAAAAAATTAACATAATAGTTACATTCTATGTATGTCAATTACATATAATTCAATTCATCACATAATAAATATGAGATTTGAATGTTAGTTACGAGTTCGTAAATATTGTAGATTTTTTAAATAACTATTCTCTCTTTTTTTAATATGTATGTTCCTTGTCTTAAAATTCAAAACTTATTTTATTTATATATTTGTTGTACTCATATTTTAAACATAAACGTTTTAATCTTGTAGATAATTTTAAATTTTCTATTTTATTTAAAGCTTTCCTAAAGTATATTTTAATTCTACGGTTTCAAATTAAAATTGTAATTCTGACTAAATTTTGGTATATTTTAAACAAATATATTTGAATTTTTTTCTCTATTATAGATACATAAACTCTTATTTCATTTACATTAAGTTTTTTTTAATAAATTCTTATTAACCTGAAAAAATTAATTTACCAAAATATTTAAAATCTCATCTCTTTTTTGTCTTAAGCAACAGAAACCCTATAAATGCTACTAATAATTAGAGGTGTCCATAAACTGGTTCGGATCGGATCAAATCGAACGGTTTTACTAATTAAACGGTCCAATTCGATTTGTACTAATTTTAAACCGTTCGAATCGGATCGGACCGGTTTAATAATATATTAGAAATTTTACATTATTATTCATTAAATTATAAAAAAATCGAACCAAACAGGGAAATAAATTGGACCGAATCGTTTTATAGATCAAACGGTCTGGTCCGGTTTTTATTTCTTAAAATTATTTCAAACGGTCCAGTCCGATCCGGTCCGATCCGAATAATATGAACGGTCCAATTTGGTTAAAAAAAATTAGACAAAATCGGACAGGACCGGACCATAAACACCCTACTAACAACACTCGAAGAAATCAAATTATTATCATCACAATTGTTTTTATTAATAAAATTATTATTTAATCATATTAATAAAAATATTAATTAGTTATAGGTTGAAGTAGCCATTATTACATTTTTATTATAACGTTAATAACAATAGTTGTGAAAATATTATAATTCATTATTTATTATATTTAATATATAATTATGCTTTAATTTAGTTATTATTAATAGAATCATCACAAATACTTGTGAAAATAATAATTAATTTGTATCAATATTTTGATGCGCAATTGAATAGCTTGAAATTAGTGTTAACTTAAATAAATAACCTTCATTTAATAAATAAACTTTCATAATACTTAATAATTAACTCTAATGATACCACTTCATTTTTTTTTTTTTTTTGCTATATCGATTTAATAAACTTTGAGTAGTGTTATTATCAGATTAAAGAGAATGATAATTTAAATTTACTTTATCATTTTTTTTGTCTTAATGAGAACAGTCGCCTAAATTTTATTTCAAATATTATTATTATTATTATTATTATTATTATTATTATTATTATTATTATTATTATTATTATTATTATTATTATCATCATTGTTGTTATTATTATTATTAGTATTTTCTAAAAAGAGAGACAGTAAAGACTATGCATAGTAAATTAGGAGTTAGCTTCGATAATCTCCATAGGAATGAGATATATTGGAATGACTCCTCTAAAACTAATGAATGGTTATAACTGTCGGGTCTTAATAGCTAGGTATATCTAAATGCAAAAAAATATACAAAATAAATCTCAATAAAATTAATAATTGGATTTTTTTGTTAACATTTCAATATTAAAAAAAAAGATTATGGAATGATGGCTCATCCTAGCTGTATAAATACTAAGAATTTATGATGCTATAAATATATGAATATTAAAACTAAATTCCTGCAATTAAACAAATTGGATGCCCAATGAATTAAAGTGTGAGCTCAGAAGTTTATATATGTCAAATTTGTAGTCAGAAGGAAAGGCCAAAATTTCTACCAGACCAGTTCAGAAGAAGAAGTTTTCAAAAAATCAATTGCACAATGTATAACTCGAACATATTCATTAGTAATTATGAAACCAATACCAACTTTTTCATTTTACCAAGCCACATCAAAGAATTTTTAAAGCTCTCGGAGGAGGAGCTTGCCATGTTGAAGGAATGATAATAGAGAGAGCATTGATGTTGTCTAGAGGCTTGATATAAGAGAAGGTTTCAAGTAGAGCTTTAAATTCCTCAATTCTTGAAAATAATCTATTTAGAATAAATCTAACATCAATAACTGAGTTTATGAATATCCCTTCATTTCCCAACCACTAAATTTTCTCGAGCATTAAGATAGATAATAAAACGGGAGGGTTTTGGTTTTATAAAGTAAAAAGTTAAATTTAACAATCAAATATTAATAAAAATAAAATAAAAATATAAAAAATATAATAAAGATTTAAATATAAGAACGTTATGATGATCATTATCAATCACTTGTGTGTATAGTAAATTAACAAAAGTATATCCTATTATATCGTAAATATTATAATACATATCTCGGATTATGAAATCACTTACAATCAAATATAACATTAACTATTAATAACAAATAATAAATTAAAAAAATTATTCATAAAAAAAATAATAATTCTGATATTTGCTCTTCAATCTAATCTTTAACTTCTTTAGTTACTTTTTCAATCTTATTCTTCTCAATTTTTATCTCCAACTTAATTATATATTTTTGTATTTTTTTCTCATAATTTTCATATAATTTTGATACTGTTTATATTTTATGATGTGTCATTTTATATTTATATTGATAAAATTGATATATTTTCGAGTTGTATTAATAATGATGGATAACAATTCAAGTATAAAATGATACGCAAAATAGAGTATACGTTGGTGATCGAAAATCGCGCTATCAAGAAATATATATGTATGTGTGCGCGTTGGAATTAAGAGTTAGCACTAGTGTTATACTCGATGTAATTTATATTGGTTTTCTAAATGCATCCATGTTCTTTTCTAAGTTAGTATATCTATAAAATAAAATCATAAAAAATATATAAAAATTTAGAAAATCATTTTCAATAAATACAAAATAAATAATTTTAATTCATTATAATATATATATATATATATATATATATATATAAATAGATATATAAAACAAATTGTATAAAATAACACTTATCAAACTCCTTCATACATATCCTTTGTTAGTCCTTAAACAAATTATCTTTAGTTATCCCTTTCCTATAACTACTATACAATAATAATGCTCAAAGTATGTGTATGATTTTGTATCAATTAATAATAGTCAAATCATTTAACATAAACAAGTTGAAACGTTATTCCTCCCCACAAAATATCACTATTCTTTTTAGGATTGAATTGGATACCACAGGTTTTTCTTTAACATTGAATCTTCAATCACCAAATGTATTTCTTAAAATCAAAATATCTTTCATTTGTTTATAATATGTGGCTATGTTTGTTGGCTCAATCTATTGAAAGGAAAAAAGAGAAACAAAAGTTCATGAATCCATAAAGTAAGAGAAATAGACTTATAAATAATACTAACACAAAACCAATTATGTAAATAAAATAGGATCAAATCTCTTAGTTTTGGACCCAAATATCATTATTGACTTCTTTTCTTTTATTATTCCCACTTTTTTTGAATAACATGCAACCATTTTTATAGTTCTTTTCAGTTTAGCTTTATAATATATATATATATATTCTTTTCTTTCTTTTTTTATTGTAGCAAGGGTTGTTTTTGTATGTTGGACTTTTAATCAATTATAGCACAATTGATATTCTTAAATCTTATTCTAGCATCTTCATATAATCTATTCTCTTTTTGTGCAACTCCACTTTTCTTAAACTATAGGGTATGGAAAATATGTTTGATTCAAAGGGTAAGAAACGGGTACAAATAATTGACTTATATAGACTCAAATTGATTCTCTAAAATGGTTATTCTTGAAAGAACAACAACTTAAGGGTAGGACAATTTAGCCAAAAAATTCAATCATATTGCTTTAATCACTTTTCAAGAAATATGTTTAGCATTAGTTTTGAAAAACTTAAAGAAAGTTTCTAGAAACCTATTCTTATTCATTAAAAATATAGCAAAGTTCCAAGGTATTCACAATATTTTTCAAAAATTCATATATATAGATTATTCTATCACCAATTTAACTATTATGTATTTAAGTTTTGAGAAAATTTATCATAAAATTGCATTCACTTAAGAACTAGGTCAAGACTCTATCACCATTCATTATCCTCTTTAACCTAATATTGTTTAGCTAATTTTACCACAGATGCCCAAAAATAAAGAGAGAATATGTGATTGATTAAAACTCATCTATTAATCCTAACTATCCTAAGAATCCAATAAGCAAATACTAAAAACAAAAAAAATTATGCTACATAGAGCATACCAATCCTAAAACATGTTAAACTTATAAAGCATTAAAATATAAAGTTAGTTATGTGTTAACACTCTCTAACATCTAATTCTTATATTATCCTTAATGTAAGTGCATGTATATATGTAATGTAAAAAGATAAGTAAAAAGGGAGTAATAAAACAAATCTAGTAGGTTACCTCCCACAAAGCACTTAGTTTAACATCCTTAGCTCAATGTTGTCTCATGTGTTTCTTTAACCATTCAAATATGTTGGTTTGTGTAGAGTCACCTCCTCTATATTGATTGGTGCAAAAGGTTCGTAGTATGTCTCCAATTTGTATCCATTAACTTTGAATTCTTCATCGGTACTTGGGTTTCATATTTCAACTGCACTATGAGAGAAAATATTAGTAATAATAAATGGACCAACCCAACAAGAAAGTAACTTACCTAGAAATAATTTAAGGCATAAATGTCATAAGGGGACTTTATTGCTAACGATAAAATATTTCCTCAATATTATACTATCATGGAACACATTTGTTTTATCTTTGTAAACTTTTGAACTTTCAAGGAATCATTTCTAATTTCCTCTAGCTCATTCATTTGTAATTTTTGGTGTCTTTTGGCTTCATCTATCTCCATCTTACATTATTTTTCCACCCAAAATACTCAGTGCTTTAACTCAACTAGTATATGATAAGGTTTACCATACACCAATCGAAATGACGACATCTTAATTGGCATTTTATATACAGTTCTATATGCACATAATGCATAATCTAGTTTCAAGCTCCAATACTTTCTATTGGGTTTTATTAACTTTTTAAGGATGGACTTGATCTCTCTACTAGACACTTTAGCTTGTCCACTTGTTTGTGGGTGATAAGGGATAGCGATTCTGTGGTTGACATCATACTTTTTAATTACGACCCAAAAAGTCATATTGTAAAAATGTAGTCCACCATCGTTGATGATAACTCTTAGTGTTCCAAACCTTCTTATCAATTGATCGAGGAAATGTTTCCAAAGGTAAGGATCTTTCCACATATATTGTTTAGAAACCACCTTGAGTTTGAATTTGATAGCTTGTGATAAATCTTGTAGGAAATTTTAGTGACCAAGTAGTTCACTATATCAGCATACTAAGGAGTAAATATTGTGGTCTCAAGTTATTGCTCATCTAGAAATTCCTTTCTTATTGGAAGTGATTCTTCTTTTAGAATTAATACACTGAGGTGATCTGCTACTATATTTTTACTTTTTTTTATCTTTGATTTCAAGGTCAAATTCTTGTAAAAGAATAATCCATATTATTAGCCTTGGCTTGGCATCTTTATTTCTAATTAAGTATCCAATAGCTACATGATTATAGAAAATAGTTACTTTAGTTCCAATTATATATGATCGAAATTTTTCTAAAGCAAAAACCATAGCTAAAAGCTCTTTCTTTATTGTGGAGTAATTGAGTTAGGCATCATTTAAAGTCTATAATGAAAAATATATAACATTTGGTAGCTTTCCAACTCTTTTTCCCAAAACATCTCTAACCATGTAGTTACTTGCATCACACATTAGCTCAAATGGTAGATTCCAGTCAGGTGGGTTAATGATAGCTGATGTGGTTAAAATTTATTTCAATCTATTAAATGCTTTGAGGCACTCTTCGTTAAAAACAAATATCACATCTTTTTGGAATAACTAGTATAGAGGTCTTACTATTTTTGAGAAATCCTCTATAAATCTTCGATAGAATCCTACATAACCAAGAAAAAAACAAACTTCCCTCACACAAGTGGGGGATGGTAAGAAATGAATAAGATCTATCTTATATTTTTCAAAGTATATTCCCTTAGATGATATTACATGCCCTAAAATTTTACCTTTATCTACTATAAAATAACGTTTTTTTTTCAATTAAGTACAATGTTAGTTGCTATGCATCTCTCTAGAATTATTGTAAGGTTACTAGGTAGTTATAAAATGAATTTTCATATAAAGTAAAATCATCCATAAACACTTCTATAATACTCACTTTTTCATTGGAAAATTTACTTATCATACATCTCTGAAAGGTGGCGATGGCATTACAAAGGTCAAATGGCATTCGTATATAAGAAAAGGTTCCAAAAGGGCAAGTGATTGTTGTCTTTTTTTGGTCTTTTGGTGTAATGACGATTTGATTATACCCTAAAAAACAATCAAGAAGATAATAGTAAGTATGGCCTACTAAATGCTCAAGTATTTGATCAATAAAAAGTAAAGAAAAATTATCTTTGAGAGTCATAGAGTTGAGCTATTGAAAATTAGTGCAAATTCGCCACCGATTTGGAGTCGGGTAGGAATAAAATCATTATTGTCATTCCTAACCATTATAACTCTTAACTTCTTTGCAATCACTTAGACTAGGCTAACTCACTTGCTATCTGAAATTGGAAAAAATACACTCACTTCCAACATCTTGATAACTTCTTTCTTATCCACTTCCATCATTGGCTTATTCAATTGCCTTTGTGGTTCTCTTGTTGGTTTGGCCGCATCTTCAATTAATATTTATTGAATGCACATAGAGGCGTTGATTCCCTTAATGTCGGAAATTATCCACATAATCGTCGTTTTATACTCTCTCAAATCATAGCTAAAGCTTTCCTCTTTAATAGCTAAAAGCCTAGATGATATAATCATGGAAAGTGTGTCTCCATCTCTTAAGTATACATATTTGAATTGTTCTAGGAGAGGTTTAGGCTCCAATATGGGTACCTACATAATGGAAGGAAAAAGTTTATCATTAGACATTAAAAAAAAGAAATATAGGAAAGATTGTACATTGAGATTATCTATAGAGAAGAGTCAAGAAATGTGACAATCTTCTTCAATTCCTCTACTCTATCAATATCCCTTTCTTCATCACTTAAACTTTTTATTTTCATATTATCTTTTATGGGAACCTCCAATAGGTCTATACTTTCGATATCAATCACTTATTGCACTAACGAGTCAAGTATATCAATAGAAAAACAAGAATTATAATCACTAGGGTACTTCATCGCTTCAAAGATATTGAAATGAATAACCTCACCATCAAACTCCATAGTTAGTGTTATGGTATGCACATCTATCTTTATTTGGGTGGTTTTCATGAATGGTCTATCCAAAAGCAAGTGTGTGGACTTAATAGTGGAGTCATCTATCATATTAAGCATATAAAAATTGATCAGGAATACAAGCTCATTAACCTATACCAAAACATCTTCCAAAACTCCTTTTGGATAAGCATTGGATCGATCGACGAGTTGGATAGATACACTAGTTTCTTTAAGCGGATCAAGACTTAAAGTAGGATAAATTGAGTAAGACATAACATTAATTGAAGCTCTTATATCTAGCATAGCCCTTTCAAATTTAGTGTTACCTATAACACATGGTATAGTAAAACTACTTGGATCCTTACATTTTTATGGAAGTTTCCTTTGTAAGACTATTGACACATTCTCTCCTATATTCATCACTTCATTTCCTTTGAGATTCCTCCTTTTGGTTCACAATTCCTTTAGAAATTTAGCATAACGTGGCACTTACTTGATGGCATCCAACGGTGAAATATTACATTGTACTTTTAGAAAATTTTCCAAGACTTCGTGCTCGTGTACCTCATTCTTGGATTTGGCAAGCCAACTAGGAAAAGGAATAGGGGCTCATAAGTAGAATTTGGAACATTAGATTGTACCTTAGGTGGTTTTTTTGCTTCCTTCTTATCGGTTGTCTTGTTTTCCACTTTACCAAAATTGTTTGATTGTTCTTGAATTAGCTCATTCTTAGTTTCATTTTCTTTGGTTTGTTCTTGGTGAGTTTCTTCAAGATATTTACCGCTTCTCAATTATATATCATTGGTATTTTTTCCAATGATTTACCATTGGTTTAGAGGAAAGTTTACTAAATTCTTGTACTTCTAGTTTACCAATAGTAGTAGCTAACTGACTGAATCCATTTTCAATGTTCTTGATAGTAGATTTTTGTGTCTTGTTGAAACTTGACTGATTCTTTTCGGAACTTTATAGTATCTTGTTAGAATTGAGCAGTGTTGAATACTATCATATTTACCAATTCTTCTTGAGAAAGAAGGGGATTTTATGGTCTTACTAGGGGTAGCTACTTGATTGCCTCTATAATAACTAAATTTGGGATGATCCCTTCAACTAGGATTGTAAGTGTTAGAGTAGGGATCATATTTTTACCTTTATTGTCCTTGGCATCTTTCCATAGTATTTTCTTGTTCAACACTAGGACCTTGAATAGTAGAACACATATATGTTGGGTGTGTAATGAGAGTATAGATTCCACAAGCTTAAACTTGTCTGATTACTAGTTATTGCATAATTGAAGTGAGGGTGCTTAGTCATTATTCAATATTATTAGGAACTCTCTTTTCATTTACCTTTTGTGGTGGGTTGGAATGAGTACCAAACTGTTGAGCATTTGCAACCATAGTAGCGATCAAATTCCTTATAGTTTTAGGAGTCTTATTAACCAAAGCTCCACCACTTGATGCATCTATCATGCTTCCATCTATAGGTATCAATCCTTTATAGAAGTATTGAATTAAGTGCTACTCATTTATTTGATGATGAGGGCAATTTCTTGAAATGCACCCAATCCTTATATAATTTCTCCCTTTGTACTATTGAAGACCACAAATTTCTTTTCTAATTAGAATGGCACTGGAAGTTGGAAAATATTTCTATAACAAAAGCTGCTTCATCTCATTATAACTATTTATTATCCCAGATGATAAGCAGTACAATTAATCTTTAGTGCTATTTGCTATAGAGAATGAGAATACTCTACATTTTACTTGTTCTTCAGTAGTCTCATTAGGTTTCATACTAGAACAAACCATATGAAATTATTTTAGATATTTGTTTGGATCCTCACTACCTAGACATTGAAAAGTAGGTGAGAGACAAATCATGCTAGACTTCAATTCAAGTGCATCATCGTTATCATTGTATTGAATGCATAATGGTCGTTGATCTAAAGTTGATGCTTCAATCTCTTTAAGAGTTTGATTGGAATTATTCACAAATATTTCTACGTGGATAGAATGGTCCGAATCTTCAAATGAGTCGCTTGAACTTCAAAGATCTGTCTAAATTTTTTGTTTAAGAAATTGTGGATTTGATCTTAGATTGTAGCGTGGGTTTATTCACTATGACTATGAAAAACAAATAAAAATTAGAAACAAATCAAGTAAAAATAAAACATAAATAAATATAAATAAACCAAAATAAAAACAAAAATAAATGAAATATTTTTTTATTTTTAATAAAAAAATTTCTAAAATTTAAAAAATTAATTTTTATTAATATTTTTTAATTTTTTTGAAATTTTCTATTATTTTCAATTTTACCATATACTTGTTTATTTATTTTAACATTTAAAAAAAATTAAAAAAGTTTTGTTAATTTTATTTTTATTATAATTTGTTTTGATTTTTATATAAAATAAATAAATAGTAAATAAGAGTTAATTTAACGAATATTCCTAACAACGATGCTAAAAATTGATGCAGTTTAGATGAATAATTAATTTAAACCTTATTTTAAATTACTTAAGATATTGTAAATTAGTTAGTAGGTAAAGGTCTCTACCGGAGAGGTTTTTTGCAAAAGGTGGTATTTAGTTTTTGAAAATATAAATTAAATCTATCAACTGAAGATTAATAAAGGTAAAAATAAAATATAAATTTTTGATAAAGTTTCAAATAAAAGAATGATTGGAAATCATTCTCCAACACAAACATGTATTGCAAATCAACAAAAATATATCCTATTCTCTTATTCTTTGATTATACCAACTTAGACAAATTCACAAACATAAAAATCTCTATCTATTCTTAGAGATTGGTTGAACTAAATAAGCTCTTAATGTGAAAAAAATTGTTATCAAAGTAATATATTTTCTATAGAATTAAATATATTTTTATTTTCTACAAAATTAAATATATTTTTAGTCCTTATTCCTTTAGCCATAGAACCATTTAGTCATTATTTTTTTCAAATGGAATAATTTAATCTCTATTCTCTTAACCATGTAAGTACTATGAATGTTGTCTATTTTCATGGATAAAATATTTGCATCTAAACTTGTTTTTAAGCTCGATATTAAATTTATCAACCAAAGTCGAAGAAACATCAGAATGCTAAATAGTTTTATTTCAGTTATATTTTTTATAACTATCACAGATAAGATTGCACTCATATATTTAATAGCATATATTCATAAAATTGAAATTATTTTTGCTACTTAAATATTTATTTAAAATTAAATTAATTTATGAAATTATCAATTAATCATTTCTTAAATATGTTTTAATATTTGTAGGATGTCTTAAAAATAAACTTTTTATATTATTAAAGCTTTTTATTGGACTTTAAATCATTTAACCCTAATGCTACTAAGTTTTTATTATCACCTATGTATATATATTATTGCTATACCTAAGTGGGGTGTGCCGAAAAGATTAAAGGAAATCTTATTATCATCTACATCGTTAGAGAACATAGGCGGCAGCTAAGGTTAAATTAATAGGTGTGTGGATTATTGTATTTTGATTATTTGGTATTCCGTTCTGCGTATAAATCATTTCCAGCCAATATGTTCTAAAAAAATAATAAAAAACTGAAGGCAGAGAGTGTCGAAGAGAGACCCAAAGCTTGGTCAAAAATATAGGTAATATATATTCACGCGGAGTGATTTATTTCTAAATTTCTATATTTATTAGTCTATTTGTCTCATATTTTTCATATTTATATAGCTTATTTAATGATTAGAATCTTGCATATTTAAATCAAATAATTGTATGAGCGATCATGATTATTTGATTTAATTATTAAATTTTAAAGAATTTATTTTTATTGAGCTTGTTGTTAATCTTTTTACTCTAAGATTTGCTAGTGATTTGATTTAAATGACATATGTTTTGAATCATTTAGTTAGTATTATTCATTATTAAATTCATTCTAGAACACACACATACACTTATATTTTTATGCTAACTCTTTTGCAGTTGATCAATGAATGTATCTAATTGGTAGGAAACTTATTAAAACGTTGGTCTAGAAATCACTCACGCTAATATTAGAAACTATGAAAACAAAGCAGAAACTCGTAAGTATGGTACATTGAGACAGTATCCTAGGGAGGGTAGCATGAGATCAAGTTTGTATTTGAACATTTGATTTTCATAGTGGAAAGTTAGGTGGTCTGGTGGACCAATAGTTTTTCTCTTAGGTCATGGTGTTGGCCTAGATTGTTTCCACCTAAAAATATCGTGTGTTATTATTTCATTTTTACACTTTATTTTTACACGCGATTGCATACTTTGCCACTTTCTTTAGGTTATTAAATTATAAATTGATAAAAATTAAAAATAATCTATTTACCCCCTTTAGATTAATTAGGTCCGTGTTTTATAAACTTTCAATTGGTATCACAGAAAACACTAGACATACTTAGTAAGTTTGATCCTTAAGGACACACAATCCTACTTATGGACCAAATGAAAAAATGTGGGTCATCTATTAGAACTCTACTCTTTGATAGGTATTATTACCCTTACTAGAAGGCACGTATGCAAGCCTTTCTTAGACAAGATGAAAGAGTCTGGGATGCTACTCTTGATGGTCGGGAACCTCCTTCGGTAATGAAAGATGATGTAACAATCATGAATCCAAGAAGAGATTGGACCACTTAATAACACACTCTTAGTCGGGCAAACTAAGAAGGTCTAAGCCAATCTTTGCTACAGTATTGATAGATGAGTTCTATCACATTTTCGATTGTGAGATTGCTAAAAATGCATGGAATGCACTTGCTCTTGCTTATGAGGGAATTTTCCAAGTGAAACAAACAAAATTGAGATTTCTAACATTTTAGTTTGATTCCATTAAAATGAGAAACACCGAAAATTTTGGTCAATTTTATGCTCATTTTTGTGATATTACTAATGCTTGTTCTAACCTTGGTAAGAAAATTCTACAACTTATACAAGTATGCAAACTTCTAAGCTCATTAATAGTAGACTATAAGATGAAAGTTACAGTGATAGAGGAAAGTAAGAAGTGGACACACTAAACATTGATGAACTTTTTGGGTAAATCCAAACCTATGGCTTACTCTAGATTCACCTAAGATAAACAAAAATGTGGCATTCAAAAGCTCTAAAAAGGATATCTCTGATAGTGATGAGGATATGAATGATGAGTCACTAGTATTAATATCCCGAAAATTTAAGAAGGTACTAAAAAAAGGGTCAACAGTCCTCAAAGGAAATCAAGCCTCCTAGCACTTATGGTAAGAAAACTGAGCCCACTAGTCCTCAATGCTTTACTTGTGGGGGTTTGGTCATATTTATATAGAATCTAAGAATAATAAAAAGAAAGTTAGAAAAGCTTTTAATGCTACACTCAATGACACAGAAAGTGAGCAGGATAATTCTAGTAACTTAGAGGATGATGATATTCACTATCATGCCTTCACCACAACTACCAAAGCACACCACAATGACTCTGAATCTAACTCAAATGAAGAAAATGAGGGAGTAAACTCTTCTCTCTTATTGTCTAAGTTTAATGTATCAAATTACAATGAACTATTGATGGATTTTCTAGGTGTCAGGAAAGAGAGAGATAAACTACTCGTTGAAGTAACTAAACATAATGATATCATCAATTTTTTACAAAACAAATTCCTCTAGCCTATGGAAAGATAAGAAGGAATTGTCTAAATATTTTAATGCCCTGAATCTAATCTTGTAAAAACTAATGAGGAAAACAAAAAGCTTAGGCAAGAACTTAGTATTACTAAAGAGACAGTGAGGAATTTGATCATAAGTGATAAAAAATTGACCAAAGTCCTAGACTATAGAAAGACACATAAAGATAAGAGAGGTCTTGATACATAGATGAATAGTCAACACCTTCATCATCCAAAACTAAATTTGTAAAATCCATTGTTGCTCTAGTAGGGAAGGTAATTTTTGCACCTTATCACTTTGAGCAAATTCATTTTGTTCCTGTTTGTCATCATTGTGGTAGGAAAGGTCATATAAGACCAAAATTTAGATTTTTAATGGATGCTCCTGAACTAAATGAATCTTTCCATATTTCACGTAGTAGGACCCACATGCATCATCCATTTATGCATGTTACATCATATTCAAGGCTGAATATAAATTATAATAATGTGTTCAAAAGTTATACTAGGAAGCATGAAGTCTTAGATTCAAAGAGGCAAGTAGAATTCAATAATTCTAATGCTAAAAATCATTATCATCATCCTACTATACATACTACATCCTTATTTGATATAGAGAAATCAAAATGCAAGAAATTTGGGTTAGGAAAATTTTTTTTTCGATCACTTGATCGTCTTTTATTCTTTCATCTAGGTATTTTTCTTAGAGTGCTTAAATAACCTTAGGTGACTAATCTCTATTGTCTTTATTTTATTTATTTTATTTATTAGTTAAACTTACAAAAACAATGAGAGAGAAGTAGAATCCTTATTTTTTCAACAAGGTATTAGACTTATTCAACACTTACAGACATATAACCTTATTTTTAGTAATTTAACTCATTTTGATATTTATTGTATAAACTATTCTACAGTTTTGACTTATGCATGCACATATTATTGTACATGTGATGATCGATGTTGGCATGAATTTATTCACACACTCATGAACACACATATATGATATGCTTAAAGTTTATGAATTCTCTTGAAAGATTCTAGGACTTCAACTGATCTTGATTGTAAAATTGTGTTGAATTTTATTTCTTGACTTCTAAAATTTTATCGTATGAAGGCACCTAGTATTGAGAAGGCTACCTATTATGTTGTGTAAAGCTACCGCAGTGAATGAAGAGGGCTACCTCATAACTGGTGTGAAAGTCATCATACTAGGCATATGACTCGTATATAAAAATAATTGTGCAAGAAACAACTACTTATTAAACTTATACTTGACATGCACAAAAAAAGAGCTAGGATAGGTTAAAAATAATAGAAATAAAAAATAAAAAATAAAAAAAATCATCTGCCTCATTTATAAAATAAAGATAAAAAATTTAAGTCCTCATTTGACAAATATATTTTATTTTGCGAGATTGAAAACTCAATTATAATTTTACATGATAGATGATATTTTTCTTTTAAATCTTTCTTGATTGATCATAAATGACTTAATTAACGTATTTGTAGAGTTTAAACATATATATTGATTTTTAAGTAAATGTCAATATGTAATTATATGTACGAAGTATGCTTGTATGCCTTTTCTACTCTACTTGCTTATATAATAGATAATCAAAATTTGAGTTAGGGAAACCTGGTCATATATACGTGTACAATACACTTTACACACGTAGATAGAAAAGTTTTAATTTCATATGTACTGGTTATACGCGCGTGGACAAAGGCCTATTAATTTATTATTTATTTCTTATATTATTAGATTTGGGGGATGGTGTTTGTTTGATGGTTTAAAAATAATAATACTTACTAATATGTATAATATTTTAAAAAACTATTGCTTAAATCAGGATATAAAACTAAGTAAAAGCATCTGAACTAACATAATAATATTCTAAAATATTGGTGTTATGGACATAATAATAATTTTTTGAAATATTGCTTCTAATAGTTGAATATAAATTTCTATGTTCAAATTAAAATCTGTAATATGCCATAAATCTGAGTAAATACTTCTGAACTTACATAAGAATCAATTATCTACTTTTTAAACATAAAATACTCTTTATCTAATAAGAAAGAACTAAATTTGTGAAAAACTTAATAAACTTAAATATTATTAACATATTTAAATTAATAACAAACAAGTATTTATAAAATTTGAGTAAAATGTGTCCACTCATTGTATTATATCATAGTTGTTTCTCTAGCTAACCTGTAGAGTTTCTTGAATCATCCCTTCCTATGTGATACATAATTGTGTTTGAAATAAGAATAATACTATTGCCAGTTTAACTAATTTAAAATAGAAAGATACTCTAAAGGTTCTAGAATATGAACTAATAACATATAACTTATAGTGTAGATACTTTTAAGCTCATATTTCAATTCAAAAGGGTAGACTCTCTAACCAATTCAATTTAAAACTACATAGGTTCAAAATACTTAAAAAAATCTCACTGAAATATAAGATTAGAACTTGTCTCCTTGGATATAAACTTGAGCGAAAATCTTTCAAAATCACTAGAAATAGTTTCTTAACTCAATTTAATCAAACATAACTTTAAGTTATAATGTCCAAAGTAAAATATGTGAAAACATTCAAAAATAAGACATTCTCATCTTTCTAAAAAAATAGCATATGCTTACTATGAATTACCAAAAGTTATTTTAAAAACCTGAACTTCAAGTTTGTATCATTTCACTATAAGCAGCTTTAAAATAATTCTAATCTTTCACCACATAAGTAGGCATAACTTTTCATAAACATGTTCAAATGTAATTTTGTAAAAATATACAAAAATTAGACATTTCAATTTTTAAAACAAGATATAATACATTCAATTTTCATAAGCAAATCGTTTTCAAAAACAAAGCATATTGATTTTTTTAAAAAGTAATTCTCAATACAATTTTCATTGAACAAACTCTTAATTAAATTTCTATAACTTTGTCTAGAAAATTTGAAATAATGAATCATAAAATATCTATAAAACTATATATCACAAGATTTAAAATAAGATATAACTTATTCAAATAAAATCTATTAATCAATTTCAAAATCACAAAATACATGTCAGGTTGAAATAGAGATTTTAGATTCGATTTTTACAGAACATGCTTTGATAAAACTAGTATAACTTTCTGTAGAACACTCCAAATTTAATTTTGTAAAAACCCAAAAAAATAGGCATCATCAATTTTCAAAGAAAACATCAACAACTTATTGTTTATCAAAGAAATAGGTCAAAAATACATACCTTTAAAAAACATTCATAACTTTTTATAGAGACTTTCAAATGAAAAGTCATAAAATATTTTTGAAACTAGACATTTCAATATTTAAAACAAGATATAATATATCCAATTCTAATCTATACAAACATTTCAAATAATAAATATATTGAGAGTTTAAAACATTATTTCCAGCATGATTTTCATAAACCCTCTTCAATAAAACATATATAACTTTGTGTAGAAAGCTCTGAATAATAACTGTAAACTTTCTCTCAAACTAAAAATCCATATATTTCCAATGAAATATAAGTCAAATCCTAATTCGATGCAACCAATTTTTATTTTAAAACATAATTTCCTCCATAGTTTTCATAGTCTAAAAACAAAGTTTTAAGCATAGAAGTTTTGGTCAAAATAAATACCCTTTCCATCACAAAGTTTACCTTAATATCTAAGAGTTATCTCAGATTTCATGTAAGAATCCAACCCAAAAATAAAAATTTATATCAAGAAAGAGAAGAATTTGTTACCTAGAGTCGTAAATGGAACATTTTTGCCTTTCTCCTTGGGCCTTCCTTCCCTTTTTTTTTTCTTTTCCTTCTCCTCTTCTTTTTTATTCTATTCTTTCGTACTCAATTCTAGACTAACCTAAGAGTGGGTTCTTATGATCCACGTTTTCCATGCCCTCTTTTTTTTATTTTGTTTTTGTTTTACACTAAGCCCATTATGCAAATTATTTTTAGCCATAATAAGGCCCATTAAGCCTAATCATTTACTAAAATATATTTAGGTTAAACAACCCACGTTAATATTCTTAAAACTTGAAGCAAAAAAGATTAGTCTCTAAGTACTATTTAAAGGTATCACATTATTTAGTAAAATCTAATTAATAGACATATAAAAAAATTTACGTAATTAATTTTTTTTAGAGAAAAAAGGATCTCTCAAATATGATGTAACATTTTCTTCCCTCCCTTTTAAGAATTTCATCCTCAAAATTCACATACATGGCTACATAAGTAAGATTATTGGTTATGTATTTGTTCTATTGATTCTCATGTCATCCATTCAACTCTTCAATTTTTGCATAACTCTTTCACCAATATAAATCATCTATAAATTTAAATACCAAATTTCAATTATGTATCAAGTCTAATTCATAAACTCTAATAATAATATAAGTAACACTAATCCACTATTCAACATCCCAATGTTAACACATTGAAATCTATATTTGTAGTGTATACTCTTCAAACTTTAAAGTTATGCACTTCACTAATTTAAATAAATTTGATCACCTGTTAGACATTCATTCACCAATATGTGATAACATTATTCTCTCTATCTATCACAAAATTTAACTATAAGTGTAGAGTAAAACTTGATTAATAATGAAATATAAACAATTTATATAATTAGTTGCTTCAAAAGAAAATAGGTTCTCATACTTTCCTTGTGAGTTACGAATATAGTTGAACTATGTCTAATTATTGTGTGTATGTGAAAAGATTTTATGATGATGATTTTATCATTATCTTATTATATGTAGATGACATGGCAATTAGAGATGTAAAGTGAGATGTCTCATTTCATTTCATGTCTTATTTAATGTCTTTAATGTGTTCATGATATAATATTATCTTATTTAATTTAAATAGAATCTCATCTCATTTAGATTGTAATCCTAATAAGACTAATTTTAAACATATGTTGTATCTTTTTTTTAAACTTACATTATAAATAGTTATGCATCATATTTTTTATTATTTTTATATTTTTACTTGTCTCATTTAGGCCCATTAGGGTTTAATGAGATATTTCAATTAATATCCTCTCGTTACCAACTCATTTTATTAAAAATTAAGACAAGATGAAATAGACTTTGATAATTAATGGATTGTACCATAAATCTCATTAATATAATATCTCAATTTACAAACCTCTATTGGTGATTGTTGGTCATGATACAAACAAAATAGAGAAGTTGAAGAAAGAATTTAGCAAATCTTTTGTCATGATAGACTTGGGATTAGCAAAATAAGTTCTTGGTATGAACATTACTCGTGATAGGAACAAAAAAAACTCTAGTTATCTCAAGAAATATGCATATATTAAGAAAGTTCTTGAGAGATTAAACATGGGCAAGGTAAAGAAATTTTTTTCTCCATTTGTAAGACATTTCAAGTTGAGTTCTAAGAAAAGTCCTACAAATGAGAAAGAAAAAGTGGAAATGGAAATAATTCCTTAAGAATTTGTAGTTGGTAGTTTAATGTATGCTATGGTGTGCACTAGGCCATATATCGCTTATGTCGTCGGAGTGGTTAGCATTTTTTTCTCCAATCATGGCAAAGAACATTAGAAAGAAATGAAGTAGATTGTAAGGTATCTTAAAGGTACTTCTAAGGCATGTCTATGTTTTTGTAATGCTAACTCTTTGTTGGATGGGTACACATATGTAGGCATTGTGGGTGGTGTCGATTCAAGGAAATCTACTTTAGGTTATATGATGACTTTTGTAGGGGGAGCCTTGTCATAACAGTCAAGATTGCAAAAGTGTGGTTCTATGTCTTCTACCAAAAGAGAGTATATTGTTATAATTGAATCATACAAAGAAGCCTTGTAGATGAAGAAGTTATTATAAGAGTTAAATCTAAGACAAGAGAAATATGTGGTCTATTGTGGCAACTAGAGCGCCATTCATCGCAACAAGAATCCTATGTTTTATTTTAGATCCAAGCATATTGATGTGAGATATCAATGTATACGTTATATAATTGAAGCCAAAGAATTATTTGTTAAAAAGATTCACAATGATAAGAATGGGTTAGACATGATGACGAAGATATTACCAAAAGAAATGCTTATGAAGTGCAAGTGGAATATCATAATGATGAAACCTTACACATGAGTCAAAAGGGGAGATTTTGTTAGACCCACTCATGTGATTCTTCATTTTCTTTCTATTATGAAAAGACAAAAGAGGGCCAAATGTTTTAGGCAAAAAAAGTGAAAAGCTACGGATCTAATTGAGCTAGTGATCTATATAAGGGCTTGGTGAGGATGAAATGTATCATACGTAATGAGAAAATGTGAGAGGCTGTTAAATTTCAAAAAATTGAAAAAGAGAGAAAATAAAATAGTGTGAGAATGTTGAGTCGATAACAACTATTCAAGTTTTATTTTTTTACTGGCCTATTTTTGGTGAAAATTTAGGTATCAAGAATTGTGTTTTATTGAGATTGATATATAATTTATGTTCCTTTAAATTATTTAGAGAAGATTTTGGTGTATCTATTTTTGATAGAGTGAAAATTGAAAGTAAAAGTATTATAAAGTAGACACATTATAAAACCATACAAAAATTATTGTATTTTTTATTTATCATTTTGATATTATTTATTATATTTGATCATTTTGATTATTTTAATTATATAAGTAAAACATATTTAATTTTTTTCTTTTAGTATTACTTTAAAATTCTTTTTTTTCTTAAAAAAGAAAAAAAATGATAAGATGACTGAGTGTAAAACAAATTATATAAAAAAATGGCTTAACAAGACAAATTGTACTTTTAAAAATAAGGTACACTTTCTTTTTCCTTTCCAAAAACTTAGGTGGCGTTTGATTTACGAAATAAATCAGAAAGGAAATGGAATGAAATGAAAAGGAAATAATTTTGTTTAATTTGACCACTGAAATTAAAGAATAAATTAGTATTACAGTATTTGCTTTACAACTGGAATGGAATAAAAAACTTTGCATATCACCTTAATACTCCTATATTTAGTAAAATTTAAATAATATCATTTAATTATTATTTTTTCATCAGAAAAAATACATTATTGAAATCATTATTTTTCAAATAATTATTACTTAAAAATAAAATATATTATTAAAATTATTATTTTTCTAAATAGGATTTATGGTTTTAAGGTTTGAGATTTGGGATTTAGGGATTTGAGATTTTGGATGTCGGGTTTTGGGTTATATTTATGGCTTAACGTTTAAGGTTAAAATTATTATTTTTCTAAATAGGGTTTAAGGTTTTGGGATTTGAGATTTAGGGTTATATTTATGGGTTAAGGTTTAGGGTTTGGAGATTCAGGATTTAGAGTTTAAGGTGTAGGGTTATATTTGTGGGTTAAAGTTTAAGGTAAAAATTATTATTTTTCTAAGTAGGGTTTAAGATTTTAGGATTTGAGGTTTAAGATTTATGATTATATTTGTGGGTTAAGGTTTAATGTTAAAATTATTATTTTTTTAATAGGGTTTAAGGTTTAAGGTTTTATGACTTAGGGTTTAAGGTAAATTTGGAAAATAAATTTGAGATAATATGGAATCATGAATTTTTAAGGTAAAATAGAGATTTCTAATTCTTTATTTTTTATAAATATATTTCATTCCATTCTTACTTTTCAATCCAACCAAGCATTAAAAAAAAAGAATCAATTCTAACTTTATTCTATTCTAATCAACCAAATATGAGGTTATATCTCAATATACTTAAAAAAAAAAAAGAACTTAAATGAGAGAATTGAATCCTCGTATATATGAAAATGTTTTTTATTGAATAAAGATTAAGTATACCTAAATTTGCTAAAATATTGATAGTAATGTCACTTATATGGTGATATATAATAAAATAATTTTAAAAATAATAAAATTATTGTAAATATAAATATGTAAATATGTATGTATTTAAAATATCTATATTTATTTTATTAACAAATGTATAAAAAGTAAAAAAGAAAATTAAAATAACATAAAATTATATTTATTTTTGTACTAAAATAATTTATATCATGACACAAATAATATTATTCAAATAAATTTAGGATAAATGCATCTACTTAATTGTGTTTATAAAAACCCTTACTTTCACTGTAGCACAAAATATGTTCATGCATGCACAATCGAGGGATATTCAGTTGATTAAGTTGAATGAGAGTTGGTACTGGCCCGTAATTTTATATATTATATATAAGTATAAATTAATAAAAAATATTATTATTTTTTAAATAATTTTTAAACTTATCCAAAAATCCTTGTATTTTTAGCTAAAAAATATTTAAGTAAATAATATTTTTTATATAATATAAATACAAAATACCACAGAAACAAATATTTATTATTAAATATATTGTATTATTATTTTAAGAATGCAATAACAGGTAATAAAACAAAATTTCAATTATATTTTAATTATAATTTTTTATAATTAGTTGAAATATTAAAATTTTCTTAACATTCATAGAAATAAATATTAATTTTTTAATATAATTGATTTAAATATATAAATTTAATATTTAATAATAAAATTTTAATTATAAAACATATATTAAATATTAAACAGTTGCTATACTTCAAACTTCTTGTTCAAAATAGAAGCTATTATTTATAAATAATATTAAAATTGAATTAAGTTTAATCTTATCAGTTATTTTATATTTAATTATGATTTATTTATATTAAATATATTGATATTTTATATTATTATAAAAAAATTAAATAATATATATATATATTATATTAACATATTTTAAATAATATATTTTTTAAAATTAAATAAATTATATTCGTATTTTATATTTTTATTGTTTTTATATTTTATATCAAAATTTTAACTTATTTTTATATAAAAAAATATATTATTTTTATAAATATAATTATTTAAATAATACATTTCTCTTATTTTGTTAACTATAAATACTATATCTTTTTAAATAAATTACATGTAATTTAAATCACAAGATTAATATATCAAAAACCGGTTTTAAGCTCGAAGAGAGGAGCCTTTTCTATTAAAACAATAAAAAAAAAGCAAAACATCCTCATTTCAATATTATATTTTCATTTGATCCTATATTGACAAATTTAAAGAAGATACACGAAACCATGTGACTTTATAAACAAAAGTCTTCATATTCTCTGTTCACCAGTGATAGCAACACTTTTAATAATATTTTTATTTTTATTTATATTATATTTTAAATAATACATATAAAGTTTTATTATTTTTAAACTTTTTTTATATATTTTAAAAAATTTAATGTGTAATACTACACATATAATTTAAAAAATTATATAAAAAATAAAATATAATTTAAAGTATTAATAATATTACTATCTAGCTAATATAGAAGAAAAAAATGCATACTTCGATACGGGCAAAACATAAATAAATATTAAATAATAATATAATGTTTTATTAATTTAAAGTATTAATTATAATTTTATTTAATAAAAATGAAATTAAAATATAATTAATTTTTAAAAATAAAATTTATATTTTAAATATTTTTTATTTTAAAATTAATAAAAATTATTGTAATAATATTATTTTTACTTTTTATATAAAATATAAATAATATGATTAATAAGTGTAATAATAAATAACAATTTCTTTTTCTCTCTCTTAAATTCGCAGTGTGATTATTGGAGAGAGAGAGAGAGAGGGGACCGACAGGCAGAGAAGAACCCACCATCTCTATCGCTTTCTAGGAACTAAGTTAGAGCTAGAGGAGGGTTTTTAGGGAGAGAAAGAGCTAAAGAAAGAAAAGCCCACACAAAGAACAGAAAAACAATAACAAGAGACTAGAAAAGGGGAGGAGGAAGAGGAGGAAGAGGAGGAGAAAATAATATTGATGATGATGATCATGAATATGAAAGAGAAATTTATGCAACAATAACAGCAGAAAATACAGAAGAAAAGGTGGTTATTGCATTTTCTCAATCAATCTCTCTGTTACTCCTGGCCCTCTTGGTCCCCCCTTAAACTCTCTACTGAGTGAAGAAGCTCTCTCACTCATCATCTAAAAACCCAACTTTATTTTGTCAATTAATCAAATTGACAGAGGTAGTGTGCAGAAGAAGCAGCAATTGTAGCAGAAACAGCAGTAATAGCAATAGCAACAGCCAACAGAAGAAGCAGCAGCAAACAACAGATCAAAGCAGAAGATAGAAAGCCACCCAACAACCACATCTCTTCCACTACTACCCTTTTCTATTTTTCAGATTGAAACAAACCCTTTTTTCATTTTCCTATTTGTTTCACTCTGAACACAATTTATATATATATATTTATATATCTCTGTGTCCAACATTCTAACAGTCTAAAATTTCAGAGAGACCCCACTTTATATATTCATACAATACCTAAATATATGCATCATTTTATATATATATTTAGTTCAAACTCAAGCTTCAAAAATTCTCCTTTTTTCATTCTCTCTCTATCTATTTTTCATATAACGTAATCTATAGGTATGTTTCCAAGACAAATTGGAATTTAGGTTTTGTAATCTGAATCGTTAGTTGTGGCTACTTCAAGGAGGTTTCCTTCGGATTCTGGTGCTTTTGCTGATTGGGTCGCTTCCTCATCCACAGCAACAGGTCGACCCACAATAGTAGCTCCGGATGAGCTTTCTCTGGGTTTCAATGCTGGGCCGACATCTGCTGCAGCCGGAGCCACCTCCTCAGCATTATGGTCTAATTCCTCTAGAGGCATCAACTATGGTCTCCCACCTGAGATGGGGATGTTTGTGGTTGCTCCAGCTTCTTCATTTCACCATAACAACAACCATCACCACGAACCCGTTATTTCAGACCCTCATTCCATTAGTGGATCGAACCCAGCCACGGCTCTAGGTGTTGGAATGATTCCTCTCTTAACTACGGACCCTTGTAGCATGAATGGACCAGTTGATGATGGTCGAACCAGAAATGGTGGAATTCAATTTTGGCAGCAGAACAACCAACAGGCTCAAGTACAACATCAAAATTCTGCTGCTCATTTTTTCAAGAAACCTACAATTTTTGATCATGGGAACGATTCATCGGGGCCTAATTTGGTTCAGAGCAGTGTTGGCATTGCTGGGTCTGTTTCAGGTTCAGCTAGTTGTACAGCGACTTGTCAAGATTGTGGAAACCAGGCCAAGAAAGATTGTAGTCATAGAAGGTGTAGGACTTGTTGTAAAAGCCGTGGTTTTGATTGTGTTACTCATTTGAAGAGCACGTGGGTACCAGCAGCTAGGAGAAGAGAACGTCAGCTAATGGGTGTGGCTTCTGGTGGTGCTGGGTCTACTGGATCGTCTTCTGGTGCTAAGAAGCCTAGACTTGTTGCTTCCCAAACCACCACAACTTCTCACACTTCCACTTCTAACACTACCCCTCCTAGAAGCTTTGATACCAGTTCTAGTCACCAAGGTTTTAAACGGCTACTCTTTTATCTCTTTCTTAATGTCTCATAGATATGTCGTGCTGGTTTGGTTTTTTTTTTCAAGGCTTTAAACAAAGTCACTAAACTGAAAAAAAAACCTATAGCACATTGTCCCTAAATTTATTTTCTTATTGAGCGTTACATAGAAGTGCTTTTTATTGCATCACACTTGGTAATAGTAATAATAGGAACAAGTTTGAGACTTATATATGTGATATATTAGTTACACTGTACCTTTATAATTCCCAAACTTTTAATTTATCATTTATTTAAAATTCAAAAGTTTGGGAATCTAAAAGTGTTAATTTTTGTTTAAATTTTATGAAATATTTATGTGAATTATTTCAAAGTTTGTGACTTTAGAAGCTGTTTAGCTTCCGCCCCCTTCCTCTCTCTTCTTCTTTTAATGTGTTTGAGATTTGAGTAGGGTTTTTGGATGAATTTTGTGGACAGATGCGAGTTTCAAGGAGTCATTACCTGGGCAAGTGAGAGCTCCAGCAGTATTCAAGTGTGTTAGAGTGACAGCTGTGGAAGATGGAGAAGATGAGTATGCTTATCAGGCTATGGTAAAGATTAATGGTCATGTTTTTAAAGGATTTCTATATGACCATGGAGTTGAAACCAGAGACGGGTTTCCTAATATGTCCGAATTGCATTTGGGTGGTGGTAGAAATAATGGGGCATCTTTATCTTCACCCATCATTGATCCCGCTGATGTCTATGCTGCTTCTAGTGGAGGAGGATTGGTTGGACCTGGTTCAAGCTTTGGTAATCCATTAAATTAAAGTATATTCTTCCTTGATACTTGGGAAGAAAATTACATTATTCTAGTCTAGTTTTTATACTCTTAATTGCCTACTAATTGATAACTAATACTGATAATGCAGACTTGCATTTTGTTCACTTTTATTAATTGTTTTCAGCTTATTTTTGTTCTCTTGCTTCTTGATGAGGTTATCATATATATATATAAAATATAATAGAGTAGTGCTACGGAGTATGAATTGGAGTGTTATGTTTGAGACAACTACTCAATCTAAACCATTAAGAATAGGAGAGAGAAAGTAAAAAATATTAAATAATCAATTCAAAGATCATAATAGAGTAGTGACATGGAACACTACTTTAAAAATCATGTTACATAGCATCTTTCTATATCGTATGGGTGGTGTTATTGCTAGAGCAAAATTCACTAATACCATAGAAAGATTTAAAATTTAGCTTAACAAAATATCATTAAAACTTTCTAAATATCGAAAATTTGTTCATTTTTTTTAGTTTTTTTTTACTCTCAATAACAATCATCAATAATATAATGGGAGCGGGGCCCTACATATCTATTTTAGATTAGAAGTAATATAAATTAATTTTATTATTTTAGAAAAGTGGATTAATTAATGATAAAATGTATTATTTTTTATATAAAGTAAACGCGATTAAAACATGAGTGTTTAATAAACATAAATATTAAGTTTAATATGAAAAGATTTAAGAAAAAATTAACAATAATAATATTCCAATAAAACATTTAAAGATATATTTTGAATCTTTTTATAAATAAAAAAATCAATTTAATATTAGAAGAAAATGGTAAAAATCATAAAATATTAAAACAAATATTTTGTGAATTTTTTTCTTATTAATTATCACCTTATCATTGTTAAAGTGTCGTTTAATTGCCATTTAATTAATTAACAGGATAACAAAAAATAATTCTTTAATATAAAAAGCATTTAAAGTAAGGTAATTTGTTCTTTATTAGCTTATTTTTAATTGTACCATTTTTCATAGCTATAACACCTACTTATAATCTAATAGACGAAATAAAAATGATCTAATTTAGAGGACTTATATCACACTTTTCAAATATATATGGGAATTTTCATTTTGTAAAGAAGCTGCAGTTTCTCTTTGTAAGAGAACTTTCTCTATCTAAAAGTAATTAATGGCTAAAGGAGATTAGTTCTTTTTGCTATTGAATTTTAAAGTTTCTGTATAATCTTTTGATTGATGCACTACTTAATTGTATCTTTGTGTAGTTTCTGCTCTTTCCCCTTTTGTTCATAACTGTTAGGGTTGCTTGTGAAAGGCGAAATCTAAAGTTGAAAGATTTCATTCAGTTAATAATTATTTTATAGAAATTTACGTCTTCTACAAATTTTTCTTCCTTTTTTATGAAAGGGTATCACTGTTCATTCATGTGCAAGCATGCATTATGGTCAAAAGTTTCCTACATCTACTGAAGTATTTTGTCGTTCATTTTTTTTAGTTTTAAAAAAGTTATTCTTTCTAGTTTGAAAGTAGTAGAGATCAATAATTGCGGTGATATGACAATTCTTTTCCTGTTTTGTTTGATTGATAAATGTGGACTTCAGATTTTACGGTGTTTCTTTAGATCTTTATGACTTTAACGTGACAAGTAGTTGTAAAGTCACCATCAAACTGTACCAAAGTCGAAAGAGCATTTTATACATGTCTTTTAATGGCCCACTTAACTGCTGATAATAACATTCTGCTATTTGTAGATAGCTTTGTGATATGATACATCAAGAAATCATATACTTCTGCACTCATATGACTCTTGATAAGCCATTTGTTCAAACTTTCTGTTAATTAATTTTTAATATTTTGTTGTTGCTTTTATTGAATTCTTGCTTTATATTTGATTTCATTGCTTAATAGAAATTGTATTTACTGAATATAATTCCCTTAAGATTGTCTGCTTACAATTTTGTGGTGTTTGTTTGTTTCTCTATATTCGTTTCAAGTGACTAGTATGCAATCCTGACTGGTTTAGTGCTGTTTTACATGGCCTTGTTTGAATTAATTTTTCATTTTTGGCTATGTATATGGTGTTCAACACACTTATTACTAAAAATTTGGATATATTTCGAGCGTAACCCACGTCCACGTCCACGTCCATGTCATATATGTATATGTTGATCACAGCTACTTCATATGAGAACTTGAAATTATGGCCTCTTCGATTTTCATAAGGTCTTCGTGTCCAAATGATACAATAAGGATATCGCTGTGGGTATTTGAGACTCCAATGTGGTGTAAATTGGAAAAAATATAGGCATTTATATATGTATCAAGAACTTTAAAATATTAAGATATAGCTATTGTACACTGCGTATGATCTATGCAATGTATATACAATTTTAATTATGTTTGTGAAAGACCTTTGCCTATTAACATTGACAACTTAGCTGTCATGCATTTGTGTTTAGAAGAATATTAATTGGTTTCTATGTATACTTTTTCATTGTGATGCAGGAAACATGTATGATTTTCCATTTTGGCACTAACCTAAAATTGCTTACAAATGTTGACTAAATGAATAATTAATTATTAGAGTTGTCTGAGTTCAATGATTTCTTTATAACCTTTTCTCCTCACATGCTGTACCTTTTGTCTGTTTCTGCATAAATTTATATTTTTATGATCTGATGGATTTCCTCATGTGTTTTGCATTGTTTTTCACTATTTTGTTATCCTTATTCTATTTTTCATTCAAATAATGTGTTTGTGGCATTTCCCTTTTTTTTTTAGTTTTCCTATAAATTATTATGTTGAGAGATTAGTTAATAGAAAATGCCATGACATAAGTCCTGGTGTTTCATGTCACTATGATCTGATTGTTTAATGTATTTTTTACTATCTCTCCTCTGATTTTAATGGTTTTGATCGAGTAATGGTAATAATGAACATGACTTTAAACTCATGCTTCCTAGCATTACTCTTACTTTGTCGTGTTAAGATGTCTTTTGGAGTCTCATTTCCGATGTCTTTGTTACAGGGACTCATTTGTTGTGGTGTTCTTGGGTGTGCTTAGGTGTAAAATAGTTATGGGTGCATTTACTTGTGCCCTTACTCATGTCATATCCACCTTAAGTATAGATTTAATGTAAGCATAGATGGATATAATTCTTTCATTTCTTGTTTGAAACATGTATTTAATTTGTTTTGTTGGATTGTCAATAAGAGTAAGGAACGAGTATGATGTTGATTTTCATGTATTATTTCAAGCTAAAGGAATGCACAAATTTTACACTACAGTTCATGATATATGACTTGGTTTTACTATTTAACCCTTCTAATAAAATACATATGTTATTTACGTTATGTAAAAAATATAGCTGACAACATAATTTTTTTTTTACCAAAAACATGTTTTTTTTACTTGTATAATATTTATTTATTATTTTTTCGTATGGGGTTAAAATTAAATTAAGTCATGCAGATGAATCTAAAACCACATTACAAGTTGCAGTAAATTTATTAATTTGTGTTTGCATCTTATGCATCTGGTTGTCGACTATATGATAAAGTGAAAGAGGAAGTTGTTACCAAGAGTTACATCTTTTTGATGAATTGCTTGTGATTTATATTATTGAATGAAGTGACACGTGCTCTAGCTTTTGTTTGAAAAACACTTAATGTAGCTCTCCCTGACTTTATATTAGGATACTTTAATTCCTTAGGTTTGATAGTTTGCACTATATTCTTTTAGCACTAAACTAGGATATTTAAATCCCTTATAGCTTTAAACTGGGATACTTTCTCTTACTCTCATACCCAGATCATTGAATTTTTTGGAAAAAATAAAACTTAATAGCCGAAGCAAAAGTCACTTGTGCTCATTATTTGGGTTCAATATCATATTTATTTATTTATTAATTCATTGTTATTTTTAACTAAAGTGTTTGGGTATGAAAGTGTTACCAAAATCAAAGCTATTAACTTGTAGTGCACTTTTTTCTGTATTACTGTTATTGGTCAACATTTTTTACTGTTATTGATAGTGTTGAGAAGATTAGCAATCAATTTTAAAGAATATATCCATTTAATATACGTGAAATTTTTTGGAGTTGAAAATGTTTTAACATAAATTCTTATGATTTTGATTTCATGTTGGAGAAGATGTATCAATCGATTATTGTTAAATCACAAGTTGTTTGTAGGTGAACCAACTATTCTCTTATATTTTATATTTAGTTCTTAACAGATTGCTTGTTCTCAAATGTTAAGCTTTCTTGTATACACCTTTTGATTTTAAAATTATAAATCTATGTGCGTCTACTGCTTAGCTATTAACTTTACAGAAGGCTGATCTACTACCAAACGTTGTTATGTTTCCCAACACTATTATGTCTAACATCATACATGGAGGTGTTGAAGGCATTATACTCGATCGAAGCTTTTCTTGTTAGATATGGTGGATCATAAATGACAGGTATGTTTGGAAAGTCATATTTTTATTTGTTTGATAAAGCTGATATGATAATTATGCTGCGATATCTTGACTGATGAATGCTCCAACCTAAGTATACAATAATGAAATTCCAATTGTATGTTGGTTCTGCTTTAGTGTTTAGTCTTTCTTATCATGGGAAGGTGTGAAAGTCTCACATTGCTTATAATTGGATAAATTTATGGGTTAATAAAAGTTTGAGTTACTTCATTTAATATTTTAACTCGTTAGGATGGGACTTCAAATTTCTTACTAGTAGTATTAGAGCTCCAAACTTAGCTAGTTTGGGAGCTTTTGTGTAAATTTAAAACTCATTGCAAAATGCAAGTAGTATCACAGTCGATCCCAAACTTAACAAGCTTGGGTACTGTGTGGATCTCTTAGCTCAAGGCTTCTTTTGTGTGAATATAAAATCATCGTGAAGTGTGAAAATAAAGCTTAATAAGGATTGGAGTACTCTACCTAAAGAAGTTAATCTTTTTGGAGTAGATTTGTAACATTTGTAAGTTTAAATATTTATTATGTTTTTTATTTTTCTAAGGAGCATTAAAGTTTTTTTTAATTAAATAAATAAAATATTATATGGATGAGATTCGAACTTGTGTATTCGTCATACTACCTTAATTATAAGTTAATCCTTTTGAGTTAAAAGTAATATTTTTATAATGACTTGGACTAGAATTGTATATTATTTTTATTGCTTTAGTGGGAAGAATTGGAGTAGATTTTTATGATATTAATAATTTAATTTTAGCATAAAGTTCAATTAATAATAACATATAGTAAGTTAGGGAGATCAAAATTGCTATCTTTCCGGGCCTACTTTTAACTTTTACTAATAGAATGTGTAAGCATTCTTGCAAATCAACTTGACCAAGAAATATTGAACCTTTCACCAAATCATGAATGTGACACGGGAATAATCGTAGTAATTTTATTACAAAATAAAAGAATAGTATTTACTCTCAATTGAGTGTTGAAAGTGTATGAAAACACTCATATTTTGTTATTTTATTATGTTTAATGGTAATAAATAGATATTTTTAACATGTTTATATTATTATTTATACAAATCTATCTGTTTGGAATTATTGGTATTTTTTTATTATATTTTAGGTGTTTTAGTTTCAAAATAGAAAAAAATTATCAACACGTGAAGAACAATAATTGAGCATTTATTTTGCACATTATGAGCTTAAAAGATTAAGATATGTAAATCTTACGTCAAGAATTTATTATTTTGTAAGGTGTAGAAGGCATAATTTCAGAAAAACAAGAAGTGCTATGACGAAGAAATTAGTGTGTGGCGACATATTGAGTTTTTTGTGCTGTGATGTGAAATATGTAATCAAACTCTACAGCAAGGACAAGGTGGTACCTAATCACATGAATGTTAATTTCACTCAGAGGTACTTTGTACACGATTTTTCTTATAAATAAACCCAATGTATTAGGTTTTAAATATAAATTAGTTTATAATTTTTCAACTATTTAAACATTAATAGTTCTTAGTTTTAGTTTTATTTAAACACAATATGGAGTAGATTCATAACATATCAGAGGTAGATCTTTAAAAGGTTTTTTAGATCAAGAAAAGTAGAAAAGATATGTAGAAAAGATATTTGAATATTCAAAAATACTTTGAAGATTTATATCACAATTTTAGAATAGAACACCACATTGTTCTTAATTGGTACCTAGATTTGATTTGTAATAAATTTGTTTTAGAATCTTTTTGTACTTTTGAATATTTGAATATTATTTTTAAAATTAATGATCATAGAATTTAATCTAAGTATGTTTAATCGATTTTAAATATAGGAATTTATTTTTGTTATAATATTTGTGTAGATTTATTTAGTTGAATATTTTTATGATAAAATAAATAAAGATTATTTATTTTATTAAGATTCGTTATAAGATTTATTTATATGGCGAGCGCTAGTAAAGAAGGTAAGCAAAATTGGAGCTTGGGTATTATTATGATAATTTATTTTTTTTGGTAGATTTAAAATATGTGAATTAGGTTTTAAAAACACCATCTAGATATATTTTGGACAATTGAAAGAGCAGTTGTCGGGTCAAAACAAAAAATGAACTCAATATCGAGGAGACATTGAGTATATTAAATTTTAGAAATAGAAGTCTCCTAAGTAACATTGAAAGTTTGTTTAGTTATGTATCTAATTTGTTAACCAATAGAAGCATAGTAAAATAAAATTTCATAAGTGACCAAACAATCAATTATGTGTACGTAAAGTAATGCGAAAATAAAAATATCAACATACGAGATTTTTAAGTGGAAACGACTTTAGGTCAAAACAGTGACCTAAAAAGAAATCATTGTTTCACCAAGTCACTTAACTACTCATTATAAAAAATAAATATCCAAACTTAAACTACACATCTAGGTAATGCCGTAAGTAACCTACTTACAAACCGTTGCTTTTATCATAGTATCTATAAATAGATATTTGAATTTGGATCAACATTTTGACAAACTTGAGTTCCATGAGTTAATTGAACCTAGATCGTTCACTTGAACATTTAGTATATAAACATAAGTACATGTATGTGTCCTATTGTAGATTCAATAATAATTAGTTGATTTAAATAATATATCAGATAAATCGAAAACAATTAACAACTTTAAAACAATCAATTTAAGCACAAGTTTAATAAAGATAGTTTCTTTAAAGATTGATAATCAAACCAAATAATAATGATATGACACAATTATTTGATCTAACAATTCAAGAACGAAAATAAAGAAGAAGTTATAAGAACATATAATCAAAATATCATATAAAACCAATTAGGTTTATCAATCCAACACAAGCACCAAAATGTTTGATAGATTAATTAAATAAAAATCTTAATTAATTATGATCTTATATTTGCAAAACAAGAGAGAGAATAAAAGATGAAGAGAATAAGCGCAATAGCTCTTGTGTGATTAGTTTCAAATGTATGCTTACGTTTATATTTATAGAATATTTTGAATCATATTAGGTTAAAATAGAAATACTAAATTTTTCGTAAAATAAGTTAAAACATTTTTAAGAAATAAGAATAATTCAGTAAAAAGTCAATCCAAATCGTAATAGAAATATGTTTTAAAATCAAATAACTGATTGTTCGATCGATCTAATCAAGTGCTTAGTTGATTGAGTATATTGGTCGATCAATCAAACGTAGTCTCGATCGATCTAGTTAGCATTCAATTAATTATTCAAGAATTGGATCGATCCAGTGATTTAACTCTCGATCGATTGAGTAAATCCCTTGATCGATCTAGTTAAGTGTTAAAATTAATTTAATCAGGTTATATTACTTGATCGATCCAGTCATTACTTGATCGATCAAGTGGCATAATTTCACATTGTTCCTATTATGTCTAATATGTAATTTAACGTACATAGGAGCAAAAACATACTTGATAGGTGACCATTGAGGCTTGATGGTTTCTTTTCTTTGAAATAATGTTTCTAAGACACACCTAGAAATTAAAATTAAAATTATATATATTTTTTCATGAATATTACTAATACTAATATAGACCTAACAAACATCTTATTAAGATGTTAAACTAAGCCTTAAATGGGAGGTAACCCATTTAACTCTTTTTTTAATTTTTGTTTTTATTTATTAGCTATAGTTACTTTTTTATTTTTATTTTCATCTTATTATAATTATTTTATACTTAGTTTTAATTTAGTATTTAGTATTTCTATTTTTTATTTTAACTAAAAAAACCAAAAAAATTGAAAGTGTGCCATGGCATGGGGCTTTTAGGACAAAATAGGGTGAAGAAAAAGACTTTGTGCTGCGACATGACTATTATTTTTGTCTTAGCACATTGGTCATAGGACGTTTACATTCGGTGGTTTTTTCTTTCGTTCCGTTGCATGAAAGAAATTGTGCTGCGTCTCGTGCACAAATTTTACACTAATACCCTCCAGAAACACGTCTAGATTAGATCAAACTTCATATTTTCTATTTTCTTCCTCTACAACCCTCCTTTTTCACTCCTTAAACACAAAAACACCCAAAAATTACATGTTTTCTCTAAATCTTCCCAATTTCTTCTCATATCAAGTTATTTAAGTTTTTCTCTTTTTAAAGGATATTCCACGAGTCTTCATCTTCTTCAAAAGGGGGATTGCAATAAATCTCAAGCAAGCGAATAAAATTTTAGAATAATTACTTGGAGTTTTTTTCTTTTTGAATATTTATGACCAAAAAATTATGAAATTTTGGACTTAAGAGAACCAAAACCCTAAATTGGTCAAGAGAGGATGAAGAGTAATTTTGTTAGATTGATTTCTAAAATTTTTGTGGTTATTTTATTTATAATAACTTGATTTCAATGGTTCTTAAAAGAAAGAGTAGTGTGATAGGAAAATAAAAGAAGATTCCCATAGAGTATAATAGAGCTAAATTTGTTAGGCTAACGACTAAACCATGGTTTGATAAAGCCGTTAAGATTACAAAGAGTTTTATTGTGGAATAGGGAATGCAGTTTGAGGTAAAACAACATTCATTCTAGGGGATTAGTGATAAAATAGTAGTACTTTGAAGGAAACAATTCATTAAGAACCCAAATGCCACCGTTCAGTCTATAATTCATGAATTTTATGTCAATGTTCCCGATGTTGTAAATAATAGGGTAATTGTTAGAGGTGTGGTTTTCCCATTTGGCATGTCTGATATTAACACTTTTTATGTATTAAGAGATGTTTCTCAAGGTAAATATAAAAATTATTTGGATAACGTGGATTATGAAGAGGTAGTAGAAACCCTAGCTATGGAAGAGGCTGAATGGATTTTTTCCAATGGGAGACACAAATCTTTTGAAGCCAAGTACTTATCCAAGGTCTCCCATATTTGGAAATATTTTGTCTATTCTAAATTCATGCCCATCACACACTATAGTACTTTGAATAAAGAGAAGGTTATATTATTCTTCGCAATAACATATACCAAGAACATGGATGTTGGGGTAATAATTAACCAAAGGATAAGACTTTCTATACATAATCATAATCACCGTTTGAGGTATTTCTTCCCCTAACTCGTTACAACCCTTTGTGCTTTATAGCAAATTATTAACTCCCACTTATAGTTAGAGAAAAGGTTAATTATTGAAAAAGTATGTACACGAACACCATGCCTAATAATTAGAATATATTAGTTGGCAGATGCATTTTTAGGTTGAATTCACGCAATCTGTCAAAGAGATGCAAATGTTACATCTCTCTCATATAGAAATTGATTTTAGTTAAGTTAGAATGCCCAAAAATCTAGTATATGATTTTGTTTTCAAACCACATGAACCTTCACATGGTTACGAAGAAGGAAAAGATGATATGAAGGATTGAGCTTTGACTTTTGTTCTAGCTTTATTTTTTTACACTTTATTTTTATGTACTTTTATTTTATTTTCATTATGTTATATGTTATTTTAGAATTGTTGTACCTTGTTTAATTTTGATTTTTTTGTTAGTGTGAACAATGTTTATTTTATTTAGAATTGTTAATTTTGTAACTATTCGATAATATATGATTTATGAGAAGTATATAGTGTTTCTATCTTTGTGATATAACTGAGTTAGATGATGGATACATCATGGTCAACCACATCACTTGCTTAATTAAATTGACCTAATACAAATGGGTTATTTTTTTCTCTTCTTCTTTATCTTTGATTTACATTTGAAACATTAAGAACAATATAGATTCTAGGTTGGGAGTGGAAGAAAAGTTAAATGTTCATGGATTATTTTAAGAATTAATTTTATTCATAGATTATATTTCTTGTTTGGATGTTAAAATTAAGATTAACCCAAAATTGATGTTTAGGAATCAAATAGTAGAGATTATTTTGAGAGATTATTGAGCCTAAAGCGTTTATTTTTGAGTGATGATTTTTCTTCAATTCCTTTAAACACTTTTCTTATTATTTCAAATTGTTAGATGATCTCTATAGGTTTTGCATTAAATGTTAGGATTTTTAAACATAAAGGAAGTATCATGTACTTAATTTTATTGTTGTGATTAAATGATTTGAGTAGAAAATAATGTATGCGTTTATCTCAATTCATGCTTGACTTCTAGTAAAAAAAGAGATATTTATGGGATTCTTTTAGAACAAAAAGAGAGCCAAATAGCCATTTACCAAAACACATATATGAATATGGGTCCGTTCTATAAAAAGAGAGAGGAAAAAATTGAAGAATAAAAAAAAAAGAAAAAATAGTATAACTAAATGCTATGGTCCTAATTTTTTCAAAGTAGTGTGATGATTATTAAAAAGAATAAGGGAATAATCCCCATGAAGTCAATGTATTTTCATTCATCTTGAGGCATACAATTGAAATTTTCACTTAATGATATTTTATTGAAACTTGAGATTAAAAATATGGCATATTCACAATCATAACATTTGATTTATTTCATGAGATCAATGTTATGCACAATTGAACCTTTCTTGTTTTTCATATGCAAACCTTTTTTGCTTATACATAACTTATGTTCGCATATACCTCGTCGAGTACTTGAACCCATATGATTAGTATGATATTTAGAGCATATCTTATGAGAGTTAAAGTATAAGAAAATTTGAATTCCTTCCAATAGGATTGAGTGACTCAATGTTTATATGATTTTGTAATAGGATATGAATTTATAATGTGTAACTGGTTTGGACACTAAACTTTGATCCTTTGGGATGTTGATGACATTGTGCTAGAGATTTTGATTATGAACTGAAAAGAAAATAAAGCATAAATTTTTTTTTTGATTTTTTTTGTTGTTAATATTTTTATTTTTAGGTTTTACATTTGAGGTTGTTTATGGATATCTATTAGTAAAAGCTCTCATAAGACTTAAACTTTTCTACTAGGACCATCTAGGGATTTAAAGGCTTGTTGTATATGCTAAATGCAATTGTGTCAATTTAGGAAAATGATTTAGGTTAGTATAGTTTAGTTTATTTATTTTTATTTTTAGTTTTTAAATTGCTTTACTTGCTAGAGGCTAGCAAGAAGCTGGTTGGGGGGTTGTAATAAGTATTAAAAAGTAATCAAATATCGTGATTTTATTGTGTTTAATTGTAATAAATAGATTTGATTATAATATGTTTATATTAATATTTATACAAATCTATATGTTTGGAATCATTGGTAACCCTACCATTGTAATAGAATATTTAGGTTTTATTTTTGTATTTATTTAAATTTTTAAGAAATATGAAGATTTATTTAAAACCATACAATTCTTCTTGAGACCGACATTAAGAGTATATGTATCAAAATTATCTAAAAGGCACCAATTTGGTCAAAAATATATGTGCATGAAAAGTTGAAAGGTATTTTAGTCCTTTTAAAATTTTTTATTTTATTTTTATTCCTTCTTTTTCTTTCTTTTTTCTTTCTTTACCGTTTTCTCTCCTTGTATTTACTGGTTATGTTTAGGCTTTAAGGTTTAGATTTTACAATTTAATGTTTAGTGTTTAGAGTTTAGGGTTGTGTTTAGGGTTTATTGGAAAAAAATGAGAGAATTTTATGCAAATAGATAGAGGTGTAAGAAAAAGAGGAGAGAGAAGTAAAAAAAGAGAACAAGAGGAGAAGAAGAGGAAAATAGGATAGAATAATAATAAAAATTTAAAATGACTAAATTACCTTTCAAAGAATTGTGAATAAAAATTAGTTTTTACCAAATGGGTACATTTTGAGAATATGGGAACTTTTAAGATACTATCAAAGAAATTGGGAAGTAATAGATACCAAGACAATAATATGAATACCAAAAATGTACTATATCCCACATAAATCATTAACATACACATCTATATATATTGGTCAAATAATTAATTTTTTTTGAAATATGTCATTTAGTCATTACAAAACATACTTTAGGATCGTAGAATTGTTAGTTCAAGACTTGACATTTAATTTATCCATTAAACTTTTCAATCTTGTAAATCATAGAGTTAGCCTCTATAAACCTGAAATTAACTTTTAAAAAATTTGATTGTTATTACTAAATTCTCTTATATCAAATAATTCATTGTTATAACCATTAGCTGTAGATAGATGTGGCAATTAGTGTGGGTTGTGTGTATTTGTGTTGTGTTTGTTCATAGTGTACGTATTCGTGTTCATGTTGGGATCAATGTCATTTTATACATATATTTTTGCTTATTGATTCCCACATTTTTACAATGAATTATTTTTTTATGCATTTTATTTGTTTATTTTGTATTATACAGGTGTTTGAGCACAAAATGAGCAAAAAGAGACAAAAACGTGTATTTATAATAAAATAGGGCACTCAATTGATCAAGCCATAGGTTGATGGCTTATCATTGTTAGATTGATCTAAAAGATACTCGATCAATTGAGCACCCATTCGATCGATTCGATCGAGGATTGATCGAGAGCTCTCGGGTTTCCAAATGGAAAAGATAGATCGATTTATCGAAACATCAAGTTAGCACTTGAATATGGAATTTTTCAACATCAATTTTTAATCTTTATCATTGGATCAAGCTAAGTATTAATACAACTCAAATTATTATCGAGAAATACACTATAAGAACAACATAAGGGATCATCAAAACAAAACATTTGATATAAGGAATAAGAAAGATCAAAGAGCATAATAAGGGCAACTTTCGAAGGAGAATTTTAAGAAAAGATTGAAGATTGAAGATTGGGGTTACATTTACTTCATCCTCTTCTTTTAATAAGCTTTTCTTAACCTTGTTTTTTATAATTTTTCATAAAAATAATGTTGATTCTTGTAGGATCTATATCTAGCGAGTTCAATGATGTTATTGTGGGAAAATTCAAGCCCTAGATTGTGGTTTAATCAATTTTAATGTCATTATAAATTTTGATTTTAATTCTTGATTCTTAATGTATTCAACTTTATGTTTAAATGTTAAAACTATGCATATATGAATTAGATTGATTAACTAGTTTATTGCTAGTTTAAGATATTAGTTCTTAACTACTAATATTATTATTCCAAGTGGTACCTTGTGGATTTTGTTACAAGTAGGATTGAATTCTTAGGTTAATGGTTAACAATGGCTTTGATCTTGCTTATTTTAGTTATTTCTCTTATACATCTTAATGCAATGAATGAATTAAATCTAGTAAGTATACCTCTGGGTTGCTCAAGATATAGCTTGGTTGATAATTGTGTTATTTTCAATTATAAGGTAAGAAAAGATAAGATGTCTTAATTAGATCTAGATTTATAAAACTAGAGTAAAGATGTCAAGAAGGGTTTCAAAATTAAGAAATTGATTCAAAGCTTGAGAAATTGATCTTGATTCATGACATAATTAGTTATATTATAGGCCAGTGGTGTGAATAATCACATAATCACATATCGTCCATCATTCTTATGAAATATACCTTTATTTTAAGTTTTTTTTCACAATCAACTTAAAACCTCTTTTGCTAACTTTAATTAACTTACTAACAAACATGTAGTTAAAAATAGAATGATTACCAATCCTACGTGGGTTCAACACTTATTTACAACTATATTTACATCGGTATAATTTTAAGAGAAGTAAGGCGGTGAGTTTTGACAAGTCGTTCTAGGGTGTGTCAAGATTTTGGCTCCACGTCACCTAGAATTTAATTTCAAAATTTTCTAATAGTTACTATTTTCTTCTACTTTACTTTTTAAGTTTTACTAGCTTTTCTATTTCTTGATTTTCTGGAGACCATTGAATGTAACAAGAGCACTCTTACAACATAAGATCAAGATGACATAATATTTATTTTTCAAGTGAAGGAATACATGCCAATGTTCAATCCAATTCTCAAGGGGCTAGCTATATATTATTTGGAGTAGCAACCCTATGCATTGTGTATCCCAACTTGGAGGTAGATTTTGAGCGTAAATCTAGACTAATTCATTTTTTACTTATATTTTAGTGGTTTAGTTGGAGAAGATCCAAACAAACATTGAAGGAATTTCATGTAGTTTGCTCCAGCATGAAACTACTAGGGATCATAGAGGACCAAATCAACCTTAGTGCCTCCCATTCTCACTTGTTGAGAGTACCAAGGAATGAATGTATTACCTCTCTTCACGTACTATCACCACCATCAAAAGAGTTCCAAGGAGTGGAAGATATGATAAATTTAATTTTGGAGAGGTACTTTGTAGCCTTTAGGACCACACTCATTAGAAAAGAAAATTTGTAGCATATGACAACTCTATGAGGAAACCTATATGAGTATTGGGAGAGATTTGAGATGTTGTGTGTGATGAGAATCAAGGAGAATCACCAATGGATCCATGGTATATTCTAATTGAGACAATCAATTAAAAATCACTCAATGGGTCATGGAGCAAGTATGGGCTTATTTATAAGCCATTTGGTCTACTTGGGTATGAAGTTAAATGAATGACCAAATAAAATATTAATTTGGGCATGAAGTAAAATGATTTTCCATATATTTTCCATATGATATCCAATTGAGATGAAAAAATATGTGTTAAAAAGAAGACTTAATGGGCTACAATATTCCCAAATATAATAGTTTTGTAAGTCAGAAGTTTACTAGGTCAAAAGTGGCTTTCAAAAAATACCCAAGAATATACCAAATAATTACATATCATATTATTTCATTAGTTTTAATATGAAGCATATTTATTTTATTAATTGGTTAGGATCATTTTACTTCCTTATCAAGTAGTACATCTTACTAGTATTTTTACATCACCATCAAGTATTTCTAAAGTGCATATAAGCCTAAGACCTTTTAGATTTGAAGTTAGACATTTTTTTCAATAATATATGAGTTTTTCAATAATTCTTGTCGCATTCATCCTAGACTTATCACTCACATCTCCCCTTGTCCTTGAGCGTGGCTTCTAAAAACACCATTATTTGATACCATGGTTCCTATCTCGTTATAGATAGTGGGTTACGGTCCTCATTTTTTTTATCTTTACAATCTGATTTAGAATGCTCATAGTGAAGATCTCAACATTGATCTTCAGGTCTTACTTCTTTAGGTGAGGTTCGTATCAATTCATATCAGAGCAAGGCTCTAAATCATGTCAATTTATCCTTTTTTTATTTATATTTGTTTTGTTAGTTTTTTTTCCTTTGCATTGTAATAGCTTTTCCATTCTTGTTTAGTTATTAGAAAATGGAATGGTGGTGAAAATTCGAAAAAATGAAAGAAAAAGAAAAAAAATCTAATTGTTGTTGTTTTTTTTTAAATTGTAAACATGTTTTATACTATATGTTATGTAAATGATAAAGTGTGTAGCATCAGAATTAATGGATACCAAGGAGCTAGTTTTGCTAGCACTCTTATGGTGAAAACATTAAATTTGATAATGTTTCAACATCCAAGGCCATATAAGCTATCATAGATGAATGATTGTGGGGGAAGTAAAGATAGATAAACAAGTGTTTATGCCATTCTCAATTGGGAAGTACAAAGATGGGCTTTTTGGTGTGATATGGATCCAATGGAAATAACTCATATACTTTTGGAATGACCATGATAGTGATTTAGGCAAGCAACTCATGATGAATACACAAATAGGTACTCTTTTAATGGCAAAGATATTACCCTTATGCCTTTCACTCCAAAATATGTGCATGAAGATCAAGTACAATTAAAGGAAAGTATGAGAAAGTACAAAAAAGAGAGAGAGTTGAAAAAAGCAAAAATTAAGAAAAAGATAGAGAGGGATTTGGAAGGAGATTGAATTACAAAAAAGGAGTGACATAAAAAATATGTTGAGTTACAAGAAGAGAGTGGGTTCTGGGAAAAAGTGAGTATAAAAAAGAGATTGAATTAAAAGAAGAAAAGATCTTTAAAGGAGAGATGAGTGAAAACAAATGAGGGTGATTTTCAAAAGTGTGAGAGAGGGAGTAAAGAAAGTGATAATTAAGGAGAGAGACAAAAAGGTTGAAAAAACAAGGAAGCTTTAGCTAGCTAGTGATAAAATTTATTCTTTCTTTAGTGTTGTTTATCTTGTGCAGAATCGAGGAGTCACATAACAAGTTGATTTTATTGGTGTTGAGCAACAAATTGATTGCATAAACAACAAACATCAACTTTATGCTATAATGGTCAAGAAAATCCAAATAGTTTGCATCCATGAGATTAATTGAGTTATGAGTTTTTTATCATCATCCATAATGGAAACTATTAACAACATTATTATGGAAATGATTTAAGGATGAATCTTTTTGAGGAAGGGGGAATGATGAGAATCAAGGAGCATTACCAATGGATTCATGGTACATTCCAATTGAGCCAATTAATCAAGAATCACTCAATGAGTCATGGAGAGGTATGGGTTTATTTACAAGTTATTTGGGCTACTTGGGCATGAAGTAAAACAAATGACCAAATAAAATCCAAATTTGGAAAGTTTTATTGAACAACTATTAGTATATTCACCATATCTTTTCCATCCGATATCCAATTGAGGTTAAAAAATGCGTTAGAAAGCTGACTCAATGGGATACAATATTCACAAAGATAATGTTTTTTGTAATTCAAAATTTACATGGTCGAAAGTGACTTTTAAGAAATGTCCAAGAATCTGCCAAATAATTACATATCTTATTATTTCATTAGTTTATTTCCTTAATTGTTTAGTATCATATTACTTCATTAGTAGGATTATTTTCACTTCACCATCAAGTATTTCTAAAGTGTACTAAGGCTATATAAGTTTAAGACCTTTTAGATTTGAAGTTAGACATTTGTTTTTGATAATATATGAGTTTTTCCTTATGTTCTTTTGAAGAACGTTATCGAGCTTATCAAGATTAATTCTTGTGGAATTCTCCTATTCTTGAGTGTGACATCTAAAAACACTATTCTTTTACACCAAGGTTCTTATCTCATTATAGATAGCGGGTCGTGGTCCTCATTTTTCTTATTTTTACAATTTGGTTTAGAATGTTCATAATTAAGATCTCAACGTTGATATTCAGGTCTCACTTATTTAGGTGAGGTTAAATTGACTTAAAGCCTTGCTCTAACACCAAAGGATATGAAAATCATCTAAAGAAGTGAGACCCAATTATCAATGTTGAGATATTTACTAGGAATGATCTACGTAAGGATCACGTCTCATTGTCTATAATGATATAGGAACCTTGGTATTAAAGAATAGTATTTTTCGATGTGACGCTCTAGAATAAGGGGATATGTGAGTGATAAATCTAGGATAAACTCCATAAAAAATACTCTTGATAAGTTCAATAAAGTTCTTCAAAAAAATGTAAGAGAAAACTCATATATTATCAAAAAAATGTTTAACTTTCAATTTGAAAGGTCTTAAGCTTATATAGCCTTAATAAAATTTAGAAATACTTGATTGTGAAGTATAAATTATCCTAAGATATACTACTTACTAATGAAGTAAAATAATCCAAAACAAATAAAGAAATAAATATGGAAAGAACTTGTGCTCCATTCCAAGCCAACTTTTGTGCATACCTTTCCAATATGGAACAAGCTTGTGCTCCACTTCAAGCTCTCTTGTGTACCACTCCAAGATCCACTTCTAGGCCTTTGTTTACTCTACCCAATCTTCACAAGTTTGAATGACATTAAGTGGCCCATTTTCATCTGTTAGAGCTAGCTTGAATAGAGTCTCATTGGTGTCATCTTGAATGGTCATGATAAGCATATGAAGTGATTCCTTGAACATTTTATACCTTGCCATTATAATTAGTCTGTTAGGGACTTATAATGGATCTTTCAATTGTGCCCTTATGATTTCATTATTCCCCTACTCTTGAAAATGATTTTTCCTCAAATTGTCACCTTCATTAAATGGAGATAAATCAGAAAAACTTAAGCTTGGACAAAAACTATATTCACTTGGAAGATCATGTTTGTAGGCATTGTCATTGATTTGCTTAAGCACTTGGAATGGTCCATCACCTTTTGTAATAATTTTGGAGTGCCTTTGAGCAGGAAAATGTTCCTTCCTAATATGCAATCAAACCTAATCTTCTAGTTCAAATACAACCTTTTATGCCCTTTATTAGCTTGGTAGACATATCGTTCAATTCAATGTTTGATTTTCTCCTGTGCTTTGTCTTAGATTGGCCTAACATATTAAGGTTTTCCTTTTCCATCTAAGTTAACATGCTTAACCATAGGCAAAGGAGTTAAGTCCAAATATGTTAGAGGGTTAAATCCATAAATAATTTCAAAAGGTGAAAACTTAGTAGCTGAATGAATGCTCCTATCATTTAAAAATTCTACAAGTGGAAAATAACCTTCCTATGTTTTCAAATTCTTCTGAATAATAGCACACAAAAGAGTAGATAAAGTCTTATTGACTATTTTGGTTTGACCATCAATTCATGGATGACAATTAGTAAAAAATAAAAGTTTAGCTCCCAGCTTTCTCTACAAGGTCGTCTAAAAATTTCTTAAGAGCCTTGTATCCCTATTTAAAAAAATTATCCTAGGCATACCATGCAATCTCACAATTTATTTGAAAAATAAATCAATAACAAGTGATGCATCATCAATTTTATGACTTGAAATAAAATGTTCATTTTAGAGAAGCTATTTACAACCATATATATAGAGTCTCTACCCCTTTTTGGTCTTAGGTAGACTCAACAAAAAGTCCATATAAATATTATTTGATGGATCACTAGGTATAGATAAAGGTGTATACAAACCATGGGGTTCAACTCTAGATTTAGCTTCTTTACATATAATGTATCTCTCGCAAATTTGTTGGACATCATTTTGGCCAAAAGAAATGTTCATGCAAAACATCTAAAGTTTTATTACCCATAAACCATCCTATGAGCTTCCCTAGCAAGTAAATCATGCAAAGAAAATTAAGGAATACAATTTATTTTCTTTAAATAAGAACCCAATGTGCCTAAAAAAGCTTTCCAAATGCTACCTTTTCACATACATTGAACACATTACCAAAATTAGAATCAACCACATACGATTCCTTAATGTATTCAAAAACTAGTAATTTTTTATCTAAGGTGAAAATAAATATGTACCTTTTCTTTGTTTTTATTTGATCACATAAGGAAATTTCTCTATGAACTCCACCCACTTGGTATGTCACTTGTTCAACTTGTGTTGTCCCTTTAAACGCTTCAAAGATTCATAGTCGATATGAATCATGAACCCCTTAGGTCAAAGGTAGTGTTTTCATGTCTCAAATACCCTTATCAATGAATACATCTCCTTGTCATTGGTAGGATAATTTAAGGCTTCCCCATTTAGGTTTTCACTAAAATAAGTAATGGGACATCCTTCTTGTGTTAGAACAGCTCCAATAATTATTCTTGAAGCATCACACTCAACTTTGAATTTTTTTGCAAAGTTAAGTAAAACAAACAAAAAGGTTCATTAGTCAATCTCCACTTAAGCAAGTTAAATGTCTTCTCTTCTTATTCACCCCATTTAAAATGTACATTCTTTTAATAACTTAAATTAAAGGTCTAGCTATGCTACTAAAATCCTTCACAAATCTCCTATAAAATCTAGATAAGCCATGGAAGATCCTAACATTCCCTACACTTTTGGGATTCATCCACTCTTGAATTTCCTTTACCTTCATCCACCGCAATCCCTTTAGCACTAACAAAAAAACCAATGACTATAAGCTTATCTATGCAAAAGGAATATTTCTTAAGATTAGAAAACAAGGTTTACTTCCTTAGTACCTTTAAAACAAGCCTTAAATGTTCAATATTCTCTTTTAAACACTTGCTATAGATCAAAATATCATCAAAGGTGACAACAAATGTTTTCCAATGATAGTACACAATACATGGTTCAATAATATCATAAAAGTGTTAGGGGAAACCAAATGTCGTAACTAACTATTCATATAGCCCGTGCTTTATTTTAAAGGTAGTTTTCCATTCATCTCCTTCTCTCATCCTAATTTGTGATACCCACTTTTAAGTTAAATTTTAATGAAAATACAATAACTATGCAATTCATCAAGAATGTCATCTAACCTAGGAATGAGATTTCTATACTTGACCATAATTTTGGTGATGGCTCGACAAACAATACACATGCTACTAGTTCCATCCTTCTTAAATAAAAGTAACATTGGTATGAAACCATGCTAAAAATTTTCCTAACATGTCACTTAGTCAAATATTCCCAAACTTACCTTTAAAGTTACTTTGTCTCCTCTATATTGCTTCTATAGGTTGGTCTATTTTGGGATTGATGCATAAGATATGAAATTGATTTGATGTTCGATTCCCCTAATTTATGGTAGTCTTTGGGTGTCTCTTTGAAAAATATGTCATCAAAGTCCTGCAAAAGTGATGAAACAATACTAGGCAATTAAAAATTTGATTGTTAGTGTTAAAACAAGCTTCCTTGTACAACAGTACAATCATTGACTGATTGGAAAATTGAGCCTTTTTAATCTCTCCCTCTCTTGTATAGAAACTCACTTGTTTTGTCTCTTTATTTTCACATGCTTAATTTTCAAGCTCTTTTTCATTCTTTCTATCTCTTTTTTATTTTATGCTTCCCTTATTCTACTACCCACTTTTGTTTTGTTCATATCACTCTCATTGTTTTGCTCTATCTCCTTTTTTATCATTCTTTTTTAACTCATATTCAGCTCCCAATTGTACTAGATCATCATGTGTTTTTTTACAAGTCAACGTTGTAAGAGTAATATTTTTATCATTCATTACAATGGAGTACCTATAAGTGTAGGCATTTTGTGTAACTCACCTATCAAATTGTCACAACATTCACAAAAGGATAGGTATTGTTTCCATTGGCACCATCATCTTGGTACCTCTCAATTGATATTGAAACCTTCCTTTATTTATTCACCCATTGGAGATTTTAAGGCTTAGGTGCTTTGTAGTACTCAAACTTAGATTTTCACCCATTCTAGTGCTAGATAAGCTACACACTTTGTTATTAACATAACACCTAGTATGGAAAATGTTTTCTCATTATGCCTTCTCTTCTTGTTGGGGTTGTGTGTTAAAAACCCTTTGTGTGATTATAAGCCATGATTTGACTCCCCATTCACCATCACTTGCATCCTCTAAAGGTGGCATAAAGTCATGATTAGATTCCCTTTTGCTGTCAACATCTCCATTTTCCTTGATGGTTCTTACTCTTCGTTTGGGACATTGGTTGGCAATATGAACCATGTCCAAACATTTAAAAAATTTAATGTCATGACTCTTAGATGTTTGAGAATCAATTTTTCCTTTGTTAGGCGTAGTCACTGGTTTTCTCTTCTTAGAATTGGTTTATCTTCCTTTTCCCCTCAATTTGACTTCCATGAAGATGATGGGTTCATTTGTTTCCTTACCCGTACTCTCTTGAGTTTCTGCTCCACTTTTATGGCCATATGCACCATATTATTCAGTTCCACATGGTGGTGTAGCTCTACTACATATGCTATCTTTCAGTTTAGGTCAATAAGAAACCTTGCCATTGGAGCTTCTTGGTCTTCTTCTACATTTCTCTTATCATGGCTATATCCATCTCCTTGTCATACTCATCAACACTTTTAGATCCTTGGGTAAGGATTTGTAATTTTTGGAGCAAGTCTTGGTGGTATTGGATGGGAATGAATTGCCTTTTCATGATAGCCTTCATCTCATCCCATGTTTCAATGGGTCTTTCTCCATATCTTTTCCTACTCAAAACAACTTGATTCCACCAAATCATAACATAACTAGTAAATTCAATTATGATTAATTGTACCTTTTTCATATCAGAGTAATTATGTTAATAAAAAATAAACTCCATTTTCTCTCTCATTTCAAATAAAATTCTAGATCGTTCTAGCCTTGGAAGGATAGAATTTCCATCTTAATGCTCCCCAAGTTATTGTCAGCCTATTCTTTCCATGTTTATTCCCTTATGTGATCTCTTCCATGTCATTCTCCTCTTGGCACAAATTGGCACATTCCATGCATTGAACCATAGTCCTCTTCATACTTATGGAAACCATCTTAGTTATCAAACTCATCCATAGGTTCATGTTTTGTTAGTTCTCTTGGTTTGGAGATCCTCTCATCCAATTCCTTAATGTCTGCATCTTGTTTCTCAAATTGGTCAAAAAAGGCTTCTTGTAATTGTTTCATCCTTTGTAACATTACAATGAGTTGAAATTTTTTATCAATCCTTGTTTCTATATTTGAAGACCCATTTTAAGACATGATAACAAGAACACAAAATGATCAGATTTAGTGTTAATAATACTCCTTTCATTTTACACTCTTTTTTGTGTCACTCAAGTTTCTGTTTAAATCCTCACTTAAGTAATCTATTTGTTTTATTTATCAAACTAAATTACACTCAATCAAAAAGAAACTTGCAACATTCTATACCACACAAATCAATCACATTGCTAGAATAAAGGGAAATAATAATTTGTTTTTGCATTTTCAGAATTTTGATAAGAACAATGGAAATAATGCAAACGAAAGTTTATGTAAGGAAAGGAAGAAAAATATTAAACTAAAGGAAAGAAGGAAAGAGAATGAAAATAAGGAAAGGAATAAATAATGCAATGGAAGGTAAATTAAACAAAAATAAACTATGTTTGGGAATATTTCCAAGATCTTTCTTTTATTCTCTTGCTTGGCCAAAATATATTTTGTTTTAATAACAATAGTAGAATTCTCTCTCTCTTTATTTGACTTTCTCTTTATTTTTTTGTGGGTAAATTAGGCTAGTAAGAAAATAAGATAATGAAACAAAAAACAACAACAAGAAATGAAAAATGAAGGGATATATTAATTTCACTTAGAGTTGATGAGTGCTTGAAAATTATTATTTATTTGTACTTAAATGTTAAAAATAGATTTGAAATTGTATAATTTTATTATTATTTTAGCAAATCTATGTTTTTGAAGTAGGCCACTTCACATGAAGAAAATTCCCTTATGTTCCACATTTTCTCCCTTTTTCATAGTCTTTCATCATCTATATAAACACCCATCTTTTCTCTTGTAAACACATAATAAAAATTAGAGTTTAATTTAATTTCAAATATTTTTTTATAGTTTAAAGTTTTAGCTACTTAGGAATTTAGTTAGATGCAATTTTATGTAGTAGTTTCAATTTAATAAACAGTATAGGTAGATCTGTAATAAAGTTATGTACACTAAAAGATACATTTGAAGTATAAATTTTAAATATATTCTATTATGTATAGATTTAATTTTATGTATTGATCTAAATGTTAATTTTAATAAATTGGCTATTTATTAAATGCTAGCATCTCTATTTGAATATTACTATAAAATATTAGTTATGTGGTTATGCTTGCAAAATATTAATTTAGGTAAATATTTAAAATAAATTTATTTTATTTATTCATTCAATATTTATAGAAAGTCTATTACAAAAAAATATATTGACAACATATTTCTTTTAATAGATTTAAAAAAGAAAAGTTAGATTTAGGATCTACTTATCTAGACCCGATTTAGAATTATTTTTTATTTCAAAATTTTTACAAGATCTATTATTGAAAAATGTATTGATGATATATTTTTTGTAATAAATTTAAAATATAGAAGTTAAGTTTTAGATACATCAATTTAAAATCTAATTTAGATACCTTATATGAGGGTCTAAATTATATGCTAGGTCATAAGCAATAATTTAGATGGTTTGTTATTTTTCTTAGAAACAAATCATAATTTAATTTAAATCAATTGGTGATCCACACCTTAAGATATTGATTGGTTTTTATTAACAAAGAATCTGATCACTACCTTAGGATATTTTGATACAAAAAGAAAAAAATCAAAAAAATTAATTTATATCTTTAATAACCTAATTAATTTTGAGCAAACATGATTAACTAACTAATATATGCTATAACATCTCCATTGAATGTTATTTTTTTTATCTGTCTAATATCTGTTGAATCAATGCTATTACTATATTTAGTTTTAAGTTATTAGTTTAGATTTTCCAAAACCCATAATAATTGTGATAGAATGTTTAGATTTATTTATCATTTTTAAGAGTTTTATTGAATTATTAAATCACGTTATTTCTCTTTAGACTGACCTTAGATGTATACTTATTTCTTTTTATAAAGTGAAAAGTGCACTTGCTAGCTATTATAAACTTTCAAAATTTGTGTATCAAGTTTTTGGACCTCTTGTTGGAAAGAATAGCATTTTAAACTTTTATTATCAAAAATCTTAAAAAAAATTTGTTTTGTAATTTTTTGTGATTTGTTTTATTTCAAAAAATTAAAAATTTTTGAAAATAAAAAAACTTCAATTTTTTTAAAAATTATATGGGTTATTAATTGAATTTAGATATTTTAAATAAAAAAATACATAAGTTATTAAATGACTTTAGATGTTTTAAATAAAAAAATTGACTTTAGATATTTAATTATTTATTAACTTAATTTCTTTTTAGTATTTTTGTATTAATTTTTAAATTTAATTAAATTTTCTTTATTGTGTGTTATTTATTTATTTAATTATTAAAATAATTCTTTTTGTTAATTGTTGTTTTTAGTTTTTCTATGTAATGCCATACATTTCATTTATGACATACCTTATTAACTTGTTGTAATTGTTTATTTAACTTGTAATATTGAACAATGTGATGCAATCCACAACTATATGTATCGTACAAGTAATATAATGTACATAAACACAAATATCGATCCCGGGTTTATATAACTCTTAACAAAGTACTAATGAACTATTATAAATACTATTTAGATAATACAATATTATAAAAATTGAAAATATAAATAACAATTAATTTTATATCTTAAGACCCAATAACTATGAAGATATATGAGATAATCTCTCAATTTCTTAACATGTGAATCACTAAAATTCCCCACAATTAAATCATCAATTAATTATATGATCAATTGAATCTAACCTAACATGCATTCATTTCTCAAGTACACTGCACCATATAGTAATTAATCTAATTACACATTCATGTCAATTAAAAATCATTAAGTTTATCAATTATTGACCAGACACATAAGAATAATACATCTTTGTCTAGAAATTATGCATTTTATTTATTTAAGATAATTAAATAATTCACTCAAATTTATTTAATTACCTCTATAGATCAATTATTTTCCAAACAATTAATAACATAAAAAATTAGATTAAATAATATAATTGAATTATAATAATAATTAGTTAGGGTAAAATATTAGATCATCACATGTAGAAACATGGGTTCATAAGACCCATAGATTAATAAATTAGTTAGACATAATTGTCTTCTTAAAGCTTAGATTTTCATAAAAAAAGACAATAAAATTGATAAAGAAGGGAGAAGAAGACATATGCTCAATCTCTTGATTTTTAACACTAATTTTTTCTTTAATTTTTCACAAAGTTGTGTATTCTTTAATCTCCACTTGAAGTTTTTTCTCTTCTTTCCTCTCTTCTTGGAAGCTACTAGGGTTTTTGTAATTCTTAATTGTGTGTTGTTTATGACTTCCCTGTAGTGCTTTAGTTAGGCTAAAATTAATCCTCATTAAATTATGATTCATATTGCTTTGATCTAAGGGTTGAGATTGAAAGTTAGAATTCAATTTAAGGTTGATATGTTAAAGTCCTCACCGCTCGATCGATCAAGCCTATTCTTTATCGATCGAGTGATGAACCCTTGAATGATTTATTCCTTTTGTCAATCAATCTACCCTAATGATTCTGTATTTGTCCTAATTTTTGCCAATTTTTGATTTGTTTGGTATCTTTTCACTTACATTTTCATATTAAACATAAATTAAGCTTGTTCATGATATTTAAGAAAAAATAAGACAAATAAGTGGTTTAGAAGTGGCCAAATAACTCTACTTTCGTAGAGTTGTTCCACATGATCTATTCCTTTTGTTAATCAATCTACCATGATGATTTTGTATTTGTCCTAATTTTACCTATTTTTGATTTGTTTGGTATCTTTTCACTTACATTTTCATATTAAATATAAATTAAGCTTGTTTATGATATTTAAGAAAAAATAAGACAAATAAGTGGTTTAGAAGTGGCCCAATAACTCTACTTTGGTAGAGTTATCACACCCCCAAATTTACTCTTTGCTTGCCTTCAAGCAAACCTAAGTTTAACATGCTAAAATGATATGGGTAAATATGTATCTATTAATACATTCATGTTCAACGAAAACTATCCCGCTTCAAAAGTTGTATAATTAAATGATGAGAAAGTTCACATATCCATTAATCAACGTTCCATTAATACAAAGATATACAAGGTTTTTGATGAGTTGATTTGTATGTGTATGTTACTTATGATATCATCCAATGCATTGATGAAATCAACTTATATGAGTTTGCTAATCAATTAAGTCTTTGAATAAGTTTCATAAATCTATTCTTCACACCCCTTTCCACTAATGTAAATGAGCACTTAGCTAAAGATCAATAGGCCTTTACATGCTTGTAGTGTAAGGCTTAGGTAAGGGTAGATAAATGCATATATTTAGGCATTTTCCATACCTTAGTGCTCTTTTTATTTATCATGCAATATTTAACTTCAATTGAGCTTTCATTTTGATATTTTTGTGCACCCTATCTTACCATTCTTTTCATTCTTTTATTCCACATCTATTCTTCACTTTGTTTTCTTTCTCTCTTTTTTTTAGCCTCACAACATCTCAAAATTTATTTTTAATTTTATTCTTTTTGTTTAGAGGGGTAAATGTGAGTTTTTCTTTCCCTTTTTGTGGATGTGAAGAAGAAGGTTCATTACTTTTCACCTCACTTTATAGCATAGCACATGATTGCATTTTTCATACAAGTTAAAGGTGTAATGATAAAGGTAATTCTTATTGGTTTGGATTAAAATGTGGCTTAAAGATAGGAATAATTCTTAGTAAGGTTAAATATGTGACTAAGGATATAAACAATGATTAGCGTAAAAGGCTCAATCGATCCAATAAAGACATAAATCATTTCTCAAGCCAAATAATATATAAGAAACAATATAAGTAAAATAACATTGTATTGCCTCCCAATAAGTGTCACATTTAGTGTCATTGGCTAGACTTTCATATCAGCTCCTAAGGTACATTTACCAAGGTTATCTTAGCCTTTTGATTTGGTAATTAGTCTCCAGGATAGTACTTTACTCTATGACCATTAACCATGAACCACTCTTTGTTTTGGTTTTCCCATTCAATGGTTCTATGGTTTTTTTTACCTTAGTGATGGTGAGTGAAGCTGACTATCTACTCTTATGTTACCCTGAAAAATAGTTTGAGTCTTAAGTTGTTCAGTAACATTTTCTTTTCCATTTAAATAAAATGGTGCACAATTTTCTTATCATGACATTTTTTGTACATGTTGGCATTCTTATATGCACTCTACCATAGCTCATCCAATTTATTTATTTGTAGCATCCTTTTTACCTATCTATTGAACACTTTTACTTGCACACTCTACCAGGGATGGTAGGGAAAAGGTTTAAGTTCTAACTTTGATGAATCCTCAATAAATGGTTGGAACCTAGAACCTATTCCATGACACTATAAAATCATTAGATACACACATAGGAGGCATAGCCTCCAAATATTTCACATAGTTAATAATGTCAACTTTTATAATAGATATCATAGTTTCATCATTAAAATAATTTTAATTGTTTTCTAATGAATTTATTTCATTGGTCATAGCATCATGTGTCAAAGTCTTGAATGTGGGTGGTTTAATAGATTTAGTTAAATTATCATCATGAATATTGTCATGGTTTTCAACAAGTGTGTTAATAAAATTAACAAGCACATATTCTAAAGCTTCACTAGGGAATATGTTATGCAATACATTATTCACTAGTTTATTAATAAAATCTATCTTAAAAAAAATCACTAGTATTATCAATATCAAGAAATTTAATTACTTTAAAAACATTAAATGTTACCTATTCATCCTATACTCTCATTGTAAGCTCACCTTTTTATACATCAATGAGTGCTCTTCTTGTTGCTAAGAATGGATGACCAAGTATGATAGGAATATCATGGTCCTCCTCCATGTTTAGTACAATAAAATCTAAAAGAAAGATGAACTTGTCCACTTTTACTAGCACATATTCTACCACACCATGCGGTTGATTGACCTATATGCCATTTGCAATGTTATTGAAGTGGGTTTGAATTTTTCGAACCTCAATCTCTTGAAAATTGATAGTGGCATAAGGATAATTCTTACACCTAAGTTAAATAATGCCTTGCCAAAATGTATATTCCCAATTATGCAAGGGATGTCAATGCTACCCAGATCTTTAAGGTTTTGTGGTAGTTTCTCTCAAGTATGGCACCACAACTTTCAGTTAAGTTTATTGTTGCATTATTTCCAAGCCTCCTTTTCTTAGATAGGATTTCCTTCATGAATTTGGAATATGAAGAAATTTGTTCACGTGCATATGCAAATGGTATGTTTATGTGTAGCATCTTGAAGACCTCTAAATTTTTTGAAAATTAATTGTCTAATTTTTGCATCTGGAGTCTTGAGGGAAGGGAATAGTGGGTTTATAGAGGTTTCTCTTTTTTTGGTTGAATAAATGTTTTTTTCAAAACTCTCTTTTTTCCACTTTTTCCTCCTCATCCTTTTTAGTTTCCTCCTTTTTTAAGGTTTTACCACTCTTCAAGGCTATTGCTTTATAATGCTTCTTAACTTTTATTTTTAGATTAACTTTTGAATTACTTTGAAGGTTACCTTGAGGAATTTGACTTATAGTTTGGGCCAATTTCCCCATTTGAATCTCTAAGTTTCAGATAGAAGCCCCATAAGTGGGCTTTATACGATGCATTTTTGCATTTACTAAATGGATGAAGTCTTTCATCATTCCCATTAAAGAAATTGTTTTGTCCTTACTAGGTGGCTTCTTCTCCTAGGCTTATGGTTGTTGCAAACCTGGTGGTAGGAGGGCTGAAAGTTGAATTGATTACCACATAGATTTTTGTATTGTTCCATTAGAACTTTGAGTGGTTTCACCATCCTGGGTTTTGTGTGTTTGAGTATGGGTTTCCTTGGTGGTTTTGATTGTTTATATATTTTACTACTTCAGGAAGGTTCCCACATGCTTTAGTAGAATAAGGTCTATTGCAATAATCACACACCACGAATTGGCTTTTTACCATATTTACCCTTACACTACCACCATCTAACGTCTTATTTAAACCTAATAGTATGGTATTTGTTTGAGCTTGCAATGCTGCTATGGTATCTACATCTATTTCTATAACCACTCTTCTTATGTTTAGCCTCTCTACAAGCCATTGGAAATTGTTAAATGCCATCATATCAAGTAATTCAAAAGCTTCCTCTTTTAGTGTTATTCATTAAAGCTTCTCCAACTACAACATCAATTACAATCCTTGGCTGCCCCATTAATCCATTGTACAATATTTTGCACTTGCAACCAAGTAGGAAGACTATGGTGTGTGCATATTTTTAAGAGCTCTTTGTAGCATTCCTAAGATTATTAAAGTGATTCTCCTTCAAATTGATTAAAATAAGTGATGTTGTTTTTGAGATTAGCTGTTTTTAAAGGTGGGGGTGTTTTCCTAAGAATGTTTGAGCCAATTGATCCCATGTATCGATTGACCCAGTAGGTAGTGATTGTAACCATGCCTTAACTTTGTTCCTCAGTGAGAAAGGAAAAAAGCGAATGGAAACTGCATCATCTGATACACCATTCTTCTTGAAGGTGTCACATATTTTCAAGAATGAATCCAAGTGAAGATTTGGATCATCGTTGACTAACCATGAAAATTGATTTGCTTATACCATTTAAACAATTTTTGGCTTAAGTTTGAAGTTGCTAGCATTGGTGTATGATCTATTGATAGATGATTGGCTCCATCTACTTATGGGACTACAAAATCCCTTAAAGGTTTTGGGACCATAATAGCTCATTGATCCCCTTGTTCTACCATAACCCTTAATTGATCTTGTGCTACATGTTCTATTTTTAAGTGAAGCAAAGTTCTCTCTATTTTTAGATCAAAAGGAACAAGATTTTCACCTATCAACTTGGGCATACAACATAAACAATAAAACAAAAATTAAAAGGTCCAAACTAGTATAATAATAATTGTTATTGATATCCATTGAAAGTACATAACTCCCTAGTAATGGCACCAAAAACATGATCAACATGATGTAATCCGCAAGTATACGGGTCGTGCATGTAATATAATGTATCTAAGTATGGATATCAATCCCATAGGGAGGTGTGTAACTTATAATTGAGTGCCAATATAATTATTATGAATACTATTTGGAAAATATAAAATTATAAAAATTGAAAAAATAAATGACAATTAATTTTAAATCGTAAGACTCAACCTCTTCAAAGATATATGAGAAAAAGATCTAAGAATCTTTAATCCTCCAATTTTATAACATGTGAATCACTAAAATTTTCCTAAATATAATCATCAATATATTATATGATCAATTGAATCTAACCTAGCATATATTCCTCTCTCAAGTACACTACACACTATATAGTAAGTAACTTAATTACCTCTCATGTCAATTAGATTGGGTACTACACATTAATTTTATCAATTATAGATCACATACATAAGAATCATACATCTCAATCTAGAAACTAGGCATGTTATTTAATCAAGACAAATAATTAAATAATTCTATCAAACCTATTTAATTGGATCTATAGATCAATTATTGCCCAAATAATTAATAGCATAAAAATCAGATTAAATAATATAATTGAATTGCAATAACAATTGGGGTAATATATTAGATCATCACATGTACAAAATGGGGTTCTTAAGACCCTTAGGTTAATAAATTAGCTAGACATAATTATGTTCTTATAGCTAAGATATTTCATAAACAAGGACAAAAAATGATAAAGAAAGGAGAAAAAGATGAGATACACTCAATCTATTGATTTGTAGCACAAATATTCTCTTGAGTCCTTCACAAAGTTGTGTCTCCTTTAATCTCCTCTTGAACTTTTTTCTCTTCTTGGCAGCTGCTAGGGTTTTAGTAATTCTTAATTTTGTGTTATTTATGACCTCTCTATGGTGCTTTAAATAGGCTAAAATTGATCTTCATTAGATTAGGATTCATATTACTTTGATCCAAGGCTGAGATTGAAAGTTAGAATTCAATTTAAGACTGACTTATTAATTCCTTTCCACTCGATCGATCGATTAATCTACTCTCTTGTCAATTGATATACCCTAATAATCTAGTATTTTTCCTAATTTTTTCTTATTTTTGATTTTTTTTTATATATTTTCACCTGCATTTCCATCTTAAACACAAATTAAGCTTGTTCATGATATTTAAGCAAAAACAAGACACATAAGTGATTCAAAAGTGGCCAAATAACTCTACTTTCTTAGAGTTATCAACTATTTTATAATAAATTGTTTGTATCATAATACATTTATTATACATTTTTGTATCATAAATTGTTTGTATTATAAATTGTTTGCCTCATAAATTATTTGTATGATAACTAGTTTGTATCATATATATTGAAGATTGCATTTATGTTGTCTTTGTATTTACTTTTCCTTTTTATCTGTTATTTTTAGGTACCTCATTCACTTAGTTGTGTTTCATTCTTTTGTTTTTGTTAGTACTTCTAATAGCACTTATTTTAGTACTAATTCCCCGCTACCTTGATTATTTTTTTATTCTTACTATATAAAAGGTAAGAGATATTTGAGAAAGGTACTAATACTTTTTATTAACATCTATAGGATCATAGCATTTTTAAGGAAGTTGGAAATTGACACTCAGAAGGAGTAGGTAAAATTTCAAGTGCAAATAGACATGGGTGAAGTTGGAGATAAGCAGAGAATGATGGAGTATGTAAGGACGATTATTGGCAATGCTATTTCTTGCATACAAATGGAAGAGACATCAATGAATTGTGAATTGAAAAAAAGATTCATTATTCCATATTACCTTCTATTTATGGTATCCCTAATAAATACCCTTTGCTATTGTGTAAACATTTCTATTGTAGAGAATTGATGAAGACTAGCTTAGGATGAGATGTTTTCATTACACACTCAAGAATAAAGAAAAGTCTTGGTTTGTGACTATACAATTAGGTTGATTAACTACTTAGGAGGAAATCTACCACAAATTTATGGGTAGATTATATTGCCATAAAAAATCCTATTGACTTGAAGGTAAAAACAACAATTTTATTCTCGATGGATGGAAATCCCTTCCAAGAAGCCTAGGACATATTCAAACTCCTTTTGATCCAATGCCCATACCATAGTTTTCACTATAGTTACAAAACCAATTCTTTTATGGTGGGTTGACACAACAGTGTCTGTATACAATTGATAATGTGACATGATGAGCTTTGGGAAAAAAGAAAATAGAGCTAACTTTTGACTTGTATGAATTATTGGGTACTAATTCCAAACCAAAGAGTGCTAGAGGAAGGAGAGTTAGAGTCAATGAAGTTGACTTTGAGAACAAAATGACCTTTCAACTTTTAGAATTAACCAAGCAAGTAGAAATTCTCATTACCCAGAAAAATCCAAATCAAGAGGTATGTAGAGTTTGTGGTACATTTGGGCATATCACTACTGCTTGTTCTATTACAAGTGATTCTAGTGCATGTATCTTGGAGGAATAAAATCTTATGCAACAATATCATTCTAACACCTATAATCACCCTAAATGGAAACCAAAGAATTACCCAGCATATACTCAAAACAAAATACAAGGGTCATACATAAACAAAGCTTACCCACTAGATCAACTATATAGACGAACTTTAGAAGATAACGTGTATACCTTTATTCAAGTCAATAAGGATAATCTAATGATAAATACTCATAGGTTAGATTCCTTTAAGGCTTTAGTAAAAATGGTTAAAGCTTAAGTTTGATAGTTAGCAGAACATATGCAAAAGAAAGAATGAGGAAAGTTGCCCAGTCAAGTAGAAAAAGCAAAGTATGTCACAATCCTTCGAAGTAGTAGGGTAGTTAATAAAATTTTACCAAAAATTTCTAATGGTTTACCATCTAATACAAGAAATAAATAAGTGAGAAGATGGAGAGATAAATGCCAACAAAGATAAACCTTATAAGGAAAGAATTGGAGAGTCAATAGACACTTCCAAAATACAAAAGGCATTAGAACCACACCAACTACCAATACGATTCTCACAGTGGCTAAAAGAGTCAAAGTAAGAAAAAAACTCTATAACCTCTTTACTAAGCTTTTTAAGGTTAATATAAATTTATCTCTATTAAATGTGATAAATTTTTTTCCCTCTTATGCTAAGTTCTTCATGGAATTGTGGTAGAGTTGTGGTATCAAAGATTACTAGTGCTATGTTTCAACATCAACTACTCCCAAAGTTGAAAGACCTAGGAAGTTTTATTATTAACATCATTATGGCAGATAGGAAAGTAGCTAAAGAAATGCTTGATTTAGGTGCTAGTATTAATTTGATGTCATATTTCATTTTATTGTAGCTAGGTTTGGGACACTTAAAAAAACCTATAACCATGCCCCTTCAACTTAAAGATTTATCTATTAAATGTATAAATGAAATGGTTGAGGATGTGCTACTATAGGTAGGAAAATTAATAATATCTGTTGATTTTGTGGTTCTAAATATATAAAAAAACCCAACCTTGGAAAAAGAACATACAATAATCTTTGGTAGACTTTTCATGACAATTACCAAGACTATTATTGACGTCCAAGATGAGAATTTGGCAATGACAGTCTTGGGACAGATTGTTCATTTTAAAGTTTTTAACTCTTCACCTATTTCTTCTATATCTGCTATTGATGAATGTTTTAATATTGATTCTATGGATATACTTATTCATAACACTTTTATGTAGGATAGATTAAAAGAAAAACTGGAAGTTTCTTTTACAATTGAAAAGGTAGAAGAGGATTTAGATGAGGAAACTAAGGGTACCATAAGTTGTTAGATAGTGTTGAACCAATAGGAGAACCAAATACACCTTTTGATCTAACTAGTACCCTATCTTGGGAAGATGTCACTCCACCTAAGTTAGAACTAAAAGATTTTCCGAATCAACTTAAGTATGCATTTTTGGAAAAAGGAAAAATATTTCTAGCTATTATTTCATCCTTTTTGACCAAAACACAAGAAAAAGAACTTCTAAAGGTGCTTAAGAAATTAAAGAAGGAAATAGATTGGAGTATCGAGGATATTAGAGGCATTAGTCTAGCCATGTATATGCATATTATCAACCTAGAGGATGATGCTAAACCTGTGAGAGTGGCCCAAAGAAGATTAAAAAACCAATCATGCAAGAGGTGGTTAAAAAGGAAATTCTAAAACTCTTATAAGTAGGAATCATTTATCCTATTGCTAATAGTATATGGGTTAGTTTGTTTCATGTGGTACTAAAGAAATCCAGAATAACAACAATTAAAAATGATAAAAATGAATTAGTGTCCACTAGGAGAATCACACAATGGATGATGTGTATAGATTTTAGGAAACTAAATTTGTAGACTTAAAAGGATCACTTTCCTCTTCCATTCATTGATTGGATATTAGAAAGATTAGATGGGCATGCATTTTTATATTTTTTTTGGATGATCTTTCAAGTTATTATCAGGTACCTATTGCGCTAGAGGATCAGGAGAAGACCAAGTTTGCACGTCCTTTTGGGACATTCTCTTTTAGAAGGATGCTATTTGGGTTATGCAAAAAATTCATTGGGGCATTTACGAATGATTTTTCTATTTTTGGAATCTCATTTGATGATTATTTGCATAAATTGATTTTATTTTTAGAACGTTACATTGTATATAACTTGGCACTTAGTTGGGAGAAAAATTATTTTATGGTACAAGAGGGGGATTATGCTAGGACATATAATTTCTAACAAAGGAATTGAAGTTGATAAGGTTAAAATTTAGTTGATTGCTAAACTAGCACTCTTAAATCTATTAAGGGGATTAGAAGCTTCTTAGAACATGCATATTTCTATAGGCGATTTATTAAATACTTTTCTAAAATAAGTCATCCTTTATGTCCCTTGTTGTCAAAAGATAAAAATTTTGAATTTAATTATTATTGGCTGATTGCCTTTATTACTTTGAAGGATAAATTAACATCTGTCCCCTTTCATTATGGCACCTAAATGGTATCTCCCTCTTGGAACAATGTGTGATGCTTCTGATTGTGCTACAGGAGCAGTGTCAAGGAAAAAAGTAGATAAGTGTTTTCATGTCATATATTATGTTAGCAAAACACACAATGATATACAAATTTACTATTCCACTACTGGAAAAGAATTCTTGGTTGTTGTGTTTTCTTTGGATAACTTTAGGTTCTTATTTAGTAGGCTCTAAAGTAATTTTGAATTTTGATTATGCTACTTTGAAATACTTATTATGTAAGCAAAATGCTATGCCAAGACTAATTAGGGGTGTTTTATTCTTGCAAGAATTTGACTAAGAAATTAAATATAAGAGAACGTAGTGAAAATTTAGTAGTTGATCATCTATCTAGGATAATTTTTGAATTTAATTCTCTTGAATGTGAGAGGAAAGAAGATATTACTCAAAAAATTTCTGATGAACAATTATTCTTAGTATGTCCAAACCCATGGTATGCTAACATAGTAAATTATCCTTCTATATATAGGTGTTTTAATATCTAACATTTCTTTTTAGAAAAAAGAAAAGGTTTTTACATTCTTGTAGGTAATACTTATGGGTTGACCCTTATCTATTAAAAATTGGTCAAGATCAAGTCATTTGATGGTGTGTGCTTGAAGAGGAACATAAGAGAATTTTAGCTTTTTCCCATGAACTTCACTATAGGGGCCATTTGGTTGATAAGAAAATAGCCCTTAAGATATTATAGCCTGGATTTTATTGGTCATCTTTGTTTAAATATGATCATATGTTTTGCTTGTATTTTGATATATGTCAAAGGAAAAGTAATATTGGAAAACAAGATGAAATTTCTTTGACAATTACTTTAGTTGTTGAACTATTTGATGTATAGGGATTGACTTTATGGGTCCCTTTCCCCCATCTTTTGTTAATGAATATATTATGGTCACTGTTGATTATGTGTCCAAGTGGATAGAAGAAATACTCTCTAAAGAAAATGATGCTAACATTATAGTTAAGTTTTTGAAGGATTCAATATTTAGTAGGTTTGGAATTCCTAAAGTAATAATTAGAAATTGAGGGAGCTATTTTTGCAATGAAATTTTTGATAGGGTACTGAAGAAGTATAACATCACACATAGAGTGGCTACTCCATATCATCCACAAAATTTCAGTCAAGCAAAAGTAGGTAATAGGAAAATCAAAGAGGTTTTTGACCACATTATGTGCCCTTCAAAGAAGGATTGGGAAATCAAGTTGAATGATGCCGTATAGGGAATATCGTATAGCTTACAAAACACCCATTGGGATGAGCCATTATTGATTAATCTTTGGGATATCATTTAATTTACCTATTGAGCTTGAGCATAAGGCTTATTGGGAAATTAAAGAGATATACATGGAAATGGATAAATCAGGAGAAAAGAGATTACTCCAACTTAGGGATGAAGCCTATGAAAATGCAAAGATATACAGAGTACACTAAGCGATATCACAACAAAGGCTAGTTTTTAGTCTTTTCTTCCTAGAATGAAAGTTTTTTTTAACTCTCATATGAGATTTTTTCCAAGGAAATTACAATCAAGGTGGGATGGATCGTACACAAATACCTAATTATTTCCAAATAGAGTGGTTAAGTTATTAAATCCTAAGGAACAATTGTTGTCTCTTTTGGAGAACATAAAATCATGCAAGTATACACGGTCACAAGTAATAAAATTGATAAGTAAATTATCATTCCCATGGAGATTTGTTACTATAGTTTGTTAAGTACTAAAATTGTTTCACTCTGATTTTATCCAAACGATCAAAATGTTGGAACAAGTTTTAACTAACTAAGAGTTTTATAACAAAATAAAAGAAAATTCTAGGATTGCAGTTCTCACTAAATTAATCTACTCGAATCATATTATTCCATCTTGGTTTATTTTTTTGTAAATTTAATTTGTCAACTAAGAACTTCTAATTTTATCCATACATCTCTTCCGAGCACCATATAGGCACATCTCATTAAATTAATTCACTATATACCTATGAGAATTAAATTCACCAAGATTCATTACGTTCTAAGTTCTCAAATGGCCACACATACGATAAAGGTATATTCCTATCCTTCATATATACATGTTATTCTATCCACGAGCAATACACAAAAATGCCTCTTCCAAGTTTATTTAAGTGCCACAGATCAATTGATAAATTTTCCAATAATCAAAAACATTAAGCACAAATAGAATAAACAAATTAAAAGTCTCATAAATCTTTCAAAAATAATTTATTCAAGCTTCATAAATTTAGCTAAAATGCAACCCTAGAAAATTAAATTAGTTCATAATAAAAATTACAATTACAGAATTTAAGGAATATCAGTTAAAGAACACAAAGAAAATTAAAACAATTTTGCTCTTAAATTTTTGGCACACGCGGAACACAACAGAAGCAAAAAATGGCTTCTCTGTGTACCACTGTCCATACCTCTAAAACTCTCCAACTGAAGCCCTCAGTTCTGGCATTAAATGCCCTATTTATAGCTCCAAAAAATACATCAAAAAATATTTTTCTTACAACCAGCGTGAATAGTGGGGGACATCAAAAATAATATTAAAGACACGCATGGAAGAAATACAAAACAGTTGGAAAAGGGTGTCGGTTCTTCATATTTGTTTCAATTCATGCATGCCACATGTCAGCATATGATTGGCTGTAAGAAATAGTGGGACACGTGGTAGCCTTTCATAGGGTGAGATGACCGGGCACACGAGGAATGGGTCGCATGCGATAATCACTGGCGAGACACATGGGAGACACAAAAGCTGCTAGAAACGCGCGCCATTTCTGTGTTTTTGTTTTAACCAACACATGTCATGTGTCAGATCCTGATTTTTCGAAAGAACATTTGAGACACGTGCCATTTTATGATTCCTTATAATAGTAGGGTACACTATATTTCTCTGGACCGCATTGCACGGGAGTATTTCTGGAATAGACACATGGTCCAGTCACTTTTTTCGTGTTTGTAATACAAGCGTTGATCCTCACCGTTTATTTTCTAATTTGACGGTGTGTGCCACACGTGTAATGTATCTACGCATGGTCTTCTTTCCTGCGCAGAAAATAAACTTTCCTTAATTGTGTTTTAGCCCTCAATTTAATTCAAATTATCTTTTTAACTTTTGTTAATTACAATTAAGCCCTTTTTCTAATTTAAATTAACTTTTGTTAATTTCAATTAAGCACTCTTTTAATTTAAATTATATTTTCAGAAATTTATTATCTGAATTAAGTCTTTTTCGATTCAAATTCTTTAATTTTCTAAAATATATATTCCTTAAGAAACTAATAGTAAATATTCATTTATTCCATTAAAATTAACTAGAAATGTCAAGAACATAGAAATTATAATTAATAAAATAGACGGAAATAATTGTATAAAATATTGTTATCAATAATGTAATAGACATTAAGTCTATACAGTGTACAAAGCCAAAGCACCATATGGAAACTACATTTTTCTAAGATGTTAAAATCAAGGTTGATGGGAGGCAACCCATTATTTTAAGTAATATTATTTTCTTTATTTTAATTGTTTTTCTTTTTGAATTTTCTTTTGTTTTATGTATTTTTCATTTTACAATTTTTTTTTGCTTTAGTTTGTTTTCTTATTTAATGTTTATGTGAACTATGGTTATTTTATTTAGAACTACTAAATTTATAACTGTTTGTTGAGATATGTGAAAAGTACACATCAATTTGTCTATATGGTTAAATTGTTGAGATGTGGATGCACTTCACTTTCTAAATTATTACTTGATCACGCAAAGAAAATGTGTAACTTTTCTCTTCTTTATCTTTATCTTTAATTTGCATTTGTTACATTGGGGACAATGTACATACTAGGTTAGGGGTGGAGGAAAAGTTACATAAATTTGGGCAATTTTTAAATTTTTTTATTAAACATGTGTTTACATTTACATTTATTTTTATTTATTTAGTTTATTTATTAGTTTAGGGATAGTTAAGTTCAATTTAAATTTTTTCTTGCAAAATTATCATGTCTTTAGTTGATTTCAAGGAAATAACTAAGTCCTTGCACTCTTGGATTAATATTTTAAACATGTTATGAAGTAGAGACTATATTGTGAGAATATTTTGAACCTATAATCTTTTCATTCCAAGGGATAATATTTTTTCTACTCCTTTAAATACTCTTCTTATTTTTAAATTGTTAGATAATCTCCGTAGGTTTTGCATTGAATATTAAGATTTTTACATCTAATAAAGCTTCATATACTTATTTTTATTACTTAAATTAAATGACTTAAGTAGAAATTGAAAGTATATGCCTTCTTCATTCATGCATGACTTTCACAATAAGCGATATATCTAGTGTTCCTTAAAACCCATATAAAAAAGCTATATTGTCCATTCAGCAAATCATATAAATATGTACATGAGTCCACTCTCTAATTATATATATATATATATATGTATTATAAAAAAGAAGGAGAAAAATCAATAGTACGAACTAAATACTATGACCCAAAAGTTCTTTAAAATAGTGAGAAATAGAAATAAATCTCCTTGAAGTCATTGCATTTTCATGCATCTCTAAAGGCATATACTAGATTTCTTACTTGATTTTAATTGATACATAAAAATAGTATTTTTTTTCTTTATAAATCATTTCACTTGATTCCTTTCATAAGATCAATCTTGCACATATTTTGAGCCTTTCTTCTTTAAACATATAACTTCTATTCACATATAACTTTGATTGAGTGCTTGAACCTATAGGATAAGTGTAAATTGAGAGTATGACTTGTGAGGATTAGAGTCAAAGAAAATTCGAATTCCTAACACTAAAATTGAGTAAATAAGTATTGATACATTTTGATATGGAATATGAATTTATGATTTTCAACTACTTTTTACAATAAACTATAAATTTTTGGGATGCTAGTTTAACTTATACTTTAGATTTTAATTACAAACTTAAAAGATACAAAAATAATAAGAATTTTGTTATTTTTTGTTTTAGTTTCTACTTTGTTAATTTTTAGTTTTTATTTTCTTATTTTGTAATTTGTAATTTGTTTATTTTTGTTATTTCTTTTAATTTTTTTATTTAGTTTAATGTTTGTGGATATTATCATTGAAAACTCTCATAAGACTTATACTCATCCGCTAGGGCAATCTAGGGTCTTAAAGACATGTTGCATACACTAAATGCAACTATATTAATCTATAAAAATGATTTACAATAGTTTAATTTTATTTATTCAAGTTTTTTGTTTTTAAATTTTATTGCTTTCCTTGCTAGAGACTAGTAAGAAGCTGGTTGGAGGTTGTGATGAGTTCTTGGAAAGCACTAATATTACGTGATTTATTTGCACTTAAATGTTAAAAATAGATTTGAAATTGTATAATTTTATCATTATTTTAGCAAATCTATATTTTCCAAATCATGGATATTTTGTAGGTTTTGATATATTTTTGGATTTAAAATGATTCAAATGATAAACACATGAAGAATTGCACATGACATAACTCATTTTCAACCTAGAAGAATATAAGAATGAACATGTAAAGCTTATATGTAAATCCAACCAGTTGTAAGGGGTGAAACAATAAGGAATCAGAGAAATGTAGATCAATACATATAGATCAATACTTGATTTCACGCATACCAAATTAGGCACGCGTTGCAATATGGGTAGAAGTGGGCCATGACGTGTGAAGAATATTGCTTCATGATCCACATTTTTCTCCCTTTTTCTTGGGCTTCCTTCACCTATATAAACAACAGTCTCTTTTCTTGTAAGAACACAACAAAAATAAGAGTTTAATCTAATTTCAAATAGTTTTTTATAGCTTAAATTTTTAGCATTTTAGGAATTTAGTTAGCTACAATTTTATGTAGTAGTTTCAATTCAATAAACAGTATAAACATATCTATTTTTTAGATACAGATTGGTACTTAAGTTCTGTACACTTAAGGATATATTTGAGGTTTAAATTTTAAATGTATTCTATTATTATAGATTTAATTTTATATACCGTTCTAAATACTATTTTTAATAAACTCACCATTTAATAAATATGAGCATCTATTACTTAATATTACTGTGGGATAATAGTTATGTTGTATGCTTACAAAATATTAATTTAGGTAAATATTTTTATAAAATAAATTGATTTTTATTTTTTCATTCAAGATTTATACAAGTTTATTAAAGAAAAATATATTGACCATATTTTTTCGTAATAGATTTAGAATATGAAAGTTAGATTTAAGATCTGATTTAGAATTATTTTCTATTTCAAAGATTTTTACAAGATCTATTATTGAAAATATATTGATGACATATTTTTCATAATGGATTTAAAATCTGAAAGTTAGTTTTCAAATACATTAGTTAGTTTTCAAATACATTAATCTAAAATCTAATTTAGACACCTTGAATGAGAGTCCAAATTATGTGCTCTGCCTGAAGCAGTAATTTAAATGCTTTGATATTTCCTTAGAGACAAATCATAATTTAATTTAAATCAATTGGTAATCCTCACTTTAAGATATTAATTGGTTTTTATTAACAAAGAATTTGATCACTACCTTAGGATATTTTAATACAAAAAGGAACAATCAAAAATATCAATTTATATCTTTAATAATCTAATTAATTTTGAGCAAGCATGATTAATTATATAATATATCCTATAAATTATCCATTGAATGTTAATTGTTTATCTGTCTAATATTTGTTGAATAAATGCGATTACTATCATTTATTTTATGTTATTAGTTTAGATTTTTCGAAACACAAAACAATTTTGCAGAATTTCTAGGTTTATTTTTCACTTTTAATAGTTTTTTCGAATTATTTAAAACCACATAGTTCCTCTTTAGACCAACCTTGGAAATATACTTATTGCCTTTTACAAATTGATTCATACACTTGATAGCTATTATAAGCATACAACATTTGTGCATCAAGAGCCTTGCTCTGATACCAAATGATACAAACCTCCCTTAAAGAAGTGAGACTTAAATATCAATGTTGAAATCTTCACTAGGAATGTTTTAAATCAGATTTTAAAGATAAAAATAAATAAATACCATGACCTGCTATCTATAATGAGATGGGAACGTTGGTATCAAGAAAGGTATTTTTAGACGCCACACTCAAGAATAGAAAGAGATGTGAGTGATAAGTCTATCATGAATGCCATAAGAATTACTCTTGATAAGTTCAATGAAGTTCTTCAAAAGAACATAAGAGAAAAATGTCTAACTTCCAATCTAAAAGGTCTTAGGCTTATATTACCTTAATAGAATTTAGAAATACTTGATGGTGTAGTAAAAATGATCCTAAGATATATTACTTGCTAATAAAGAAAAATAATTCTAAACAATTAAGGAAATAAATATGGAAATAACTTGTGCTCCATTCCTAGCCAACTTGTGTATGTATCTTTCCAATATGGAAATGGCTTATGCTCCACTCCAAGCAAAATAGTGTGCCACTTTAAGCTCTATTGTGTACCACTCAAAAATCCACTTCTAGATCTTAGTTTACTTGACCCATTCCTTACAAGCTTGGATGACATTAAGCAAGCCATGCCTATCCATTGTAGCTAGCTTTAAAAGAGTCTCCTTGGTCTCATCTTGAATGGTTATGATAAGCCCATGAAGTGCTTCCTTGAAACTCTTAGCCCTTGCTCTAGTAATTGGCCTATTAGAGATTTGTATTGGATTCGTCAATGGTGCTTGTATAAATATTGGGAGTGATTCAAGAGGTATTGTGCTAGCCACCTTACCAAAATATTTAGTGAAAATTTTATTCTCCACTATTTTATGAGGGATTTTTTTCCTATGTAGAGAAGCATGGTAGATGTAGCTAGTGAAGGAGCAGTGGTAAAAAAAACCCCAAGTGAGGCCTGATGCTTGCAAAGGTTATCTAGTTTTTAGTGCTATTACCAGTATACCTGGGCATGACGTCAAAAACACCATATTCCAAAATTAGGCGTATAAAGTTTGTATGATTTATAAAATAGCTCACAAGTGCATGAATCACTTATAGAAAATGATAAATGTACTTCCAAGGTTTATCTAAAGAGGAAGAATGTGGCTTTTAAATAATTCAACAAATTATTAAAAATGAAATAAAACCTAAACATTCTGTCACAAAGTTTGGGTTTCAAGATCTAAACTAATAACATAAAAATAAATATAGATTCAATAAACATTTAGGTAATTAAACATTTATCATGCCGTGGAGAATTTATGGGAAACACTAGCTAGTTAATTATGCTTAGTCAATATTAAGTATGTTATTAAAAATATGAATTAAGATTATTGATTCTTTGTTTTTTATAAAAAATTATCATAAGGTAGGGATCAATTTCGTTATTAATCAATTATCAATTAAAGTCTTTTGGTGAGGATCAATAATTGATAATTAACTGAATTATGCATTATTCTTAAGGAATTAATAAACTATTTAATTGATGCTTTTGGTAGGGCTATCAATTTAAACTTTCATTAAGGTGTCTAAGTTAATTAGGCTAATGATTTAAATATCTGGAAATTAACTTTCGGATTTTAAATCTATTATTAAAAATATGTCATTAGTATATTTTTTAATAATAGATTTTATAAAAATATTAGAACTAGAGTTATTTAAATCAGATCCTAAATATTTCATCTAACATCTAAGAGTTGACTCTAAATCATATTTGGATAATTAAATCCTAAATCTAACTCTCTTGTTTATTATGAAAAAAAAACTTTGTCAATGTATTATTCTTTTACAAACTTCGTTTTAATCTTGATGAAGAAATAAAACTTAATTTATTTTATAAAAATGTTTAATCTACTTTAATAGTTTATAAGTGTACCAACATTACTAATATCCCATATTATTTATAGTCAGAAATGCATATTTCAATATATATTCAATAAATTAAACATAATATATAAAATAACACCTAAAGATAATCTAAAAAGAGTACATTTAGATATACCTCAATAGAATCTCAGTATCATTTTTGTTATGGAAAACCTCCGAATAGAATTGCCAACATCGTTTATTGAATTGAAACTAGAATTACTTAATAAACTAAAATCGTTTGACTTTCAAATAAGAGAAGATATTGAAATTTCTAAAAGAAAAGCTAAGAAATCTTAAGAGACTAAGAAAACAGTTTAAGAATGAAGCTATAGGATATGGATTACAATATAATTAGGATCCTATTTATAAGTGTAAGAAAGTAGAAAAATATGGATCAAATGACTGTCACTGTTGCATATACAAACTGTACACAGTTTAGAGCTCGATCCATTACACTTGCGTCATGACATACAACATTTTCCTTGCACCGTAACATATAAAACATCCATGTTGCGGCCCATTTTCTTATGAAAATTGAAACCTTATATTTTTTTTGTACATCCTTTTCATATTTTGGAATTTATGTAATGCTTTGCATATATTTATCTTTTAAGCTTTTAAAGTTTTTATGGAAGCTTTTAGATACATATTTTTCAAGTGTTTGATCAATTAAATCTTTTTGAAGCTAAAATACTTGAAAAAACATACATGTTATTCCAAAAATATAGATTTGTTTAAAATGATAGTAAAACTAAGCAAATATAAATCTATTTAATCATTTAACATACATAAAATCATGATATATTAAATTCTTTAAAGCACTCATCACAACACCCAACCAGCTACTTACTAATCTCTTAATAAGAACGGTAAAAAGTTAAAACAAAAACTAGAATAGAATTAAACTATATTAAATCATTTTGATATATTGATACAGTTGTATTTAGCTTATGCAACAAGCTTTTATACCCCTAGGTTGTCCTAGTGGATGAGTTTAAGTCTCTTTAGCATTTTCAGATATGATACCTATATATATAAAATTTAAAATGAAAAAAATAAAAATAAATAAGAAAAAAAAATAAACAATGCATCAACAAATAAAATTTAAAACAAAGTAAAAAGGTAATAAAAAAAATCTCATCCTTTTTAATATCTTCTAAGATTACCATCAAAATATATAGCATAAATTATTTCAATATTCTAAACATTCATGATTTATTATAATAATTAGTTGAAAATAACTTTTGTATTCAAATAAAAAATGTATCAATATTAAATTTACTAATTTCAATGTATGGAATTCGAAATTGCTTTGACTCTATCCTCATAAGGAACACTCTAAATAACATTGATCATATTGGTTCAAACACTCATTCAAAGTATATGTAAATAGAATTTATGTATAAAAATGAACTAATAGGTTTGCATATGTATAAAGAATAAAAGGCTCGAATTGGTGAATAAATATTGATCTTATGAAAGAAATCAAATGAAAGGATTTTATAAAGAAATCACATACTACTTTCATACATCATTAAAATTCATCAAATAAAATTCTTACTTAATATGCCTTTAGGAGATGAAGAAAATGCGAATGACTTGTTGGTGAATTATTTCATATATATTCTTTTTTATTTAACCAATTTTCATAACTTTGAAGGATATTGAGTCATAGTATTTAGTCTATACTATTTAATTTTCTCAATTTGTTTTTTCATTTTTCTCTTTTTTTAATGATTTTTATTTATTTATTTTAGAGAGAAGACCATGTACATGATCTTCATACTTTTTAAGATAAAGTTAGTGGCTCATTTGTGGCATTTTCTTTTATTGGTTTAGGTAAAACTATATGTGTCTCTTTTCTTAGAAGCCATACATCATATACTTTCAATTTCTACTTAAGTGATTTAATTTAAGCAATAAAAATAAATATATGAAACTTTATTAGATGTAAAAATGCTAACATTCAATGCAATGATCTATAGAGATGATTTAGTAATTTAGAATTTGTAAGAAGAGTTTTAAAAGAGTAGAAAAATATTATCACTTCGAATGGAAAGATAATGGCTCAAAATATATTCTCACAAGGTAGCTCCCACTATTTTATTCTTAAACATCAATTTTGTATTCATTGCAATTTTAACATTTTATCATGAAATCCTAATTATGACAAAAATAAACTAATTATCACATTACTCCATAACATGTTTTTGAAGTAAATCTAACAATACAACTACTTAACCATTTTCTTAAAATTAGTTAAAAGATGTGATAATTTTCTAAGAAAAATTTTAAAATTAACCAAAAATTACTAATCCAAAAAAAATAAATTAAAGCACACAAAAAGTAAAAATAAAAAATATATTAAAATGTGAAGATGTGAATATATAAAAATTTTAGTTTAGCACAATTTTATATTGTAACTTTTCTCATCTCCAACCTTGAACTTAAACTACCTTCAATGGAACAATTGTAGAATAAAGATAAAGAGTAATGGATAGAAAAGTTAGCCATTTGATAATCCTATTCAAGAGTTGGTATGGAATTGTAGGTATATCCATCAATCCAAACATTTAAATTTTACACAGCTGAAAACTATATACCTCTTATAAATTTCAACAAACAGTTAAAAAATTAACAAGTTTGAAAAATGTTCACACGATAGTAGCAATAGGTAGTTAAGACAGTTATCTCGATTGATAGAGGTATTTGGGTTTATAATTTCTATCGAGTTGTATATGTTTATTGTTTTTAATAGATTGTTTGCTACTAAGTGTCTACACTAACCAAGCCAAGTATATTACCATATAGATAGGGTTTCTATGTGGGTTCACCGGGTTATATTTATTGTTATGCATGCTTGAATATGTGGCTAGTACAATCAGAGTTTATAATGTGTATGTTCTACATACTGAAGTTTATAATCTGACTAGAAAGCTTTTATTATTTATTGCTTTCTTGCCTTTTAATGATTATTTGTATTGCTATTATGATTATTAGTTATGCATGATCAAAGTACATGTCAGTCTAGTCTGAGTGTGTATCTTGTATGAACTAACACACTAGATGTAGAATCTATTGAGAAAGCATATATGTTATATGTTATTGCATGCTTTCTTTTCTTTCTATTTAGCTTACTTATAGCTTTTTAATCATTTCTTATGTTGTAGTAAATTAATCTGTCTACTCCTTGATTAATTTATATAACTTATGTATGTTATGTGCATGTGAGTTTGATGTGGGTCTTTAAAGAGTCTATATCTCTTTAACCTGGTTGTATCCCAGGTGTTGGACCCGTTAATTGATTTGCTATGTTTAGATTGATCGCATGCTATGAGAGTAAAATCATCATTTATCGAATATATTCCTACATATGAAGTCTTAAAGTGATTGAAAATCCTTTATTGTTTGGTATATATTCTTATCTCTCTTGTTATTAGTTGTTTTCCATGCATCTATTTGTTGCTAGTTTGGATTGGAGCCTATGAGGCACACTGTCACTAGTGTGCTTATCACAATTAGTTCTTTCTTATTGTTGGTAGTTTTATTGTGTGTTGAATTGAACATGTTGCTTTGTACATTTAATGTGTTAATTGGTTAATTCTTGTTATGAGGTGTACTTGGTCGAATTTAAATATAGATCATGAAAAGATTTCATGGATTGGCATTGCCATCACTTATCTAGGTCTCGATTACCTTCTTGAGTTGAAAGAACAATTGATCTCTGTGTAATTGTTCCTATGTTTTGGATTCTTCAATTAGAATCAGAATAGGTAATCCTTGTTTAAGTTTAACCTCTTCAATGCTTGATTCTAGAGTTATATCTATACATACACACAATTTGTATGTTTATGTCCTTTGTCACCATTGGTGTGGGATATTGTTGTTTTTTTAGATCATTATCTCCATGAACCTTTGTTGTTTGCATGTTCCCTCTTTTCTTGTTTTTGTATCTCTTTCTTTCTCTACTTAGGTGTCCTACATAGTATGTTAATTATCGTACTTGATACTATGTTGGATTGTTTAATCCTATACTAATACTTTCTCCTGTTAGTTGCTTTGACATACTCTTTTTGTGTGTTTTCCTTGCATGCTGCTTACTTCTATGGTTGTTGCATGAGCATTATGTCATATGTTTTCATCATATTGTGTCAAAGTTTTAGAATTTTCTTTCTCCAATCTTGTCATTCATATGCCATGTCATATGAAATGCATCACACTAGTTTTACTAGGTTATTTTTTCTCGTACATAGTATGTTGTGTGTTGGTTCATTGATATGCTCATTTTGATTTTTTTCATCTTTTGCATGCTCTTCCTTCTCTTATGCTTTAGATGTATCTTTGGAGAAAATTGAGGTGTTGTTACAATGTTGTTTACATGAGTGTTTCTTTGTACTGTGTTTTTTGTGTTTGCATCATGCATCTTTATATCATACACGTTTTTTAACTATCTTTAGAACTCTTGACTTACATGTATTGCTATGACTAAACATGTGTGTTTATTTGGAATTCCTAGTGTTTGGGGTGTTGACCCTATCTAAACATGTCTCTTATATATATGTTGGAACTTGCGCCTTTCTAACATGCTTAGATATTTTTGTAGTATCCCTTTTTTTCTCTTCTCTTGGAAATGTTACCAGTATTACTTGCTACTTAATCAGTTTCTTTCCATCTCTTGACTAGCGACGATGTGAGTGTTGCTAATGATCTCTTTTGAGAAAAATGTGTTAAATTTGTTGCCCTTTCTATTTAAAGGCAACACCGTAGGGTTTTTGCTTATGACATCTCTTAAAGCATATGCTCTTTTTTTGTGTCTCTAATCTTCGTTAAGACCATCTTTGTCATCTTACTTATTTGTTGTTGTGTTACCTATCTGTTTCTTCAAAAATATTTTTATCATCCTTTAATTATTTGAAAATAAAAATAGTATATATGTATACTTGAGAATCCTTTTAATTGCAACAATATAACTCTTTAGAGGAAGTTTGAAACATTGCATAAACTACAACACAGAAAGAGATATCAGGACAAATAATAGTCAAGTACAAAAGACACTCAATCATAATCCTATATAAAGTTTGTTCCATCTCATTTTTAGAGGGATCCTAGTGAAGTTTAATAGAGGTACTAATTGGAGTACGAGCAAGTACAGCTTTGTCCAAGCCAAATTTCCTAAGGAGTTCCTTCACATACTGAGCTTAGGAAACAAAGATTCCATCAATCAGCTACTTAACTTGAAACCTAAGGAAGAATTTAAATTCTCTAAAGAGACTCATCTTGAACTCATTGTGCATAGTCAAAGTGAATTCTTGAGGGAGATCATCCTTCGTAGACTGGAAGATGACATAATCAATATAAACTTGATCAACAACCACTTCTCCTTTTCCTTTTAGAATAAAATGTGTCTTGTCACCACCACTTCTTTGAAAATTATGATTGATATGGAAGGTGGCTAGATGCTTATACTAGGAAAAAGTAGCTTGTTCTAAGGCATATAAGGATTTCCTTCATTGCATTTCATGATCTAAAAAATGTGGATCTTCAAATCCTTTGGGTTCTCAACATATACTTTCTCTTTGATCACACCATTTGATATTACTTGAAACTAAAGAAACAAGCCAACCCAATCAAATTTATAATTGACTTAAGACAAACACCTGGACAAATATATCTTCAAAATAAATACATTCAATCTGAGTAAAGCTTTGGACAACCGGTCTTGATTTGTTTATAGCGATCACACCATTCTCATCCTCTATGTTCTTGTATAACCATCTTGTATCAATTACATGTTTATCTTTCGGTCTAGAAACTAGATATCATATATCATTCCTTTGAAATTGATTAAGTGCTTCTCGTATGGAATTGACCCAATTTAGATCATGAAAGGCTTCCTTCACTCTTTTAGGTAGGATTGTAAAAAATTATAACAAATGTAACTTAGTGTCTCTTAAATCTGATGCTTTGTCTTGATTCTTCCATCAATATAACCCATGATGCTTTTATCAAAATGGGTACCCTTTTCCCATTTAGGGAGATACAACTCTTTCTCTTCAACTTCTATAGGCCTGGGTGGCTTGGTAGAAATAACATCTATTGACAATTTAGTATCAAAAGTAACACCCTCAACAAATTCAAAATTTTAAATACATCACTATCATCAAACATAGCGATTCTAGTAGGATTAGAATCATCGATAACCATATTGATGGACTTCATAACAATAGAGTTTCTCAGGCCTCACAATATGAATTAAGCATAGTGTGTATCACAAATACAATAAATAACATGTATTAATAAAAACAAACAAAGACAATTAGTAGATAAGAAAGAAAAATATACGGTAAACATATAAGTGATGGCATACCTAATAGGGTCTTGTCCAAGCTAGCAACATGCATGAGAAGGGAAACAATACTAGTTTATTTGGTTTTTCTTTAGTTTTCAACTACAACTTTATTTTCATAAGTTTTATGTTTAGTATCTTATACAAAATTTAGATTGGGTGATCACAAATAAGAAGTAGCGAAAGGAAGATTTTTCATATGGGGATGTAAAAAGGTTTTTGTAATCTAAGGGATACTATGAAGATTAATATCTTTTATGTGAAGTAGGACAAATCTGTCTATCTATCTTTTGGATATTAAAAGTTAATATGTATTCTTATTTATTTTTAGTAAATGATATTGTATTTCTTGAATTTTTTATAAATAATTTATTGATCATCTATTATTTTAAGCATGTCAACCCAACTGTGATAATGAAATGTTAGTTATGTTGATATGTTTGTGAGATTGTTTAGGAGAATATTTTTAATTATTATTAAATACAAATTATTTTATTTTTCAAAATTTTTATAAAGGTTATTATTGAGGAATATATTAACGACATACTTTTTGTAATAGATTTAATATATAAAAATTAGGTTTTAGACACATCAATCTAGATCTAATTTAGATGACTTAAATATGAGTTTAAATTGGTGGCACGATCTCAGGTATCAAGTTAGATGTTTTATTAATTCCTTAGATAATAGGAGTAATTTAATTAAATTAATTGATAACCTGACCGAAGACATTAAGTGATTTAATTGATAATAAATAGTGATTTGATCGAAGGCATTACTTACACATATAAGGGAGAATCAACAATTTGAATTTATATTTAATTAACCTAATTAATTCTAACAAGCATAGTAAACTAGCTAGATATCCCATTAATTCTCCATTAATTATGAATTGCATAACTACCTATAAATTGTGTGAGCCAATCTATCTTTTATCATTTTATTTTTTTATCATTAGATTAATATTTTTAAAACTTAAACATTATGAGAGAATGTTTAAGTGTTTTTTTCGTGTTTATTTTTAAAAGTTTGTGGAATTATTTAAAGCCTTATAGTTCCTCCTTAAACAGACCTTGGGAGTATACTTATTGCCTTTTACAAATAATTCGTACACTTATGAGCTTATTATAAATTTATAAAATTTGGCTATTAAGTTTTTGTGCATAAATTTTTTGGCACTGTTGTCGGGTTAGAATAGTATTTTAAATTTTAATTATCAAAATTCTTAAATTATTTTGTAAATATTCATGAATTTTTTAATTTAAAAAATAATTTTTTTTGAAAATATATAAAAAAAGAAGTTAAATTTTTAAAAAATATAGTTTAGTTTATTCTTTGTATTTTTATTTTTACTATCTTTTCTTTTATTTAGTTGATTTTAGTTATTAATTTATTTATTCACTTAATTTCTTTTTAGTATTTTGTGTACTAATTTTAATTTTAAATTAATTTAATTTAATTTTCTTTTATTTATTTATTTTTATTTATTTAATTAATGACTCAATTCTTTTATTTTATTTTTTTCTTCTATTAATTTTTCTTTATTTTTTTTTTATTTTTTTTTAGTATTTTTGTGTACTAACTTATGTCTTGTACAATATATTCTATTATCTAAACAAATATTTGTATTATATATATTGTATATTGTATTTACATTGTCCTTTTATTTTTACTATGACACGTGATTTTAATTTGTTATTTTCGTAGTTTGTGTGAGGTAGGAGATCCTTAGAGAATCCTTTTACACCTTTCATAAACATCATTAATAAATCCAAGGAACTGTTAAGAAGGCTAGTTACTGAAATCTATGAACTTTTAGTTAAGCAAAATATAGAGCCAAATCTAGATCCTTAAGTTAAACCCATAGTAAAAAGGAGTAATCCACAACATGTGGATATAACAATGGAGTATACAAGGCTAATCATTGGCACTACTACTCTTCAATTCAATAGAATGTTCTAACATAGAACTATGAATTGGGAAATATTCATTTTTTTATGTTAACCCTATTTCCATGGATTGCCTAATGAAGACTCTTTGTCTTTCATTAGAGACTTCTACTCAACAATCCAAGCTTTCCCTTTTAGTATACTTACCAAAAGCCAGGTTAGAATGAGGTTTTTTTCCCTACATTCTTGAACATAAGGCCAAGGCTTGGCTAATGTCTCTCCTTATAGGTTCCTTAATGACCTAGGAGGAGGCCTACAACAAGTTAATGGAAAAGTTATATTCTCATTAAAAAACTTAGGATTCTAGAGCTAAGATTACTACTTTCTCTTGCATGGAAGGTAAACCATTCATAAGGATTAAGATAGTTTCAAATTATTCCTCACTCAATTCCCTCATCATAGTTACCCACTACAATGGTAGAATTAGTTTTTCTATGATAGGTTGACATACTAGTTTAGTTCTTCATTGACAATGCTATGGGTGGTGCTATAAGTGTGAAAACTACTATAGAGATTTACAATTTCTTTGAGATGTTTGGTAATAATTCCTAATAGACTCTAGTACTAAAGTATCTATGAAACTTGGATGATTGACCAAGAAAGTTGCATTTCTTACCACACAAGGCACTCATAATGGAGGACAATGTGGAGTGTGTAGTACCTTAGGACTTGGTACTGATACTTGTCCCTATCAAAGAGAAGCTATTGCAAGACCTGGACATGTTTGTGCAATAGAGGGATACCAAAATAGACCTAGGTATGACCTCAATGCAAATACCTATAATATCAGTGAAGAAATCATCTTACTTTCTCTTAGAAGCAAAAAAATCCTCCATTTTCTGATAACTCCAATCAATAGGCCCAACGATGCCAATAACGAGTGCCATGGAATCCTCTCAACAAACCAACCCTAGAAAATAACTTGAATGCTTTCATTCAAGTTAGCAAGGATAACCAAACTAAAAACAATGAAAAGTTGGGCTTATTGGAAGCATTTTTGGAAAAGATGGTGATATATGTTGAGCAACTGACTCAACACTTACAAAAGTAAGGAAAATAATAGTTGACTGGTCAAAATGACAAGTGAACTTAATGATGTGGGGACATTGATGCAAAAAAAGTTTGATAGTCAAATTTTGTATATTTATAAAAAGCTTGTAGGTGCATAAGTCACTGATGAGTGCTTAAAAAATATTAAAATTACCATAATTTAATGTACTTTAATTGATTAAATAGATTTATATTTGTATGATCTTATCATATTTTTTTATAAATTTGTCTTTTCGGAATCACAAATAATTTTTTTATAATTTTGCATATTTTAGTACAAAAATAACTTAAAGACTCGAAGAAAAAAAATACTGGAGGTAATACATCACAAATATATTGAGAAAATAAATGAGAAAAAGTCAAAAATATGGAAAAATTGGACAAAATGGGCCAAAAACGTTAAAAAGGCCAAAATAGTGCGCGCAACTGCATTGAGAAAAGCATGTAGCCTCCCATCGCACTGATTCCCACTCACACCACCGCATGCACCATCCGATCCGCACCGAGTCCCGGGCGCAGCATCGTACGCGTGCCTACACACTCCTCCTCGAATCCTATGTGTGCTCGCGTGCCAGCCGCTCGTCTATCGTGCCAACCACCCATCTACCGATATTTTTGCTCTACATATGCGCGCCAACCTGTCCAAACGCGTCCAAATTCAAATTTTGGAATATTTTCCCCCCTTTTGGCCCTTTTCTCATTTATAAAAGGACCATCTTCCCTCATTCCAAAACATACAATTTTCTGAGCTCTTTCTCTCTCTAGAAATTTTTTTTAAAGTTCTTTTCTTTTTGAGAGGAACTAATTATATTTTTATAAATTTTTAGTTTTTGATTCAATAAGCAGAAATGAAAATCCGTTTAGAGGTTTTATAGTAATATAATTAGCATCAAACTATTGTAAGGATTCTATTAAGGTATAATTTAATGGATTATTTACAGTTATTATTTTATGTTTTATTCTTATATGTTATATTTAATTTGTCTATGATTAAATTTAACATGGCTGGTTGTTTGTAAATATGATATAATTATAATGTTGTTATGCTTGCGAAATATTCAATAGGTAAAACACTTTTATAAAATAAATTGATTTTGTTTTAATTCAACATTTTATATTAAGGATGTTAGAGAGAAATACATTATTTTTCATTACAAACTTAAATATGAAAATTAGATTTTAAGGTTTAATTATTCAATCTAATTTAGAGTAGTGCTCTTTTATTTGTTGGTACAATCGCCCAGTAGTGAGAGTGAAACTCTATTTCAAAAGTTTTTTTATAAGAACTATTATTCGAAAATGTAATGATGACATATTTTAAGTATTGGTTTTAAAACTTGAAAGTTAGTACTTGGAAAATTAAATTCTTAGATTTAATTTGAACAACTTGAATAAAGTCTAATTATTTGACTCTGCCTAAAGTTATGATTAGATGGTTTTCTATTTTCTTAGAAATAAAGCTGAAATTTAATATTAAATTAATTAATAGGCCCTGTTTAAAGATATTTGTTAGTTAATATTAAACAAAAGAATTTGGGCCCCGCCTAAGGACACTTGCATACCAAAAAGAAAAAAATCAACAAATATTAATTTATATCTTTAATAATCTAAATAATACGAGCAAACATAATTAACTTAATTATTATATCATTAAATACTCCACTATTATGAATTATAAAATTTGCATTATTGTTTATTGAATTTTTACTATGTTTATATTTATTTATTTTGTTATTAGATTAGGAAACAAACAAACCAAAATATCGTGACAGGATATTTATGATTTAATTTTGTTTTTAAGATTTTGAATAATAAATTAAAAACCATATAAATTTCTTCCTTAGATCGACTTTGGGAGTATACTTATCATTTTCTATAAAATGATTCGTGTACTTACGAGAGTTTTACAAATAATAAACCACAAAAGGGTGAATTTTGTAAGATTGGTATTTGCATTGTCGGTCTTGCGATTCAATCAACCATCAGTTGATCTAAGGGGGAACTATGCAGTTTTAAATAATTTAACAATCTTCTTAAAAGAAAACACGAAAAATAAACCTAAACATTCCGTAACAATATTTTGTTTTTTAAAAAGATTGAATAATAACAAAAATAATAAAAGATAGAAATATGATTGATCCAAACAATTCTATATAGATAAGTAATTAACAATCAATGGAGAGTTTATGAGAATAATTAGTTAGTTCACCATGCTTTCTTAGAATTAACTAGGTTATTAAATATATAAATTAAAGTTATTGATTTTCCCTTTTTGTATGAAGATATACTAGTGAGGGATTAGATTCTTTAATAAAACCAATTAATATCCTTAGACAATGATCACCGATTAGATTAAATTATGCTTTTTTCTAGGAAAATAGAAAACCATCTAAATCACTACTTTAGGCAGTATACATAATTTAAACTTTTATTCAAGGCATCAAAATTAGATAAAAAAACCTAACTTTCAAATTTTATATTTATTATAAAAAATATGTTGTTGATATATTAATTAATAATAAACTTTGTAGAAATCTTGGATAAATAAATAATCACAATTTATTTTATACCAAATATTCACCTAATTAGTCTTAACAAACATGGCAACAAAACTAAATTTCCATAGTAATAATTAGCCAGATATGCTTAGATTTAATAAATGATCAATAGATTAAAAGTAACATTCATAAAAAAACACATAAGGATTGAATTTGCACATAAAATTAATTGAATTCAAATAAAATCTACAATACCAAATAAAGATAGATAGGCATGTCCTGCTTCCTAATTGTGATCTTGATTTGTAAAATATTTTTTGATATACACATATCTTCTATTTTTTTGTGATCTAAAATACCTCCTAAAGATATTTCCATTTCGATTTATCAATCTAAACTATTATAAAAACTTAAGAAAAATAAGAATTGTAGCTATTCTTAAATCCTAATACGTAAAACTACAATGGCTGCATACAAAACCTTTCACATAATATGTTTATTTATAGTTAAGGTTGACTAACAAAGGCTTATGGTCAAAACTTTAATCGTATGTTGTGGCCTAACTATTCCACCACCGCAGCTTGAGCTACGTATGGTATGTCTCGTGCTACCTTGAACAGGTTGCATCGTGCCCCAATATTTTCAATGCTAATGAGTGCTTGAAAAACACTCAATTTACGAGATTCATTTGAACCTTAATGTCAAAAATAGACTTTATTTGCATAATTTTATTATTATTTTAGAAATTCTATGTTTTAAAATAATCATAGGTATATTTTGATATTAAAAAGGTCAACACTTTAAGAATCACAAAGAAAGTTGAAGAAACACAACTTAATGCATGTCATGGTGGTGATTAATGTGTGATGTAGTACAAGTGTCTTGAAGCATAATTGAATCATGTACTAGATATCAGCAGGCCATGATGGTGGAAATAGTGTTTGGTAGTGCCCGACCATAGGATCCAATTTTGTCTCCTTTTTGGTTGTGCTTTCTCACCTATAAAAGGACCTCTTAGCCCTATAGGAATGCATCCAACTAAACTATCTCATTTGATACTTTAGTTTTTTGGTTTTTTTTTCATTTTCTTCCAAAGTTTCTCTCAATTTTGAGAGATACAAATTTTAGTTTATGTTTAGTTTGTAAACAATTTAGATTAGGTATTCACAAATAAATGGTAGTATGAAGAATATTTTCTTGATAAAAAATTGCTACATATGTTATCTGTAAAAAATATAGTTGAGATATTAATTTTAATTGTATTCTATTTACATATTTAATTTTATGTATCTTTTTGAATGTTATTTTTAACATACTAATCTTTTATTAAATTGAGCATATCTTAGTATTGATTGTGATAATGTGATTTTAGGTATGTTATTATGTTTGTGTAAATTATTTAGGTGAATATTAATTATTAAACATCAATTATTTTATATTCAAGAAATTTATAAAGTTTGTTATCAAAAAATATATAGATGGCATATTTTTCGTAATAGATTTAAAATATGAAAATTTGGTTTCAGAAACATGAATCTAGATCTAATTTATAATTATTTTCTATTTCATAGTTTTTACAAGTTTTATTATTGGAAAATACATATATTTTCTTAGAAAACAAGCATAATTTAGACATTAGATATATTGATTTGAGAACTAATTTAGACAACTTGAATAAAAGTTTAATTTTTCGGCCCCAACAAAGGTAACAAGTTAAATGATTTGATAATTTCTTAGAAAACAAGCATAATTTAATTAAAATTCATTATCGAATCCACTAAAGGTGTTAAATGATTTTAATTAAAAAAGAATGACGGCCCACCAAATGTGTTATTTATACATATAAGAAAGAATTAATAATCTAAGTCTATATTTTATTAATCTAATTCATTCTATCAATATAATCAAATAGCTAAATATCTCATTAATTTTTCATTGATTAATGAATTGAATATTTACCTATAATTTGGGTAAACCAATATATCATTTATATTTTATTATTTTTGGTCAATATATTACATTTTTCCAAACCAAAACAATTATGAGAGAATGTTTAGGTTTATTTTTTATTTTTAAGAATTTTGTTAAATTATTTAAATGTACATAATTCCTATTTAGATGGATCTTGTAAATATAGTTGTCACTTCTTACAAAGTGATGCATGGACTTGTGAGCTATTTATTAAATTTAAAATTTGTGCATAAAGTTTTTGACACAGTTTTCTGAAATGAATAACAATTTTAAATTTTGTTATCAAAAATCTTAAAATCTTTTTGTACCGTAAATATTCATGATTTTTTTAAGAAAAACAATCTTAGTTATTATTTGACTTTAGATATTAATAAATAAACATGTTTGAAAAAATTATTTAAAATCTAAAAAATATCTAAATTATTAATTGACTTCAAATATTTAAAATAAAAAATAAAAATATCTTACAAAGTATTTGAGTACAATATTTTTTTAAATATTTGAAAAATAAAAATATCTCTATTATTAATTGACTTTGGGTATTTTAAATTTTTAAGTTTTTTAAATAAAAAATCTTTAACTTAATAAATAAATAAAATAATGAGATATTTTGAGTACTTTTTGATATTTTGCTAAGAATTTTTGTATACAAACATATATTACATATATTACATGCAATTTTTGTTATATACCATATTAGCTTAATGCAATTATTTATATAACATATATTAACATATATTATTATATAACAAATTGTATCATTAATTTATTGCTTTATAATTTTTTTGTATCATAAATTATTTGTAATATACCTGCATATTTATTTTATCTTTTATTTTTCTACGTGACAGGTATTTGATTTCCATTTTCATAGTTTATGTGAGGTAAGAGATCCTAAGGGATCTTCTTACACCTTACATAAATAACATTAATAGATCCAAAGAACTGTTAAGAAGACTAGACATTGAGATCCAATGGCCTTTAATTTAGCAAACTCTAGAATTAGACCGAGATCCTCTTTTTAAACATATAAATATGGGAGAAAATCCATAACATTCGGAGGATGTTCATAAAAAATTCATGGAGGAGTATGCAAGGCCAATCATCGAAACTACTAGTACTTGCATCTAGTTGGGTAAGGTTGTAAGGAACTATGAATTGAAAAACATTCATTTTTTATGCTACTTTCTTTTAATAGACTACTTAGTAAAGAATCTCTATCTTTCATTTAGAACTTGTATTCAACAGTCCAGACTCTCACTCTCGAGGTACCCATCGAGGATCAACTGAGGATGTAGTATTTCCTCTACACCCTTAAGAACTAGGCCAAGGCTTGGCGATGTCACTCCCTCTAGGTTCCCTGATGTTCTTTGAGGATGTTTATAACAAATTCAAGGAAAAATTCTATTCCCATCATAAAACATTAATGTTAAGATCAAATATAGGTACTTTCTCTCAAATAGAGGGGGCTTGGAATATGTTCAAAATTTTCCTCACTTAGTGCACTTATCATAGTTACCCTTTGCACTTAATGAATCTATTCTTTTATGATGGATTGACACAGCAATGTCAGTTCATCACCGACAATGCTATTGAAGGTGCTATAGGTGAGAAGACTACCTCATAAATTTATAATCTCTTTGAGATGTTGGGTGCTTCTTACTACACATGCCATTCCCAAAAAAAGAAAAATGTCGAATGAATAGTACTTTGGGACATGGTGTTGACATCTGTCCTTACCAAAGAGAATCAGTAGCTAGACTTGAACTAGTCAGTACGATGGAGGAGTACCAATCGAGACCAAGGTATAATCCCAATTCAAAAACCTATAATATTGGATCAATAAATCATCCTAATTTCTCCTGGAGGTATAACAACTCTCATTTCGTTGAGAGTTCTAATCAAAAGATCCAACACCACTACCAGTAAATTCCTTAGAATCCTCCTAGCAAACCAACTCTTGAGGATAATTTGAATGCTTTCATTCAAGTAAAAAAGGATAATCAATCCATAACTAATAAAAGGATGGACTCTATCAAAAATAGGGTGATTCAAAATGAGAAACTGGCTAAACATTTGCAGAAGAGAGGATGAGAAAAGTTGCCTAATCAAAGGAATAGCTAAACTTAATGACATAGGGACATTGAGTTTACAAAAAATAAAGTCCCCAAGAAGCATCTCACTAAAGACAATAAAATTAGTCCTAGATGGGAGGTAACCCATTATCCTCTTTTGTTTTGCTTTACTTTCATTTCATTTCATAGATTTTTTTATTTGTTATTTTTTTATTCCATTTTTTATTATAATATCTATTTGTAGTTAAATTTATTTAAAAACATTGACTACTTAGATTTAATTTAATTAGCATTAGGTTAATTATAAATTTTAAAACATTTGTCTTTTTATCATAGTTATTTACTATTTAATTAAGTTTTTTTATTAATTAGGTATAATATTATAAAATGGAAGAATATCTCTTATTTAAAAAAGGGGGAGGTCTTGTAATAATCATTCTTAAGAAAGAGTTATGCTTACAATGTCATATATATTGTTTGCTTCGCGGCACTGATGTTTCTATTCAAAATTGGATGGCATTTCAAAGGCTCATACCATAGCATGGTTTTTCCTGTGCCTAGCCTGCGTGTAATTTTTGCCTAGAAATACTAGCCCTTACCCATTTCAAACATATTTTCTCTCATCTTCTTTACAAACCCTAACTTTTCTCTCCACCCAAACACCCAATAACCCTAAAAAATCCCATCTTTTTCTCACCATCTTTTAAATTTCTTTATAAAATCCTATTGCTATCCATTTTCTTTCCATTCCATTGAAAGATATTTGAAAAATATATCAAGAAATCTTCAAATCTTCATCATTTTCAAAGGGATGTTATTCAAGTCTCATCTTCTTGAATAACACTAGTAAGTAACCAAATATATTTAGAATTTAAGTTTTGAAATAATTTCTCTAAGTTTTGTGGATTTTTTCTATAAACTTTTGGAATAAAAAGAGTTCTAAACCCTATTTGGACAAAGTAAAGGTAAGAAAAAATTTGGATTAAATTTTAGTATTGTGTTGTTTGAAGTATCTTGTTTATCTGTGAACCATGGGAAGTTTTGAAATTTCTTTGAGTAAAGATGGTGCCAAAAAGGAGTAGGAGAGATAAAGGAAAATAAATAGAAACCTCAATATAATATAATAGGATAAAATTTACAAATGTTAAGGCAATTTGATAAAGTCGCTAATGTTTGAGATAAATACAATATTGTTGATTTTTTGGGTTGAGATATCAATGGTTTTATTTTGGATGAAATCTTTGTGACTCATTGGCCCATTTTTATGAATTTTTGAATCTATATTTGCAAAAAATTCATAGGGTTGGGCAACATAATATTCAGGGGTTAAAAAGTGTTTTCCAACTAAGAGCAATAATGGCTTGGGTTATTCTAATGTTGTGGAATTCAATACAAGTAATTCCATGTTTAAGTAAAATATGGCATTTTGATAAATTGTTTTGATGCCTCAATTTAGATTTTTCATCCCACCATTTGGATGAAATGGAGTGGGACCATTGGGAGGAAGTTCACATTGTCTTGTAGCCATGTCGAAAAACAAGCATAAATCTCAAAAGGATAAAAATACCCAATGATTGAAATTTTCCAAAAATAAATTGTAGAGTCAAAATCATTGGAACATGTTGGGAAGAAATTGCATAAACAACCTCAAAAAAGGTGGTTGTTTGGGAAGAAAGTGAAAAAAATTGGGGAATTCAAGTTTTATTGATTTATGCTCAAATATAACGTTTTGTTTTGTGAGAATTGATGCTAGAAAAAATATTAAAAATCTATTATAAGAAAATTAGGGAAAAAATGAGTGATTTAGATCGATTTTTGAGTGATAAATGAATAAAAGGCTGCGTAGGGGGTTAGGGCTCATGGGAAGGGGAGGAAAAAGAAGAGTATATAAATTGAATTTGTTCAATCGATTAACATCCAAACTTTGATCGATTTAGTTCGTACTCAATCGATCAGCATTCATAATGTATAAAAAAATGCAGAAACTCCCTCTAAATCCTATTTCTACTCAAATTTTTCACATAAACACTCAATAAAAATATTCAAACAAAGAGTTAATAAAAATACCAATTTTTTAAAATGAAGATAGTTGATTTATTTAAACATAAACTTCACTCAAATAATCAATTTTGAGATAAAAATAATTCTTTAAAAAAATAGAATTATTCATAGTATGCATATGTATTCTAATAAAGCACACATACATTTTTCAATACATATGGTGACATATTGTCAATCGCTCAAGGTGAGATAAATATTGAAACTACAACATGTCAATTTGTTCATTTATAATTAGTTATAAAAGAGTTAAAGAATTGAGTATCACCTATTATGCAAAATATTTATTTGAATTCATACTTGCATACAATACAATTTTTCTTACTAAGAGAGAGCTCTAAATAACTTTTTCTTTTGAATTGCCTCTCATTATTTATGATCGTTATTTATATGAGGGATCGATTAATTATTTTTCTTTTTGTATAACCGTTTATGCCTCTATCTTTTTATGCATCCAATTTTTTTTATATATAATTAGTTATTTCCTTTATCATATTATTTTTCTTTTGCAAAAGAAATATGCCCGAGCCAATATATCTAGTGTGATGGCTTTCACACTAGTTGTGAGATAACCTTCTCTATTCATTATAGTATCTTTAACACATCGTAATAGGTAGCCCTCTCAAAACTAGGTGTGTCTCTATAGCAGCATTTTATACATTGAAAGACAACGTTCAACCATAATTTTATAGTCAAGGTTATCTCAAGCCTTAAAATCTCACATAATTAATTATAAACTTCAAGAATGATATACTTATAATTCCAGTGAGTGTGTGAGTGATTTCTTGTTAAACATTGATCACCAGATACATGCAAGAATATAAATGCCCACAACAAGATACTCAATTGTATAATGAATAATTAATCAAAGTAAATCAAATTATGCAAGATATTTATTTTCTTGATTCAAAATAATATTTGAAGTTTATTTTAATGTTAGAACAATTCTAATCCCTTCATTTTTTGAATTTTTGATTTTTTTAATAACTAATTTTAAATAAACTAAAACAAAACCAAGAATCAAACTACTTGATTAAAAATTGAAAATAATTAAACTAATCAAATTAGCATGCTTATCTAGGATCAAGCAAGCACACAATAAAAATTCCTAGGTAAGGGAGAGATACAGCCAATTGATCGAAAAATACAATCTTTCCTAAGCCTAATTTTCTTGAATTTTGGTTTTGTAATATCTTTGGGTTTGGATTCAATTGATTTAATTATTTTTGAATTGATCTTAGTTTTCTCCTTATTTATTTTTGCATTCAATTGGAGATTCAGTATACATGTATGGATGATGAAAATTAATGCTATAATATCTAACATGAAGAAATTGTTAAAATAAGGCTATTTCACAAGAAATCTACATTATGGTCTAATATGACCTCTCCTACCATAGTTATGACAAATAGGCATAAATTTAATATCTTTTTCAATCACACATGCAACTATTCTTTGATTATAATGAAAAATATTAGAAGTAGGATTAGAAGGTTGTACCAATTCAACTCTTGATGTTGAAGGTGTATCATGTGAGGAAGACATATCTACGAGATTTGAAAATTTAGTTGATTTTGAAGAAGATAGCATAGTATGCTCATCTACATCCTATCCCTCTCTTTTCTCCATTTGGTTTTCAATAATCAAGAGCGTTTTTCAACCTAAGCTCCAATTGATAGCCTTTTTAAAGCTTTCTTGGATTGTTCAACTTCCTCTACCAATTTTTGTTTCTCCTATTCTAAAATTGCAAGATTTGAATTAGAAACATTAGAACATTTAGACTGATCAAGATTATCTTTTTCTAGGACCGATGAATTTATTTCATAAGATTTTTATGATTCATTGAGTTTATTTACTTCTACAAGTAACTTATCTTTATCTACTTTCCATATTATGAACTCTCTGAACACTACATTAATACTAATGAAATTAAAATATTTATTTAAGAATTTAGAGTCACTTTCCTCATTATCTGAATTAATATCAAACTTACTAAAGTGTCTACTAGTTTTATAGAAAATGCTAGAAATTTGGTGTCACTATTTTCTAATTCAACGGGATTGTCATTGTCACTTTTAGAGTAAGTGTAGCGTTGAAAGCTCTTCCAATGTTGTTCTTCTTATTTGCACGATTAGCTACAAAGTAACCAAAACTAATGCATTCAAAGCATTAAAATCTAGTGGGTTTAGGGTTCATACCATCAGAAATAAAAAATTTGAAGTCTTTCATATTATGATCGTTTTGGCATCTTGCTTGTCCATTATTTTGAGGATTATTTTTGTTAAAGATTATGTTTAGTCTTTTACTCAAGAGTACTAGTTCTTCATCTTCGTTATCACCTTCTTCAATCATAAAAGTTTTGAAAGAAACACCTTTAATATTTGTGGGAGGACTAAAACTCATCTCAAAAGTGAGAGTTAAAAACATATCCCCTCAGTGACTTTTGAATGGAAGTTGGTAAGAATTTTTCAATTTTGTCTCCAAGATTAGTAGAAAAATTAATAATATTACTTAATTTAACATAAAATGTAGAAAAGGTTCCATCCATTTTTATCCTAAGATTTTCAAATTAACTTCCAAGCATATGAAGTTTAGTTTTTTAAACTTTTCTGATTTCCTCATGGGAACCTCTAAAATATCCCAAGCATGCTTAGTAGTATCAACACAAAATATATGAAGAAACTCATTAGTAGACACATCACTAAAGATAGCATTAATACCCTTTGATTCCAGTTACTACCAGTTTTATCTTCACTCGTCCAATCTTTTCTAGGTTGAGGAGTGACTACATCATCTTTCATAACTGTAGGTGGTTCCCAACCATAAAGTAGAGTTCTAGACACTCTTATCTGTAGACCATGGATCATTCTTGAAACACGTAGAGAGAATATTGTGCAATCAAAAACTGAGGATAGCGTGCGCATTTCTGGAATTTTTTATTTCAATTTATGAGTGACACGTGTCGCATGTCAGCATATGATTGGGTGTAAGAAATAATGAGACACGTGGCAGCCTTTCATTCTCTATGAAAAGAGGGCGCACAAGGACCACGCCGTAGGGGAGAAATACTTTACAGACACGTGAGGGACAGAGAAGATGCTAGAAACGCGCACCGTTTCTATGTTTTTGTTTTAACCAACACATGCCACGTGTAAGCTCCTAATTTGCTGCAAGAATATTCGAGACACATGGCATTGTCTGATTCGTTGGAATGACAGGGCGCATGATGTTTCTCTGGATCGCCTCACACGGGACCATTTCTTTTGGGAGACACGTGGGTCCCACCCTACATGATGGCTTGCGCGGCATGTGGGCCCCACCCTACATGCTGGCTTGCGCGGCATGTGGGCCCCACTCAACACTCCGTGCAACGTGTAATCCAAAAAACCGGGTCCAATCACTTTTTTCAACGTGCATCTTACGCATTGATCCTCACCGTTGATATTTTGATTTGAGGGTGGGTGACATGCGTGGAAAATAGTTGTGCTTGGTCCTCCATTTTTTGCGCAGAAAAGAAATATTCTTTAATTGCATTTTAGCCCTCCAATTTAATTTAAATTAACTTTTAAACTTTTGTTAATTGCAATTAAGTGCTCCTTTAATATAAATTATATTTTTAGACTTTATTATTTGCAATTAAGTCCTTTTTCGATTCATGTTCTTTAATTTTCTTAAAAATATATTCCTTAAAAAATAAACAGAAAATATTAATTTAATTAATTAAAATTAACTAAAAATAACAAGAACATAGCAATTATAATTAATAAAATGGGCAAAATAACTATATAATATACAGTTATCACTTGTATAATTTGGGATACTCCAACCATTTCAAACTTAACTTTTCTACCAATAAGTTACTAGTAAAATTGGTACAGCTCGCACTATCAATAATTAATGCGCAAACTTTATCCTTCACATGGAATCTTGTGTGGAAAATATGATCATGGTGCTTGTCATCTTCTTCATCAGTAGGAGGTATATTCAGGACTCTCCTTGTGACAAGTGAATCATTATGCACAGGTTCTTCCACTTCAACATTAGAACCATCTTTCACTAGTGCTATCTCTTCGTCACATAAACTGGCACTTTTGATTTTTCCATTTGTCTATACAACCATAATCTTTTTGTCCTGTTTACAACATTCTCTCTCTTCCATTATGGAATACACTTCTTCTTCCTCAAACTCATGTTTTCTATGTCTTCTTTTAGGTAATTTAGAATCGAAAAAGGATTCTAAATCATCCAACCTTGCATTTAGCTTCTTAAATTGGTCACTAAAAGTCTTAAAGAGGACTTTTAAGTATACCTCTTGTGGTTTTCTTCTTTCCTTACTCATGTTTTCAAACTATATAAAAAAATGAGATAACTCACACTCTCTATCGTGTTTGCTCTCAAATTAGATTGTTATCACTCATTTTTTTATCATTTTGGCCTCTATTTTTGTACTCTTTCGACCTCTTTTTTTCACTATTTTGGCCTCTCTTTTTTTACATTATTTTTGCTCTTTTTTTTGTCTACCACTCAAAGCTTATGCCAACCCTCTTTGTGTTCTTAACAAAATCATAGAATCCAATTAATCTCAAGAAGTAAATGTTTTGTTGGTGATAATCTCAAAATTCAGAATTCTAAAAAATTAATAGCAAAGTGTCATAAGGAAAGTCCAAAAAGGACTCTAAATAAAATACTCTTGACCCAAAGAGGACTCTAAAGAAAGACTATTAACCAAAGAGGACTCTAAAGAAAAACTATTGACCAAAGAGGACTCTAAAGGAAGATTTTGACCAAAGAGGACTATAAAGAAAAACTCTTGACCAAATAGGACTCTAAAGAAAGAAACTTGATCAAAAAGGACTTTAAAGAAAGACACTTGATCAACTATGATTCCTTTTTTTTAATCAAACTTGGGCAGCAAGAACAAAATAAAGAAAAACCAATTTCAATAAGAACAAGAAAACTTAGCAAGAAAACAAGAATTAGATTCTAGAACAATCTACTACTATGTTCTCCTTTTCTCTTTCTTTTTTTTCCTTTATTTTTTTCTTTTTACTCTTCTGCTACTGTTGTGAATAGAAAATTTACAAAAACATTTGCAACCCTAATGAACAAGAACCGAAAATAACGCAAAAAGTTGTGACAAATATTTATCCCCTTGGTAAGTGGTCTAAACGATGGAATTTGGGGTCAAAAAATGGTATGAAACATAGGCAATGGATAAATTGGTTATAGGAATTGAATTTAGATTCAGTTTTATATATTAAAATAGTTGTTTCATTACCCGAGTAAAATGTTATGGCCGTTTAAAGTTGTAACTCTGTTTTATCAATTTTTTTTGTTTGAAACTGAACAATAACCCTCTTCTTTACTTTTTCTTTTTTGTTCTTTTTGAAGAAAAAAGTTCGGTTGAACACAGAAATAAAGAATCGAGAAAAAGATACGAAGAATTCAAAGAAATCTATGAAACAAAATCCAAATATGAAAACAACGACAATGAAATTGAAAGAAAACACAAGACTAAAAAGGATGAAATTTCTTCTTCTTCTTCTTCTTCTTCTATGATTTGTGACTAAAAAAATGCAGAAAAAAAATCAAAGGACAAATTAATTTTTTGAAATATAAAATTTAAAACAAAGATAGATGAAGATAGATAACCTATTTTCAGCAACCAAGGCTCTGATACCAAATGATGCGGACCCTTTAGGCAAACAACCTAGGAACCCACGAACTCAAAGGAATAGAAACAATTGATTTGCTAAGAACGTGTTGAAGATGATCAAATTATATTCCTAAGGGAAAAAAGTCCTTAAAACCCAAACCTTGAGATGCCACAAAAGAAGATCACTCCCTTTGATAAGTTGGATTCAAGTATTCAATCAAGAACACAAGAAGGCAAAGCAAGAAGCTTTCTAAAATTTTCTTTTCATTCATGAATATTCGTTCTTGCCTCCAAATTACATAGCTCTTCTTATTTATAAGCAAGAAACACTAAAAGAAAAAACCCTAGATGGAAGGACCTAATGGGCCTATTATTTAGTTATGGATTGGGCCTAATCCAATCTTAAAAAAATAAAATACTAAAATACTTAAAATAAAAAGCCTACAATTAACTAAAACAAAAAATGTTAAACATAAAAGCCCATAATTAGCTAAAACAAAAAATGTTACTTCCGAAATCAACTTTTGATCCCAACTTGATCTTCCAAATCTATCCCTTGCATAAAAAGGTAATAGACCATCCTTGGTGAAGCTTTAGAATCTTCGAATTTAGTTTTTGATTCTTCTAGCACAACCTCTTTGTATTGCACTTCCATGATCAAGCCTTGCAAAGCTTCCTTCATCCTCTTTGTCTTTGCCCTAGTCATTGGACCACCAATTCCTTGCAAAGGATCTTGAGAATATTTGGGAACATCATTTGAATTAGATTGAAACGTATCTATTTTGACTGTGTATTCCTTGAGCATATGTATGACTAATTTTTTGTATTTTATTTGAAATGAACTTTTTCTTATGCACATGCTATATCCCTATGAAGTTGTATGAAAATTTTGAGGAGTTTGTGTGGATTTCATGCTTTGATGATTTGTATGTCTCTAAAAAGCTCTAGAATCCACTTCAGTGTCTCTTGAGACGAAATCTTAGGTGCTTCTTAGATATAGAGAGGACTTAGGCTTTCTTTGGATTGTTTGAACCTTTTAAGCAACGATTGATTATTTATGTTCTCTCTTTACCTCTCTTTAAGCCTTTATTTTAATCCTATTTTCTTTGCACCTATTTATTAACCTTGCCCAAATTTAATCATACTTACCTTGTAAACCCTTTGTTGAGCATATATGTTCTGGGAATGTCTGTTTTACACTCTTGGTTTCAATTAAAATAAAAAAAAGAATGAAAAGAATGATGATGTAAAACAATAATTAATAAAAAGGGGGAAGTGAGGAGGGTGAATTTTTTATTGAATTTGAGGTATGGTTCTCACAACAACTATGTTTGTGAATGAATTTTGAGAAGTGAAGAGAAAAGAACCCATATTTGAAGGTAATATATTTATGGACATGAACTCATCGATTTTTTTTTGGATTTCCAAAGTAGAGTCATCAATGCACTTTATACTTAATATTTGTTTGTTTTATTTAATAAATTGTATTTTGGGGTTAAAATATTAAAATATAAACATTTTAGTGAAAAAGGGTGAAAATATATTTTTAAAATGTTTTTATGAATTTTTAATGTAGAAAAATTAGAAGATGCCATGTGGATGTCATTAAGCAAGTGGGCTGATCAAGCATGCCATGTGGATGACATATATATGGAGAGGCCAATCGAAGCACACCACATGTATCAAGTGATGTAGGGCCTTGCCACATGTTGGCATAGTGTTCATTTTGAGTATCACCACTCAATCAATAGGCTTTCCATTCGTCATCACATGATTCGTCCATTATTTCCATTAAGGAGACAGGAAATCCATATCTAAGAATCACATCGTGCCATATGGCACTAACTCAACTACACTAACCACGACCAGCCCATCCATGCCATGCATCTCGTGTTAATTCCCTTAGTAAATCTTTCATGCCACGGGTCACATTTCTATTGGCCAACACTGTTAATTTTCCTTTTTTTATCTCAACCCTTGATTTGAAGCTGATCTGACAGTTTAGATTGCACCTGAACTTAACTTAGCCCCTTAATTTCTCCAAAAACCCTAAAGAGCCAAAAATTATCAATTTTTATCAGTTTTGGTGCCATGAAGAGAGAAAAATACAAAAAAAATTCAAAATAAGATACAATTTTGGTGGAGATTCAAGAGGAAATTGGTGCTACAATTCAAGAGATTGATTGTATTTATTCTTCTTCTCCTTTCTTTATCAATTTTTATGTCTTTCTTTATGAAAAATATGAGTTTTATGACAAAAATTATGTCTAGTTAAATTATTAATCTAGGGTCTTATGAACCCAATTCTTTACATATTATGATCAAATATTTTACCCCAATTATGATTTCAATTTAATTATATTATTTAATTTAATTTTTATGTTATTAGTTGTTTGGCCAATAATTAATTTATAGAGGCAATTAAATAGATTTGAGAGATTTTATTTAATTGTTTGTCTTGATAAAATAACATGTATAGTTTCTAGCCAGAAATGTATGATTCTTGTGTATGTGATCCATTATTGATGAACTTAATAGATAGTATGATATTTAATTGACATGAGAGTATGATTATATTAATTAATATATGGTGTGTAGTTTACTTGATAGCGGAAAACATGTTATATTAGATTCAATTGATTGATAATTATATTAGTGGATTTTAGTGATTCATTTGTTTAGAAAATTAGGGAAATAAATATTCCAATATATTTTTTCATGTCCTTTTAGCTACCAATTCTGAGTTAACTAATTACTACTACTTATTGTTAGTTCTTTTAATTTTTCTTTTTTAAAACATAAAAACACAAAAAATTTGATTTTTACTTTTTGGTTTTAAAAATTAGTTTCTAATAACATATTTTCCATAGGAACAATCTTTTCTTATTATTATATTACTTGTTTTAATACATATACTTGTATATTTATTGTACACAATTTGTATCGATCAAATTTTTTGTGTAGTTATTGGAAATTAACAAAGTTAGAAATTAATTTTTATTTTATTTTATTTTAGTTTTTTTTCTTTATTTATTTTTTCTAATTTTAATTTTAATTTATTTAGTTATTTATTTTTAATTTTTACATCTCTTTTAGTGTTATAAGAAACACATTTGAGTCTATTGCATGAGCAAAGTCTGTAAGGGAGAAAGTTTCCTCTAGATCCAAAAATCAAGTGTACTTTGATCAATAAGAAAACAACAAGTTGTCACTCATGTGGAAAAAATGGCTAATCCATTAGCAATAAATAATAATGAACTAAATTTGAATACCCATATTTCTTTACTAGCTAATAGGGACAGATCTATAAATGAATATACATAACCTATTTTAGAAAGGTTGAATCCAAGTATTACATGGACAAACATTCAAGCGAAGCAATTTAAACTAAAGCCAATGATGTTTCAAATGTTTCAAATATTTCAAACAATGGAAAAATTTAGCGGATTACCAATAGAGGATCTTCATCTACATCTCATATTGTTTATTAAAGTTAGAAATTCATTCAAATTTAGTGGTGTGACTAGGGAGGTGTTCAGGCTTAGACTTTTCCTTTACTCTTTACGAGACTATGATTGGGCTTAGTAAAACTCTTTGCCACTTGATTCCAATAGAACTTGGAATGATTTAACGGAGAAATTCTTAATGAAATACTTCCCACTAACAAAGAATGTCAAGCTTAAGAATGACATTACCTCCTACCAACAATATGAAGAGGAATTTTTATATGAAGCATGGGAAAGACTCAAAGAATTTTTAACAAGTTTCCTCACCATGGTATACCTTATTGGATCCAAATGGAGATTTTCTACAATGATTTCAATGCTAAAATAAGAAGCAATGTTGATGTATCCACTAAAAGAGCTTTGCTATCCAAATCTTACAATCAAGCTTATGATTTACCTGAGAAAATGACAAGCAATAATTATCAATGGCCAATAGACAGAATGGCAACCACAAGAAGAGTAGCAAGATTGCATGATATAAATGATATTGTAATACTTATAACTTAAATGTCATCTTTGGTGAATCTTTTTAAGGCACAAAACTTGCTTGTAAGTATAAACCAGATCCAAGCTTCAAAGATGTCCTGTGTCATTTATGGGGGGAGCTCATTTGTTTGATAATTTTCCAAATAATCCTGAATCAGGTTGATATGTGGGTAATATGAACCAAAAGAATAATCCTTACTCAAACACATATAACCTAGGATGGAGACAACATCCAAATTTCTTTTAGGGTAATAACAATAATCATGGTAGTAATTAATTCAACCATCAATCGTTTATACCTCCTGGTTTTCAATAGCCACAATAATCACAAGCCCAAGAGAAACCACTTACTGAGGACAATACAAATACTTTAATGGGGATGAAGAAAGAGGCTTCAATTCAGAATTTAGAAACATAAATGAGGAAACTTTCCTATGTTATAAGTCAAAATCCTCAAGCTAACCTTCCAAGTGACACACTTATAAACCTAAGAAGAGAAGGTAAGGAGCATGGTAAAGCCACAACCTTGAGGAGTGGTAAAACTTTATAGCGGGATTAGAAGAAACAGGAAGCTAAAAAGGATGAGGAGAAACAAGAAATTAAAAGGATGAGGAGAAACTAGTGGATAAAGAGAGCAATGAAAAGGAAATAATTCAACCAAAGAAAAACAACCTCTACAAACCCACTATACCTTTCCCTTTAAGATGCAAAAGCAAAAGTTAGATACGCAATTTTCAAAATTTCTTGATGTCTTCAAGAAGATGTATATAAACATACCATTTGTAGATGCACTCAATCAAATTCTATCTTATGCTAAATTCATGAAGGATACACTATCGAAGAAAAGGAGGCTTGGAGATTATGAAACAATTACCCTAATGGAAGGTTGTGGTGCCATCCTTGATAGAAAAATGCCATAAAAATTAAAATATCTAGATAGTTTTGACATCCCTTGCATTATTGGGAACATCCATTTTGGCAAGGCATTGTTTTATTTGGGTTCGAGCATTAACCTCATGCCATTATCAATTTTAAAGAGATTACGAGTTGGTAATTCCAAAACCACTTTAGTAACATTACAAATGGAAAATAGGTCAATTAAAATACCATAGGCAGTGGTAGTAAATATGCTTACAAAAATAGAAAAATTCATCTTTTTGACATATTTCATTGTACTAGAAATGGAGGAGGACCGTGACATTCCTATCATACTTGGTCATCCATTCTTAGAAACTGGAAGAACACTTATTTATGTACAAAAATGTGAGCTTATAATAAGAGTGCAAGATGAACAAGTAACATTTAATGTGTTCAAAGCAATCAAATTTTATGATGCTGATAATGCTAGTGCTTGCTTTCGAATAGATGGTATGGATGAGCTAACCACTTATGTGCTTTATGACATATACTCTAGTGGTACTTTAGAGTATGTACTTATTAATTTTATGAACACACATGCTAATGAATACCATGACACTCACATAGGCGCACACATTCATACTGATGGCTTAACCAACCTTGTTTAATCGCCCCCATTTAAAACTCTAACATATGATGCTATGAACAATAACATAAAATCACCAGAAAATAATTGAACCTATTTTAACATTGAAAGTATGAAATCAAAGATTAATATTTTGAGTTGTTTGAACTCTTTGGAAGGCACGCCTCTCATGTGTGTATCAAATGCGTTTGTGGAATGTCTTGAGATAAGCTTAAGGCTTTAACCATCTATTGAGGAGCCACCTAAATTAAAGCTTAAACCTTTACCATTTCATCTTTGTTATGAATTATTGGGTGATAATAAGAAACTTCCAATCATAATCTATGTTAATCTAAGTATGGAGCAAGTAGAAGCACTATTGAAGGTGCTAAGGAAATTTAAAAGAGCTATAGGTTGATCTATTGTCAACATAAAAAGCATAAACCCATCTATATGCATGCATAAAATCTTGCTAGCTAGAGGATGAAGCTAAACCCACTAGGAGTACACAAGGCCACTTAAATCCCATTTTGAAAGAGGTGGTGAAGAACGGAATTGTCAAGTGGCAAGACATGGGCATCGTTTACCCAATATCAGATAATGAATGGGTAAGCCCAGTTCAATGGGTACCAAAGAAAGGAGGAATCACTATGGTGAAAAATGAGTCAAATGATTTAATACCTACTACAACTGTCACGGGATGGAGAGTACGTATGGATTTTCACAAAGTGAATAAAACTACAAGCAAGGACCATATACCTCTCCCATTCATGGATCAAATGCTTGATAGATTACTTGGGCATTCTTTCTTTTTCCTTCAAGATGGATACTCTAGTTATAACCAAATCAATGTGGCACTTGAAGACCAATAAAAGACCACCTTCACATCTCCTTATGGAACTTTACTTTTAGGAGAATGCTGTTTAGATTATGCAATGCACCTGTGAAATTTCATTACTGCATTATGGATATTTTCTCAGACATGGTGGAGAAACATTTATAAATATTCATGGACGATTTTTTGATCTTTGGAAACACATCTACACTATCTCTCCTTAATGTTACAAAGATGTGAAGAAACAAATTTAGTTTTAAATTGATAAAAGTTTCATTTCATGGTACATGAAGGTATAATCTTAGGCCTTAAAATCTTAACTAATGGCATTGAAGGGATAAATCTAAGATAGAAGTGATTAAGAAACTACCATTACTTACCAATGTACGAGTAGTAAGGAATTTTCTTGGGAATGAGGAATTTTACCGTAGATTCATAAAAGATTTTTCCCAAATCTCCAAACCCTTGTGCAATCTTTTAAAAGAAGACATGCCTTTCAAATTTGATGATAAATGCTTAATGGCATTCCAGGTGCTTAAAGAGAAACTAGTGTCATCACTAGTTATACTCACACCAAATTAAAGAAAGCTCTTTGAGTTGATGTGTGATGCAAGTGATTTTGCTATTGGAGGTGTTCTTGGACAAAGAAGAGACAAAATATTTGGTGCCATATATTATGCAAGCAAGAAACTGAATGAGGCTCTAATGAATGACGCTACTATAGAGAAAGAGCTCATTTCCATTGTGTTCGCCTTTGAGAAATTCAATTCTTATTTGGTAGGAACCAAAGTGATTGTCTATATGGATCATTCTGCAATAAATTACATCATTACAAAGAAGGATGCCAAATCAAGATTGATAAAATGGGTTTTTCTTCTACAAGAATTTGACTAAGAAATCCATGATAAAAAAAGGAACAAAGAATTAGGTAGAAGTCCATCTGTCTAGACTGGAAAGGGAATAAAAAATGGATGACAATAAAGAGATTGGGGAATCCTTTCCAGTTGAGAAACTCTTTTCAATAGCTCAAATAGAAATCCCATGGTATGTAAGCATTACAAATTTCCTAGCTACCAACATTCTTCCATCATACCTCACATTACAAAAAAGAAGAAATTATTCCATGATATTAAATAGTATTTTTGGGATGAATCTTCCCTCTATAAAGAATGCGGTGATGGTACTTTGAGGTGTGTCCCTTATAATGTAGTTGGAAGTATTCTTTACCATTGCCACAACTCAGACTATAGAGGTCACCTTAGAAGCACACAAATAGTAACGAAGATACTTTAATATAGCTATTTTTAGCCCATACTATTTAAAGATAATTACATTTATGTAAATACGTGTAACAGATGTCAAAGGATAGGTAATATTTCAAAAATAGATGAGATGCCTTTAACTAATATACTTCAAGTGGAACTGTTTAATATTTGGGGCATTGACTTTATGGGACCATTCCCTTCATCCATTTGTAACCAATATATACTTGTATGAGTGGATTACATGTCAAAGTGGGTAGAAACCATAGCCAACAAAAAATGTGAGGTCAAAGTTTGCATGAAATTTCTAAAGAAAAATATTTTCACTAGGCGTGGAACTCCTAGGATCATTATTAGTGATGTAGGTAGCCACTTTTACAATAAAGAATTTAAGTCCTTACTATCTAATTATGATATTAATCATAAAGTATCTCACCTCTACCATTTCCAAACAAGTAGGCAAGTGGAGGTATCCAATAGAAAAGTGAAAAGAATTTTGGAGAAAACTGTGAACATTTCCAAGAAGGATTGGTCATCTACCACTAGAATTAGAACACAAAGCATATTGGGCATTGATACAGTTGAATATGTCCATAGATACTACTATTGAGAAAAAAATGTTGTAAATAAATGAATTAGATTAAATACGATGAAATTCTTATGAGAATACCAAGCTTTACAAAGAAAAGCCAAAATGATGGCATGCCAAGAAAACTATGCACTATATCTTTGAACCGGGATAGAAAGTGTTACTGTATAACTCAAGATTCAAATCATTTTCGACCAAACTAAAGAGTTTATAGTCAAGTCCATTCATCATTACTAAGGTAACCAACCATGGAGCCATTGAATTAGAAAATAAAAATAAAGAGTGGTTTATAGTTAAAAGACACAGAGTGAAGCACTATCATGAAGACCAATTATCAAATGAAACATATATGATAAACTTGGTGGATGCACCTTAAGATTTGATATAACTTTATAGTCAAGGGCACTAAACGTGACACTGGTTGGAGACCAATGACACAATAAGACTGAGCAGTTTCAATGACAAATGTGGTGTGTTAGGACTAATGGAGTTTTCTTTCCTTTTACTTTTCATATTTATATGTGCATTTTGGGAACCATATGCAATTTAACTTTGGGAGAGGGAACTTTATTCTCTATTTTAGTAATTAGTATGTATTTTCAAGTTTTAGGAAATGTTTTTTATTTTTATATGATTTTAATCACGATTTTGATAGAAATTGATAAATATATGGAAACTAAATGCATGCATACTTCATATGAAATATATAAACTCAATGGTAAAAATTGGTTGTCATGATTATGATAAGGAATGTAACATGTATGTTAAGATACTTACATTAATTATGTGATATGTTTGCTAGTTTTAATTGAATTGATTCAAATGTTTATGTACATGTTCATAATTGATTTTTGATGTTCTTATTGATAGAAAATTTGTAGTAAGTTATGCGAGCTGATGAGATCTACCATGTTTTATAATCTATATGATCATCCCTTGAGACAAAATTCTAAATATTATTTAGCTAAAGAAATGATTTAGGCTTTATTTAGATTGATTGAGCCTTTGAAGCTAACCATTGTTAATATCGGTAGTCACCTAATTGAGCCTAACAAAAAAATCTTTCATATCTTTAAGCCATATTTTGTGCCTAACCAAAAGGATGACTTTTACTCTTGCACCTTTACCTTATATGAAAAGGAAAAATATGCTATCATGTGTTATACTATAGAATGAGGTGAAATAAAATGCACCCTATGAAGAAAAATTTATAACACAATTATCCCTCTAAAAGAATATGTTTGGGGTCTTTTGAAGTTACAAAATAAAAAGATGTGGAATAAAAGAATATGAAAAGAATTAGAAGATAGGATGCATTAAAATATCAAGTAAAAGTTGTAATTAAAAAGTGAATAATGAATAAAAATAAAGCTAAGCCTTGCATTACAAGTATGAAAAGCCCTTATTGATCTTATTTATATCAATGGAGAGGGATGTGAAAAATAGACTTATGAGATTTGTTAAAAGATTGAATTGATTAGCATGCTCACATATGTTAATTTTATGAGTTCATTGGATGATATCATATGCAACACACACACAAATTAATTCATTAAAAACCTTGTATATCATTTTATTGATGGAATGTTGATTGATGAATATGTGAACCTTTTTGTCATAGAATTGTACAACTTTTGAGAGAAATATTTTTTGCTAAATATGCATGTATTAATAGACACACATTTACAAATATACTGCCCATGTCATTTTATCTGGTTAGACTTAGCTTTACTTGAGGATAAGCAAACGGTTAAGTTTAGGGATATGATGACACTATGCAAGTAGAGTCATCAAGGCATTTTTCTTCTTAATATGTGTTTGTTTTATTCAATAAGTAGTATTCTTGGGGTTAAAAATATTAATATATGAATTTTTTAGTGAAAAAAGGTGAAAATATATTTTTAAAGAAGTTTTTTGAGGCTTTTTTTAGAGTTTTTATGAATTTTTTAATGTAGGACCAATCAGAAGATGCCACACAAGTAAGGGAGCTAACCAGGCACGCCATGTGGATGCAATGTAAGCGAAGAAGGCCAATCAAAGCACGCCGTGTGTATAGGTTGATGTAGGACCATGCCATGTGTTGGCACTGCGTTCGTTCTAATTATCATCGTGCAGTCAACGTGCTTGCTAGATGTCATCATGCTATTCATACATTCTTTCCACCTATGCCTCGTGTTGCACATTGATTCACCCAATGACTCTTTGTGCCACATGTTTCATTCCTATTGGTCAGCATTGTTAAATTTTCCTTTTTCATCTCTTCCCTTAATCTGAAGCTAATATGACGATCCAAATTTCACATGAACTTAATTTAACCCCCTAAGTTCCCTATAACCCTAAGGAGCCAAAAATTATCAATTCTTATGAGTTTTTGGTGCCAAAAGGAGAGATAAATAAATAAAATTTTAAAAGGAGACAATTTTAGTGGATATTTAAGAGGAGGTTGGTGCTACAATTCAAGAAATTGATTGTATTTATTCTTCTTCTCTCTTCATTATCAATTTTTATATCCTTTTCTTTATGCAAAATATAAGCTTTATGAACAAAATTCTGTCTAGCTATTTTATTGATCTAGGAGTCTTAATTATATTATTTAATCTAATTTTTATGCTATTGATTATTTGGTCAATAATTGATCTATTGAGGCAATTAAATAGATTTGAGAGAATTATTTAATTGTTTGTCTTGATTAAATAACATGCATAGTTTCCAAGTAAATATGTATGATTCTTGTATATGTTATTCATAATTGATGAACTTAATAAATAGTATGCAATTTAATTGACATGAGAGTGTGATTAGTTTAATTATTATATGATGTATAGTTTACTTGAAAGAAAAGTACATGCTAGGTTAGATTCAAATGATCATGTAATTGATTGATAATTATATTAGAGATTTTAGTGATTCATATGTTTAGAAAATTGAAGGATTAAGCATTCCTAGATATTTTTACATATATCTTCTTAGCAATCAATTCTGAATTAATTAATTAATGCAATTTATTTTTAGTTTTTTTAATTTTTCTTTCTTAAAACATAAAAACACAAAAAAAATTGATTTTTACGTTATAGTTTAAAAATTAGTTTCTAATAACATAATGTCCGTGAGAATGATATTTTCTTATCATTATATTACTTGTTACGATATGCATACTTGCGTATTTATTGCACACAATTCATGCCAAAAAACATAGCATCTAATCAAAAAATTTAGTCATAGTCTTCCATGAATGCATCTTGGATTGATGGTCATGTGGATATGTATTTACATTGAGTGTATTGGTTAATCTATAAGAACCCACTAGTTCCTTAAACATAGTTTACTTCCCTCTTTCTATATTCTTGGTTTTACATCCAATTATTTGTCCTATTTTTTAGTTTATGCTTTGAAGTGTGTTATTGTGATTCTTGGCATCACATTGTATGAACCATGCATAAATGAGACTTTTAGTATGATTTGTTGCAAGCATTATATGCAATCTCTTGTTTCATATATCTTTATATATATTTATATGCTTCCTTGTTGTACTAAGTTATTGCATGTTTCTCACTTATAGTTGATAGCCTACTATTTGCTATTGGAATGCATGACACGTGTTTTCTTTGATAGATTGAGATGCCTTTCCGTATGTGTGTGCATAATTTTGGGTGAGGTTGTAGGATTGAATATACCCAAATGTTTTTGGGGAAAGATGGTCGAATCACTAAAAGTGTATCAACTTGAAAAGTAGTTAGATTTCTAGTTAACTTCTTCTTAGGGATTCCCCAACACATTTATGTGGCATTAATGTTTGGAGTAAGATAGTTGAGGCACCAGAAGTGTGTCAACTTAGAAGATAGTTGAACTCTTAATCAACTTCTTATAGATAAACTGACACATCTAAGTGGTATTAGTGCTCGATTGCACGTCCTACCAATATATTATATGCACATTACGAAGTCTCTTATGCCCTCTTAAATATATACTAAGATCATAAGCAAAAATACTTATCCTAAGTGCTCCATTTATTATTTACAAGAAATTCAATTTACAAAATAATTGAAAATATCCTAACAACATATATTGAAATATAGTTGACTAAGGTTATTTATTTTATTAAGCCTTACAACAATAAAACAATGAAAATTGTAAAAACAAAACTAATAAAGTAACCACTTTCTGATCTTAGGCATTGCTAATATATTTTGAGGTATTGTGCATTCTACACTACTGGGACCTTAAAGCCTCCCAACTTTTTTAGGCGATATATGCCTTTTTCAAGAAGATGCTTTATTTGGTAAGGACATCCCAGTTAGGACCAAGGGTCCTTACCCCTCTTTCTTCAATTGATTATGTTCGTTTAAGTAACAAGTCGCCCTGTTAGAACTTCCAAGGGTGAACGAGCAATTGTAGTGATTGGCCATTCTTCGTTGGTATGCAACCAACCTAATCTCACTTTGTTCCCTTTTTTCTTCAAAGAGGTCTAGATTCAAGGTTTACAGTCTAGATTTTCAAAACTTGTTCTGTAAATTGACTGTCTAATTTCGACTGAAAATCACAACTTTAGTGTAGTGAGGAAGAAATGTGTTTCTCCTCTGGTCGTTCTGGATGTGGTTCAATAGGCCCACATGACTTTTGGCAGTTTTTGGCCCATGCTTTCTGGCATGTTTCAAGCTTTCTTTTTAGGTTCCGCTTGATTATTTTATTTGCACCTCTAACTAGCGATTGGCCTAGGAATTTTCAACTGCTAAGAATGTATGCTAGATGTGATATTTGTCAACAACATATAGGACTATCTTCTGTAATATGAACAAAACCATTAGGAGCTCAAAAATTGAAATAATAATTTATATTCCACAAAAAATATTAACAACCAAATAACCTTTAGAGCTTTTATTTCATTTGTTCCTCTTCTTTAGCATATAAGCCACCACTTTACTTTTAGTCCTGCTCATTTTTTTTTTGTTCTTTATGCATTAGCGTTTTTTTAATTAAGAATTTTTTTTGTGCGATAGATTGGACATGATTCTGATTTAAATGCCATTTGTTTTTGTACTGACTTCTTCTAGTGCTTTCCAAATGTCTTTTCTTGTACAACTCTTTTTCTAATATAGGATTATGGCAAAAACAAATCTGATTTTTTCAAAACAAACAAAAACCCTAAATCAAAATTTCTCATAACATAAATAATAGTCCTGATACTGTAGTAATAGAAGAAGTACAAATTGCTTGAGTGTGGCCAAAAGAAGAAATGAGTTTGAATTCCTTGAGTATGACCTCATAAATTCCAATTTTAGACTACTTTGGTTGAACATGTTTAACACATGCATGCAACGTGAAATGCATGAAGCCATTTTTTAGATAGAAATAACAACAATAGCCAAAAAAAATGATGGCGTAAAATTGACTACTTATTATTAGGTAATTGAAATTAGGGGAGGAGGTATATATGAACTAAGTAAAAAATACATGCAACTCATTCATCCAATATAATTTCATAGAAAAATAAGTTCTTAATTTCTTATTTCTTTCCATTGTTTTCTACTATTTTTGAGAGAGAAGTTGTAATTCCTTTTGACATAAAGACTTTTCTTATAATAATTTTTCTCAATTATTTATCTTTTTTAACTTTAATCGTAAGCTTCTACTTTACCTCATTTCCTAATAATGGTATGAGAGCTAATAGATTGCAAAGTTTTATTCATAATTACTATTTGCATACTGTTTCAAGTAAATAGTGGTAGCGATTTTTTTTGTGAGAAGCAAATTATAAATGACTACAACAACGTTTGATGTTATGAAATTCAATGGGAATAATTTCTCTCAATGGAAGATGAAGGTAAAGGCAATTTTGATAAAAGATAATTGCTTAGTGGCAATTGGTGATAAGATAAAAAGAAATTACTAATGATAAGTGTGAAGATATACATAGTAATGATATTGCTAATCTACATCTAATACTGACAAATGAAATATTGTCAAGTGTGGTAGAAAAGAAGATAGAAAAAGAAATATAGGATACCTTGACTAGCTTATATGAGGTCAAATCGCTACGCAACAAGATCTTCTTAAAAAATGGGAACTATACTCTTCCAATGTTTGAATCTACATCGATAACCGATCATATCAACACCCTCAATATATATTTTTTTGAACTTATAACGATGAGTTATACAATTGAAGAAAATGAGCGTGCTAACATCTACTTCAAAGTCTAGCTTGCTCATATGATTGCCGCATCATAAATTTAGCCAATAATGCGAAACTGAACCTAATCTCTAATGGTGTTGCATATGTTGTTCTTGAAGAAGAAACGAGATGCAAAATGAAATCTTCACAACAAGCTAAGACTTTATCCATTTCAAGAGGAAGGCCAATGGATCATGGCACCAATGGGATTCATAAATAGGCTAGATCAAAGTGAAGAAGTAAGAAGAATATCGAGTGTTATAATTGTGGTAAAATAGAGCGCATAAAGAAAGAGTGTTGATATAATAAGAAGAATGTAGATAACAAAGCAAAAACTTCTGACTCTACAAACTCTCAAAGTTGTGTAGCAAGTACATCAAATGATGGTGATGTTTTCTATGGGGAGAAAGCTACAATTGCTAAAGGCAGAAAACGACTTACTAATATCTAGCTATTAAATTCAGCAACAACTTGATGCATGATCTCTAGGAAAGAATGGTTCCATGAATATGAACCTATATAAAGAGGATTTGTATTTTTGAGAAATGACCATGCCTTAGAGATTGTTGAAATTGGAACCATCAAGCTAAATATGTATCATGGTACAATACGCACCATTAAAGAACTACGATATGTCAAAGGTTTGAAGAAAAATCTATTATCTATAAGACAATTAAATGAAGTTAGTTACAAGACACATATTGAAAATGGGATCACGAAAGTTGTAAGTTTTATTTTAAAGGCAAAAAGATTGATGCAAACTTATACATGCTTTTGGGAAAGTCTATGCAAGGAAATGCATCAATTGCATCAATTAGTTATGGAGAACAATCTGCCATAATATGGCATCATAAATTGAGCCATATGTTAGAGCAAGGATAAAAGATACTTGTTGATCGTGTATTATTCCTTAGGCTCAAATTGGTAATCTTACCCTTTTGTGAGTATTGTCATAAGTAAGCAATATAGATTAAAGTTTAGTAGGTCTTATAAAAAATAAAAGCATTCTAACCTTGATTCAATCTAATGTTTGGGAACCACCAATATTATCCCTAGGAGGAGCAAAATATTTTGTATCATTTGTTGATGATTTCTCTAGGATATATTGGGTGTACCCAATTAATAGTAAGACTGATGTATTTTATATTTATAAAATTTTCAAAGCTTAAATAGAACTTGATTCTAGGAAAAAGATAAAGTGTTTAAGGACTAATAATGGAAAAGAATATATGGGCAATGAATTTGATGTATTTTACAAACAAGAAGTCATCAACAGATAGTTTTGTATGGCATACACTCCTTAGCAAAATGGAGTGATAGAGTGGATGAACAGAACTCTACTAAAAAGAACAAGAGCAATGTTAAGAACTACATATCTAGCAAAGTCATTTTGGACAAAAGCAATCAAGACCAATTGTTATGCCATTAATCGATCGCCATCAATCGCAATTGAGATACTGACACAGATGGAAATGTGGACTACTAAGCTAGCTAATTATTCTTCTAAATATATATTTTGATGTGCTGCATATATGATGTATAATGTCTAAGAAAGAACAAAATTGGATCCAAAATCCAGGATGTGCATGTTCTTGAGGTGTACTAACAGGAGTAAACGAGTCTCATATGTGGGATCTCACTACCCACATGGTTATAATCAACAGAGATGTGATATTTGCAGATAATGAACTATAAATAAAGGTTAGTGATAACACTTTTAATGAGCATATAAACACTACTATAGCTCAAATGGAGAATAAATCAAAACAAACGATTCTTCTAAAGTATCAATAGAGCTCGGGGAACAAGAATCAGTTGAGACTGAGACTGCAATAATTCAATGATCAACTCGTCCGAGAATACCATCGGCTTGGTATTCAGATTATGTTGCAAAGGAAAATGTTGGATATTTTCTTCTAATAAAGGATGGAAAGCCATAAACTTTCCATAAGCCTACAAATAAATCAGATGCTTCTTTATGGATGATAGCAATGCAAGAAGAGATTGAAGCTATACATAAGAATAAAACTTGAAAACTCGTTCCACTACCACAAATAAGAAAAACCATCGGGAATAAATGGATCTACAAGACTAAAAGAGATGGTTATGATCAAATGGAGCGGTATCATGCAAGATTGATGGTAAAAATATATGCTCAAGAGGAAGGTATTGACTTCAATGAGATATTTTCTTCTATTGTTCAACTTACAAAAATCATAGTAGTTTTGGCTATGTGTGCTACATTTGATTTGTATTTAGAATAGTTAAATGTGAAAACTACATTTCTTCATGGAGAACTTGAAGAGATTTACATGCTCCAACCAAAAGGTTTTATGAAAAAAATAAAGGAGAACTTAGTTTGCAAGTTAAACAAATCTTTGTATGGTCTCAAGCAGGCACCGAGATGTTAGTACAAGAGATTTGATTCCTTCATCATTAGCCTTGGATACAATAGATTCGATTCCAACCTTGTATATACTACAAGAGGTTTAAAGAGAATAATGATTTCATAATTTTTTTGTTGTACGTTGATGGCATGTTGGTAACAAACCCCAAGAAGACACTAAGATGTTAGTACAAGGGATTTGATTCCTTCATCATTAGCCTTGGATACAACATACTTGATTCCAACCTTGTACATATTACAAGAGATTTAAAAAGAATAATGATTTCATAATTTTGTTGTCGTACGTTGATGGCATATTGGTAACAAACCCCAACATATACAAAGTCAAAGAAATAAAGGCATAGTTGGCTAGGTAAATTGATATGAAGGATCTGGGACAAGCAAACAAGATTCTAGGGATGCAAATTCACCGACATAGAAAAGATTGGAAGATTTGGTATCTTAAAAAAATTATTTGAAAGAGATCTTACATTGCTTCAACATGCAAGATTATAGGCCAGTTTCTACCCCACTTCTTATAAACTATAAATTATCCTCAAGTATATCCCCTAGTAACGAAGCTGAGAGGATGATAAATGTCTCAAGTACTGTATGCATTAACAGTGAGAAATTTAAAATTTTCCATGATATGTACAAGACTAAACATTGCACAAGTAGTAGGAGCAGTAAGCCGATACATTACAAATCCTGATAGAGAGCATTGAGATAATATTAAGAGGATCCTAAGATATGTAAAAGAGTCCTCAAATGTTGCATTATGTTATAGGGCTATAATTTATTGTCAAAGGTTATATTGATTCAGATTTTGCAAATGGCCTTGATAAGAGAAAGTCCATTACTGGCTATGTGTATACACTTATAGGAAGAGTTGTAAGATGGGTTTCAAAACAAAAAAATTGTTATGGAATTATCTACAACAAAGACAAAATATATAACAAATACACAAGCTTATAACAAAGTAATATGGATCAAAAGGCTATTAAAAGAACTTGGGCACAATCAAGAAAAGATTCATCTTTATTGTGACAGTCAAAGTGTCTTGCATATTATGAAGAATTGAACCTTTCATTGAAGAACAAAACACATAGGAGTACAATATCACTTTGTTCGAGAAATAGTAGAAAAAGGAAGTGTAAATATATTGAAAATTCACATCTAGGAAAACCTAGTGGATGCCTTGATTAAATCAATCAATATCGACAAATTTGTTTGGTGTAGATCATATATTGGCCTCACAAAGATCTAAGTAATATGGAACTTAAAAATTAAAAAAAGACTTCAAGTGAGAGAAAATTAGATTTATGTGAAATGCATAAATTAATCTTTTAGATGGAAGAAATAATAATAATAATAATAATAATAATAATAATAATAGCAAAAATAGAAAAAAATAAGATGATATAAATTGATTACCTATTATTAGGTAATTGAAATAAAGGAGGAGATGCATGTCAACTGCTTATAAAATAAATACATACAGCTCATTCCTTTAATATAATTCCATAGAATAAGTTCTTAATTTCTTCTTTCTTTCAATTTTTTTCTCCTCTTTTTGAAAGAGAAGTTGTAATTTCTTTTTGCATAGAGAATTTTGTTACAATAATTTTTTCCAATTATTTCTCTTTTTAACTCACTAGCTAGTCGTAAGTATTACTTTCCACTCGAGTTCTGTGGAGGTGTAGAAGAGGTTTTCGAGGCAAGGTTTGTGGACGAGGATAATGGAGGTTAGTGATTCTAGCTCTAAGGATGACGACAATATAATGGATGGTTCAATGTATGACGACAATGCAATGATTTCTAACCCTATTGTCACGATCTTAAATTTCAAGTAGCGATCATGCAGCACTCAGGACGGTCCGTTGTACTAAACCTGCCTTTCAACCCGAACGAAATACTCCAAAGAGACTTAGAGATTTAGAGGATTCAAGAGCAAAGCAAGAACTAGAGAGAGTTTGTAAAGAATTCCTTGTATTGCTCTAGAGAGAGATTATCTTACAATTTTTCAAGATTTCCCAAGATTTTCTGAGATGAATACAAATGAAGACCAATAGGCTATTTATAGTGTGACACCAAGCTTAAGACTATACCATAACTTTCTAGATCCTTCTATGTCTAGAATGTACAAGATTTTTCTAGTTTTATCTACAACATGCTACAAGGTTCTAGGACCTTCTAGCCAACTATAAAGTCTTCTAGGATTGTCTAGTTTTTTTATGCAACTTCTAAGATGTTTCGTAAGTTTCTAGAGATTTCTACATCCTTCATGAACCATCCAGTATATTCTAGAATATTTCAGTTCCTTCCAACGTACTCTAGAATTTTCTCATGTAGAAAAGTTTAGATTCTTTGAGCAAGTACTATTTTTTTAGATTTTAAAGGACAATTTGAACAAGACTTAACATTCCGCTAGTCTCTTTGAGGGGAAAAAAAATATAATATTTTAATAGTCATTCACTTAAAATGTTTTCATGATCATCGTTTTATATTAATTGTCATGAAAAATAATTTAAAATTATTTTAAGATGATTATATTAATTGATACTTAAGTATTTAAAAAAATTTAGCACTATTGATCTTAAGAAATAATTTCAAAATCTTTTTACGGTGGTTATTATTAAAATAATATTTATGAAAAAAATTATAATTTTTGACGACATTATCACTTGCATATGGAAAAGTGATCGAACATTCTTAAAACTTTTTTTTCAGCCTAGTGGACGAAAAGAAGTGAGTTTGAATGTTGCTTTGGTGGTCAGGGAGACGAAATTTTAAGAGGAATGAAATGGGAATGAAAACCGGGGTCGCGTGGGGTCTTCAATTCATTTTTGATTTTTTTTTTCTTTTTATATTTACAGGCTCTCACTGAAAGTTCATTGGATATCAAGTTAAAAGCAACTTGTTTTTAAAATTTAGCACAAAAATGCTCATTTTTAACTTTTTACACGCAAAAGTATCCTGGATTGGTAACTGGTTATTATATATAAGTTTGAATATTACTTTATTTAATAAAAAATAAAAAATTAGTGTTTTTTATTATTTATAAAATACCTTTTTAAAAATCATGATTTGATTAATTGAAAAAATATTTTATATATCATTTCATTACTAATACAATTTATAAAAGAGATCTGATCGCAATTACACCTCGGCATGAGAGTAGTTAAACCTTTACTTTCCAACTCAATTCTGCCAATGGGAAATTTATCTTAAATAATTCTGTTTCGGGACAGTAGGCGAAGAAAAGCTACGAAGACGAATAGGCGACGATCAGGTATCTCTTACCAACTCCAGCCGGGTTCATCGTTTTTTTTCATTCTCTGATGGATTTATATTCTTTTGGGTCCGCCGATGTGATTTTTGTTGGGTTTTCGAATTTAAGTCTCCAAAGTAAAATTAGATTTTCGAAAGATTAAAATATAAATTTGGGTTTTGGGAGGCTGCTAATAATCTGGGTTTGGTTTGACTAACTTGATTCCTAATGTTTAACCATAATTCTTTCTGTTCTGCCATCGATGCTCGGAATGCAATTCAACTTGGTGATTACAATCTCTCAATTGAAGACTCTGTCATTGGTTAAATTTTAGGTATTGTTTCCTTATTCTCAGTTTTGCATTTCCTTTAATTATGTTAATATCACAATTTGGTTCTAGAATGCTTAAGAGGATTGTGTTTAGTCTTGTGTTGTATATTTTTTATTTTTTATTTATCTGTTCTTTGATATTCTATTAAGAAGTATCTTAAGAGGGAAAATTTGATTATACCATTTGTTCTAAATTTTTTAACAATTGATATCAAAACCAATTTCAAATAAAGAAACAGAAATTTTAGGAGTCAAGATTGACATTGATAAATTTGATGAGAGAATCAACTTTGGTTTGTGACAAGTACAAGTCAAAGATTTGTTGATCCAATATGGGTCACAAGGCGTTAAAGGGGAAACCAGTCCCTATTACCTGTACTGTGTCTAGTAAAACCGGCATAAGTAATGGAGATTGGAAAGATCTTGATCTAAGAGCTGTAAGTGTAATTCGGTTTTGTTTGGTCAAAAATATTCTTGCAAATGTGCATGGAATACCTATGGCCAAATAACTCTGGGAAAAGCTTAAAGAATTGTGTCAGGCAAAAAACGTCTCAAATCGGGTGTATTTGAAGGAGCAGTTTCATACTTTGCGTATGAATGAAAGAACTATTATGTTTGACTATCTCAGTGTTCTCAATGGTATTGTCTCTGAATTGAAAACCATTAGAGTTAAACTTCATGATAAAGATATAGTTTTAAGGCTCATTTGGTCTCTTCCATCTTCTTATGAACACATAAAACTTATCTTGATTCATGGAAAGAAGAAAATAATTTTTTCAGAAGTTACGAACAAGCTGTTTTTTTGAAGAAAAAAGGTTGAGTGGTGGAAATTATGTTTGGCCTGAAAACTAAGCATTTGTGCGGAAATAATAGTGTGCTGGGGTGTGGACAATCTAGGCACCTCAAAAGAAATTTTCCGAAGGGTTGAGCTGATTAGACAAGAAGCTCAAATACCGACGTTGACGCTAACAGTATGTCTGTTTTCAAAAACTATGGTGATGTTCTTTGAAAAGAGCATGTACATCCACATGTCATGTCGTTAGTCTCCAAATATTGCCATGAAAGAGGATGTGTTAATGCTAGCGGGTCCACAAGTTTGCACACGGGTATTGGCTTGGTATAGATGCAACGCGTGTAGTGGAAATAATGTCGATGGCTGAGGAACTCTCGGAAAAACCAAGTGTGAGAGTTGCACCATAAATTTCAACAAGTTTTTCGACTTGAGACGATGTGAAATTCTTAGAATTGGTGATTAATTCTAAGTGGGTGTACTCTTTTAGTGGAGTATGATAATTCTCGGTGCAGAGAATTATGATTGTTGGAGTAAACAGTGTTGTAGCAGTAACAATGTTTGTTTTTAATTAAGGTGGAGATTATTGTGATTGATTAAAAATAATATTGGGTTTGTTAGTCAAAATAAGAGGTGCCTAATTTAGAAGAAAATTCATGGAAGGTGTTTCTTATATTGTCAAAGATGGAGATGCTTAATTTTATTTGAACGAAGAATGGGAAAATTAGGTATCCTAATTTTGGTGAATGAAAAAATGTTTAGAATATGAAATGGGAACTTGAAGGCTATAAGAATCGCTTTAAAATTTTTGAAGATTTTGTGCAAATCTGAAGATTTCAACTAATTTTATGTTTAATTGCTTATGTTGCTAATTCTTCAAACTTCTTTTGCAGAAAATATAAATATAGTGAGATTTGTGATAATACAAGATCGCTGCCAGTTATAATGACTCCATGCTCCTAGACTACCCTGAAGTGACCAACTAGATGGAAAACAAGAAATCATTTTATTGGCAGTTACTGCTAGAGTCCAAAGATTGGATTGGCTTAGTTGTCGGTTTTCAATTTATGAATATGAAAAATTATTGGTTGGTCTTGTACTAACTTATGTACAGATCAATTAAAATAGAGGAGAAGGGCTACTAAGAGGTTAAAGGCAGAGAAAGTGTGTCTTTCTACCTAGCACTTTTCACTCATTCCATGTTGATTGGCCTGGACTATCACATTAGTTGGATCCTTAACCAACCAATAATTCCTCTATGAATGGATGATAATTTGAAAAATCGTGACCAATTAAGCTTGTCCTTACACATGTCTTAAATATAATCCTCCGTAAAAACCTGGTGACATGTTTGTACACCTTCCTAAATAGGCTCCTTACACATCAATGTATCATATTTCTCTCTGCATATATCAACACACTCTATTTCCTTTTTCTTTGTCACATTTTGCTAATTTCTTTCTACTTTGATTTTCTGCTTTTGTTCAGCTCACATGGATGCAACCTCACAAAGCATCTCACTGGAGGATTTCACACAGTCAACTGCTGGCAATAATGTCGGTAGTAATTTGCTGGTTGACCAGTCTTTACAGCCTGTTTTATGTGCTTTTTGCCAAAGGGATCTCTCTGCAGATAATCAAGCAATTGGCGATCTTGAAAGAATTAATATTTGTGGTGACTGTAAGTTCTTGTTCCTTGAAGATGTTGGTACTCCTACACATGATTCTCATGAGAGGAGGATCCAAAGAAGAAGAAGAAGAACCAGGTATAGCAGTTCTGAGTCAAGTGATAGTATCTTTTCACAACAGTTCTCACATATAATTAACCTCGCAACGCGAAACCAATCAACTGTCTCTGGACTTGACGATCTATCTGTAGAGGTCGATGTGGAAACCTTGTTACTACAACATAGAAGCCGTACAACCCCAAGGCGGTCTAGAAGATGGTGGCAGGTTCTCTCAGATACTGAAAGTGATGGACTAGAAAATGTGGATTCTTTATATGCTGAGAGCGAATCAAACGTTAGTTTCAGTCGATACAGGGTTTCCCACAGTGAAAGTGATGACATTTCATTTAGTAGTTATGGAGGGGACTCTGATGCATCTGTAGATTTACGTGGCTTTCTGGACTCAGAGATGTTTATTCAACCAAATGAGGGAAGTGATTTTGATAGTGACTCTGATATTGATCCGATGCATGCTGGCCTCAATCAATGGAACTTGGATGATCAAGAAGAAATAAATGATATTGATGGGGAGTCCGAGGATTCTGAATCAGAGGAAGGTGATGCAGAGGAAAACACAATTGAATCTACAGAAGCAGCCAGGCTTCAGTTTCAAAATTTATTATTTTCAGCTACAAGTGAAAGCAATTACACTACAAATTGGCATCCATATGCTGGTTCTCCAGAACCTGAGGGTATGATTTGGTGGAGAATTAGGCAAAATAGGCAAACCTATGGCCGTACTATCTTAACCAACTTGGAGGAATCCGACTTGTCATCTTATGTTGGAAATTATGGTGATTATCTAGATGGAAGAGGCTTTGAAGAACTACTCCAACATCTCGCTGAAACTGACAACTCAAGCCAAGTATCACCTCCAACAGCCGCTTCTTTTGTGAATAGTCTACCTTGTGTTATCATCAGTATGGAACATGTGAAGCATGATGGCTTAGCTTGTGCAATTTGTAAAGATTTATTATCGATTGGCACTGAAGTTAATCAGCTTCCCTGCAATCACCTTTATCACCCGTCCTGTATCTTGCCATGGTTGAGCTCAAGGAATTCATGCCCCCTTTGTCGATTCGAGCTACCAACTGATGATAAAGATTATGAAGATGGGAAGCTGAATGTTAGGAATGGAGTTGAGATCCATAATGTTCAACAAAATTCAAGTGAGGACAGTTCCTCTAACACTTCCGATAGAGATGAGGAAGATGAAGAGGATGAAGTTACTAGAGCCAGATTAGAGCCAAGAGAGATCCTGAATGCATTTCCTGCCATTAACCGCTCTGGTACAGAGAATGGTAGAGGACGATGGTTTTTCCTTGCTGCTGCTCCAATTGTCAGTCTCATGGGCATATTTCTCGTCCTGTGGTTAGGGAATTCCCTTGCTGAAAGGAGGTCAATGAGGAATGGCATCTTTCCTGAACAAGCTCAACATGCAGTTCATATTCCCGGATCATTACCTAACCAGAGAGAAAATAGGAGGAGATGGTGGAGCCTATTCTAAGCAATTCTTATTTGGTATGTAGGAAATATCTCCAAAATTGTTTCTTAATTGATAATATCTTTGCCATCAAGGCCTGTAGCCTGGCTTTTTTAAGTGCTTATTTAGCTTCTAATATGTATTAGTTCCAAAATTGCTTGGTTCTTGATCAAATTAATTGTAATACAGTTAATACGAGCACTTTTAATTTCCTTGAACTTAAGAGTGCAAACTAGTAGGTAACCTTCTGATAAAAAAAAATCAAACTCACACACACAATAGGTTTGATCCCAAGATTTAACGTATCTAAGCAGGCTTCATGACATTGAATTACATGCCCAAACAGGCTTCTTGCCAGTGAATCACATGCCCATTTGCTTTCTGATAGTTGGAACTCTATTGGTGTGATTGGATCTCATTTACGAAAGAGAAAAAGAGGAAATTAATTCTCATGATGTTCGGCTCTGTGTAAAACAGCAAGGAAGGGGGAAAATTCACTGAAAACCAAGTAATTAAACAATTGAATAAAATTCTTGTATTCACCGACAAACAAATACTTGCTAATTCTAATTTCATTTCATATATCTTATAAATATGTAAAATTATTAAAGATTTATTATAGAGGTATGCACTTGGAAGTTTCGTGCATGTATATAGAATTGTCCCGGATACAATCTCATTATTTACCCAAAATAGACTAAAAAAAGAAGAAAGTTTTATTCTAAAAATACCATTTTACTCTTTAATAGGTTTTAAGTTAAAAAAAATATGTAAGACCTTACATATAATAATGAAAAATTTGTAAAATATTAGAAATAATAAAAAATTCAAAAGTAATAGAAAATCTAGAAATAATGAAAATAGAAACATAAGATATTTCCGGATGTGTTTCATAGAAAATTGTGAAAGTAAGAAAAAATTTGAATAAATACAAAAAACAAGACTAGATCTTAAGGAAGGATATGAATTTATAGATTTATTATTCAAAAATAAGAAAAATATTTCCAAAAAAAGATAAAATTTATTATAGAATAAGTAATAAAGAAATGAATATTAATATTACAGACACAAAATGAATGTATAATATACTATTCATCGAAAAAAACTATTATAAATAAATTATCAAAAATCCCCCACAAACATATAAGAAAAATTGGATACGTCTATTTAGAAAAAATCCAAAATATTAATAAAAGTGTATTTTAAGATAGAAATTAATACATAAATCAAACTAGCGTTGTTAGATAGTAGAATAATAAATAAAATAGCTACTTTATTAGGATGATTCATTAAAGCTTAGAATATCATAAGTTAAAATTCATATTATATCTTAGGTTTACTATTAATAATAATGATAAGAACTTAACCCAAGTAATAAGTTTAGCCTATGAATTTGAAAGCATATATCTAATGAAAGAAGTAAATCATCTATTCTCGGTACATTACATAGTAGAATATTTATTAACAAATAGTCATAATAGTTTAATATATGGACAAAATAAATTCATAGAAATAGATAGAACTTTCCAAGAAATTGAACAAATAATAAAACCAAAAATATTAACAAACTTTGAAATACATGAAGAATGGAACCTAGATGTTAAAGAAAAACCTTTAATACTAGGAAGAAAAAGTAACATACCATAAATAGAATTTCCAAATGATCAAACAAAAATAAGCAAACAAGAAATGAGAACAAGAAGAAAAAATAAAATAATTTAAACAAGAAATTAAAGAAATTAAAAATCTTATCCATGAAGTAATAAGTCAATAAAAAAATTAACAAACTAAAAATATCCTAAAAATGTCAAAGGTAAGGAATAGAATTAGAAAATATTATTATCCTAATAAGCATATCAAATGACCAAAGAGTTATAGTGAAAGCCTTAATTTTTTTAAAAAGAAAAAATATAATTCTTACGAAATATAAATAAAATTAAAGAATAAACTCTTAAAGAAATAAGAGAAAAAAGTTATGATAAAATATTACAATTTTGACGTTCTAAAAAGAGATTCATTAGAAGGATTAAATGAAGAATCATCAAGAAGATTTGATGGAATAATTTCCCAAAATGATAAAAAGAAAAGATGAAGAAAATCTATATTTCCAACATAATGGAATATATAAATAATTATAAATCCAAAAAGAAAAATAAAATAAAATAGGAATATTAGTAAGCTTGTTAACATTTATAGATGAAGAATTAAGAAAACACTATGATGAAAAAATATGCTCTAATAAAGAAGAATATGATATGACAGTAATCAATAAAATAGATTCTAAACTAAAAAACTCCAAACTTACTATAGAGAGTGTAAATCTCATTGTACTCGTGTCTATGTGTTGACTTCCCGTGTACAAGATATAATATCTGTTTTATTTTACTTAGTGCATTTATCTTCCTCTATGTAGGTTTGGTTACTACATATTAGTAATTCACACACACACACACATATAGTTAGGTACACTTTGTATGCAAGCATGTTTACACAAACCACATGATTGATTTTTATAGTGTTTATGCTAGGTAGAGTATTGGTTTTCAACAAGTGAGGATGCGAGCAAGCCAAATATTTTACTTGTGAGTTTCGGCATGTTTCGGGTGTGGGTATTTATGGATAGTACTCAACATTTTTGGAAATGGAAAAATACAACTTTTTAGCACCTTGCCACCACCCTTGGTGAGGTGATTAACGAGGTGTGCATTCATAGTCCTATAAATACCCCACTCATTTCTCTTCTCTTTACCCACGTTTTCAATGCTAAAACTCTGACAAAGTTCATACTGAGATTTATATCTATTTTTGAAATCATTTTGGAGAGCTTATATTCGAGTGTGAGTCTTTTATTGAGATTAGTTATCAAATCATCATTTGTGTGAGTACGTAGTTTGACTGTGTGTCCTATAACGATTTGATATTAGTATTGGACTGTGTATCCATTAAGAGTGTGATCTGTTCACTTTTAGTTACTTGATCTGTGGTTTCTAATCACATCACATTGGATGGTGTTGGCTATAGAGGACAGTCGGGTTCATATGTCGAACCAAGTCATTATGAAAGCAGCAAGTGAATAGCAACATTAGGCAGTTTGAACGGAAGTCCTAACTAATAGAGGTAATAGTGGTTTTGTTATGTGTTCGTGTTGTAACTTGTTTACTATTTAGTGAATTATTTGCTACTGAGTGGTTTTCTTAAGCAACCAAAGGATGTTATCATATATGTACGGTCTCTATATGGGTTTATCACATTATATCGAGTGTTATGTATGATCATATACTGAGCAAGTGTATTTGTTGTGTATATGTTGCAACATATTGATGCATAAACTTTGATTAGAAACCATTTGGGTTTACTTTCTTTTTGCTTTGACCTATAATATATATTAATCAAGTTATCTTCTCTTTGATATTATACTATCTGTTATTCTATTGCGTGATTTGTATAAGTGTTTATATTCTTGTTTGTGGGAGTTAGGACCGAGTCCTTTAGGAGTTTGTATGAGAATGATATTGATTTTATGGCCTTCATTGCCTCTACCAGTATCATTAATCCTCCGAATACTATCTTAAATGTTCAAGAAATGATTGTTGAAGATGATAAAGATGAAGATGAAGATGAGCAAGACGAATTGCTCGATACTTACAATGCTCTATTGTTGGAGCACATCAACCCTGAAAAGGAAAAAACAAAGGCTATAAGAGAGCCTTAATGAAAAAGAACGCGAGATTTGTGCATTAAAAAAAGCTCTTGAGGAAAGGAAGTCCTCTATTGATGAACAACAATATGATCTCACAAGCAAGTGTGAGGTCATTCAAAAAAAGTTTGATGATTTGCTAGAAAAGTTCAATGCAAATAATGAAAAAGTTGAAAAGCTTAAGGAACAATTGATGGTTTCTACTTGTGGTCATGCTACTCAATCTCTAGTGAGTCATATGCCTACTACTGATCTAAAAAATGAAATTGAATAATTAAAAAGGTAGATAATTGTTCATGATGGTTGAAAGAATCATTTGATTGACTCTCTTACGGAAAAAGATGTTGAGATTGATCCACTAATAAGTGTGTTAAGATTCTTAATAATTCAACCTCTTAACTTGAATCCTTTCTTAGAGAAAAGGAAGACTTGGTTACAGCCCTGAAAGAAAACTCAACATATAGGAGAAATAAGAGGAACACTCCACCATTACTATCGACAGAATGACTACGGATTCAAAAATGTTAAATGAAATGATTGGAAATATTAAGTTTTCTAGGGACAAGTATGAAATTGGGTATAGTTAGGGGGTTTCAACTTCTACATATGCTTATACTAAGTTTGTCAAAGCTTCCAATCAAGAACCAAAATTAAAGTTTACCACTACCACCCCAAGAGGTAAATATATAGCATGGTCTTTGCAAAATTCCCTAAGCAAGATGAACTATTCATATATGGCTAGCACTTTCCTTCACTCGAGTAGTGCGTTTAACTACTATTATTCCTACTTGTCACAAATATGGGAGCTTGGGTATTTGAGACCATACTATGGGAAATTAACCTTTCATCCTCGTATGAAAGTCAATGTGAGCACTTCCTCTTCTTCTCCTCTGTGTACTACTCCTTGGGGTCAAGGATCCCATTTTTCCAACTCCATTTTTCGTACGTGTTATTGTTAGGGCATTATTGGCCATATTACTAGACAGTATCCTAGATTTATGAGGAGTAAAACTTGGAGTCCTTCATCTTGCTCTTCCCCATTTTCTTTGTAGCTATTATGGCTTATATAAGTATGTTCAAGCATGATGTATTATACACGTGAAGCATAAAGTAGAAAGAAATAAATTTGGCTCAAAAAACCCATATCGTCCTATTTATATGGATGACTCGTCAAAATTTTCTAAAAACTACAAAAACAACAGATCACGAGTTCCATATACACCTTATGCTTAGATAAGTCTAAGACTATCGCCAAGTTTTGTTTCCCTTCACAAATTTTTTAAACGAATGGATGCAATCTGATCACTATTTTTGGGTGATCTATTAGGGTTGACTTGCTTACTTTCATTTCTCTCTTTGTTTGTAGTTTTTATGTATGTGAATTTATGTTTATTGTTTGTCTGCATGTGTCTTGGTTTCGTGTTCCTGTATACCTCTACCTTTCTTCTTGTTTATTTATCTTGCATAGTGCTTTAACTATTTTATTTGATGTTATACCTGACTATTTGACTTATTATTAGCTTTCTTCATTGCTTACTATTTACTTCTTCTTTTGTGGATGTTTGCCTAAGCATTATTCACGTGTTATCCATCATATAATGTCATTGTAGTAGATTATCTTTCTACTATCCTATCATTCTTATGCCATTACATATAGAATGCTTTTCATATGTTATACTAGGTATTCAATTCTTGCAACTAGCATGTTGTGTGTTAATTCTCTATTTGTCTCTTGGTCCATCTTTTACCTATCTTTCACCTTCTTATACTTCTGTTATACAATTACTTCTTTGAAATTAACTAAGATATCTTTATTACTTGTATCTTTATGTGTCATTCTTTTATAGGCTTTCTCTGGTTTGCTTTGTGCATGTAAATGTCATATAGAGTTTTACATGTCTTTAGAACTTTTGGCATACTTACATTATTTTAACTAAACTAGTGTATTTTGTTAGTCTTTTTGTTGTTTGAATTGTTGTCCCTGTCTAAACATGTATTGTGTTTCTATGTTGAAATTTTTTCTATCTCATATGCTTAGTTGTTTTAGTAGCTTTCCTTTATTATTCTTCCTCTTAGGAGTGTTGCTTGTAATGTTCACTAGTTAGTCAGTTTCTTTCTTTCTTTCTTTTGAATAGCAGTGATGTGAGTATTATTATTTATCTCTTTCGAGAAATTTTCCCCTTCCTTTTGAATGTTGACTAGTTTTGAGTCCATTCTTGTCATCTCACCTGTTAGTCTTTCATCTATGTTTCGTGAGATGGACAATTTTCTCTCTACTACTATTGCATGTAAAAGGAATTTTAGAGGGATCATATTTTTATATGTTTGGCATGCTTTTGACTTGAATTGAAGTATGGTTGTTGACATATGTATTTTGTGAGAGCATGTATGGTTAAAAAATTTCTTGTTTGTCTTATCTCAAATAAATTTTTCTTTTGCACATGCCATATCTTTATGAATTTGTATGGTTATTTTTGAGAAACTTATATGAATCTCTTGCTTTGATGATTTGTATTTCTCTAACAAACACTAGAATCCACCTTTAGTTTCTCTCAAGGCGAAATTCTAGGTGATGTTGGTTAGAAAGAGAATTTAGGTCATCCTTGAATTGTTTGCTCTTTTTTTGTCACCACTTTTCTCATATCCTATGTCTCCCATTATTGAGCCTTAGTGGTATCCCTTCATTTCTTTTCTCCTAAATACTAGCCTAGCCCAAAGATTTATTCCCACTTACCTTATTCACTCTTTTATTGAGCTTATATGTTATGGATTTTTTAATTTTACCCCTCTTGGTTTCTATAGAAAAACAAAAAGAACAAGAATGAAAAAGAAAGAAGGGTGATAATGAAATGTTGAATATAATAAAAATGGGAAAATGGAGAAAAGAAAAATAAGTATTGAGATTTTTTTGTGTAAAAACAAAGAAGGAAAGATGAAAAAAAAACAAAAGGTGAAAAGATGATGAGGCATTTTTGTTTAAATATCTATTTTTGTGTACTATTATCTCAATTTCATTGGTTGATATTTGAGAAGAAAAGAGAAAAGAACTCATATTTGAGGGTATAATTTTCATGGATATGAACTTTATCCATTTTCTGGATCAACAAAGGTGTGTTCAAGCCTAAACATTATCTCTTCCCTACCAATTCCTTAGCCTTTCATTAGAATATTTGAAAGATCTAATAATTTCTTCTTGGATGGCACTTTCATTAGTAGAGAGAGAGAGAGTCTAATTGTGGAAATAAGAAGCTTGGTTCAATTTGAGTCTATATTTTGATTTACTTGGTTCGCATAAGCATATCATGATGGCATATAAAGTAAACAAATTTTGCATATCACATTATGCATGGCATAAAAAATCTAGTCATATCCTTACATGAATACATCATGGATTGATGAATGTGTGGATTTTTGTGTTGAACGTATTGTTTATACTCTATAGAACCTCTAATTCATTGAAAATATTTTGTTTGCTTCCCTTATTCTATATTTCATGTTGACTACTATATGTAGATTCCTTTGCAATAGGAGTTTTTGCATGTAGGATGCATAACATATTTATTGTGTCATATGTATACATTTAGGGAGAGAGGTGTGAGGCTTGTGTATGCTATCAAGGGAAGTGATGTGTTTGTTTTACTTCCTACTGTTTGCCCTATTTGTGAGTTTTTGTTATGATGCTCATTCATGTAGTGCTTCATTCTCTATGAAGTATCAATGTATAAACTATGTATAAATTGGACTATTAGTATAACATGTTGCATGCAATTTTTGCAATCTCAGGTTTAACATATCTATCTTTGTGTTTCCCTACTTATGTTTCCTTCTTGCATGCTTCTTGCTTGGCATTCATTGCCTAGTAATTGATGCCAGAATGCTTGACATATTTTTTCTTGGGTAGATTGAGATGTTTTCTATCTACACTTATCTTTGGTTTCCCATGCATTTAGTTTATTGCATATTGTATGCTTCTACCCTACTAGTGTCTTGGTGCTTTTATGTGTCTTTTATTTTCTTAAAGCATGTAGTACTTCTTATTATTTTTGCTTTAATCTTACCTACTATTTTTCATTAGTGTTAGGATTATAGCATATTTGTTGCCTTATCTCTCTCATATAGGGATGTTCTTTTGAATTTCATTGTCAAAAAAAGGGAGAAGTTTATGTGTAAAACTATATGATTGTTGCCAAGTTTTGTGTTGCATGGGCTATGAGTGTAGGATTGCACTACATATTGTTGTCTGACTTGCATGCATTTAGGGGGAATATTGCATGAAGTTAGGGGGAGTTATGAAGTTTTCTTGTGTATGGTTTGATTACATGTTGTTTGTGCATGATATGCTTCATAGGGTATGTGTTTGTTTCATATGTACAGGTTATAGGTGTAAGGAGAAGTCTTTGAGCTTTAGATGTTTTGTGTGCAACGGTGCTAAGACCCTCGTGTTTCAGAGTGACAAAATGGATAAGTTGATGAATGAATATGAATGGAACGCATAAGATGGATTCACTTGGTGTAAGTATATCTTTTGGGTTTTAGTGTGTATTGTTGTGTTTTTCATGGGAGCAAACAACTTTAAGACATCTTCATGATCATCCCATTGTACTCGTTTCTATGTATTGGCTTCACGTGTAAAAAACTTGGTATCTGTTTCATTTTACTTAGTGTATTTGTCTTCATCAGTATAAGGTTGGTTACTACATATCAATAATTCACACACCCACATAGTTCAGTGCACTTTGTATACAAGCATGTTTACACATATCATGTGGTTTGTTTTCATTGTGTGCGTGCTAGGTAGAGTGTTGATTTTTGACAAATAAGCGTGCGAACAAGCCAATGTTTTTAGTAGGTATATATGGATAGTACTTGACATTCTTGGAAACAAAAAAAATGCAACTTTTTAGCACCTTGGTGACTCTATAAAAGTAGAGCACCCCGTGCACATTTTTACTTAATATTTTCTCGTTTTATTAAGCAAGTAGTATTTTTGTGGTTGCTAATATTAAAATATGAACATTCTAGGAGAAAATGGTGAAAATATAATTGTTGAAGTTTTTGGGATTTTTATTGATATTTTATGAATTTTAACGTACAACTAGTCAAGAGCTATCACGTGGATGCCATGTATGTAGAGAAGCTGACAGAGTAAGACACATAGGTACTACTCAAGTAGAGAGTCCCAATTGAAGATCGCCGCATGTGTAGTATGATGCAGTGCTTTGCCACATGTTAATACGGTGTTCAATCCTAGTTTGGGGGTTGGTCAACAAGCCTAGCATGCATCATTAACAAAATCGTTTGTTCTTTTCACACGTGTGCCACACCATTCATTATCGCAAATCACGTTGTGCCCTGTGGCACTAACTCAGCATGCATTGGCCAGGCTAGTCTTTTCTTGGCACGTGTCGCGCTCTAATTTGCTAGTGAATTCAGTGTGCCATGTGTCACATTGTTATTGGCTTGCGCTATGAATTTTGCTTGCTTTGATCTCAGCCCTTGATTTGAAGTTGATTTGATGGTCCAGATTTCACCTGAGCTATATTTAACCTCTTAATCACCCCATAAACTGTAATTAACACATTTTTTTTTAGTTTTTGGAGCTAAGAGAAGAGAAAAATATAGAAATATTCATAAGGAGGTACAATTTCGGTAGAGATTCAATAGGAGATTGATATTACAATTTAAGAGATTGATTGTATTTCTTATATTTGTTTTTTATCAATTTTTTTGTCTTTCTTTATGAAAAATATAAGCTTTATGAATAAAATTATGTCTAGCTAGTTTATGAATCTAGGTGTCTTATGAACCCAATTTTCACTCTGTTATGATCTAATATTTTTCCCCAAATATGATTTCAATTTAATTATATTATTTAATCTAATTTTGATGCTATTAATTGTTCCAACAACAATTGATCTATATAGACAATTCAATATATTTTAAGAATTATTTAATTGTTTGTTTTGATTAAATAACATGCATAGTTTCTAAGTAGAGATGTATGATTCTTATGTATTTGGTCCATAATTGATGAACTTAATGAGTAGTATGCAATTTAATTGACATGAAATTGTGATTAAGTTAATTACTATATGGTGAGTAGTTTACTTTAGAGAGAAATACATGCTAGGTTAGATTTAATTGATCATGTAATTAATTGATAATTATATTGGGGGATTTTAGTGATCCACATGTTTAAAAAATGGAGAGATTAAGTATTCCTAAATATTTTCTCATATATCTTCTTAGTTGCCAAATCTAATTTAATTAATTATTGTTATTTATTTTTAGTTATTTTAATTTTTCTTTCTTAAAATATAAAAACACAAAAAAAAAATTTTGTTTTAAAAATTAGTTTCTAATAAAATAATCTCAGTGAGAATGATATTTTCTTATCATTATATTATTTATTACGACACATACTTGCGTATTCATCGCATACAATTCGTCTGTCCAATCAAATTTTTGGCGCCGTTGTCGAGGATTATAAATATTAGAAATTAATTTTTATTTTAGTTATTTTTCTTTATTTTTATTTTAGTTTTTATTTATTTAGTTTTTTTAGTTATTTATTTTTATTTACTTGTTTATTTATTTATTTTATTTATATCTCTTTATTTATTTTTTTGTACTTATTTGTCAAATTTTTAATTAATTAATTTATTTTTAATTTAGACATCATCTTTAGTGTTATTAGAAACATAATTGAGTCTATTGCATGAACAATGTTTGTAACAGAAATATTTTGCCTTTAGATCCTGAAATTAAGCGTACTTTGAGATCAATAGGAAAACAAGAAGTGTCACCAAGTGAAAGAAATGGAAAATCCATTAGAAATAAACAATGATGAGCTAAATTTGATCAATCAGATTCCTTTAATTTATGATAGTGACAAAGTTATGAACAAATATGCAAGATCTATGTTGAAAGGGTTGAGTCCAAGTATTACAAGGCCAAACATTCAAGCTAATCACTTTAAACTAAAGCCAGTGATGCTTCAAATGCTACAAATAGATGGGAAATTATATGGATTACCAACATAGGATCATTATCTTCATCTCAAAATTTTTATTGAATTTGTAGATTCATTTAAATTCAATTGTCTGCAAATGACAATGGATAGAATGATAGCTATAAGAAGAGTAGCCGTAGTGTATGAGATAAATGATATCAAGGCACTTATAACTCAATTTTCATCTTTGGTTAATCTTTTGAAGGCTCAAAAGTCATTAGTAAGTTAAACCAGGTCTAAGATTAAGAGGTGCCTTGTATGTTTTGTGGTGGAGCCTATTTGTTTGTTAATTGTCCAAATAATCCTGAATCAATATTTTATGTGAGTAATGTGAATCAAAACAATAATACATACTCTAACACATATAACCCAGGATGGAGACATCATCATGATTTCTGTTGGAATAACAACAATGAAAGTGTTAATCAATTCAACCATCAATCATTTCCACCACCAGGTTTTCAACAACCATAGCAATCACAAGCCCAAGAGAATAAGCCATCCACTAAGGACAATACAAATGCACTAATGGGAATGATGAAAAACTTCATCCAATCATTTAATACAAAAGTGTCCACTCAAATGGCATCAATTTGGAATTTAGATAATCAAATGGGGCAATTTTCCTAAGCCATAAGTACTTTTATGAGTTCCTTTTCTTGTGTTTTGGTCAAGGTTGAAGAAATTATCATTACATAAGTTTCTCCTTTTCCCAAAATCATATATTTTAAGTGCTTAGGTAAGTCGTTGAGTTCAAGTTTAGGTGGATTGGTCTCTTTACTAGATGGGGAACTGGGTAGATTTAAAAGTGTACTAGATTTTGTCATTAGTTCATCAATATCTAGTTTTTCAAGGTACCCCTTAATTTTCTCATCTACATCTTCTTCTACCTCTTCAAGTGTAAGAAAGGTTTCAATCTTGTCTTCTATTTTGGTTCAGGAGAAAGTGATTTGGACAAGATTATCCAAAAGGTCAACATCAAATATTTCATCAATGGTAGAAATAGAAGGAAAAGATGAAGAATCAAAAACTTTAAAATGAATAGTCTCTCCTAAGATTTTCATTGTCAAATTTCCATCTTGGACATAAATAATAGTCTTGGTAGTTGTCATAAATGGTCTACTATGCATTATTGTGTGCTCTCTATCCAATGCAGGATTTTCTTGCATATCCAGAACCACAAAGTCAACAAGTATTATCAATTAGTCTACATGTGCCAGCACATCCTCAACTATTCCCTTTGGATACTTAAGTGATTTATCTACAAGTTCAAGAGACATAGTTGTGGGTTTTAAATCTGCTAAATCAAGCTGTAAAAATATAGATTAGGTCATCAAGTTTATACTAACACCTAAATCAAGCATTGCTTTAGCAACCTTACTATCCCCAATAGTTATGTTTATGACAAAACTTCTAGGGTCTTTCGACTTAGGAGAAGTTGGTGTTAAAGTACAACACTAGAAATTTCTGATACTACTACTCACTCATTAAGTTCATACCAACTTTTCATAGTGTTCAACTTTTTGAAAAACTTAGCATAGAAAGGCATATTCATGATCACTTCTAATAATGGTAAATCGATATTTACTTTAGAAAGCATATTAAAAAGATCACAGAATTGCTTATCTTGTTTAGATTCTTTCAGCCGGTGTGGAAATGGAACTTGTAGCTAGTTTGGTTATGTTATCTTTTGAATTTTGGGAATTTCAGATGACTCCCCAATGAGTTTTTCCGAAGGCTTATCAAGTTTAGCACTTGCCTCTCCTTTTTGTAAGACTAGAATTTCACCTTCTTTGTTACCTGAACTACAAGGTAGATCTTTGGAGATTTCATGTAAACTAGTATGGACTAGCTTACCACTTCGAATCCTTCACTTGTTTGGGTTGATTGGGAAACTTTCGTAGTGCTTACCTTTGCATTTGTTCAGCTAGTTGCCCAACTTTAGATTCAATCCTTTTAATCGAAGCCTCCATGATGTTCAACCTTTGATTATTCATCAATTGGTTATCGGTGACTAACTTGAATAAAAGAATTCAAGCTATCCTCTAGGGTTGGCTTAAAAGATTGATTTAGTGGGTAAGTGTGGTTTTTATTTGGCCTTAATGTTTGACATTGGGTGTAAGGTTGGTAATTGTTATGTCTAATGCTGGTTAGGGTGATTATAGGTGTTTGGATGATACCTTTGAAAGGATTTTACTTCCTCCATGGCATCCATACTATAATCACAAGTATATAAACAATTACGAGCATCACGCATAATTGAAAAACACACTTCATACACCTCTTGATTTGGCATTTGGTGGGTAGTGAGAAGTTGCACTTGCTTAGTCAATTTAGCAAGTTTCAAGGTCATCTCATTATCGAACCAACTTCATTAACTCCTACTCTCATTTTAGTACTTCTTTGTTGGGAATTAGAACCCAACAACTCATAGAGATTATAGGTTTCCTCTATGGTCTTTTCTCCCATACCTCCTCCAGTAGCATTATGAATAATGTATTGATTCTGTAGTGTCGATCCATCATAAAAGAATTGGTTATGTAGCTGTAATGGAAAGCTATGATGAGGACATTGAATGAAAAAGGAGTTTGAATCTTTCCCAAGCTTTATGAAAGGGCCCTTCATCCATTTTAGAAAATGTTGCTATCTTTGTCCTTAGATCAATAGTCTTTTGATGGGAATAGAACCTACACATAAACTTTTCATACACTTCCTCCCAGGTTTTTAGAGAACCCGATTGTACAGTAATGAACCATGACCAAGCTTTATCCTTAAGGGTGTAAGGAAAACACCTCATCCTAAGTTGGTCTTCATTAATTCCCAACTGTAGAGTAATGAATCATAACCAAGCTTTATCCTTGAGGGTGTAAGGAAAACACCTCATCCTAAGCTGGTCTTCATTAATTCCCTATAGTGGAAAGGTTTGGACAATAGCATAGAATTATCTAATGAAATGAAAAGGGTTTTCATTAGGGATACCGCAAAAGAAAGGTAACAAAGAATAATGAATCTTTTTCAATCCATAGTTCCTTACAACCTCTTGTAATTGTATGCTAGAAGTTGCAGTGCCAATGATTGGCATTGCATAGTCCTTCATGGCTATTTGTAGTTGAAATTTATCCTCCTCCTCTTGCGTATCAACATTTAGCTCCTAAAAATAGTAGAACTTCTTAAGAAATATTTCTCACTTGACAAAAATGTATAGGCTTAAAGAAGAAAGACGTAGGGAACCTAATTTTTTTAATATGCCAAATTTAAAGTGGGCACAATTTTTGAAACAAATGAATTTCTATTATTTAATTTGAATTTAATTACACACATTCTTAAAATAAAAACAAAACAAAATAAACTAAAAAAATAAAAATACAATAATGGATAACCTCCCACTTAGGACTAAAATTTATCCTCTTCTAGTAAGACGTTGCTTGGATATTTCAGAATGACAAACTCAATGTCTCTTCTCCATTGAATTTATTTGATCCAATTTGACCATTCAATTAGTCTTTGCTTTGTTTTTTCAAATGCTCAACTAATTGTTCCACTTGGACTTCCACCTTTTTGATATAAGCTTCCATATAGTCCAACTGTTGACTGGTTTTAGATTGGTTATTTCTACATACTTGAATAAAAGAATTCAAGTTGTCCTCTAGGGTTGGTTTACTGGGAAGGCTACTTGGAATGGACTGGTGGAATTACTAGCCTGGCTAATTTGGACTTTGGGTGAAAGGAGTGTTGTTTTGCCTTGAAGAGAAGTTAGGATGATTTCTCCACCGAAGATTGTAGGTATTTGAATTGGGGTCAAATCTTGGTCTCTATTGATATGCTTCCAAAACATTAACTTGTTTAGGTCCAATTGGTGCTTCTCCTTGATATGGACAGGCTTCGGGACCATGACCTATGTTCCTACAAAAACCATAATGTTCATTATTAGTGTTGGTTTGCGTTGTGAGAAGGGCAACTTGCTTGATCAATTGAACAAGTTGTTGTTGAACTTCATTGCTAGAATCGATTTCATAAACTATAGATCTTTTCACTCGTTAGCTTTTTTGTTGGGAATTCGCACCCAACATCTCAAAAAGGTTATATGTCTCTGAGGCTGTCTTCTCTCCCATAGCTCCTTTGGCAGCATTGTCAACATTGAACTGGCATTGCTATGTAAGTTCATCATAAAAGAATTGATTATGCAATTGCAAGGCAATGTTGTGATGGGAGCATTGAATGAAGAATATTTTGAACCTATCCGAGGCTTTATGAAATGGTTCTTCTTCCATTTGAGAGAAAGTAGCAATCTTTGCTGTCAACTCTGATGTTTTTTGCTGGGAATATAATTTTCCCATGAATTTGTTGTAAACGTCCTCCTAGGTCATCAAATAACCTAGAGGGAGTGACATCAACCAAGCTTTGGACTTGTCCTTTAAAGTGTAGAGGAAACACATCATTTTAAGCTAATCCTCGTTTAGAATACCAAGGGGGAAAGTTTAGTCTATGGCATAGAAGTCCCTAATGAAGGGAAGAGAATCTTTATTAGGCAGCCCATAGAATGAAAGAAGCATGGAGAAATGCATGAGAATTGCATAGCTGGATAGAGGCACTTGCCATGCCAATTACTGGCCAAGCAAACTCGTTCATGGTGGTTTCCCTAACATGTGGGTTTTATCCCATTTCTATTGGTTATGATAGAGGATTAAGGCTTGGTTCTATGTTTAGATCCAAAGTAGGCTGATGGTTAGAATCTAACCTTGTGGACAACTGTTTAAATTTATGAATATTATCTATGTATGGTGTAAAAGGGTTTCTTAAAGATATCCTACCATGCATAGACTTTTGAAAGCATAAATTTAAAACACCTGTCAATTAAAAAGAATAATGAAATAACTATACAAAACAAATTAGAGAAAATATATTTAGTATTTAATACAAAAATACTAAACAAACAAGTTAAGTTAATCTCTAAGGTAAATAACATAATCAGTATTAACCAAAAGTGCTCTCAGGAAAGAATGGTGGGACAAATCCTCCTTAAAAACCATCCTTATAGACATAACAATATTCCCAGGAAAAACTAGTGGCACAAAGGCTTCTAAAAACTAGTTTCATAGACAGATATCCCTTAGATCTTTACTTTTTATGTTATTACACAGTTAGTTTTTTTTTTCAAAAAAATATTTTCGTATAGTATTTTTTTATTATAATTCTTTATTCATTTTTTAAAGAACTTTTTAAATTTTTTAATTAATTTATTTTTTTAAATTCAAAATAAATAAATAAAATCACAATTATATACAACACAAAATTTTTTCCAAATTTTAATAAATAACTTAAAAATCTATTTTTTCTCGACAACGACACCAAAAACTTGATGAACAAAATCGGAATGTCGATCTTCCAATACTTTGGTTTTATATTTGTAAAACTCTCACAAGTATACGAATCCCTTTATAGAAAATGACAAATATACTCCCAAGGTCGATTTAAGGAAGGAATATATGTGGTTTTTAATATATTTTTCAAACTTTAAAAAATGAAATTAAATCCTAAACATCCTGTCACGATATTTTGGTTTGTGTTTCCTAATCTAATAACATAAAAAAATAAAACATATATATGGATTTAATAAATAATTAGGCAAATATTTATTATTCATAACAGTGGAGTATTTATGCATATAATAATTAAGTTAATTATGTTTGCTCATATTATTTAGGTTATTGAAAATATAGATTGATATTTATTGATTCTCTCTTTTTTATATAAATACCACCTTTGGTGGGGTTAGATATTATTTGTTAACTAAACAAAGCAATTAACACATATGGGTAGGGTCAATAATTAATTTGGTTAATTAAATTAATTCTCTTTTTTAAGAGATTGAAAATGAACCATTTAAATGCCACCTTTGGCGGGGTTAAACATTTTAAACTTTTTTCAAGGTGTCCAAATTAAACCTAAGAATTTAATTATATGAGTACTAACTTTCAAGTTTTAAAACCATTACTGAAAATATATTGCCAATACATTTTCGAATAATAGTTTTTATAAAAACTTTTGAAATAGAGCTCAACTCTAATTACTGTGCGATTGTACCAACAAATAAAAGGGCACTACAATCAGATTGGATAATTGAACCTTAAAATTTAATTTTCAATTTTAAGTTTGTAATGAAAAATAATATATTTATTTCTAACATCCTTAATATAAAATCTTAAATAAAAATAAAATTGATTTATTTTATAGAAAGGTTTTACCTATTTAATATCTCATAAGCTTAAAAACATTATTATTATTATATCATATTTACAAACAGCTAGTCATGTTAAATGTAATCACAGATAAATTAAATATAAAAATAACTGTAAAGAATTCATTTTAAAATTATACCTCAAAAGAATCCTAACAAATTTTTTTACGCTAATTCTGTTTCTAGAAAACCTCTAAACGGATTTTCATTTTCGTTTATTGAATCTTGAACTAGAAATTTACCAAATCATAACTAGTTCTTCTCAAAAAGAGAAGAACTTTAAAACTAAAAATTAAAAAAAAACTAAGAGAGCTTTCTAGAGAGAGAAAGAGTAGAGAAAATTGTGTATTTTTGTGTTGGAGGATAGGGTCCTTTTATAGGTGGGGAAAAGGCTAAAATATTGGGAAAAAGAATAAAAAATGGCCTTAAACGCATAATGGATAGGATGGCACGCATGTGGGGCGTAGACGCGCACAATAGGGCGGGATTCGTGGAATGTATGAGTGTTGATGCAGGCGCTCATACACACATGATTTTGGCATAATGCGTGCATAAATGCATGTTGTACTATGACATGAATGGCAAGGCTGCGCACAGAATTGCAGTGTGAATGGGTGTGGGTGTACATGGAATTTCAGCGTGAATGGGCGTGACTACGTGCGTGGTTGGGCAGTTTTGTCAATTTTTCAATTTTTCAATTTTTCCATTTTTTTTACTTTTTCTCATATTTTCTCAACATATTTATGGTGTAATGCTTTCCTTATTGTTCTTTGAGTCTTTAAATTATTTTTGAAGCAAAAATACCTAAAAACACAATAAAAATACTAGTGATTTTGAAAAGAAAAATTTATATAAAAACATGATGAAATTATATAAATATAAATATTTTTAATTAATTAAACTACATTGAATCATGGTAATTTTAGTGGTTTTTAAGAACTCATCACATATTTAATATTTTGGAACACTTTAATTAGCTAGTAAGGTTGATTATGTTTTTGTGCATAAACTCTCAAATATAATTTCACTCTTAATTTTAATTTAATATTGACTTTTAATATTGTAAATGATAAATTTATTGTAATTTGTTTTTAAAAACAAGTATTTAAATTTATTGAATCTAGAAAAATTAGTATAAGGTAGTTAATTAAGATGTATATAATCATAATTTTAGTGTAAATCGTCTCTTCCATAGGTTGCCCAACTAAGTACCTCTTTAACAACTATAAGACGCTTCTCGAAACCGATATGTGCCATGATGAACAACTCCAAATCCTCAATAAACTATCGTGATCATCCTTCTAAGGAATATATATCAACATCTATAGGCCTGGTAGGTTCTGAAATATCTACAATGGTAAAGGGCTTGAATTGATCCACAATATCCTTATCCAAGTCAATGGGTCTTGGACCAGATTCATCCATTATTAGATCATAATGAATATCAATATGTACTAGAGAGGATCTAATCCTTCTAAGACCTGGTCCAATAATAGTTACTCTAGAGCTACGAGATATCTTTCTCTTAGAAGTCCCAAGATTTCATACAGGCTTGGCCATTTTAGGCATTTCTTTTGAGCTAGAATCTCTTAAGAAATGGATGGCTCTCTACATCCTGTACTTTTTCCTAGAAGGTTGTTGTATTGTGGTGACCTGATCACCCAGAGCTAGAATCTCTTAAGAAATAGATCACTCTCTACAAGAAGTACTTATTGTCCAAGTTTAGAAGGTTGACACCCTCTAGATTAACTAAGATTGGGTCTAGGCCCCATTAAGCAATCCATTATGGGATAATAATTTGGTTGTTGTTGATGAGCGAAAACCGGCATCGCCGATTCTCGCAAATACTTTGGTTTTAATATTTGTAAAACTCTCGCAAGTGCACGAATCATTTCGTAGAAAATGATAAGTATACTCCCAAGGTCGATCTAAGGAAGGAATGTATGTGGTTTTTAATTATTATTCAAACTTTTAAAAACGAAATTAAATCCTAAACATCCTGTCACGATATTTTTGGGTTTTGTGTTTTTAATCTAATAACATAAAAATAAACATAGATTCAATAAACATTCATGCAAATTTTATCTTTTATAATGGTGGAGTATTTATGGATATAATAACTAAGTTAATTATGCTTGCTCGTATTATTTAGGTTATGAAATATATGAATTGATATTTATTGATTCTCCCTTTTTTGTATGAATACCACCTTTGGTGGGGTTAGATATTCTTTGTTAACTAAACAAATCAATTAAAACCTATGGGTGGGGTTGATAACTAATATGCTTAATTAAATTAATTCCTTTTTCTAAGAGATTGAAAATGAACCATTTAAATTCCACCTTTGGTGGGGTTAGACAGTTTAAACTTTATTCAAGGTGTCCAAATTAAACCTAAGAATTTAGTTATCCGAGTACTAACTTTCAAGTTTTAAAATCACTACCGAAAACATGTCGTCAATATATTTTCAGATAATAATTCTTATAAAAACTTTTGAAATAGAGCTTCACTCTAACTACCGGGCGATTGTACCATCAAATAAAAGAGCACTACTCTAAATCAGACCGGATAACTAAACCTCAAAATCTAATTTTCAGGTTTAAGTTTGTAATGAAAAATAATATATTTCTCTCTAACATTCTTAATATAAAATCATGAATAAAAATAAAATGAATTCATTTTAGAGATTTTTACCTATTTAATATTTCGCAAGCATAACAACGTCATTATTACATCATGTTTACTAAACAACCAGCACAGTTAAATTTAACCATAGACAAATTAAATATAACATGTAAGAATAAAGCATAAAAATAACTGTAAAGAAAATAAAATCCTTACAGAACTTTGACGCTATTCCCGTTGCTGGAAAAACTCCAAGCGGAATTTGCACTCCCATTTATTGAATCAAAAAGCTAAAATACTACAAAAACATAACTAGTTCTTCCCTAAAAAGGGAAGAACTCTAAAACTAAGAGAAATTAACTAAGAAAAGCTAAAAACTAAGAAAACATAAGAAAAACTAAAAATCTAAGAAAAAAAGAGAAAGAAAGAGAGAAAAGAATGTATTTGGAGGTTTTGAAGGTGTTTGAAGGTATGTTTTGAAGTGAAGGGAATGGGGTATTTATAGGTGAGGATGGAGAGAAAAAATAGAGAAAAAAATGTTAAAAAAATGTAAAAACGCGGATTAGTGATTGCTGACGTCATTGATGACGCCAAGATGACAGTGGCGGCCACAAGATCGAGGATGAACAAGATTACCGCTGCACAAGATCCGCGGATGAACAAGATCGCTTGGTACACGTTGTCGCGGATGAACAGTGTCACGGATGAACAGTACGCGCGGATGAACAGTACACGCGGATGAACAGTGTTGCGGGCAGCTTGGGTCGGAGTTGGGCGCTAGGGCGCGGCGGCGCGATTCTCTCTTTTCTGACATTTTTGTCTTTTTTGACCCATTTTGTGCAATTTTTTCTTATTTTTTGACCTTTCCCCATTTATTTATTAATATATTTGTGATGTATTGCTTCTAGTATTCCTCCTTTTTTTTTAAGTTGCGTTTTTAAGCCAAAATACCTGAAAAACAATAAAAATACCTATGTTTCCGAAAAAGACAAATTTATATAAATATATGATAAAACATATAAATATATATATTTTTAATCAATTAATGTGCATAAAATCATGGTTATTTTAGTGCTTTTTGAGCACTCATCAGTTGTACCATTATAATGAAGGAAGATGATAGAGTGAGTCAATAAAATCTCTCTGTTGAGGAGTAATATCACATCAAGTCCAGTACACTACAAACAAAAAGAAACAAGTTAAGACACTACAAAAAATTATAATAGAAGATTAAGTTTTAGAAACCCTACCCTTTCTTTTGAATTAGGTATGCATAGAAGGAATGTTTAAGGGTGGAATGTCAAATTTTCCCACAATAGTGAATAGGGACTCCTTCCATCTCTTATTACTACCAATAACTAATCTATCAGGATATGATTAGCATAGGGCTTAAAGTGATACCAACCCCTACTACCTCCCTATAGGTATGAATAGTAACAATATTTAAACTCTTCAACAATAAGCTCTCTACAGTGCTCCTTCTAAAGTACCCAACAATTGAGTAGTACACTATAACAATTGGGTGGAAACTGTCTTGGAGCCATACTAACATCAATCAAGAACTTCTACACTATAGGTAGAAACTAGAGTCATAACCCTGCTAGGTAATGGTTAGTAGATAAAGTAACTCTGCCAAGGAGAGGGATACTCCAAACTAGTCCTAAGACCCAAGGCATTAAAATGGACTCAATAATCTAGAACATATTCCTTATCATGTGTAAATAATGATCGATCATCTAGGAATCTAGTGGATGCATAGAGAAATAGTCAAGATTGCTCTAATAAGTTCTCGACTGGCACATAAGAATGCTTGTCAAAATAGAAGCTTAGTCTCCACCACCTGAAGACTCAACCTATACCAAATAGATGCCAGAATGACCCATACATACATAACTTAAAGAACCATGATTTCAAGATGGTTTGGGGCCATCATCTGACGTGACTAATTCTAGGCCAACATCAGTCATACTGCCATCAACTAGATCATTGATAGCCAAGGAAGCTCCAGTTAGAGGGTTGCCTACCAGGGGGCTATAGCCCAAACAAGCATCTACTAGGTATAGGGTATCTAAGGTACTATCATCCATGGCTCTGGTCAACTTCCAAGATGTCTCCAATGCGTATTGTCTGCGAAAATCATCATCCACCTTAGTATGTACTAACGGTGGTCAAACTCTATATTGTACACTCTTACATCTGATATCCATTACTTCTTGAACAAGAAAGTTCATTATAAACATCGTGTGGTGCAAAGTGTTTAGATAATGAAAAATAATTATCCTACGTGACATGAAAGATAAATGAAGAACAATAAATGAAGAACAATATATGAAGAAAAATGAATAAAGAAAAAAACAATGAAGAAAAAAGAAGAATTATAATTTCTTTTACTTCTTTTCTCCTCTAAAATTGTGTTCTTTAAGAAAGTATAATGAGTTATGGAGAATGCAAGGGGTGAGGGCTTGTATTTATAAAGGTGGTGAGGTGATCTCATCCTCTCCTCTAAAATCACAATCAATGGCCACGATCACTTAGTTAATCCTAGAGGGATTAAGCTTAAGATTTGGATTTTAAGTTTTCCTCCAAAATAAGAGAATGTTTGACTTCATTAATAAATTTTTTGACTTTAATGTAACTTCTTAACTAAAAGTTTGATCAAAAATTCAAAATCATCATTAGTAATAGGATGTCGTTGGGCACATTTTGAATAGCCAGATATAAAATGAAATCTTTTCCTTAGACATGTAAAACATCACACACGGATAAGCTTAGTGTCATAAGCATAATTTGAAGGGGTATTGGACACACCACTACAAAATCGGGCTTTAAAGTCGGTTCGCACCGACTTGAAAATCTTTTTTTTTTTACATATTTTACTCATTTTCTACTCTACTAATAACCAATATTCGATCACATATAGTAGAAAAAAACCAAAATATGTTTAACAAAGTTTAAATAAAAAAAATAATTGAAAAATTAAATATAATTAATTACTTGATAATTAAATTATTATAAAAAAATAATTTATTTACAATACATATATATTTAACTTAAATTACAAATAAAATGATGTCGTCTCTTTTGTCTTGGATTTTGTGATATTCCCACTTTATTTCGAGAGGAGGAAGCTTGGTTAGTTTAGAATCACGAGCATAGTGACCAGGAAACTAGGCAAAAAAGCTGGTCCATATAACAATTCATTCCCCTAAATAAATGAGCACGTAAACATCCATCAAACAAATAGTCCAAGCTTCAGAGACATAAGAATGGAGAAATTAAAGCATTATAAATATTACCATGGCATTGTCCTATGTTATTCAAGATCATCATATTCTTCTCATGATGTTATAATTTGAACAAAGTGTTATATCCATTCTTCTTATAAATCATCAAAAATATGCATACCATATCCCCACTTGTTCCAACCAAAGAACTATATGTAATTAAATTTAAAATAAGAATGTAATATCATGAATTCACAAAAAATAACTATATCTCTCGAGTTTCGATGTGGTAATCTCTTTTACTAATATTTTAACATATATGTTATTTTTTGTGAATTCATGATATTACACTAGAATGATGATTCTTGGTGGTTTTCCTGTACTTGGCTGGTCAGTGACTACCATGATGTTGTCATACAAGGGAACTAGGCAAGAGAGATGAGATGAAGTTTGGGCAAAAAAAAGGTCCATATAAAAATCCATTCCCCTAAATACATAAGCACATAAACATCTATCAAACAAAACATCCATCAAACAAAGGCCTTCAGACACATAATTAGAGAAATTAAAGCATTATAAAAATTATCATTATGTTGTCATATGCTATTCAAGATCATCAGAATCTTCTCCTGATTCTTCTTGTGATGATATAATTTGAACCATTTGTTCTGCCCATTCCTCTCATAAATCATCAAATATTTACAAGTTATACCCATCTTGTTCCAACCAAAGAACTAAATGTATTTAAATTCAAAATAAGAATGTAATTTCATGAATTCACAAAAAATAACTCATATATGTTAAAAATGTATATTGGTAAAAGAGATTACCACATCTTCAATTGGAATTTTGATATTTGTGTTGATTTTTCTCATAAACTTCATGACATAGTAACCACACATGACTCCATCATTTTGTTGTGGAACCTACAAAAAAACAAGTGTACATGATTTTCCATAATCGAACATCTTTATTATTCAATAGTAAAATTAATAAAATTATTAATATTTTCTTGTACATACCATAACTTTGTGCCATATAAGCTTATGAGATTTTTTAAGGGCAATGCCCATACTCTTATTCCACAGCTTCCGTGCCCTATCAAAGTTTAAAACGGTTAATTTTTTATTAAATATTACAAAGAACAATAGAAGAAAAATAGCTAGCTATAACTCTTACATTTCAACAACTGCTTTTGTATCTTTACTCAATTCTATGGAAGCTCAGTCACAGTACCAAACATGATTTCCATACATATCAAGGATTACTAACATCCAATGATCTTGGCCTTATTCAAACCTTAATGGCTAAGGGATTATCAACTTATGATTTTTGTTAAGCATTAATTCCCTATCACATAATTGTTTAGCTCTGATGCTAACATCCTTCTCTTAATATTGATTTACAAATGAAAAATCATAGAACATTGCAAAATGTGATGAGTGATATGTTAAATTCGATAATAACATGCCCTATATAAAATAAATATATATAAATAATTAAATAATATAAATATAATTATATATGTTCTACATAAATGAAAGTTATTTACTGATTGAGGACTCACCTTGTCCACACTTGAATTATACTTAAATCGATCATTTGATATTCAAATAGCTACAATGTGTACTCGATCAATATATATGTTTGGCCGATGTCTAAAGCAAAAATTTCTATAGGAAGTGGCACAGTCTATCCATTATTTATGCTAGATGCCCTTGCAACAATAGTCATCAAAGTGCCAAGATTTCTGCTAAAGTTTAAAGCATAATCATAACTATACTTTTCCATGGCTTCTTCTTGAATGACTTAGTGCACGATGATTGACTGCTAGATATATATTTACCACGAGATTCTTGCTTTATATCTCTTAAATGTGTCGCATTTACTAATTTTTGTATAATAGACTAAAAAATAAGTATTATGTATATTAGTAACAATAAAAATAATAATAATATAATAGTATTAAAAAAAGTGTTATCTTTTAAGTAAAAAAATAGTACCACATCAAAATTTATCACAACTTGAATCAACGGCCAAGCCACATATTGTCCAACCGCCTCTTGGACTATGGTAGCATCAGAAGGCACAGGTAGTGGACAATCATGGAGCAATGATTAAAAAATTGCTATTCTCCAATGATTTGGAAAATATTTATTATGAATCATCCGATCATTGCTCAATTATTGTACCGTTCCAATAGCAACAAAGTTCATTGATGAAGGATGTTTCAACAAACATTTCATATTCTGTAAAACATTTAAGCGTTATATATAATAAATAAAATATATAATAAAAAATAAAAATTATAGATTATCTACATAAACTTTAAATCTTACCACAAATGATTCATCAAATAGAGGAGGACTCCAATATGGGGTAGCTATTGGATGTAATTCTCATCAAAACGTTCATCGTGATATAAACCACTACCAGATTGCATCTAGATTCCTGGCATAAAGGGAGGACCAATGGGATGACTATATCCAATATAGGATATAGGTTAGGTGCCATGAGATTGCATGGGTGGCATGCTTGGCATGGATGGTTGCATGCTTTTCCAATATGGCATGCCCTATTTGTAGTATGATGCCATGCCTGACATGTGTTATGATTCATATTCTTTTAAAGTGGCAATCTTACTTAACATTAAGGCCTTAAAGGAGTTGAGATCTTCTTCAATTTTATTGTACTTCTCCTTACTGGCCATTTGAGGCTTTTGTTTTGGAATGTTAAAATACTCCATATAACCATCATATTGGCTTCCTCCCCTAACACGACTAGGATGCTCGCGTTTGAATGCATCATATATAGCATCTCTCCCTGGCTGTTTGATTATTTCACCACTGGATATTTGTTCTTAAATAGCTCTCTACAAATAATAAAGCAAACAAACATATCATACATTATTACATCAATTAGCAAAAATCATAAAGACTTTGTGTCAAGTTAAATTACTAACCAACTTATTTAGCCGTTCTTCTCCTCGCTTAGTCATTGGTCTTGATTTCTTCATTTTGGGAGTCTTTGTCTCTATGTACAATTCAAATCGGGTAACCGGTCTACCCAAACTTGAGGTGTAATCCCGGGGTATCCTTCAAGGATTTTATAGAGCTCTACTTCATCAAGTGGTTGCAAAGATGGAAACATATAAGTTTTTGGCCAATCTGAAAGTTTTGTATCCTTTCCACACCTTATTTGCAATCTTATAACACTTGCTCTTCCAAGTGTCATCTACTTTATAACGATTCTATAAAAACACACAACAAAAGATGAGATATAATACAAAAAAGATATAATATATGTAATTAGTTATAAAATATAAGAGACTTACACAAATGGTTTTCCATATTTTGTACTTTTCAACTTCGTCAACCTTAGTCTAATCATTTATATTGATTGATATACTTGACTTCACAAGTATACCAAATGAGGATTTTAATTTTTGGCCATTTTCCCTTATTGGATCACCAATATCATCAAATAGAATGGGTACTCTATCATCTAGGTTAAGTGGAGTATCAAGTATATTCGCCCAACCCCTTTTCTTCAAATGCCCCAATGGATCATTTGGATCTACAAGCTTTGGGACCCTATGATCCATGAAATATCTACAAATAATGATGAAATATAAATTAATTGACAATTTTAAGTCCATACATATAAACATCCAAGAGTTATTAGAACAATATAAAACATACATTATGTTTAATTAGGTTATTGATTGTATACATATATTCCTTCACAATCACTTTGAATCCATGACGAAGAATCATCATTATCAACTAGATCATCACATACATTAGGCAATTTGTTTGAGAAATGACTAATATTGGATACTATATCAAGCATAAGGTCATCATCTTCTAAAGCATCACAATGGTAGAACTCTTTTTGTGGAGGCATTAACACAACATACCATCTTGTGTCAATTTGATTACTCGCATAAAATACTTGTTTTGCATGAAGTGATAACATGAAAAGATCATCAATGTGACTTATCTTGGATAAATTTACAAGGGTAAATCCAAAATCATCTATTTTATATCCAACATTGATAACATCTTCGACCCAATCACACAAGAATATTGTTTCATGGAAAACCTCATAATTAAGTTCCCAAATTTCTTGAATTATACCATAATATGTTCTATCAGAATGTACATGATTGCCATCTTTTGAACTTGCAAATTGCATAGTTTGTGCAACCATCTTCACACCACTATTTTGATTTACTCGGACTTTGTCCATTGCTTGAGTTGTAAACCTTGATCCATTAATTATGAAACAAGATAATGATTTGACATCAAATTTTGGACCATGTGCAAGCCATTCTAAACTTTATGTTATATTATGATTGGGTTTGTTGAGTTCAACTCGTATTTATACATACAAAAACATGAAATGTGTTTAAAGCAAAGTTTTAAAACATTTCATAGAAGTACTAATGAATTCTTGTATGTGACACTTACATGGTTGCAAAACCAATTAATAAGCTCTCGTTTATGTTCATCATACAACCATTTTTCTCCATTTTTTATAACGAGAATCGATCTTCAGTAAGTTTAAATGCATTCTGTAATGTTATTAAAGATATATCAAGTAGATATCATCATTAATAGTTAAATAAAAAATATCTTTTGCATATATGGCATAGTTGAACCTGTCATCACTTACTTTATGTATGGTTATGCCTTATTATTATTTACCAAAACGATTCGGTGTGCTTTTTCCCATCAAGTACGATCAATAAATAATTTCTTACTTCCACCAATCATAGGGTTACCTAATTGGATCATGTGATGTTCTAAGAACAATATGTGCATAGGATTCCCAATTTTGGTGCAACCACTAAAGTATTAAGAACAAAACTCAATGGCCTCTTTAGCAATGTAACATTCCACCATGCATCCTTCAAGTCGATTTCTATTATTTACATATCCTTTAAGGACTTGCATGTTTCTCTCAAAAGGGTACATCCACCTTAAGTAAGTAGGACCACACAATTGAACCTCTTGAACTAAATAAAAACACAAGTGAATCATTATATCGAAGAAAGAAGGAGGAAAATATTTTTCAATTAGACATAAAGTCTTTACAACATCTTTCTGTAAAGAGTTTAACTCGCCAATTGATATAGATTCCTGCATATTGTATTGAAGAGTGAATAAATACGAATTATTGATAATAGAAAATGTTTTGGAAGAATTGATCTAATAGCAACTGGTAATAACTGTTGCATTAAGATATGACAGTCATGTGATTTTAATCCATAAAATTTCTTATCGGTGATAGACACAAAATTTCTTAAGTTAGATGAGTAACCATTAGGAACTTTCATAACAAAACATATCCTTCTCTTTTTTTGACATTATATATGATGCTTGTGGCAAGTATGTTTGATTCTTATCATTTTCCACCCTTGGTGCCAATTCAGGTTGTATGCCTAGTTTCTTTAAATCCAATCTTGCTTTAAGTCCATCCTTCGTTTTTCCAAGTATATTAAGTAATGCACCAATCAAGATCTCACTTACATTTTTTTCCCAATGAGCATGACATCTAAGATGTGATGAATGTGTAGGTCTTTCCAATAAGGTAATTCCCAAAATATTGATTTTTTATTCCAACAACCATGGTTAACTGATTCAGTAACATTTTCATCCCTTTTATTAGTTGACCTCTTTCGTCATACCATTCAATTGCCTTAATATCTCAAAACCTCACAAAGTTCGAGGTGTAAGATCATGATCTTTTTCACCATTGATTGGTTTCTTTTAGTATCTAAACTTGTGTCCATATGGAAAAAATTGTCTATGTCTTCTATAAGACATCTTTCTTCTGTGAACAAGATAAGTTGCAAAAGTGCCATCACTACATATAGGGCATCCCATATAACCTTTTTTTGTATGTCTTGATAAGTTCACATAGGTCGAAAAATCATTAATTGTCCATAAAAGGACCTCTCTCAAGTTAAAGTGTTCTTCTTTATATGCATCGTAAACATATACAGCATCATTCCACAATGTCTTTAAATCATCAATATCGGGTTGTTTCAGTAATGAGATCAATAATGTTAACATCATGAATTTTCTTTTCATACACAACCAGGGAGGAAGGTTGTATGTTACCATAATTACTAGCCAATAGCTATATCTACTACTAAGGGAACTGCGTGGATTAATTCCATCAGTAGCAATGGCAAGACAAAGATTGTGCGGATCAGATGCAAATTGAGGGGATAAATTATCTACTACTTTCTAATTTTTAGAATCACTAGGATGATGTAGCACCCCATCATCAGATTGATTATCTGAATGCTAAGTCAACATGTTTGATGTCTCTTTACTTTTGAACAACCTTTGAAAGTGAGAAATTGGAGGAAAGCACCAAAGAACCTTTGTAGGCACGCCTTTCTTAGGTGTTGTCTCATTTGTAGCGTGCTTCCATCTTGATTCTTTACACATCGGACAATCATCTAATGTCTCATATTCTTTTCTATAAAGAATACAATCATTTTTGGAAAAGCATGAATCTTATGATATTCCATGCCAAATTGACTAAGAGATTTCTTCACTTCATACATTGAAGATGGGAATTCAATACACTCAAGAAACATATCTATTAGTAGATTTAGTAATTCTGTGAATCCTTTGTCATAAAAACCATGTTTTGCCTTCACATTGTACAAATGAACCAATCGAGACATTTTAGTGTACTTCTTGCATTCTGGATACAACAGTTTTTCAGCATCTTTTAGAAGTTTTTTAAAGCTTTTGGGATCATCCTCATGTAGTTCATCTTCAACACCATGAAACATATTTTCTATCTGTATATTATGATAAGATGTATATAATCCACTCACATTCTTATTTATCTCTTCCCTATGAGTATTATCAATATTTTCTTACATGATAATACCAAAATTTATAACTCAAAAAAATATCACTACAGAGGTGATACTTAACCTCGTCAATATCATGAAATCACTCATTTTTACATTTAACATATGGACATCAAATTGTACTAATTTCATTATTACTATTTCTACAAGCAAATTCCAAGAAACTTTCAACTCGAGAAATGTACTCCTACTCAATTCTACACTTTGACATCCAAGATTTTTCAATTTTCTATTAATGACATTAAGCATATTAAATATGTATCCAACCAATATATTTCAAGTATTATTATATATGAATTCCCTAATTATTAGAATATATACCAAAACATATATAATACAAAAACTTATCATTTTAATCATTTTAAAATTGTATTACTTCTACGAAATAAAATATGATTTATATCAGAGCAAAACTGCCTAGAAAATCCACTCTTTAAAGTAGAGACAACAATTATGAAATTTTTTTTCATTCATCACACAGAGTAGCTACATAAGAAGAAGGGTATCTAGTTTTGGTAGCTTTTCATTTATCTTCATAACGCACAATAACTATTCTAGTCCCTCAAACTCACAAGATCCAAATATTATTTCTCCTAACCTACCTAGAAAATCAGCCAAACAAACAATAACATACATAATACAAAAACTTATGCAAAACATAACGCAAAGTGAATAATAAATGCGTAAGATTAATAGAAATACTTGTAAGAGTAAATGAAGTGACAAAATGAAGGAAATGAAAGAAATGAAGAAAAAAATGGTGTTTTGTAAGTGCGAAAATAGGTATAAAAAATTTGAGTATTTTTCTCAAACAAATAAGTGATTTGGAAGATAATTTGGAGAGAATAAAACCCACTAAATGTCACTGGAATTGGTAGTCGTAGGTGGCCAAAAAATGAGAAATAGTGGAGGAAGAGTGTCAATCGTTTTGGGTTTTTAGGGCGTTACAAATAAAATATGTTTTCTGATGGGGAAGAAAGAGAAGAAAAGGAAAATATCCACATGTGTAGCATCGGTTGACGTGTTGAACCGGTGCTACACGTAGGACATAGTGTGTGTTCTACATGTCAATCGACTCTACACATGTGGATAGCATTGATTGACATGTAGAACCGATGATACGTCCTACGTGTAGCGTCGGTTCAACACGTCAACCAACACTACATAAAATTACACATTAATTTTTTTATAGTTTAAAATTGAAATTAGACAATACAATTTTTTTATTTTTTTGGTCAATTATATTTAAAGATTTTAACTATAGACCTTTTATATTTTTTTGAAAACTTTTATGTATTGTGTTTTTCATGCAATCCAAATTCGATAACTATGTACGAAAAAAAGTTTACATAAAAGTATTCAAAAAAATACACAAATTCTATAAATTATAAAATTTTAAAAACCTATTGACTAGAAAAAAGAAGAAAAAACTATACTATCCAATTTCAATTTTAAATAGTTAAAATAAAATAATAATTGACCAAAAAAATAAAAAAAAATGTATTGTTTAATTTCAATTTTAAACTCTAAAAAACATTAAAGATTAATTTTATGTAGCGTCGTTTGACGTGTTGAACCGATGCTACACAGGATGTAGCTTCGATTCTACATGTCAACCGATGCTATCCATGGCGAACCAACTTTAAATTCATTATAAGTCGATTTTTTCCATGAACAGACTTTAAATATCGACTTAAATGCCACATTTTGTAGTAGTGATATAAGTATTAATAGAAATTACAATAAAATCTTCTAGCCCAAGGGCCAAAAAGTCTGAGGGTTAATGTTAGGGTAATTTCGTACATCCCATATGATAGTCAACGAGTATTTCTAGTCAACAGAGGACCTTATGGGCCAAGCATAATAAGTGTACAATCATCAAATAAGTGTGAACATAAGATAGTTATCCTAAAGAGATAAATTACCAATGATTATACTTTAATTATCATAAATAGATAGTAATGTGCTTAGAAAAATAAGCAACGAGCTTTATACATGGAATGTAAGAGTAATTACATAATCAATTTTTATTAATGGACCCTAAACTAGATAGCCATTCAATATTTTTAAGTTCTATAGTCATTTGTGTCTGTGTTAGCTTTCCTTGTGCAAAACATAGAGTTTGTTTTATTTTACTTAGTGTACCTATCTTCCTCTATTTAAGGTTATTTACTAAGTATCATTAATGCACATACGGATATAGGTAGGTACACACATCTCTCTTGTATTTATTTCATTTTGTGTATGGGTATTCATAAAAATTACTCGATAATTTTAAAAATGAAAAATGTGACTTTTTGGAACCTTGATGAATTCCTCGATAAGAGCCTCACCAAACACCTCGATAGACACTTGACAAAGTGGTTGGCAAGCACCCATGACTAGGCCTTAGTTAGGTTGGCTGTGAGCTTGAGTATCTTCTATAAATACCCTTTGTTTTCTTGTTTGTTATATAAGAAATATAGTGAAGCTCTATCAAATTTATGATTGTTGTTCGATATTAGTAATTCATAACTGTATAGGTAAAGACGTACTCTTGAATGGTGAGTACTTGATGAGTGCTCAAAAAGCACTAAAATAACCATGATTTTATGTACATTAATTGATTAAAAATATATATATTTATATGTTTTATCATATATTTATATAAATTTGTCTTTTTCGGAATCACGGGTATTTTTATTGTTTTTCAGGTATTTTGGCTTAAAAACGCAATTTAAATACACAAAGAGGAATACTTGAAGCAATACATCACAAATATATTAATAAATAAGTGGGAAAAGGACAACAAATATGGAAAAATTGGACAAAATGGGTCGAAAAGGTCAAAAATATCAAAAAGGAGAAAATCGCGCCCGGAGCGACCAGCGTACAAGTAGGTGCCAGGCCATTTGCGCGCGCGGCTACTGTTCATCTGCACAAAGCTGCGGGTGGCTACTGTTCATCCGCGCACAGCGCAGCGCCAAAACAGCCCCCCTCCGCGCGCCCAACGCGTTTTCGCCCCATTTTCCACGTGCAGTCGCCCCCATGACGTCATGCTGACGTCATTGATGACCTCAGCATTTCCATTACATGTTTTTTCATTTTTTAACATTTTTTTTAACATTTTTTTACTCATTTTTTCTCACCATCCTCACCTATAAATACCCCCTTCCCTTCACTTCAAAAACACACCTCAAAACACACTTCTCTCTTCTTTCTTTCTCTCCATTTCTTAGTTTTTAGGTTTTTTTAGTTTTTCTTATGTTTTAGCTAGTTTTTCTTATGTTTTAGCTAGTTTTTCTTATGTTTTAGCTAGTTTCTCTTAGTTTTAGAGTTCTTCCCTTTTTGGGAAGAACTAGTTATGTTTTTGTAATTTATTAGCTTTTTGATTCAATAAATGGGAGTGCAAATTTCGCTTGGAGGTTTTCTAGCAACGGGAATAGCGTCGAAGTTCTGTCAGGATTTTATTTTCTTTACAGTTATTTTTTATGCTTTATTCTTACATGTTATATTTAATTTGTCTGTGATTAAATTTAAGTGCTAGCTGTTTATAATGATGATGTAATAATAACGTTGTTATGCTTGCGAAATATTAAATAGGTGAAAATTTCTAAAATGAATTGATTTTATTTTTATTCAAGATTTTATATTAAGAATGTTAGAGAGAAATATATTATTTTTCATTACAAACTTAAATCTGAAAATTAGATTTTAAGGTTTAGTTATCCGGTCTGAAAAAGAATTAATTTAATCAACCAAATTAGTTATCAACCCCACCCATAGCTGTTAATTGATTTGTTTAGTTAACAAAGAATATCTAACCCCACCAGAGGTGGTGTTCATACAAAAAAGGGAGAATCAATAAATATCAATTCATATTTTTAATAACCTAAATAATATGAGCAAGCATAATTAACTTAGTTATTATATCCATAAATACTCCACTATTATAAATGATAAAATTTGCATAAATATTTATTGAATCTTGAACGAAAACCGGCATCGCCGATCCTGCCAATACTTTGGTTTTATATTTATAAAACTCTCGCAAGTGCACGAATCATTTCGTAGAAAATGATAAGTATACTCCCAAGGTCGATCTAAGGAAGGAATGTATGTTGTTTTTAATTTATTATTCAAACTTTTAAAAACGAAATTAAATCCTAAACATCCTGTCACGATATTTTGGGATTTTGTGTTTTAAATCTACTAACATAAAAATAAACATAGATTTAATAAATATTCATGCAAATTATGTTCATTTATAATGGCGGAGTATTTATGGATATAATAACTAAGTTAATTATGCTTGCTCGTATTATTTAGGTTATTAAAGATATGAATTGATATTTATTGATTCTCCCTTTTTTGTATGAACACCACCTTTGGTGGGGTTAGATATTCTTTGTTAACTAAACAAATCAATTAACACCTATGGGTGGGGTTGATAACTAATTTGGTTAATTAAATTAATTCCTTTTTCTAAGAGATTGAAAATGAACCATTTAAATGCCACCTTTGGTGGGGTTAGACAGTTTAAACTTTATTCAAGGTGTCCAAATTAAACCTAAGAATTTAGTTATCCGAGTACTAACTTTCAAGTTTTAAAACCACTACTGAAAACATGTTGTCAATACATTTTCAGATAATAATTCTTATAAAAACTTTTGAAATAGAGCTTCACTCTAACTACCGGGCGATTGTACCAACAAATAAAAGAGCACTACTCTAAATCAGATAGGATAACTAAACCTTAAAATCTAATTTTCAGATTTAAGTTTGTAATGAAAAATAATATATTTCTCTCTAACATTCTTAATATAAAATCTTGAATAAAAATAAATAAATTCATTTTAGAGATTTTTACCTATTTAATATTTCGCAAGCATAACAACGTTATTATTATATCATGTATACAAATAACTATACGCTTAAATTTAATCACGACAAATTAAATATAACATGTAAGAATAAAGCATAAAAAATAACTCAAAGAAAATAAAATCCTTACAAGATTGATGCCATTCCCGTTGCTAGAAAAACCTCCAAACGGAATTTGCACTCCCATTTATTGAATCAAAAAGCTAATAAATTACAAAAACATAACTAGTTCTTCCCAAAAAGGGAAGACCTCTAAAACTAAGAGAAACTAGCTAAAACATAAGAAAAACTAGCTAAAACATAAGAAAAACTAAAAAAACCTAAAAACTAAGAAATGGAGAGAAAGAAAGAAGAGAGAAGTGTGTTTTGAGGTGTGTTTTTGAAGTGAAGGGAAGGGGGGTATTTATAGGTGAGGATGGAGAGAAAAAATGAGTAAACAAATGTTAAAAAAATGTTAAAAAATGAAAAAACGTGTAATGGAAATGCTGAGGTCATCAATGACGTCAGCATGACGTCATGGGGGCGGCTGCACGTGGAAAATGGGGCGAAAACGCGTTGGGCGCGCGGAGGGGGGCTGTTGGGGCGCTGCGCTGCGCGCGGATGAACAGTACCCGCGCAGAGCTTTGTGGAGATGAACAAGAGCCGCCACACAATGGCGCTGTAGCCGCCATGGACGGGTCACTCCGGCGCGATTTTCTCCTTTTTGACATTTTTGACCTTTTCGACCCATTTTGTCCAATTTTTCCATATTTGTTGTCCTTTTCCCACTTATTTATTAATATATTTGTGATGTATTGCTTCAAGTATTCCTCTTTGTGTCTTTAAATTGCGTTTTTTAGCCAAAATACCTGAAAAACAATAAAAATACCCGTGATTCCGAAAAAGACAAATTTATATAAATATATGATAAAACATATAAATATATATATTTTTAATCAATTAATGTACATAAAATCATGGTTATTTTAGTGCTTTTTGAGCACTCATCAGTACTCAAGATGATATTTACATGTGGTTTTATATGAGGAGCTTGTGTGGTCATGTGTCGGCTGGTAGTTTCCTTCATACAACTTTTTCTTATGTGAGGAGGTTGTGTGGCTATGAGTCAGGTGTCAGTTAGCATTTTCCTTCGTGAAACTTTTTTTTATGTGAGGAGCTTGTGTGACTATGAGTCATGTGTCAGCTAGTAGTTGTTAGTGTGCAACTTTTTCTTAGGTGAGAACTACACTCTGAAAGTAAGTTGGGATGTGTTGATTCAATTCTCATATCAATGTTCTCAAATTGTTAGTTGTGTGCAATACGTGGTTGACTGTGTACCTTATGTGGACGATTTGTGAATTATGGTTGAAAGTGATTCCCACAATGGTTATTGGGTGTTCATGATTAAGGGTAGTTATCATGTTTGATTCTTCACTTTACATTATTGATTTAAGTTTTCTAATCACACCACATCAAGTGATGTTTGTTTTGGAAGACAGCCAGATTTGTGTGTCAAACTAGGTTGTTATGAAGGAAGCAAGTGAGGAAAGCAATAGACAATTTTTACAAAGGTCTCAACTAATAGAGGATCTATTAAGATTGTAATTGTTTTATGGATTAGTGGATTTTTTTTGCTGCCGAGTGGTTGCTATAAATAACTCGAGGATGTTACCACATAGGCAAGGGTTCTATGTGGCTTTACCTCATTATATTTGGTGTTATGCATGCTCTAATATTTGGCTAGTACAATCAGAGCTTAAATTTTGTATTCTCTATATACTAATGTTTAAACTCTCATTGGGAAGCTTTTATTATTTATTGCTTGCTTTTGTTTAATGATAATGTATCTACTATTTATTTATTGTTTGTCTATGATTATTTGTACAATTTCTATGATTATCAGTTAAGTGTTTATTTGTCTATTGTAATTCATTATCAGTTTGTGTGTTAGTATAATCTAAGTTTCTATCATGTGTGAACCAACATACTAGATGTAGATTTTGATTTGAAAACTTGTTTGTTATATGTTGTGTAGCATGCCTATAACTTTCTATGTATTGTGTTTGCTATATTAAATTAAGCTTCTACCTTTTATATGCCATTGAGTTTGGTGTGAGTCTCTAAGGACTCAATATATCCTTACTCTGGTTGTGTACCAAATGTTACTCTTTCTCTTGATAAGTTATGTTTTGTTTGATTGCATGCTGTAAGAGTAACAATCATTATTTACCGAATATATTCCTACATATGAGGTCTTAAAGTGATTGAAAATACATTATAAATTTTAAGTATATGTGTTGAATTATTATGTTGTTTTGTACTTCCGCTGTGTTATTTGCTTAATTCACGTTTGTGATGCCGACTTGCCGAATTGTTATAGAGCTCACGAAAATATTTCATATGTTGATGTCCCCACCCCTCATATATGTCCCAATTATCAATATAAGTGGGAAGAATAATTGACCATTGTATAATTGTTTATCATAATTTTCAGTATTAATAAGATTTTGATTCATCAGTAATAGGGTCATAATTTGGTGTATGGCTTTGTCTAACTACTTGTACTTTTCCTTTCATTAAACTAATTATAACTTTTCTCTATATGATAAGGGGTAGAAAATTTGATAATCATTTAGGAATGGCTGCCATAGTGTGAAATTATGTAATTATACATTATTCTATTATACAGGGAAATAATCATGTGAAAGCTACTACTCCAACAAGTACTATAACCCTCTTTATACACAATCACATTTAGCTAACAATAGATTTCTAATCACAAATTTTTATTATAAATAGTCACTACTACAAAAAGGAACTTTAAAGTCGAGATTTAAAGTCAGTTTTTAGGCAAAACCAACTTATAATTAATTTTAAGTCAGTATGCTAAAATAATGACTTAAAATTTGAAAAAATTGCATCAGTCCTACGTGTCAACCGACGCTATACATAAGACGTAACATCGGTTCTGCGTGTCAACCAATGATAGTCATGTGTAGCATTGATCCTACGTGTCAACCGACACTACCTTAATTTATTTTCTCTTTATCTCTTTTCTCCCCCCTTTTCAGAAATAATTGTGTTGTCCTTTCTCCTACTACCATAAGACCGACCATCCTCTGCCTACTATTTCTTATTTTCCAGCCACCTCTGGCCACCAATTTAGGCATCGTTTAGTGGGTTTACTTCCTTTCTATAGATCCACTATTTTTTTAGCATAATACTCAAAAACAATTAAGCCATTTTCCTTCCCTTTCTCACTTACCAAACAAATTTTGTTCTTCATTTCCTTCATTTTGTCACTTCATTTACTCTTCTAAATATTTATATGAACTATTTTACAATTATTATTCATATGTTTTATTTTGATGCATATTTTGTGTTATATATTATGTGTATAAATTTTCGTGTTATGTAAATTGTGTATTTTTATTCAAGCTTAGAATAGAAGAATGTATTTTATTCATTTATTTATTTTAATAATTTTATGTATTTAGTTTTTTGATATATATATTAATTTGTTTTAAACTTAAAATTTTTAGAACTTATTTGTATGTACATATATATATATATATATATAATATATTTTTATATGTATATAATGTAAAATGGGTTTATTAATATTTATTATTATATATTATATATTTGTTAATGTTATTATGAGTTTATTAATTGTTTGGTTTTTATGTATTTATTTTTATATAATGTTTTGATAGATATTCTAATATTTAGGGAATTCATATATAATAATATCTTAAATATATTAGTTGGATATGATCATCACACACGAAGTGTGTGCAATGAATATGTAAATATACGTATCGTAACAAGTAATATAATGATAAGAAAAAATCGTTCCCACAAAAATTATTTTATTATAAACTAATTTTTAAAACTAAAAGAGTAAAAATCAATTTTTTGTATTTTTATAATTTAAGGAAGCACAATTAAAATAATTGAAAGTAAATAGAAATAATTAATTAAATCATATTTGATAACTAAAAATATATATGAGAAAATATTTAAGAATACTTAATCCCCTAATTTTCTAAAGATGTGAATAACTAAAATCCTCCCAATATAATTATTAATTAATTACATGATCAATTAAATCTAACCTAGCATGTATTCACCTCTCAAGTAAACTACACACCATATAGTAATTAATTTAATCACACTCTCATGGAAATTAAATTGCATACTACCCATTAAGTTCATCAATTATGGATCACATACGTAAGAATCATACATCTCTACCTAGAAACTATGCATGTTATTTAATCAAGAAAAACAATCAAATAATTCTCTCAAATCTATTTAATTGTCTCTATAGATAAATTATTGGCCAAACAATTAATAGCATAAAAATCATATTAAGTAATATAATTAAATTATAATTATAATTGAGGTAAAATATTATATCATTACATGGTGAAAATTGGGTTCATAAGATCCCTATATTAATAAATTAACTACACATAATTGTGTTCATAAAGACATGAAATTTGATAAAGAAAAGAGTAGAAGAAGAAATACAATTAATCTCTTGAATTGTAGTGCTAATCTCCTCTTGAATCTCCACCAAAATTGAATCCTCTCTTGAATTTTTCTCTCTTTTTAGCTCCAAAAACAGACCAAAATTTTGCTAATAATGTCCACTTAGGGTTTATAGGGTGATAAGGGACTTAAATATAGCTCAGATGTGATCTGGACTGTCAGATCAGCTTCAGATCAAGGGTTGATATCAAAACAAGAAAAATTGACAACACCAACCAATCATAGCATGACACATGTCAAGCATGCATGCTTTTAGTTTCCATATATTTATCAATTTCTACCCAAATCATGATTAAAAACATCCTAAAAATTAAAAAAATTCCTAAAAAATTTCAAATGCATAATAACTACTAATGTAGAGAATGAAGTTCCCTCCCCCAAACTTAAATTACACATTATCCCCAATGTGCACATATAAATACGAAAAAGTAAAAGAAAAGAAAACTCCTTTAATCATGACATACCACATCTATCATGGAAATTCTCATTCTTATTGCACCATTGCTCTCTACATTTAATCACTTATAAGACAAAAACAATGAAAATATAAGTAAAATAACATTGGATTTCCTCCCAACCAAAATCACATTTAACGTCCTTGACTAAATAGTCATATCAAGTCCTAAGGTATATCCCTTTGTGTCCATTTACTTTTGAGTTTTCCTGGGAATAGATTGAGTCTTGATTTTTTCAATGATACCTTATGCTTTAGTTCTCAAAAACTATGCTCAATTCTCTTCTCATGCCATATATTTTTTTTCTATTTGAACTTTTTGGCATTCTTATAAGCATTCCACCGTATATCATCCAATTTATGTATTTCTAACAACTTTTTCACCTCTCCATTGGAACCTTTCACTTTCATGCTTGACTGGGGATAGGAGGGTGAAAGTGTGGGGTCCAAACTCAGTGGCTCTTCAATTGATGTTTTGAGCTTTGATCCTATCTCAAAATTCTCCATAATCAGTGGAGCTACCCCGTGGCCTAACATATCCTCCAAAAAGTTCACACAATCTACAATGTCAACCTTCAATGCCATACTTTCAAAATTAAAATAGGTTGAGTTGTTTTCTTGTGAGTTTATGTCCTTGTTCATAGCATCACGTGTAATAGTCTTAAGTGTGGGAGTTTTCCCCAAATTTAGTAACATTTATCCTTAAGCATTCATTCGAATTATCAATGTCAGGGGGTTCAGATGCTTTAAAAACTTTAAACAATACTTGTTTATCCTGCACTCTCATTGTAAGTTCACTTTTTTGTATATCAATAAGTGCCCTAATGGTTGCTAAGAATGGATGACCAAGTATGATAGGAATGTCACAATCCTTTTCTATGTCTAGCACAATGAAGTATGCTAGAAAGATGAATTTGTCTACTTTTAATATCAAATCTTCTACCACACCCCAAGGTCTCTTAATTGATCTATCTACCATTTGTAATGTTATTGAAGTGATTTTGGCTTTACCAACCCCCAATCTTTTGAAGGCCAATAATGGCATGAGGTTAATGCTAGAACCCAAGTCACATAGTGCCTTGCCAAAATAGATGTTCTCAATTGTGCAAGGGAGGTCAAAACTACCTGGATCTTTCAATATTTGTGGTAGTTATCTACCAAGGATGGCATTACAACCTTTAGTCAAGGTTATTATTTGCTGATCTCTAAAGCTCCTTTTCTTTGATAGTATATCCTTCATGAATTTGGCATAAGATGATATTTATTTAAGTTCCTCCACAAATGGTATGTTTATGTGCAGCTTCTTGAAGACTTCCAAAAATTTTGAAAATTACATATCAAACTTTTTTGTTTGTAGTCTTTGAGGGAAAGGAATAATGGGTTTTTAAAGGTTGTTTTTCTTTGGCTGAATTATTTCCTTTTTAGTGCTATCTTTATCCACTAGTTCCTTTTTATCCTTCTTAATTTTCTATTTCTCCTCATCATTTTCTATCTTATGTTCCTTTTCTAATGTTTTACCACTCCTCAAGGCTATGGCTTTGCATTGATCCTTACCTTCTCTTCTTGGGATTACAATTATGTCACTTGGAAGGTTACCTTGAGGCATTTGACTTATAGCCTGAGCATGTTGCTCTATTTGGTTCTCCAAATTTTGAATTGAAGCCTCTTTAGTTGACACTTTTGTATTAAATGATTGGATGATGTCTTTCATCATCCCCATTAAGGCATTTGTATTGTCCCTAGTAGATGGCCTTTTCTCTTAGGCTTATGATTGATATGGTTGTTGAAAACAAGGTAGTGGAAATGATTGATGGTTAAATTAATTACCACCTTGACTATTGTTATTACTCTAAAATAAATTTGGATGTTATCTCCATCCTGGGTTATATGTGTTCGAGTATGGATTATTATTTCGATTCGCATTACCCACATAGCATATAGATTAAGAATTATTTGGACAACTATCAAGCAAATGAGTTCCTCCATAAAACACATATGACACTCCTAAATTTTAGACCTGGTTTATACTAGCTGTCGAGTTTTGAACCTTCAAAAGATTTACCAAAGATGACCCTTGATCTGTAAGTGTTTGATATTATTTATCTCATGCACTCCGGCTACTCTTTTTATGGCTATCATTGTGTCCATTGGCCATTGATAATTATTACTTGCCATTTTCTCAAGTAAATCATAAGCTTGATTGTAAGATTTAGCTAGCAAAGCTCAATTAGTAGATGCATCAACAATAGTTCTTGTTTAAGCATTGAGACCATTGTAAAAAGTCTCCATTTGAATCCAAGAAGGAATACCATGAAGAGGACACTTTCTTAGCAATTCCTTGAATCTTTCCCATGCTTTATATAAATATTATCCTTCGTGTTGTTGGTAGGAAGTAATGTCATTCCTAAGCTTTGCATTCTTTGTTGGTGGGAAGTATTTCATCAAGAATCTCTCTACCAAACCATTTCAAGTTGTAATGGAATCAAGTGGCAAAGAGTTTAGACAAGCTCGAGCACGGTCTCACAAAGAGTAAGGGAACAATTTAAGCCTAAATGTCTCCTCTATCACACCATAAAACTTAAATGAATCTACAACTTCAATAAAAAAAATTGAGATAAAGAAGAGGATCCTCTACTAGTAATCCACTGAATTGTCCAACTGTTTGTAACATTGGAAACATCATTGGCTTTAATTCAAACTGATTAGCTTGAATGTATGGCCTTATAATACTTGGATTAAACCCTTCCAACACAGGTATTGCATATTCATTCATAACTTTATCTCTATGATTAATCGAAAGCATTTGATTTTTCAAGTTTACCTCATTATTGCTTATTTCTAGTAGATTAGTCATTTCTTCCTCTTGGGTGACTTGTTGTTTTCTAATTGATCTCAAATTACACTCAATTTCAAAATCTAAAGGTAAGATTTCACCTTCACGATCTCTACTCATGCAATAGAATCAACTATGTTTCTACAATACTAAAGGAGATGTGTAAATAAAAACTAAAAAAAATAAACAACTAAATAAATAAATTAAAATTAAAGAATAAATAAAACAAAATAAATAAATAAATAAATAAGTTAGTAAAAGAAAATAAGTAAATTAAAATTAAAATTAAAGTAAAGAAAATAAATTAAGAAAAATAACAGAAATAAAAAAAATAATAAAATAAATTATTAATTTCTAATATTTATAATCCCCACAACGGTGCCAAAAACTCAATCACCACACATGAAATACATGAAATAAATACACAAGTATACGTATCACAACAAGTAATATAATGATAAGAAAAGTTCGTTCCTACTGAGATTATTTTATTAGAAATTAATTTTTAAAAGTAAAAAAGTAAAAATCAATTTTTTGTGTTCATATATTTTAAGGAAGCACGATTAAAATAATTAAAAGTAAATATAAATAATTAATTAAATCATATTTGTTAACTAAAAAGATATATGAGAAAATATCTAAGAATATTTAATCCCCTAATTTTCTAAATATGTGAATTGCTAAAATATCTCTAATATAATTATCAATTAATTATCATGTATTCATCTCTCAAGTAAACTACACACCATATAGTAATTAATTTAATTATACTCTCATGCCAATTTAATTTTTATACTACTCATTAAGTTCATTAGTTATGGATCACATACATAAGAATCATACTTATTTACCTAGAAATTATGCATGTTATTTAATAAAGAAAAAAAATTAAATAATTCTCTTAAATCTATTTAATTGACTCTATAGGCAAATTTTTGGCCAAACAATTAATAGCATAAAAATTAGATTAAAAATATAAGAAAATAAAAATTATGCTAATGATGGACACTTAGGGTTTTAGGGTGATTTAGGGCTTAAATATAGCTCAATTGCAATCTAGATAATTAGGTCAACTTTAAATCAAGGGCTGATATCAAAACAAGTAAAACTGATAGTGTTAGCCAATCATAGCATGACATGTGGCACATGGAATTCAACAGCCAATCACAGCATGACGCGTGGTAGGGGAAACTAGTCAACGCCACGTGGCCCAAGGTGATTTGCAAAAATAGATGGCATGGTGCACGGGTGGAACATGGAGAGCAATAGCGTGGTAGGATGGGTTGACCAATCTCCAAAATCAGTTGAACGTTATGTTGTCACGTGGCGTACGGTTTGTCCTCCTCACACGCGACGCAACGTGATTCGATGTTGCTTGCATGGTAAGCCATATGGCAGCTCCTGATTGGCCTTGAGTTAAAAATCCAAAAAATCCAAAAATTATATATTTACCCCTTTTCACTAAAAAGTTTATATTTTAATATTTTTGGTAATAAAATACTATTTATTGAATAAAATAAATAAATATTAAGTAAAAAAATGCGCTAATGACTCTACTTTTATAGAGTCATTAGGATACATATTTAATATGCTTAATGTTATTAATAGAAAATGGACAAATCTTAGATGTTAAAATGTAGAATTGAGCAGGATTACATTTATGGAGTTGAAAGTTTCTTAGAATTTGCTTGTAGAAATAGTAATAATGAAATTAGTATGATTTGATACCCTTGTGTTAAAAGTAAAAATGAGAAATTTCATGATATTGATGAGGTTAAGTATCACCTTATTTGTAGTGGTATTCTTTTGAGTTATAAATGTTGGTATTATCATAGAGAAAATATTGATAATACTCATAGAGAATAGATGAATAAGAATGTGAGTGGATTACTTACATCTTATTAGAATGTACAAAAAGAAAATATTTTCCATCCTATTAAACATGAACTGCATGAGGATGATGATCTCGAAACCTATAAAAAACTTCTAGAAGATGCCCAAAAACCATTGTATCTAGAGTGCAAGAAATACACTATAATGTCAGAATTGGTTCATTTCTACAATATGAAGGTAAAAAATGGTTTTCCTAACAAGGTATTCATAGAATTACTAAATGTACTAATATATATATTTCCTTAGGGTAATGAATTGCCATCTTCAATGTATGAAGTGAAGAAATCTCTTAGTCGATTTGGCATAGAATATCATAAGATTCATGCTTGTACAAATGATTGCATTTTTTATAGAAAAGAATATAAGACATTAGATGATTGTTCAGTGTGTAAAGAACCGAGATGGAAGCATGCTACAAATGAGACAACACCTAAGAAAGATGTGCCTGCAAAGGTTCTTTGGCACTTTCCTCCAATTCCTCGCTTTCAAAGATTGTTCAAAAGTAAAGAGACATCAAAGATGTTGACTTGGAATTTAGATAATCTATCTGATGATAGGATGCTACGTCATCCTTGTAATTTTCCAAATTGGAAAGTAGTAGCTATAAAATTTATCCCTTCAATTTGTATATGATCTACACAATCTTTGTCTTGCCATTGTTATTGATGGAATTAATCCATGTAGTTCCCAAAGTAGTAGATATAACTATTGGCCAATAATTATGGTAACATACAACCTCCCTCCCTAGTTGCGTATGAAAAGAAAATTCATTATGTTAACATTATTGATCTTAGAACTGAAATAACCTGGAGTTGATATTGATGTATATTTGTTACATCTGATAGATGATTTAAAGATGTTTTGTAATGATGGTGAAGTTTTTTATGATGCATATAAAGAAAAATACTTTAACTTGAGGGGGGTCCTTTTATGGACAAATAATGATTTTCTTACCTATGAGAACTTATCAGGACATGTTGTTGTGTGTTTTGCAAGTATATATGATCACAAGTAATAAAGATTTGTAAGTAGAGTATCGTTCCCACGAGGATTTGTTACTATAGTTTGTTGAGTACTAAAATTGTATCTCTCTGATTTTATCCAAAACAATCGTTAATTAAGAAAATGTTTAAAAATAAAATAAAAGAAATCTAAGATTGTAATTTTTCACCAAATTATTCCACTCTAATCATATTATTTTCTTTAGATTAATATTTTTTTAGTACATTAACCGAAAACTTCTATTTTTATTCATACATCTCTTCCGAGCTCCGTATAAACACACCTCGTTAAATTAATTCACTATATCTCTATGAGAATTAAATTTAATAAGATTCATTAAGTTCTAAGTTCTCAAATGGTCACACATACAATTAGGGTATATTCCTATCCTTCATCATACATTTCATTCTATTTACGAGCAATATACACAAAAATGCCTTTCTCAAGTTTATTTTTATGCCGCAAATCGTTTTGATAAAATTCGTAAATAATCAAAAAGCATTAAGCACAAAAATAGAATGAACAAATCGAACGTCTTATAAATCTTTCCAAAAAATAGTTAAAATCAAAGCTTCATAAATTTAGATCAAATAGAACCCTAGAAAAATTAAATTACTTCATTAATTAAAAATTAAAATTACAACAGATGCAGAAAAATTAGAAGAACAAGAAGAAAAATTAAAACATCAAGTAATGAAAATATTTGGCACATGCAGAACACAACAAAAGCCAAAAAATGGCTTCTGCGTGTTCTACCGTCCAAAACCGAGCAATATAGAAATTATAAACCAAAAAAAACTCTTTAACTCTATCATAATATCACCTATTTATAACTAAAAAAATACATCAAAAATATTTAAAATTAATACACGTGGGGGACAGTGAAGTATGGCGAAAATAATAAATTACACGCGTGGGGGACAAAAATTGTATCGAAAATGGAATTGAAAAAGTGAGTGGACTTGTTGTGCGTTTCTGTTTTTTTTTTCCACGCTGCCACGTGTCGCGTTATGATTCGCGGAAACAATTAGTGGGACACGTGGCATCATATCATTCGTTGAAGGGAATGGGCGCACGCAGAACTTGTCGCACGGAAGCCAACGGCTGCATCGAGGGGTGAGATCCAGCGCGGTCGTGCTCATTGTAACATGCCACGAGTCGGAATATTATTTGCTGAAATATTAAGTGGGACACGTGGCATATTCTGGTTCGTGGAATAACCGGGCGCACGTGAATCAACCGCACTGGAAAAGGAGCGCGCGATGGTGGGGGACAGCGGCTGCGACGCGTCAGACACGTGGGTCCCACACTGCACGCCGGCCTACGCGGTAGGTGGGCCCCACTCGGACGCCGAGCCGCGTGAAAAATTGAGACCTGCACCCACTCTCTTTGGTCATGTGTGATAAGGACGCGCGAATCTCAGCTGTGTCTTATCTGATCGGACGGTCCACAATTCGCGCGTAGATTCTTCTCACCTGCGTAGAAAATTAAACTTTTATTAATTATATTTTCACCCACAAATATATTTCAAATTACATTTTAAACTTTCTTAAATTAAAGTTAAGCCATTTACTAATTTTAAATTAAATTTTTAAACTTTTAATAATTATAATTAAGCCCAAATTTAATTTAAATTATATTTTCGATTTTTATAAATTGTAATTAAGAAACGATATTATATGAAATTATATTTGTGGACAAAAAAATATGAAATTAAGTACATTTTCGATACAAATTATTTAATTTTATTAAAAATGTATTTAATGCATAAAAGGAAAATATTAATTTATTTAACAAAAATTAACTAAATATTAAAAGAACATAGCAATTATCATTACTAAAATTGATGAAAATAACTATATAAAATACAGTTATCACATGTAACAAAAGAGTATATGGGATACCCTATTTGTAGTGATGACACTTCTACAACTTATCTTGTTCAAGGACAAAGGATGTATTATAGAAGACATAGAAGATTTTTGCCATCTGAACACAAGTCTAGATACCAAGAGAAACCTTTTGATGGTTTAGAAGATCATAATCATGCACCAAGACCTTTGTAAGGTGTTGAAATATTAAGGTAATTGAATGGTATGACATTCAAACAATATGGAAGAGATGAAAAAAAATACTCACTGATGGAGGGAAACGAAAGAGGTCAACTAATAAAAGGGATGAAAAGGAAAATGTTATTGAATCAGTAGATTATGATTATTGGAATAAAAAATCAATATTTTTGGAATTACCTTATTGGAAAGACTTACACATTTGTCACATCTTAGATATCATGCACATTGAGAAAAATGTATGTGAGAGTTTGATTGGTAAATTACTTAATTTACCTAGAAAAACAAATGATGGAATTAAAGTAAGATTGGATTTAAAAGCACTAGGAATACAACTTGAATTGACACCAAGAGTGGAAAATGATAAGAATTGAACATACTTACCACTAGCATCATATACAATGTCAAGAAAAGAGAAGGATGTGTTTTGTAAATGTTTGGCGGGTATGAAAGTTTCTAATGGTTACTCATCCAACATAAGAAATTTTGTGTCTATCGCCGATAAAAAATTTTATGGATTGAAATGACATGACTTCCATATCTTACTACAATAGTTATGACCAATTGCTATTAGGTCAATTATTCCAAAATATGTTTGATTATTAATAATTTTTCTTTGTTCATTCTTCAATACAATATATAAAAAATCTATATCAATTGGCAAGTTAAACTCTTTACAAAAAGATGTTGTAGAAAATTTGTGTCTACTTGTAAAATATTTTTCTCCTTTTTTTCGATATAATGATTCACTTGTGTTCATTTAGTTTAAGAAGTTCAATTGTGTGGTCCTACTTACTTAAGATGGATGTATCCTTTTGAGAGATACATACAAGTCCTTAAAGGATATGTAAATAATAGAAATCGTTTGTTTAATTCAAGAAATTTGGGAACTCGATTATAAGGTCTTCCATGAAATAGTATTCTTGTGTGATTGGTCAAAGATGTTATCAATGTTGGATATAAAATAGATGATTTTGGATTTACCCTTGTAAACTTATCCAAGATAAGTCACACTGATGATCATTTCACGTTAGCACTTCATGCAAACACAAGTATTTTACGTGAGCAATCAAATTTACGCAAGATGGTTTGTTGTGTTAACGCCTTTACAAAAATAATTCTACCATTGTGATGCTTTAGAAGATGATGACATACTTGATACATTATCCAATATTAGTCATTTATCAAAAAACAATTACCTAATGTATGTGATGATCTAGTAGATGACGATGATTCTTTGTCATGGACCAAAAGTTATAATAAAGGAATATATATATATATATATATATATATATATATATGATCAACAATCTAATTAAACATAATATATGTTCTATATTATTCTAATAACTCTTGTTTATATGTTTAGACTTAAAATTGTCAATTAGTTTCTATTTCATCATTCTTTGTAGATATTTCATGAATCCTAGGGTACTAGAGATTGTAGATCCAAATGATTCATTGGGGCATTTGAAAAGAAATGGTTGGGATAATATACCTGATACTTCACTTAATCCAGATGATAGAGTACCCGTTCAATTCGACACAACTGGTAATCCATTAGGAGAAAATGACCAACAATTGAAATCTTCTATTGGTAGACTTGTGAAGTCAAGTATACTAATCAATATAAATTATTGGAATATGGTTGACAATGTTGAAAATTTTATGATATGGAAAACCCTTTATGTAAGTCTCTTTTGTTTTATAATTAATTACATATATTATATCTTTTGTATTATATCTCTTCTAAATTGTGTTTTTGTACATAATCATTTTAAAGCCCCTCATAATTGGAAGAACAAGTGTTACAAGATTGCAAATAGGGCATTGAAGGAATACAAAACTTCAAAATTGGCTAGAAATTATGTATTTCCATACTTGCACTACACCAAAAATGAATTTTAAAGTCGGTTAATAACCAACTTTAAATACAATGACTTAAAATGTAAAATCGGTTCAATCCGTGAACCGACTTTACATTTATGTTTGGTTCATGTGTTGAAATGACTTTACACGTACGTGTAGCGTCGGTTCTACATGTCATTGTGTTTGATGGATTAACAAGTCTACAACCTTTAAATTGATTGTTTTATGGTTGTTAGTTGATTTTTATTTATCTGTTATATTTATTAAATTATCTAGTTAGAGTTATTTATTACTGAATCTGCTATAGGATACACATTTATACTTATGTTATTGTGCTAATGTTTTAGGTACTCGTAGAACGTGTTCGATTGATTGTGTGATTTAAGTTGTCAAAATTTTGGTCAGGATCCAAATACTTTTCTTGTAGAGGTATGATGAAAGCAGCGGCTTGTATATAGATTACTTGAAGGCTTTATCTTGGTGGGTAGTATAAGATTTGGCCTTATAATTGAACCTTATTTATTCATAGTAGATAGTAAGATGGTTTGATGAACCGATGGTTTTCCTCGTAGATAACACTACAAGAAAAAACGATATCTGAGAAAAACAATTGATGAAAAATGAAATTACTCCTTAAAAGTAGTACAATTAAGGACAAAAATTTGATATTCATCCCTGATAATGTTAACCATAAATTTAACAAATAATAATTAAAAAGGACAAAACATTTGTCACAAAATAATAATTAAGGACAAACTTTAAATTGGTCGTTGAAAAGATGGTGGGAATTTCCCACCAAAACTTTTCGACAAATCAGTTGTCCTTGCAAATGGAAAAGATGGTGATAAATTTATTTCAAATTTTACAACAAAATTATTTGTCTTTGAAAATAAAAATTATTAAGGGAAAAAATTTACAATATATTTAGAATGAGATTTTTGTCCTTGAAAAATATTAGATTTTGGGATGAAATATGAAGAACTATTAAGGAAAAAAAATTTGGGGCAAAAAATTACAAAAAATTAGGATAAAAAATTGCAATATATTAGAGACAATTTTTGTTTATCCAATGTTTACTCACATGTACTACTAGAACCTTCCACCATAAGCAATGCTTGTTGTACTATTGGTGCCTTTACAGGCTATCAATACATGAAGTTATAATGTATCGATACATGAATATGTTTAGGTGTTATTATCTATAGAGATGGAAGGTAACCTATATATGTATAATTTTAACTCTACATTTGTTGTTTGTGAATTGTTATTGTATTAGTGAAATAAAAAATAATTGTTGTAATTTTTGTAGAACAATATATTTTGAGATTATATTATCTTTGTTATAATGTTGTCTATAAATATGTTTTAAGACAAAAAATTTGTCACAAATAAGTTTGAACAAAATATTCTCACAATTTTGTCCCAAAATTGTCAATTTTAGACAACAAAAATTGGTCCCATAAATGTTATTAAGAGAATCAATATGTTTTAGAGACAAATTTGCTTGTCTTATAAAATAATTTTCAAGAACAAAACTTTGTGACAAAACATTAATTTTTAAAGACAAATATTTTGTCCTTCAAATATTTTTGAACAAGCTATCTATTGTTTTCAAAGACATTCTTATAGAATTTAAGGACAAAAATGTTTGTCTTTAATTCTTTTGTTTTTTTTTTTTGGACAAAATTGAATTTTTTTCAATAGACTTCCTACAACCCTAACTTTGGAACAAAAGAAATTGACAATTTTTTTGTCCCTAATTCTTATTTGAGACAAAATCTTGACTTCTAAGGACAAAAATCTGTCCCAAAAAACAAATTTTCTTGTAGTGTAATTAGTGTAACCTAGTTTATTTTCACTTAAAAATATCGTGTCTCAATCTTTATATTTTTGTATTATTTTTTTTACACGTGATTGCATGCTTAGTCATCTACAAAAATTATAATTTGTCATAATTTTTTTGATTATCTATTCACTCATCTTGCTAATTAGGCCTATAACTAAAAAAGGAATTTTCAAAAACAACATATAAAAAATGTATTTGTTTTAATAACATTTTGGTGTTTATTTGTCTACATAAATAAAACAAAAGTATTTATTTTAGAGATATTTTGGTATTTGGTATTTATATGTTTATAAAAAAATAGCAAAACAGTGGGGCGGGAGAATAACTAATTCTTGTTCATTGGATATTCCTGCTTTTTATATATAATAATAGATAGTTATAAAAATGTATTTATTTTAGAGACATTTTAATATTTATTTCTATGAATAAATAAAAAATTTATTTATTTTAAAAACATTTTTGTATTTATATATGTAAAAAAAGTAGCGAAGTAATAGAGGGAGAGAATAACCAATGTATGTTCATTGATTATTCTCACTTTTATATACAGTAATAGATAATTATAAAAAAATGTATTTATTTTAATAACATTTTGATATTTATTTGTGTTTATAAATAAAAAATGTATTTATTTTAGGGATATTGTAATATTTATTTGTGTATGTAAATAAAAATGTATTTATTTTAAAAATATTTAAATATTTATTTATGTGTGAAAAATTAAAAAAAAATTGAATGGAAGGATAACCAAATATAGGTAGATAATTATAAAAGTGGTAAAATTAAAGCACAAAAAAATTAAAACAAAAATTTGAATGGAAAGATAACCAAATATAGGTAGATAATTATAAAAGTGGTAAAATTAAAGCACAAAAAAATTATCAAAATAAAAATATATAGAAAAAAGAAAACGCTCACCGAAAACGATAAAATTTAGAGGTTATATATATATATATATATATATAATGAGAGTTTTTAAGTCGTGGAAGCATTTTTAAAGAAATTTATGTATATTCAGAAGTGCTTTTTACAGCCGAGAAGCATAATTAAACAAAGACTAATTATGTTTGGTACAATGGTATTTAAAATAAAACCACGTGACTTTACCAATGGGGATGAAGAGTATCATTGGCATTTTGCCCTCATTTAAGTCAAGAATCACTTTTTATACTTTAATTAAGCCAAAAGCAAAAGAAAAAGAATCTAATTTTTATGTGTATTTTTAATATGTTATTATATATATCATTAATATGTAAAAAATAATAATTAAAAATATAAATCTTTATTGCATAAATTATAAATTTGTTATTAACTTATTTACTAACTATTAATATAATACAAAGTAATACATTAAAAATAAAATAAATGAATTGATTCCCAACAAAAATTTCTAATTAAACATTTTATGTGACGTCCATGTCTTAAAAAAATTAATAATTAAACAAGAACTCTTTACTGCTTTCTCCATCATGATATTAATTAGACAGGTAAAGACTACTCGATTATCCATAGGTTTCTCTATTTTTTTTTATTTTTTTGAATTTATTCAAGCAATTTATTTTAATTTTTTTAATTTTTAATGTTACAGTAAGATTATCTCTTTGCTTTTAAATTATAAGTTTAAATTATATTAATTTTTATTTTCTAAAAAAATTTAGAGAAATAAAAAAAATAAAACTCTTAAAACTTATAACATAAAATAATATACTAAAACTTATACATTTTTATTATTTACTAAAATAAAATTTAATAAATTATTTTACTTTAAATTATAATTATTTAAATGTTTTAATATTATCCATTAAAATTCATTCAATATTATTTTTATTATTATAAATTTTATTTGTATTATTTTTTATAATTTTTTTCAAAAAAATTCTTAATGATAAAAAAAAATTAATCTTCGTCGTATTCTAAACTTGACATAGATAATAAATCATGATTGAAATCATTGAGCCGACAAGCAGGAAAGAACCCATTTTTGTAATTCCATGAAAAAATGAGTCTATAAATAGAGACAGCACAAAGTAGCTGGCAAACACATACAAATTATTTCAGTGGATATAAATTATTTTCAACAGTTTTAATCTCTCTCTCTCTCTGTGTGTCTCTCTCTCTATCTAAGTGATAAGTGATATCTCGGGTTTATCACAAACTCAAACACAGAATGGAAAACAGTTTGGGGCGCTTGATCATAATTATGATGTTTAGCTCTCTAATTCATTTAGCTTCGTTTTCAAGATCTGTTGAGGCATACAGAAACTATACAGTTGGTGACTCCCTGGGTTGGTTTGATAACACCCAAAAACCAGATGTTGACTACCAGAAATGGGCTTCTGCCTACAACTTCAGCTTGGGAGATTTCCTCAGTAAGTTTTTATTTCTTTATTGTTATTTTTTTCTCTCTCTCTTCCTTTTTATGGATAGTAGTAATATACTGTCACGTTATAAGTTTTTTTTTTCTTTTTAAGTTTTCTCATTGATTTATGTCCTAAAATTTTGTAGAATTTCAATTAGAAGAGGTAATCGGATGATTTGTTAGGTATAATATTATTGTATTGTGTTGCGGAATTAATAATGTTATATACACATGAAAAATTTTGCAAATAATTTTTTTCATGCTATATATTTTCTTGTTTAAAAAAATAAAAAATAAAGAAAAAAAAAATAAAACCAACAATGGCATCAAAGATTTATTGTAAATATTTATTTTCATGTTTTCCATATTTTCTGGAATAGATCACATGGACTATACTGGAAATCTAGCTGTTTTAGGGATAGTACAATAATAAAGATGCCTTCCCCACAATGGCATCAAAGTCAGTGAAAAAGCTACATCTCACGTTATAGAAGTGTGACATCAGTCATATCGCACCGAACTTCTTTGTTGTACTTCACGTGTACTCAAAATTTTGAGAAAGTATTGTTAGGATGTATTATGATATATTATTTCAAATTAATAAAATCTAAAATTAATATAATTTCACTTAAAAAAATAATAATTTGATTGATATAAATTATATTTTAAAAAATAACAAATATTACATTTCCACAATCATCCAAAACCACTTTTTATATATCTATATATATATATTGAATGTAATTAAAGTCGGTGGATGTATATATTTTACTAAAATTAAATCAAGTTCAGTGAACAATTAACTATTGGTTTTACCTTACTAAATATATCTTAGCAAAAATAGAATAATTTAAGAACTTTAAGGATGAAAAAAAGTAATAATAAATTTAAATTAAAACTGACTACGTACTTAGGAATCAAAACTACTATATATATATATATATATATATATATATATATATATATATATATTGTTACTTACAAAAGAAAGCTGAACGGTTGGCAAAATGGTAATGCAACAGCTCAAATGTTCTTGTAGATTTTCTGACATTATCTGGAATCACGTCTTAGTTAAAGTATATATAGATATATATGCTATTAAAATATTTTTAGCAAAGCAAAATCCCAAACTTAAACTTGTTTTTTATTATACCCGTAATATATATATAGTTTACACATACAGCAAGAATTGTTTGCTATATGTACGTATACCAAATTTTTATTTATTTATCTGTTGTTGTGTTTTGCTACTTGAGATCATGTTTAATAAATGGGTATTTTTGTATTTATTTCTATTGTTAATAGAATAAAATAAAATGCATTCTATCAGAAAAAGTAATACTATATAATTCTATATTTTTCACGACTTTATATCATCATTATTTTTTTTTTCAATTTTCCTCTTTTAAAATTCCAAAAAAAATTATTTTTCTAATTTTACCTTTATTTTGATTATTTCACTATTAAGAAAACATAATAATAATACTTCCCACAAAATTAATTCATATTACGGTTATTAATCTCATATCCTCCACCCTATATGTGAATTAACAAAATAAAAATTAATTAATGCAGTTTTTAACAGTGATACGAACCACACGGTGATTCAAACATACAATGAAACCACATACAAGCTGTGTAACTATGAAGATTCTTCAGACAACGAGACAATCACAATTCAATGGTCAACAGCTGACCCATCCAACACAGCAATACAACCAGTGTCAGTAGCAGTTCCTTTATTAAAGCAAGGCACCACTTATTTCTTTTCAAGTGATTATGATGGAGACCAATGCAATAATGGTCAACACTTTGAAATCAATGTTTCACATGGCAAAGGCTTACCCAAAGCTCTTCAAGAACAATATTTTCCTAATTCACCACAATCTTCTTCTTCTTCTACATCTCCTGGTCCTGTTAGTTCTCAATCTGGTGATGGTGATGGTAATGGAGAAGATGAATCAGCACCAGACACAATTGTTCCTTCTAGTTTTAGTCATCCACATAAAGTAGAAAGTGATGAGGCTGATGATAATGATGATGATGATAGTAAAAAGTCTTCTGCCTCTGTTTCTTTGATGTCTTTTAACTTATTGGGTTGGAAAATATTTGGTGGAATTTTCATGGGGTTTGGACTTGTTTCTTTGTTTTGATGTCATTTTATTTATTATATCACTTTTATACTCTCTTTTTTGCTAATTAGTTTTCATTTCATTTGATTATAATAAGTTTGAGATCTTACTTGTACCTGTATGAGATTATTACCTACAGAGGATGTAGATGTTTTTATTTGATTTATTTTAGGGATCTAATAATATTCTTTAAAATATATCATTTTTCCTTGTGTATGGCAATTTTCATTTTATGCAATATTGTTGGGTGAATAGTAATATTATTTCCATTATTTTTTATAAATGATAAGCTTAGTTTCGTTATTATTGGATTGGTTTAATTTATCTTAAATTTTTTAAGAAAAATCTAAATAAATAAAACAGAAGAATACAAACGCATGATAATATTCTTCATGGATATTGGATGAATTTTAGATATTTTGACATAAAATAAAGCTATAATATCTTTAAATTTTTCAATTTTTAAAAATGAAGTTTTTTTTTGGTACTGAGGTAAAAAGATATTTGAAGCTTTTTGTTACATATATATGAATGCTTTTTTAATTTTTTTTATTTGTTATAGCTTGAAATTATTAGGTTAGCCTTAGATATGTGCTTAACAAACATATTTTTTTTTGTATAATACCTAATTTCGATTACATTATGTTAATTGTACCAATATGATTATTTTTGTTAAATTACAGGACCAAATCAATCCAACCAAAAAATTATAGAACCAAAGTACATATTTTACGATAATTATGAAACTAAACTCTACCTTTTATTTTTTCCATTTTGTAGCCTTCTTGGTTTAATTTTTAATAGGGTGCATGAGACAGTTTTTAACTATGATAGTAGATCTAAGATGACAGTTACAAAAACTGAGACCTAAGTGGAAGAGACCATAGACTCTTACATATGGTTACATATTTTTAACCATGACTATACACACAAGATTGTGATCATACACATAATTTGGCCATAGTCTTATAAAGATGGTGGCTATACATATATCATTTAGTCACCATCTTATGAAAGACTGTGACCTATTACATGTTTAAGGTCATGATTATAATGTTAAACCATAATCATATCTTCATATATGCTCTTGGTTACATGAAAATTATGACATTTTATCTTCATATTTGGTCTCGGTTATACGAAAATCGTAACCTTTATATTAATATTTGGTTTCAGTTATACAAAAATCGTGACTTTTTATCTTCATATTTGGTCTCGATTACATAAAAAACATACATTCTATCTTCCTATTTGGTCTCAATTAACCATATTTTAAGTCATGTTGTATTTTGTGTCTTTGTATTGGCTTTCTGTGTACAAAACATGGTGTCTGTTATTTTACTTAATGTATTTGTCTTCCTTTGTGTAAGATTGGTTCTGCATATTAGTAATTCATACATGCACATAGTTAGATATACTTTTGTATGCAAGCATGTTTACACACATTATTGGGTTTGTTTTCGTAGTGTGCATGCTAAGTTGAGGGTTACACACTCCCTCACCGATGTTGTCATTTGTATTTTTTAGTTCATTTTTGGTGTATGTATTTATTTATTGTACACGACAATTTTTGGAACAAAAAATATGGGACTTTTAGCATCTCACTAACAAGCTCTCTATGGACCTCATCACCTCCCTCGCCACCACCTTTGGTGAGGTGGCTGGCGAGTTGGAAATTTTGAGTGCTATAAATACACCCCTCAATTCTCTCTTCTCTCACCCATTATTTAAGAGGTGATACTCTACTAAAATTCATACTGAGATTTATATATATTTTTGAAATTATTTTGGAGGGCTTACATTTGAGAGTAGGCCATTTTGTGGTTAGTTATCCAATCATTATCTATGTGAGTATGTGGTTTGACTATGTGTCTCCCATACTCGATTTGATATTTGTAGTTGACTATGTGCCTCATAAGGTTGTGAGTTGATAAACTTTCAATTACTGATTACCACATTGGGTGGTGCTAGTTGTGGAGGATAGTCAGGTTCACGTGTTAAACCAAATAGTTATGGAATCAGTAAGGGAAGAGCAATAGTAGGTAGTTTGGATGGAGGTACTGACTGATAAAGACAATAGTTGTTTTACTATTTATTTATGTTGTAACTTGTTTATTGTTTAGTGAATTAATTGTTGTTGAGTGGTTGCCTTAAGTAGCCTAATAATATGAACATATAGATATGGTCTCTATATGGGTTTACCTCATTATATTAGTGTTATGCATGATCTAGTGCCGTGCTAGTATAATCAAAGTTTGAGGTGTGTATTTTACAACATACTAATAGCTTAAACTTGGATTAGAAAGCCTTTATATTCTTGCCTGCTTTTCTATTGGTTTTATTAAAATATATGTGCTTATGCTGTGTGAACTGCATAAGTGTTTATTTCTCTGTTTGAGCAAGTTAAGGTTAAGTCCTTAAGAAGTCTACATTTCCTTACCCTGGTAGTATACTGGATTGTGGACTCCTTCATGTGGTTTTAGAGTGAGTGCACCCTTTTAGGCTAAACCGTTTCAGTTGATTCTATTAACTCGCTTTGTTACACACATATATAAACACATTCTCTCTAATGAAGTTAGAAAAAGGTGGTAATATAGGTAGACCTTAACTTTTTAATGGGATAAACTATGCCTATTAGAAGTCATAAATGAGGGCCTTCTTGTGGTTCTAAGGAGACCATATGTGGTTCCTTGTTAAGAATGGTTGGACATACTTAACAAAAAGCCTACCTAAAAGTACTATTATACCTAAACTAATGATTGAATGGACGAAGGAAGAATTCAAGGAGTTTGAATGGAAGATTAATGGTTTATATAATATCATCAAGGTTGTGACGCCTGATGAGTTTAGAAGGATTCAGAGTTGTACAACTTATAAACAAGCTTGGAATATTCTGGAGATAACCCACAATGGAATGTTAGTTGTAAAGAGAACTAGAATTTTAAAATTGAATTTAGATTTTGAGCTATGCATCATGTAGGAGGATAAGACATTTGGTAAGTTCTATGCATATTTCTCTAATATTGTTAATTGTTCTCATAACTTGGGAAGGCCTATTAGTAAAGAGAAGAAAATTGAAAACATATTGCCAGCCTTCACTATTGCTTTCAGCCCAAAGTTACAATGCTTGAGTCTATGTACAAGCCTAGTGAATTGACTATTAATGAGTTAGTTAGTGGCCTAAAAGTCTTCAAACTTCATCACATATTGCCCAGACAACATCAAAATGCTATTGATAAAGGAAAGAACTTAGTGCTAAAGATTGTGCAGGAAAGTGGTCCAAATACTAACATATATACCACTTCTGTTAAGTGTGAATATGATCTTGATGATGAAGAAATGGTATTTCTTGCTCAAAGGTTCACAAGATTCTTTAGAAAGGAAAAAAAACCTCATCTGGGGGCATTCAAAAAAATAGTTTGTGTACTAAAGGTTTAAAATTTGTAAAAATTGATGATGGTTTAGATAATGAACTTGAGAAATATACTGAGGGAACTTGAGCAAGATGAGATGCTTCAAGTATGGGAATCCTAGTTACGTTGCTTCCAAGTGTTTTCATAAAAACAAATCACACGAAAAAATGTGTAATGAAAATTGTGGTTATTGGTTCAGATAGTACCAGTAGTGATGATGAGGATGATACTAATTTTATGGCCGTTATCACTTCTATTAGTATCATTAATTCTTCAACTATTACCTCAAATATGCAAGATGAGACTATTGAAGATGATGAAGTTGAATATGAGAAAGACGAATTGCTTGATGCATACAATTCTATATTGTTGGAGCATATTAAATCTAAAAAGGGATAAAAGAAAGGCTATGGAGGGCCTTAATGAAAAAGAACACGAGATTAACGCATTGAAGAAAACTCTAGAGGAAAGAAAAGCTAATCTTTTCATACAATTTTTTTTAAAGTTCACATACAATTGTTCTATTCTCAATACCTCAAGTATAGAATGCAAATGCTTGATATATTCATCTAAATTTAAAACAAAGACAAGAATATCATCAAAGCAAACAACCACAAATTTTCCAACAAATGCACATCAAACATGATTCATGAGTCTCATAAAAGTACTAGGGGTATCAATTAAACCAAAAGGCATGGCTAATGATAACACTATGAAAGTAGAGTTATTAGCGTACTTTTTTACTTAATATTTACTTTTTTATGCAATAAATAGTATTTTTTAAGGCTAAAAATATTAAATATACAATTTTTAGTGAAAAAGGGTGAAGATATAATTTTTGAAATTTTTTATGGATTTTAAATAAATTTTTAATACATGATCAATCAGAAGCTACCATGTGGCATGCCACGTAAGTAGAGGAGCTGACTTGGAAGGATACATTGACACCACACAAGCAAGGACAATGAATCGTAGATCATTGCGTGTGAGGAGAACGAACCACATGCCATGTGTTAGCATAACGTTCAATCTAAGTTTAGAGATTGGTCAAATAGCACTAGCACGTGTCTCCATATGATTGCTCCTTACATTCCACCCGTACACCACGCCATCTGTTACCAAGAATCAAATTACATCGTGTGGTGTTGACTCAGTGAGCATTGACTATGACTGGTCCCTCTGCCATGTGTCATGCTATGATTTTCCTAGTGAATTTTGTGTGTCACATGTCACGTTGTGATTGGATGGCGTTGTAAGATTTACTTATTTTGATCTCAACCTTTGATTTGAAGCTAATCTGACGTTCTAGATTAAACCTGAGCTATATTTAAGTCCCTAGTCATCCCATAAACCTTAAAGGGCCATCATTAGCATAATTTTAATCATTTTTTGAGCTAAAAATAGAGAAAAATACAAAAACAATTCAAGAGGGGATACAATTTTTGTGGAGATTGAAGAGAAGATTAATACTACAATTCAAGAGATTGATTATATTTCTTCTTTTACTCTTTTCTTTATCAATTTTTATGTATTTTTTTATAAAAAATATGAGCTTTATGAATACAATTATGTGTAGTTAATTTATTAATCTAGGGATCTTATGAACCCAATTTTCACCATGTGATGATCTAATATTTTACCCCAATTATAATTATAATTTATTTATATTATTTAATCTAAATTTTTTGCTATTAATTGTTTGGCCAACAATTTATCTATAGAGATAATTAAATAGATTTGATAGAATTATTTAATTGTTTGTCTTAATTTAATAACATGCATAGTTTCTAGGGAGAGATGTATGATTCTTATGTATGTAATCTATAATTGATGAACTTAATTACTAGTATACAATTTAATTGGCATGCGAGTGTGATAAATTAATTACTATATAGTGTGTAGTTTACTTGAGAAAGTAATACACGCTTGGTTAGATTCAATTGATTATGTAATTAATTGATAATTATATTGAGGGGATTTTAACGATTCATATGTTTAGAAAACTTGAGGTTTAAGTATTCTTAGATATTTTCTCATATATATTTTTAATTACTAATCTGATTTAATTAATTACTACTATTTATTTTTTGTTATTTTAATTTTGCTTCCTTAAAATATAAAAACACAAAAAAATTATTTTTATATTTTTAGTTTTAAAAATTAGTTTATAATAAAATAATCTTCATAGAAACAATCTTTTCTTATCATTATATTACTTGTTGCGATATGTATACCTGCATATTCATTGCACACATAATTGTGTTGTAATTAAGTTTTTGGCACCGTTGCTGGAGATTATAAATATTAGAAATTAATTTTTTTTATTTTAGTTATTTTTCTTAATTTATTTTTCTTTATTTAATTTAGGTATTTTCTTTTACTGACTTATTTTTTTATTTATTTTAGTTAATTTATTTTAACTTTAATTTATTTATTTTTCGTTTTTTAAAATTTCATTTTGTTTTTATTTAAACATCTCCTTTAGCATTATAGAAACATAGTTGAGTCTATTGTATGAGCATAGTTCATGAGGAAGTCTTACCTTTAGATCTTGCAATTGAGCATACTTTGATATCAATTAGTAAACAACAAGTTACCCAAGAGGAAGAAATGACTATTCCATTAGAAATAAACAATAATGAGCTAAAATTGAACAATCAAATGATTTTGATGGATGATAGAGATAAAGTTATGAATGAATATGCAATACCTAGGTTGGAAGGGCTGAATCCAAGTATTACAAGGCCAAACATTCAAGCTAATCAGTTTGAACTATAGGTAGTGATGTTTCAAATGTTGCAAATAGTTGGACAATTCAGCAAATTACCAACAAAAGATCCTCATCTTCATCTTAAATTATTTATTGAAGTTGTAGATTCATTTAAGTTTAGTAGGGTGACAGAGGAGGCATTTAGGCTTAGATTTTTCTCTTACTCTTTGCGATCATGCTTGAGCTTGGCTAAACTCTTTGCCACATGATTTCATTACAACTTGGAATGGTTTGATGGAGAAATTATTGATGAAATACTTCCAACCAACAAAGAATTCCAAGCTTAGGAATGACATTACTTCCTACCAACAATACAAAGGAGGATCTTTATAAGAAGTATGGAAAAGATTCAAGAAATTGGTAAGGAAGTGTCCTCATCATGGTATTCCTTCTTGGATTCAAATGGAGAATTTTACAATGGTCTCAATTTAAACAAGAACTATTATTGATGCATTTGCTAATGGAGTTTTGCTAGCCAAATCTTATAATCAAGCTTATGATTTACTTAAGAAAATGGATAGCAATAATTATCAATAGCCAATGGACCGAATGACAGCCATAAGAAAAGTAGCCATAGTGTATGAGGTAAATGATATCACAACACTTATAACTCAAGTTTCATCTTTGGTTAATCTTTTGATGGCTCAAAACTCGTCAACAAGTATAAACCAGGTCCAAAATTCAGGAGTGTCGTGTGTGTTATCTGGAGAAGCTCATTTATTTGGTAACTGTAAAAATAATTCTAAATCCTTATTCTATGTGGGTAATGTGAATCAAAACAATAATCCTTACTTGAACACATATAATATAGGATGGAGACAACATCCAAATTTCTCTTGGAATAACAAAAATCAAGGTGGTAATCAATTCAAAAACCATAGCAATTATAAGCCCAAGAGAAGAAGCTACCTACTGAGGATAATACAAATTATTTTATAGGGATGATGAAAGACTTCATCCAATCAATAAACACTAAAGTGTCAACTTAAGAGGCTTCAATTCAAAATTTGGAAAACCAAATGGGGAAACTCGCTCAAGCTATAAGTTAAAGACATCAAGGTAACCCAGCAAGTGACCTAATTGTAAACCCATGAAGAGAAGGTAAGGACCAGTGCAACACCATAGCCTTCAGGAGTAGTAAAAATTTAAAACAAAAACTTAAGATAGAAAAGGATAAGGAGAAACAGGAAATTAAGAAGGATGAGGAGGAACTAGTGGATAAAGAGAGCACTGAAAAGGAAACAATTTAGCCAAAGAAAAATAACCTTTAAAAATACACTATTCCTTTTCCTTAAAGACTGAAAAATAAAAAGTCAGATACACAATTTTCAAAATTTCTAATAGTCTTCAAGAAGTTGCACTTAAACATACCATTTGTAGAGGCACTTGACAAAATGCCATCTTATGCCAAATTTATAAAGGATATACTATCAAAGAAAAGGAGGCTTATAGATCATGAAACAATAAACTTGACTGAAGGTTGTAGCACCATCCTTGATATAAAAATACCAGAAAAATTGAAAGATCCATGTAGTTTTGACATCCCTTGTACTATTGGGAACATCCGTTTTGAGAAAGCACTATATGACTTGGGTTCTAGCATTAACCTTATGCTATTATCAGTCTTCCAAAGATTAGGGGTTGGTAAAGCTAAACCCACTTTAGTAACATTACAAATGGAAAATATATCAATTAAGAGACCTCGGGGTATGGTAGAAGATGTGATAGTAAAAGTAGACAAATTCATCTTTTAGGTATACTTCATTATGCTAGATATAGAAGAAGACCATGAAATTCCTATCATACTTGGTCATCCATTATTAGCAACTAGAAGAGCACTCATTGATGTAAAAAAAAGGTGAACTTACAATAAGGGTGCAAGATGAACAAGTAATGTTTAAAGTTTTTAAAGCATCTGAACCCTCTCACATTGATAGTGCTAATGAATTCTTAAGGTTAAATGTTACTAAATATGGGGACAACTTAAAAGAATCTGTTCACCTACACTTAAGACTATTACACATGATGCTATGAAAAAGGACATAAACTCACCAGAAAACAACTCAACCTATTTTAACTTTGAAAGTATGGAATCAAAGGTTGATATTGTGGACTGTGTGAACTTTTTGGAAGATGCGCCTCTCATGTGTGTATCAAAGGTGATTATGGAAAATTTTGAGATAGGATCTAAGCTCAAACCATCAATTGAAGGGCCAACAAGTTTAGACCTCACACTTTTACCCTTCCATCCCCAGTCAAGTATGAAAGTGAAAGAGTCCAATAGAGAGGTGAAAAAGATGATGGAAATATATAAATTGGATGAGTTAAAGTAGAGTGCTTATAAGAATGCCGGAAATTTCAAAAAAAATGGCATGAGAAGAGAATTGAGTACCGTGTTTTCGAACCAAAACATAAGATATTATTGAACAAATCATGACTCAAACTGTTTCCAAGTAAACTAAAAAGTAAATGGGCACAAAGGGATGTACCTTAGGAGTTGATATGATTGTCTAGTCAAGGACGTTAAACATGATACTAGTTGGGAGGTAACCCAACATTATTTTACTTATAATTTCATTGTTTTTGTTTTATAGATGAATAAATGTGAAGAGCAATGGCGCAACAAGATTGAGCATTTCAGCAACAGATGTGGTGTGCCAAGACTAAGAGAGTTTTCATTCATTTTGATTTTTCATATTTATATGTGCATATTGGGGATAATGTGTAATTTAAGTTTAGGGGAGGAAACTTCATTCTCTACTTAGTATTTATCATGCATTTTAAATTTTTAGGGAATTGTTTTAATTTTTAGATTGTTTTTACTCATGATTTGGGTAGAAATTGATTAATATATGAAAACTAAATACATGGATGCTTGATATAAAACATATGAACTCAATGATAAAAATTGGTTGTCATGACTAGGATAAGTAATGTAAGATATTTGTTAAGATACTTACATTAATAATGTGATATACTTGCTAGTTTTGATTAGATTAAGTTAAATTCTTATGCACATGTTCATGATTGATTTTGGTGTTCTTATTGAGAGAAAATTTGTAGTGAGTTATTCTAGTTGATGAGATCTACCAGGTTTTAGAATATATTTGATTATCCCTCAAAGAAAAATCCTAAATAGTATTTAGCAAGAGAAAGGATTTAGGCCTTATCTGGATCGATTGAGCCTTTCAAGCCAACCCTTATTAATGTCTTTAGTCACCCATTTGAGCCTAACAAAGAACCTTTCATATCTTTAAGCCATATTTAATGCCTAACTAGTAAGTATTACCTTTATCCTTGCATCTTTAGCTTGTATGAAAAGAAAAAAAAATGTAATCATGTGTTATGCTATAGAGTAAGGTGAAATGTAAAGCACTCTATAAAAAATAGAGAAAAAAGAAGAAGGAAAACTCACACCACAATTATCCCACTAAAAAAAATGGAATTGAAAATAAGATATAGGGTGTTGTGAAGTTACAAAAAAAAAAAGAGAGAAAATAGATGTGGAATAAAAGATATGAAAAGATTGACAAAAGAGGGTGCACTGAAATATCAAGTTAAGGCTCAATTGCAGTTAAAAAGTGCATGATGAACAAAAAGAAAGCTAAGGTGTGGAAAGAGCCTAAGATTGAATTGGTTATCATAATCATATAGGTTGATTTCATAAGTACATTGGATCATATCAGGTGAATCACACACAAACGAATCAATTTGTAAAAAGCCTTGCAAATCCTTGTATTGATGGAACATTGATTGATGAATATGTGAATCTCTTTATCATAGGATTGTACGACTTTTGAGAGGGATAATTTTCATGAAATATGAATGTATTAATATATATATATATATATATATGAATATAATACACAGGTTATTTTATTTAGTTATACTTGGATTTACTTGAAAATATAATTTTTGGAATTTTTTGTGATTGTTTTGGAATTTTGAAGGATTGTTTTATGAATTTTTAATGTAGCACCAATCATAAGTCGTCATGTGGCATGCCACACAAGAAAAGAAGCTGATTGGATTGGCCACGTGGTCATGACACAAGGAAGGACAATGAATCGTATATCACCATATGTGAGAAGGGCGAACTGGTACCACATGCCAGCACAGTGTTCAATCCGAATTCAGAGATCAGTCAAACAACACTACCATGTGTTTCCATATGATTACTCCCCACATTCCACCCATTCACCATGCCATATATTACCGATAATCATGTTATGCCATATGGTGCTGACTCAGCAAGCGTTGACTCTAACAAGTCTCCCCTGCCACCCGTCACGCTATAATTCACCCAGTGAATTTTGTGTGATGTGTGTCATGCTGTGATTGATTGGTGCTGTCAGTTTTGCTTGTTTTAATCTCAAGCCTTGATTTGAAGCTGATTCGATGGTCTAGATTACACCTGAGCTATATTTAAGTCTCTAATCACCCCATAAACCCTAAGTAACCATCATAAGCATACTTTTGGTCAATTTTTGGAGCTAAAAAGAGAGGTAAATATAGAAAAATTTAAAAGGGTATACAATTTTGATGGAGATTCAATAGGATATTAACACTACAATTCGAGAGATTGATTATATTTCTTCTTATACTATTTTCTTTATCAATTTTTATGTCTTTCTTTATGAAAAATATGAGCTTTATGAACATAATTATGTCTAGTCAATTTATTAATCTAGGGATCTTATGAACCTAATTTTCACCATATAATGATTTAATATTTTACCCCAATTATAATTATAATTTTAATTTAATTATATTATTTATCTGATTTTTATGCTATTATTTGTTTCGACAACAACTTATTTATAGAGGAAATTAAGTTGATTTGAGAGAATTATTTAATTATTTGTCTTGATTTAATAACATGTATAGTTTCTAGGGAGAGACATATGATTCTTATGTATGTGATCCATAATTGATGAACTTAATGAGTAGTATACAATTTAATTGCCATGAGAGTGTGATTAAATTAATTACTATATGGTGTGTAGATTACTTAAGAGGGTAATACATGCTAGTTTAGATTCAATTGATCATATAATTAATTGATAATTATATTGGGGGGATTTTAGTGATTCGCATATTTAGAAAATTGGGAGATTAAGTTTTACTAAATATTTTCTAATATATCTTTTTAGTTACCAAACCTGATTTAATTAATTATTGCTATTTAATTTTAGTTATTTTAATTTTTCTTTTTTAAAATATAAAAACACAAAAACAATTAATTTTATATTTTAGTTTTAAAAATTAGTTTCTAATAAAATAATCTCTGTGAGAATGATCTTTTCTTATCATTAAATTACTTGTTCATCTTCATATACTTGCGTATTCATTGTACACAAAATTTGTGTGGCGATCAACTAACCATTCACATAAACCCTTTTTAGTCTTAAATATAGTTTTCCACTCAGCACCCTCTTTCATCCTAATTTTGTAGTATCTACTTTTTAAATCAATTTTTATAAATATGCAAGAACCATGCAATTCATATATCATTTCATTTAACCTTGGGATATTATGTCCATACATTACCATAATGTTATTGATGGCTCGACAATCAAGGTATACTTGACTCTATCCATTCTTCTTAGTTACAAGTATACTGGTATTGCATATGGATTCAAACTCTCCCTTACTTGTCCCTTAGTCAAGTAATCCTCACCTAGGCTTTGAATCTCCTTTGTGTCCTTTGCATTTTTTTATAGACTGGTCAATTTGGAAGGGATGCCATGGGTATAAAATCGATTTAATGTTCAATTCTTGTAATCGGTGGAACATCATTGGGAATCTCTTCAAGAAACACATCATCAAATCTGATAAATGTTGTTTTGTATATATTTTTAGATATCAATTCATTTATATTTATATATTTATTATTATTATTATTATTATTATAAGTTAAAATTATTTATTTTACATTTATTGAGAAAATATTGATCTTCTAGATTTTTTGAGATTTTTATGGATTTTTAATGATTTTTACTTGACAGGTGGATGTATTTAGAAAAATAGGTGGATTTACTTAGAAATACAATACAACATCCATTATGTCACATAGGAACCACGTGTTAGAAAATTTAATTAGCACGATACCTTTCCTATCTCATGCAATATAATCGCAAATCAATTACTCCAACTCTAAGACAGATAGTTTTTTCTTAATATAAATATCTAAACAACACTTTATAAAATATAATGAGTACCAAAATTGAACAAAACTTAAGAGAGAATAAAAAGATACAGATCTAAGCTGGAGATAAGAATTAAGAAGAAGTTTTGAGAGGTAATCAAAGGAATTAAAGATCAGAATTAAAGACATCTAAGCTTTCTTCTCCTCTCTTTTTATTGTTATCATCAATAATATTTTGAACTTATTGTTTTTCATGAGTGGATAATTTTATATTTGATTGTGAGTGATTTCAAAGCCGTAGACATGGATTGCAATATTCAATAAAATATACAATTTTAAATTAATCTATTATTCTTGGTTATGTATTAAGTCCTATGAAATAATTGAACCCTCATCACTCTTACTTGAAAATTTAGCATATAAATACAAGTGCGTGTGTCTTACATAAAATTCAATAATGCACAACCCTAACTAGTTGATTCAAATAATATATCGGATAAATTGAGAATAACTAGCAATGCTAGAATAATATGTGCAATATCTCAATTATCGTAGGCTTGTTAATCCATCAAATATAACCAAAAATGTTAGATAAATTAACTTAATGAAAAAGCCTACTTCAATATTTTTAGCCAAATAAAAGAGAGTAAAAGTGAAGAGAATAAACACAACTAAGCTTTTGTGTGGTTGATTTTAATTTGTGTGATTAGGTTTATATTTATAGAATATTTTGAAGAACTTTAGGTCAAAGTAAAATTACCATCTTGTCCATAAAATTAGTTAAATGAGTTTTAAGGAATAAGGACAATATAATAGAAGTCCAATCCAATTCGTATTAAAAATAGGATTTAAAATCAATGCCTTGGCCCCTCAATCGATCTAAGTAAGTGCTCGATTGATCAAGTACATAGTTTGATCGATTGAATGTCCCCTTGATCAATCTAGTATATCAATTAATTAATTCTCAAGAAAAAAAGAATCAATCTACTCAGTAACTCGATCAATCTAGTGCTTGATCGATCGAGTATTAATTCCTTTATCGATCTTGTCATATAAATAATTATTTTAGTAGGTAATATAGCTCGATCAATCTAGTCACTACTTAATCAATCAAGTAGCCTATTTTCATATGTGATGAGACAAAATCGGTATCGGGTTAGCAATACCAATCTTGTAGATACTTTGGTTTTATATTTGTAAAACTCTAGCAAGTGTAAAAATCATTTTCTAGAAAATGACAAGTATATTCCCAAGGTCGATCAAAGGAAGAAATATATGTGGTTTTTAATTTATTATTTAAAATTTTAAAAATGATATTTAATTCTAAACATCTTATCATGATATTTTGATTTTGTGTTCCCGAATCTATTAAATAAAAAAATAAACATAGATATGGATTCAATAAACAATTATTTCATTTTTTATTATTCATAACAATAGAGTATTTTTGGATAGAATAATTAAGTTAATTATGCTTTCTTATATTATTTAGGTCATTAAAGATATAAATTGATATTTATTGATTCTTTTTTTATATATAAATACCACGTTTGGTGGGATTAGATATTATTTGTTAATTAAATAAATCAATGAACACATATAAGTGGGGTTGATAATTAATTTGGTTAATTAAATTAATTCCATTTCTAAGAGATTGAAAATGAACCATTTAAATGCCACCTTTGGTGAGGTTAGATATTTTAAACTTTATTCAAGTTGTCCAAATTAAACATAAGAATTTAATCATTTGAGTACTAATTTTCAAATTTTAAAATAATTACTTAAATTATGTTATTAATACATTTTCAAATAATAGTTCACTCTAACTACCAGGCAATTATACCAACAAATAAAAGAAAACTACTCTAAATAAAACAAGATAATTAAACCTTAAAATATAATTTTTAGATTTAATTTTACAATAAAAAATAATATATTTCTGTCTAACATTCTTAATATAAAATCTTGAATAAAAACAAAATTAATTCATTTTATAGAAATGTTTTACCTATTTAATATTTCTTAAGCATAACAACGTTATTATTATATCGTATTTACAAACAACCAATCATGTTAAATTTAATAATAGATAAATTAAATATGACATATAAGAATATAACATAAAAATAATTGTAAAGAATTGATTTTAAAATTATACCTCAAAAAAATTCTTATAGAACTTTGATGCTAATTTTGTTACTGGAAAACCTCCAAAGGAATTTTCATTTCGTTTATTGAATCAAAAAGTAGAAATTTACAAAAGCATAGCTAATTCTTCTAAAAAAGAGAACTTGAAAACTAAAAAAACTAAGAAATCTTCCTAGAGAGAGAAATCTAGAGAGAGAAATAAAAGAGATTTTGAGGTATTGGAGGAATGTTATTTACAATAGGGTTGAGGGTCTTTTATAGATGAGAAAATGCCAAAAAAGTGAGAAAATGTCTCAAAAATTGATTTTGGATAGGCTAGCATGCTTATGGGTAGCAAGATTTGCAGTTGACAGACGTTGGTACACATGAGGGCACGTGGAACATAAGCGGGCATGTGCTGGTTATTCACGGGAGCATGAGCGTGTGTTGGGAGTGTGCTAGGTATGCAAGGGGCACGAGTGAGACTCGACATTTTTGACCATTTTGACCCATTTTCTCCAATTTTTCTATTTTTTTAACTTTTCCTCATGTTTTTCTCAACACATTTGTGATGTATTGCTTCCTGTATTTTTTTTGAGTCTTTATGTTATTTTTGAAAGAAAATATCCAAAAAACAATAAAAATACCAGTGATTTCAAAAAGACAAATTTATATAAATATATGATAAAATCATATGAATATAAATCTATTTAATCAATTAAAGCACATTAAATCATGGTAATTTTAGTGCTTTTTAAGCACTCATCAATATGACCATTGAGGCACTATAGTTTCTTTAGCTTGAAAATATTATTTTAAGACACATATAGAAACTAAAATTAAAATTATGTGTTTTGCTCACGAATATTGCCAACACTTACATAAATCTTACAATCTCCCCCTTAGCCATATTTGTGTAATAAAACCACTATCTCACAATATAAAGCTCATAAATCAAGATGAACCATTTTCACTTGAATCTTGAAAGCTCATGTTTACACTGAAAAACATACACATCAATAAGCAAACAAAATGTCCCAAAAGACTCATTGTTCATAATAGGTTAGTGTATCTAATAATAGAAAAGTGAAGAATGATCAAAAGAGGATTAAAGATATGATAGAAATTAAAAATAACTCCCTCTAAGTTAAATATCCAAAATATTTAAAGTAAATTCAAAAAGAAAAATCTCCTTCTAAATTAACTATCTCTGTTTTTTGATATTTCAATTTAACTTCAAAATTTTGAGACTAATTTTTCTCCTCCTTTTTGTCATACGGATAAAAATAAACATACTAAAGATAAACACAGATAGATGAATCAAATATAAAGTATAGATGGAAATATTTCCTTTTAGCAAGGGCTAGTAGATTGATCCAAACATGACTATGCTATTACACACACTTAAAAAAAATTAACTTTTGTTCAAAGTGTGTCTAGTCATTAACAAAATTAACATATGTAAGTAATACACACAAGCATGATCACACATATAGTGACATATTCACAGTCACCACAAGTGAGTTGAGTTTTGGAAAAACAATAGTGTGTCAAGTAGTACATTCATGATTAGTTATGAGAAATTTACAAAAAATGTACCAATCATGAAAGAATTGTTGTTGAATTCAAACTTCCACGAAATAAAATTTCACTAACTAAGAGAGAACTTTAATCAATATTTTTTTGTATTCCCCTATTGTATTGTTGTTGTTTGTTTTATTATTTTTTTGTGAGAGATTGCTTACTTATTTTCTTTTTGTATAAGGATTTTTATTTTTGTACAAGAAATTACTTTTTCCTCATTTTTCTCTTTCCTTTAATAATATTATTTTTAAGGATATATGTATGAGCCAAAAAGCTAGTATGATAATTTTCACACTAGTTGTGAGGTATCTCTCACTCTCCACTCATTGCGGTAGCTTCCCACATCACAGTATATAGCCCTTTCAAAACTAGGTGTCTCTCAATAGAAGCATTTTATAAAGTGAAAGATAAAGCTCAAACACAATTCTAGCAATTAAGGTTATCTCCCTAAACAATCACATAATCAATCATAATTTTCATACATGACATTAATATGAGTCCAGTGAGTGTGTGAATAAGACCATGTTGACATTGATCATTATATGCATAAGATATGTAAGTGCATAAGGCACAATATCTGGTTGTTAAAGACAGTCAAAAGTATGAGAATAGCATGTAAGTTCATGTGAAGTTAAAGCAAGTCTACTGATGAGTGATTAAAAAGCACTAAAATTATCATGATTTAATATACTTTAATTGATTAAATATTTTTATATTTGTAAGATTTTATCATACTTTTATATAAATTGTCTTTTTAAAATCATGAGTTTTTTTTAATGTTTTTAGGTATTTTCATTCAAAAATAACTTAAAGACTCGAAGAAAAAATACTTTATGCAATAAATCATAAATATGTTGAGAACAAATGAGGAAAAGTCAAAAAAATAGAAAATTGGACAAAATGGGTCAAAATGGTAAAATATTGTCAAATGTCTAGTCTTGCGTGCACCTTGCGCACAACCAGTATATGCCTAGAACACGCTCGTGTGCCAACGCATAGCCAGCACATGCCCACCTTGAGTCCTACTTATTCCAACAAACATAGCCTACAAAGTTGTGAGAAAAAGCTAATTACAAAAGAAAGTTGTAGGAAATAATTCCCCTATAAGTCATTGCATTTATTTTTCCTACACTTCTAAAAGCCATATATCTTTTTAAATTTTTGCTTAATGATTTTGATTGATGCTTGAAAATAATATATATGATATTTTTATAATTTATACATTCGATTTCTTTCATGAGATCGAAGTTATGCACTATTTTTGAGCCTTTCTTCTTTTATAAGTATGCAAACTTATTAGTTCATTTCTAAACATAAACTCTATTCACATATGCCTTAGTATGAGTGCTTGAACCCATAGGATTCAATTTTTTGAGAGTATTGACATATAAGGATATAATCAAAGCAAACTCAAGTTTCTGACACTAAAATTGGGTAACTTTAAATTGAAACATTTTTGAAATGAATTATGAAAATTATTTTCAACTAATTATTATTATAACCTAAGAAGTTGAAAATAACTTATGTTTTAGATTTTAATTATGATCTTAAAGGAGATTAAAAAGCATGAGATATTTTTATGTTTTATTTAGTTTTTTTAAATTTATTTTTAAGTTAATTTATGATTTTATTTAGTTTTTATTTTTTTATAATTTTAATTTTTAATTTTTATAATTTTTTTATTTCCTTTTAATTTTTACATTTAGTTAAATGTTTGTAGGTACATTACTCAAAACCCTCAAGAGACTTAAACTTGTCCACTAGGGAAACTTATTATGAATTTAAAGGCTTGATGCATACGCTAAATGTAATTGTGTCAATCCACGAAAGTGATTTAGGATAGTTTAATTTTTATTTTAGTTTTTACCGCTTCTCTTGCTAAGGGATTAGCAAGAAGTTGGGTGAGCGTTGTGATGAGTGCTTAGAAAGCACTAAAATTATCATGATTTAATGTACTTTAATTGATTAAATAGATTTATATTTGTATGATTTTATCATATTTTTATATAAATTTGTCCTTTTGGAATCATGGGTATTTTTATTGTTTTTAAAAAATAACTTAAAGACTTGAAGAAAAACTATTGGAGGAAAGACATGATAAATATGTTGAGAAAAAAACTGAAGAAAAGTCAAAAAAATGGAAAAATTGGACAAAATGGGTCAAAACGGTAAAAATGTGAAAAATATTGAGTCCCGTGCACCCAGCTAACACACGCTTGTGTATAGTAGCACACACATAGCACATGCCCGCGTGCCCACACAAAGCCAACACATGCCAGCATGCAGCTGTCACATGCCCGCGTTAAGTCCTGTGCGCTCCAGTATAAACTTGCACCTTTCTTGTGAACGCCTATGCTTATATCACAAATCTTGCCCCCCAATACGCATGCCAGCCTGTCCAAACACATCCAAGATCAATTTTGAGATTTTTTTTCCACTTTTTCAGCCTTTTCCTCACCCCTAAAAGGGCCCTCTCCCCCATTGTAAAAATCATCCCTCAAATCCCTAAAAATCCCTCTTTTCTCTCTCTAGATTTCTCTTTCTAGTTATTAGTTTTTTTAGTTTTAAAGTTCTCTTTTTGAGAAGAACTAGTTATGCTTTTATGGATTTCTAGTTTTTGATTCAATAAAGAGAAATGCGATTCCATTTGGAGGTTTTCTCATAAACGAAATTACATCGAAGTTCTATAAGGATTCTTTTGAGGTATAATTTTAAATGAATTATTTACAATTATTTTTATGTTTTATTCTCATATATTATATTTAATTTCTCTATGATTAAATTTAACATGACTGCCTATTTATCAATATCATATAATAATAATGTTGTTATGCTTACGAAATATTAAATAGGTAAAACATTTCTATAAAATGTTAGAGAGAAATATTTTTATTAGAGATTTTATATTATTCATTACAAGCTTAAATCTAAAAATTAAATTTTAAGGTTTAATTATTGAGTCTGATTTAGAGTAGTGCTCTTTTATCTATTGGTACAATTGCCCAGTAGTTAGAGTAAAGCTCTATTTCAAAAATTTTTATAAGAATTATTATTCGAAAATGTATTGAAAACATATTTTCAATAATGCTTTTAAAACTTGAAAGTTAGTACTCGGATAATTAAATTCTTAGGTTTAATTTGGACACCTTGAAAAAAGTCTAATTGACTGACTCCGCCTAAAGCTGTGGTTAGATAGTTTGCAATATTCTTAGAAATAAAGATAAAATTCAATACTTAATTGATTAATAGGCATCGCCAAAGGATATTAGTTAATTATTATTAAACAAAAGAATTTAGGCCTTGCCTAAGGACACTTTCATACCAAAAAGAAAAAAAATCAATAAAAATCAATTTATATCTTTAATAAACTAAATAATATGAGCAAACATAATTAACTTAATTATTATATCCTTAAATACTCCACTGTTATGAATGATACATTTTTTTTATTGTTTGTTGAATCCATATCTATGTTTATTTTGTATGTTATTAGATTAGGAAACACAAATCAAAATATCATGACATAATGTTTAGGATTTAATTTTGTTTTTAAGATTTTTTATAATAAATTAAAAACTCCATATATTCCTTCCTTAGATCAACCTCGGGAGTATAATTGTCATTTTCTATAAAATGATTTGTGCACTTGCGAGAGTTTTACAAATATAAATCCAAAGTATTTGCAAAATCGGTATTGCTAACCCGATTTTGGTCTTGTTAATCATCTACTTCTTCTTTTTTATATGAATTCTAAAAAGTAATGAAAAATACTAAGGAATTTTAATCAACAGTGAAGATTCCTAAGGCACTTCTAAGAGATTCAAATCTTTGGGTATCAAGTGTCTTCGTGAATAAATCAACTAATTGCCTTCTAGTAGGCACAAACTCAAAGATGTATATAATGATCCTTTTAACATGGTCAATATGTGATTCCTTAGGATTTGATTGATAATTTGTACAAACACTAACACTAAAGCAAATATCAGGTCTAATTGTAATGAGGTATGTCAAGCTTCCTAACATGCTTCTATATATCATTTGATCAAGGTTCTTACCTAACTCATCCATTGAGATGTTGGCTTTAGTACCTATGGGTGTTCTCAAATGCTTGCTTTTTTCAAGTCCAAATTTCTTAATTAAATTACATGCATATTTGGTTTGAGAAATAAAGATTCCAATTTTTACTTGTTTAATTTGCAAACCAAGAAAGTATGTGAGCACACCCATTATAGAAATTTCAAATTCACAAGTCATTTTGTTCAAAAAATCATCAATAAGAGAATTATATGTTGACCCAAAGAATATGCCATCAACATATATATATTAGAGCTATGAATATATGTTCTTTGTTCCTTTTCATAAAAAAGGCTCTTATCAACTTTCCCTTGAAGAAAACCTTTCTTCAAAAGATAAGTTGTAAGTCTCTCATACCAAACTCTAGGGGATTATTTCAAAATTTAATGGGACTTATTGAGTTTATAAACATATTTTGGAAATTGTGGGTCAATAAAACCTTTTGATTTTTCAATATAGACTTCTTCACTAGTAAATAATTTAAGAAGACAGACTTTATATCCATTTGGAATAGTTTGAACTTCATAAAAAATGCAATGGAAATTAAAAATTCTAATTGATTATAGCTTAGCTACATGAACAAATGTTTCATCAAAATCAATTCCTTTAATTTGTTTATATCCTTGTGTAACTAGCCTAGCCATTTTTCTAATCATAACATCATGTTAATTAGATTTATTTTTAAATGCTCATTTAGTTTCTATGATGCTTTTATCTTCAAGTTTAGGTACTAAATTCCAAACATCGTTCCTAGTGAATTGTGCTAGTCATCTTGCATGACATTTATTTAGAATTTATCTTTTAAAGCTTCATTGACATTTTTTGGGTTCTATTTGAGAAACATAATAGAGATGGGTTATCTCACTTACCTATATCCTTTTTAGTTTCCATGCTTGCATTAGGATCACCAATGATGTTTTCAATTGGGTGGTGAACTCGTCATCCAAGGTTGACTCTTCATCTACCTTATTATCTACATTTTCAGTGTGAGGAGTTTCTTTGATCTTTTCCTTAATTTGTAAGCTTGTGCTTAAAGTTTCAATTTTATCATCAATCATTGGAGTACTAGTATCTACATCTTATATAACTACATTAATGGACTCCATCATAGTATTAGTTCTCAAGTTGAAGACTTTAAAGGCACGACTTGTTAATGAGTAATCAAGAAAGTTACTTTCATCACTTCTAGAGTCAAATTTTCCTAGATTCTCATGATCTCTAGGGATGTAACTTTTATTTCCAAACGTATGTCGATGTTTAGGATTAGATTTCTTACCTTTCATAACTGATAGAGAGTTTTGTTTGTACCTAGATATAGGTAGACAAGGTTCATTATGTAGTACAAAGACTTATTACCTTAGCCCAAAAGTTCTTAAGAATTCCCTTTGCATATAGTAGGACTCTTTCTATCTATTACAACACCCGATTCTTCCTTTCTACTATTCCATTTTGTTGTGGGCTAATTGGTGTTGAGAACTCATGAACTATACCATGTTGTTTACATAATTTAGCATATCTTAATTTTTCAAATTCCTTCACATGATCTATCCTTAGTTTCATTATATATTCTATTGCCTACTTCAATTTTCACTTTAAAATAGAAGGAACTAATGAAGTCAAACACATCATATTTTCTTTCAAAAATTCAACCCATGTAAAATGAGAAAAATCATCAACAACAACAATAATGTATTTCTTGCTACCCAAACTCTTAGTTCTCATAGGACCCATGAGGTCAATATGAATTAACTTAAGTGTTCTACTTATGTTAACTCCTTTCATTTTCTTATGAGAAGAGCCAATTTATTTTCCAAGTGGACATGGTCCATAATTTGTTTTTTTCAGTTTTAGAAAGCAGAAGTAGACCATGCCTAATTTCCTTTTTGCACAAGTTAACAAGATCTTTAAAATTGATATATCCCATCTTTTGATGCCACAATTAAATATAATTATTATTACCTAAGTTACAAGTAGTAGTAATACATCCTATATATCAATTATCTTGAGACCTAAGTTCACCTTTTGGACCTATTATAATGCAATGATTGTTGGAAATTTGTACACTATAACTTTTTTGTCAAAAAATTGACTGATGATTATTAGGTTTACTCTAAGTCCATCAACATGTAGTATAATCTAACATGGGCATACCATTAATCTGAATTGTACCTTTATTAATAATTCTTCATTCATTTCCATCACTATAAGTAACAATTCATTAATTATATTTTTCAAAAGTTTAGTAAAGAGAATGATTACTAGTCATATGTCTACAACAACCATTATTAAAATGCCAAATAGTAGAAGATTTTTCTTTAAATGCAGTATGGGCACAAAAATTTAAATAATATTTTTTAATCCAAACTTTTATAGTCTTTTGAATCATGTGCTTATTTATGAAAACATGAGTGTTATTTCTTGAATATGATGCATGCAAATTATCAACATAATTATAGATCATCAAGAATCTACATCTAGGTCTAATATGTCCCTTTTGTACCACATTTATAACATATAGGAATAAACTTAGAAGCAAATGCAAGAGATGTGTGTGAATGATATGGATTAGAAGGTTTTACAAACATAGTTGATTTTGAAGAGGTTTGTGTAGTGTTCTCATCTGTATATCCTAATCCTCTCTTGTCTCGAAAAGGATTTCCATAATTAAGAATCTTGTTAAACCTTCCAGTTCCAAATTTTAGCCTTTTTACAACTTCCATGAATTATTTTAGCCCTTACACTAATTTTTCTTTATCAACTATAGGCTTTTTATTTTCTTATTTCAAACCTGTATTCTTTTCTTATTTTAATTTTTTTGAAAAGCTTTCATATATCTCAATTTTTTCATTTAACTCTTCTATTTTTGATTTTAAATCAATATTCCTTTTTATGGTTCTATCACATGTATAGAATAATTCTTGAAAACTTTTAACATTATATTCAAGAAGAAAAGTGATTTAATTTCATTGACATATAAGTTATCACTCTTAATAAAATAATCCATAACAAGGTCCTAGGCACACTAAGTGTATCGATTGATCAACTCTGATACAAAATGAAAGTTTTTTCATTTAGTTATGGATTTAATTACCTAATTAGTGAAATTATGAAAAATTAAAAATTCGTAAGTGGCCAAGCATCAAATGCATGTAAATAAAGTAATATAGAAATATAAAGATCATCACATGAGCGTTTTAGGTGCAAACACCTAGGCTATACCAATTCCAATCCACTATGAAAAATAAGTATCCAGTTATAAGACTATGACTCAAAATACCCACCAAGATAATGTCCCTAATTAATCTATTTATAACCCACTTATTTCATTATACACTCCATTAGAAAGACGTTTGGATCTAGACCAATGTTTCAATAAACTCGAGTCACACGAGTTAATTGAAATTGTACCACTATCACCTAAAAAGTATTCATATTAACACAAGTGCACATTTTTTCCTAGAGAAAATTAAATAATGAACAATCATAACTAGTTGATTTAAACAATATTTCATATATCATAGCCTTGTTAATCTATCAAACACAACCACAAATTTTTGATAAATTAACTTAATGAAAAAGTCTCCTTCAATAGTTTTAGCAAAACAAGAGAGGAAGTAAAAGATGAAGAAAATAAGAACAATTAAGCTCTTGTGTAGTTGATTTCAATTATGTGCTTAGTTTTATACTTATAGAGCATTTGAAACACTTTAGGTCAAAGTAAAATTAACATCTTGTCCATAAAATCATTTAATTTTGTTTTAAGAAATAATGACAATATAGTAAATGGCCAATCCAATTCGTATTAAAAATTGGTTTTAAAATAAAATCTCTAATCACTCGATCAATCTAATCAAGAGGTTGATCTATCAAGTATATAGTTCAATCAATCGACTGGACTCTTGATTAGTGTATCAATTAATTAGTTGTCAAAAACCAGATAGATCCAGTCATTAATCTTAATTTATCTAGTGTTTGATCAGTCGAGTATTAATACCTTGATTGATATAGTAATATAAATAACTAATTGAAAAGGTTATATAGCTCGATCGATTTAGTCACTACTTGATTGATTGAGTAGCCTTTATATTCATATTATTACTATATGTATAAAATACAACAAAGATATACTTAAGATGAGATCATTGAGGCTTGATAGTTTCTTTTGCTTGAAAATATTCTTCTAAGACACAACTAGAAACTAAAATTATAATTATATGTTTTGCTCATGAATATTGCTAACACTCATATATAACTTACATAATGAGAAAAAGGTTGAATAAAAAACGAGCCACACTAGTGACCATGCAAAGGGTAACATTATAAGGGGTTTCTATTGTTAGGGGTCCGGTAAGGCATGTCAATGTTATGGGCGATCCTGATGAGAATGATTGGAAAGGTGTGGGAAACAATGAAGATGAAGAATATGACATACCCATTTGGTAAAGGTATGCCCATAAAGGAAGAAGAAAAAAAGGGTACTTGGAGGCCACATGATGGATTGATCAGGATTTGGGAAGCATCAAACTAAGAATGGGAGAAGAAGGTGGAGAACATCTTTGAATGCCACAACTATTTGATGGATAAAACTGTAAAACTTACTGTTATTGAGTTTTTTGAAGATCATTAACTTGGTGGGATTAGTTAATACTTAATAGGAGGAGGAATCATGAAAGACCAATTAATAATTGGGAAGACATGAAGGCCATAATAAGGAAGAGGTTTGTTCCTAGTTGCTACTCTAGGGAGTTACAACAATGGTTACAAAGGCTTAATATAGAGGAGGATAAAGAAGCAACCATGGCATGAGTTTTGAGTGGGTTAAACCAAGAAATTATAGATGTAGTGGAACTTTTTCATTATTTGGAGTTAGAAGATATAATTGACCTGGTAATTAAGGTTGGAAAACAACTCAAGAGAATAAGTAACAAGTCACTACCACAAAAAACCAAGTTCTTCTACACCATGGCTGCCAAAATCTACGTTAGAATAGACTAAAATCAAAGATGTGAAGATAAACAAAGGAAAGGGTAACAATGAAATCCCATCTCATAATCATGATGGTAAATGTTTTTGATGTCTTGGTAGGGTCTATATAGCATCAAAATGCCCAACCTAGATAGCCATGACAATCCAAGCAAATGGGGAGGTGGAGACGGATAGTGAAGGTGAAAAAGGAGATATGACACCATTAGAGGAGGCTACTGATATGGATGGTGAAGAATGTGTTGTTATGGGTGAATCACTTATGAAAATGGGAGCATTAAATTATCACATTAAAGAAATTGACCTGGATCAACATAAAACAAGTATTTTTCATACTAGATGTCATATGCATAATAAAGTCTGTAATTTGATTCTTGATGGGGAAAGTTGTACAAATATAACTAGCACTATAGTAGTTCAAAAATTAGGGTTACGTATAATGAAACACCCTATACCTTATAAGTTACAATGGTTGAATGATAAAAGGGAAGGTGAAAGTAGATAGTGCAATGTTAGTATCTTTCACCATAGGAAAATATCAAGATGATGTATTGTGTGATATGATACCAAATTTGGACATTTTTTCATGTGAGCCATGGAAATATGAAAGAAGGGTGACCAATGATGGGTTTAGAAATAGATACAATTTTGTAAAGGATGATAGAAACATAAATCTTCTACCTCTTACCCCAAAGGAAGTTTTCAAGGATCAACTAGGGATGAAAAAAATAAAAAAAGAAAAAGAAAAAGAGAGTGAACCAAAGAAAAATAGTGGAAAGATAAAGAAAAAGGAAGAGGAAAAAACGTGAGAGATTTTATTTTCGAATCTATCTTTCTTGCAAGGCTATCGTGATGAGAAGCATTATAAGAATGAACCCTAAAACTTGCCCCATAAGGAAAGTTTGAATTTGAGGTTGAATTCTTTTGAAGAAGGAGGGAATGATACAACCCAATGGACACTACAAAAAGAAGCACAAAATATGCATAGGATAATGCCATGAAAGAGTGTACAAATACTAGAAAGTGAATGCGTGTTACGACATGGTACCCATAGATTGGGATGGAATTCAAGCAGAGCTAGGAGCACCACAACATAAGAAAAGGAGCATTATGGCTATATCCTTTTTTTGATCTTCCAGTTTTTGTTGCATGACACAGTACGTAAAATGTGCGCCATAGCCAGTGAAATGTGTTTTCAATTTTTTTGTATGAATTAGGGTTTATTTTATAAATATTTTTGCAACAAGTTTTTTAGGGTATAAATAACTACTTATAGTAGTTTCCATTTCCAACTTTTGAAATTTTATAAAAACTTTAATCTTGAATCAATTTGAGAGATTTGAGTTTCATTCTTCTTTTAATTGACTTATGGTGGCGAAAACACTGGCAAATATTTGGTAGTAATATCCAATGATTCATGGTGTCACAGTTAGATTCATGGTGAGTAATATCCATTGGATTAGATTGTTGCTATTAATTTCTTATTCTATTATTGGGCTATATTTCAATGTCTATGTGTGTGGGTTCATATCATATACTTGATTGCTCATCTGAACACATCAAAATATTGGTAATAAAGAAACAATAAGACTATGCAAAGAATCATTAGTATAAAAATAAGCCTTTTACAAAAGTACAAGTATGGGCTACAAAAATTTCTTTCTTAACGTTAGTTGCCTTAGCGTAAAAGCTCACAGTTTTACTTTTTTTGTTGTCTTTCTTTTCCAATCTTTTTTTTCTTTCTCTTTTCTATTTATTTTCCTTTTTCTTTTTATATTTATTTTCCTTTTTATTTTTCTACTATATTTTCTTTTTCTTTGCTCATTTTTATTTGATCTTCAAAAAATTTCTTTGGGGTAAGAGGAATAAGAGTGATATTTTTACTGTCATTTACAAACATGCACTTATTTCTAAATGCACATCTTACGTTCTTATCATATTTCCATGGTCAACCAAACAAGATATTTCCAGCTTGTATTGGTAAAACATTATAGAAAACTTCTTTTTTAAACTTTCCAATGGAGAAAGACACCAATATTTACCTTACTGTTCACATGCCACCTTGTATTAAAGATGACTTAGAGCAAGAAAGAGAAAACATATTTCATACAAAGTGTCGTGTGAATAGTAAGGTATATAGTGTCATTCTTGATGGGAAGATTCATGAACGTAGCTAGTACTAATCTAGTAGTGGTTGAATGATAAATGAGAGGTAAGGGTAAATAGGCAAGTATTAATTTCTTTCCCGATTGGAAAATTTAAAGATGAAGGGTTTTGTGTTGTGGTACCAATGCGAGCTAGGCATATCTTGTTAGGTAGGCCATGGTTATATGAAAGGAAGGTTTCATGTGATGGGTTTAGGAATAAGTACACATTTGTCAAAGATAGCAAACAAATTAGTATTGTATGCCTTACCACAAGGAAAATCTATAAAGATCACATGAGAGTGAAAAAGGAAAAAAGAAAAAAGGAAAAAAGAAGCAAAATAAAGAGTGGGAAAAAAGGAAAAAAATAAGAGAGGAGAAAAATAAATCATTGAGCAGAAGAAACAATAAAAGGAGTAAAAATATGGAATGAGGAGAGAAAAAGAGCAAGAGAGTGCTTATTAACTAACTTTTTTCTCCTATAGGACTATCATGATGAACTTTAAGAAAGCACTAAATAGGACAATTCAAGAGTTGAGTCAAGGCCAAAGGGTGCCACAAAAAATGCATAACTCATGCCAAGGGCTAGGCAAAGAAATAAGAGTACTGGTTCTAGAAAATGAAGGTGCACCATGATATAAATACAACATGTCATGGCATGAAGCTCTTAGATGGATTTCATGAAAAGAAGGCACACCAAGGCATGAAAATCTCATGTTTCCCAAGCCTTAACATGCACTACCATATAGAATAAGATGTGCCATGACATACACTCTTAGATTTGTTTTAGCTTTATAGTTATTGATACCATGCTATGATATGGTTTAAAGTGGGCCACAACCCACACATATAATTTTCATTTTCATTGCATTTTTGACTTATTCAGTTTCATTATTTTTCCTTAGGATTTTGGTTGTATATATTAGCTATTATTAACACATGTATTTTTGATAATTAATCAAAGTAAAGAGCTTTTTAAGCCTATTTTATTCCTCTTCAAAATGATTTGTCAAGGAATTTGTAATCCTTATGGTGTCATATGACTCTGGGTTATTTGGTGCTTAAAATCCATAGAGTCAAGGTGTTACTACTACTTTGAATATTATATTTTCTAGGATTATTTTGATTTTTCATTGGGTCTTGGATATTTTTCTTGGAGTGCTCAAACACTTCATATATATGGATTTCAAGGTTTGAGTTCATGGGTTTATATAATTTTATGAATCCGAAACCACTACAACATCCAAGTGAGCCAACTACAAAATTGTAAGATGAATTCACTCAAGAGCATTGAATAGGACAATTTGAGAGTTAACTCAAGGCCAAAGTGTGCCAAAAAAGGAGAACAACTCATGCCAAGGCCAAGCCAAGAAATAGGAGTAATGGTTCCAAAAATTGAAGGCATACTGTGGGTCATATTCTGTGTACTGCGGCATGAAACTCTCGAATGGATCTTAGGGAAAAGATACTCACCATTGTATGAACTAATGGGAATTGTGCCAAGACACTCTCAATCCTCTATTCATTGCTCTCTCTTTTTTAAAGATCTCATCTATATTTCATATGCTTCTTCTCGAACTAGAGGTATGCATAATTTTTCTTCTATCTTTCATGAGTGTATACCTTATCTTGAACACATCAAGGATAGCCCTCCTATAAATTTTCCATGATTTAATCAATGAAATATAAAAACAATGTATATGAATTACATCACAAAGCACCTCATCTTTATACTTTCCAATTGAAAAAGGCACCAAAACTTGTTTTCTCACCTTAACTTCTCCATTTTCGTTCAACCATTCTAACTTGTTAAGATTAGGATGTTTCATAAGTGGAAATTTTGGTTTTTAAACCATAGTGGTGCTATCATAATTAGTGTAAGTTCATCTACCAATAACCATGATACATTCCTTATCATTGACATAACACCTAGTATGAAACATGCTAACAAAAAAGCTCCCAAAATTATTTTTGGCAGATCCCTTTGATTTTATTAGATCATATTTTATCAATTTTTTTTTTATCAAATCTCTTTCTTTAAAAGGAACAAGATTTTCACCTATCAACCTAAGCATACAACAAAAACACTAAAACAAAAATTAAAAGGTCCAAACTAGTATAATAATAACCATTATAAGTAAATAACTCCCCACTAATGATACCAAAAAATTGATCAATATGATGAAGTCCATAAGTATACCTATTGTGTAAGTAATATAATGTACCTCACTATGGATATCGATCCCACAAAGAGTTATGTAACTTATAACCAAGTACCAATACAATTATAATGAATACTATTTGGACAATAGAGAATAATAAAAATTGAAAAATAAATGACAACTAATTTTAAATCACAAGACTGAACAACTATGAAGATTAGGAATCTTTGATCTCCCAATTTCCTAACATATGAATCACTAAAATTCCTCCAAATATAATCAACAATCATTTATTTGATCAATTGAATCTAATCTATGCACCATATAGTAATTTATGATTTATTACACTCTCATGTAAATTAGATTGCATACTACTTATTAAGTTCATCAATTTTAGAACACACACGTAAGAATCATTCATCTACGCCTAGAAACGATGGATTTTATTCAATCAAAACAAACAATTAAATAATTACGTCAAATCTATTTAATTGCCTCTATAGATTAATTGCTGGCCAAACAATAAATAACATGAAAATTATATTAAATAATATAATTGAATTGCAATAATAATTAGGGTTAAATAGTAGATCATCACCTCTAGAAAATTGGGTTCATAAGACCCCTAGATTAATAAATTAGTTAGACAAAGTTATGTCTCCTTTAATTTCCTCTTGAACTTTTTCTCTTTTTCTCTCTTCTTGCCAACTACTAGCTTTTTTATTCTTAATTGTGTATTTTTATGACCCCTTTATGGTACTTTAAATAGGCTGAAATTAATTCTCACTAGAATAGGATACGTATTACTTTGATCCAAGGGTTGAGATTGAAAGTTGTGATTTAATTTAATGTTAATGCGTTTTAATCCTTTCTGGTTGATTGATCAAGCCAATGATCCCTATACTTATCCATTCCTTTTTCGATTGATCTAGTTATAAAAATATGATAGATTTAGTTTTTGGTAGATTGATCAACCATGTAATTCTTTATTTGTCCTTATGTTTGCCTATTTTTGATATCTTTGATATCTTTTCACCTACATTACAATATTAAACAAAAATTAAGTGTTTTAATGATATTTTAACACATAACAAGTCAAATAAGTGGTTTAGAAGTGGATAAATAACTCTACTTTCGTACATTTCTCACAAATCTCATATAAAAGCTAGCCAAAATATGATGCTCCAAAAATTCCCCCTACTTCTGGGTCTTGGCCATTCTTGGATACCTTGACCTACTCCAATCCCTTTAGGACTAACAAAAAAACTAAGAAATATAAGTTTTTCCTTGCAAAAGGTACATTTCTTGAGGTTAGCAAATAACTCCTCTTTTTGTAAAACCTCTTAGACAAGTTTCAAATGTCCATGTTCATTTAAACACTTGCTATAAATTAGGTGATCATCAAAATGGAAGACCATGAATTTACCAATGAACGTACATAAAACATGATTCAATTATCTCCAAAATATGCTAGGTGCATTAGTTAGGCCATATGGCATAACCAACCATTCATACAATCTATGCTTTGTTTTAAATGAATTATTCCATTCACTCATTCTATAATTATAATTTGATAATATCCACTTTTAAGATCAATTATAGTTAAAATGCAAGGTCCATCCAATTCATTAAGCATATCATCTAAAATAGGAATAGTGTGTCTATACATTACCATAATGTTGTTGATGACTCGACAATCAACACACATCCTACTAGTTCCATACTTCTTAGGTACAAACAACACTAGTATTATGATTAGTGCTTGAAAATCACTTATATTTCATGATTTTATTGTACTTAATTGAAATAAATAGGTTTGTTTATAGCATGTTTATATAATTATTTATGCAAATCAATTTGTTTGGAATCATGGGCATGTTTTAGTGTATCTCAGGTGCTTTTAACTTCCAAATACATAAACTTGTCAACAAAAAAATAAAAATAGTTGGAGCACTTATTTTGCACCCTAAGAGTTAAAAAGACTAAGGTATGGAAGCCTTATATGAAGAACTAGCATACAAGAAAATATTCCTGAAAAATAATGCATGTTGCGGTGCACACCTATTAGGAGGAATTACTAGGCAAGATTAACTTTGTGTGCCACATTGTGAAATAAAGAGTGCAATGGTGAGGCCCTCTTAGGTTGAAAATTTTCAAGGTGTTTGAATCTATGCCACGATAAGGAAAATATTATTCCATAGTACGCAAAAGTGATATTTGAGTTCAAGCCCTCTATGCACAGTATCTTATAAATGAAGATTTAGTTCATTAGGTTAAAGTATATTTTACAATATATTTTTATACATCATCAACAGTCAGTTTATATTGCTCTTAGTTTATTTTTATATATTTTTTAACACAATTTAGATTAGACAAGAACAAAATAGATGCAGTTTCTTTGGGAGTATTTCCAAATCATGAAAAGAAGAAAATATGTATGAATATTCAAGAATGCTTTGAAGAGCAAGATCACAATTTTGAAGTAGGATACATCATGTATCCTTAATTAGTATTTAGATATAATTTGTAATAATTTTATTTTCAAATTAATCTTTTTCTATATTCTTGAATACTTGAATGCATATTTGTGTAGACTTATTTAAGTGAATACTTTTATATTAAAATAAATAAAGACTATTTTTTTTATTTAAGATTTGATACAAGATTTATTTATCAATAATTTATTAGTTATTTATTCATCATAATAGATTTAAAATATGAGATCTAGGTTTTAAAAATATTATCTAGATCTAATTTGGATAGTTTGAACAAGAATTTAAATTAGTTACTTCACAGAAAGCATTGAGTTAAACGGTGTGTTATTTTCTTAGGTATTTGGCAAAATTTAATTAAATCAATTTAACATCCCTAGCAAAGGAATTAATTGATTTGATTAACAAATAAGAATAATCCCATCCCAAGGTATTTTTTATAATTAAAAGGAAAAATTAATAATATGAATTTATTTTTTAATTAACCTGAATATGTTTAAACAAGAATGGGTAACTAGCTAAATATTCTCATTAATTCTCCAATGATTGTTAATTATATATATGCCTTGACTCTGTTCAAGTCATGTCTAAATTTAATTGTTTTAATTATTTTTCTATTAATTTATGATTTTCAAAACCAAATCATTGCAATAGATTGTTTAGGTTTTTTCGTATTTGTTAAGTTTTTAAGAAAATTGAAGAATTATCCAAAATCACTGAAATTCTTCTCGAGACCAACCATATGAGTATACTTATCAATTATTATAAGTAATTCTTACACTTAAAATCTTTTTATAAATACTAAATTTATGCATCAAGTTTTTGACGCTATTATTGAGGATCAAACACGGGTCTTCCACATAGTAGGCATGAATACTTACCACTATACTACAATGAAAATTGACCTAAATGTCGATTGAACTTTTATCCTTTGGGATGAATTTATTCTCGAGATTTTTATTATGAACAAAAAAAAGAAAATAAAGCCTATTTTTTCGTTTATTTTAATTTTAATTAAACATATGTTTGCTATTGTTTGTTATTTAGAGACATTTAGGCACAGTAATAAAAAAAATATTTAAAATCCCAAAGTAATTGGTTTAAACAATGAACTTTCATACTTTGGGATGTTGAATGAATTTATGATTGATATTTTTAATTATGAACTTAAAAGAACTAAAGCATAAATTTTTTTGTTGATTTTTGTTTTATTTTTATTTTTTATTTTCTCGTGTGAATTATTTTCAATTTTAATCTTTACATGTTAGGATATTTGTGAGTATTATCACTAAAATTCCTCACAAGACTTTAACTTGTCCACTAGGGCCATATAGTGGTTTAAAGGCTTGTTGCATAAACTAAATGCAATCATGTAAATTCATAGAAAGGATTTAGGTTAGTATAATTAAGTTTATTTTTTTTAAGATTTTAGATCACTTTACTCGCTAGAGGCAAGCATGAAGCTAGTTAGGGGGTTGCAATAAGTGCTAGAAAAGTACTCATAATTCATGATTTTATAGTTCTTAATTGAAATAAATGGGTTTTATTATAGAATGTTTATATGATTATTTATGAAAATCAATCTATTCAAAATCATAGGTATTTTTTGTTGTATATTAGATGTTTTTAGCTTCAAAATAGATAAAGTTGTCAATAGAAGAAGAACAACATTTGGAGCACTTATTTTGCAATCTATGAGCTTAAAATACTAAGACATGTAAGCATTACATCAAGAACCAACCCTTTTGTAAGATGTACAAGGTAAAATTCAAGACAAAAAAGTGTGCCACGGTGCACACTTCTTAGGAAGAATTACTAGGCAAGTTGAACTTTGCATGTCGCGACATCAAATATAATGTGTTGTGATGGGGCCCTCTTAGGTTTAAATTATACGAGGTAATAGGACCCCATGCCGTGGTGAGGAAAATGTTGTGGCATGGTGCACAAACTTGATTTTTGATTGCAAGCGCTCTTTGCACAATATTTTTCATATACACAAAGAGTTAGGTCATTAGGTTAATATAGATTTTATAATTAATTATATACATCATCAGCCATCAATTTATATATTTATAGTTTAGTTTTATATTTTCTTAGACAATTTAGATTAAATAAGAAAAAATAAGATGTAACATTAAAGAGGTTTTCAAATAAACAAAAAACAATTGTTAATAATTAAAGATCACTTTTAAAATCAAGATCACAATTTTAGGGTAGGACACATCATCCATTCATTGTTGGTATTGAGATATGATTTGTATTATTATATTTTTATATTAATTGTTTTTATATTTCTTAAATGAATGTTGATTTTAATCCATTGATCATGCAATTTATTTGAAGAATGTCTGACTGATTTATACAAGGGAAATTTATCTTTGTTACCAATATTTGTGTAGATTATTTAAGTGGTTATTTTAATATTAAATAAATAAATATTATATCTTTATTCAGTATTTGTTACAATATTTATTTATGAATAATATACTAGCTACTTATTCTTCATTATAGATTTAAAATTTGAGAATTAGGTTTCAAACACGTAATCTAGATCTCATTTGGATAGCTTGAATAAGATTTTAAATTGGTGACTTGATCGAGATCATTGAGTTAAATAGTTTCTTATTTTCTTAGGCATTAAGTATAATTCAAACAATCAGTTAATGATCCTGACTGAAGGCATTAATTGGTTTGATTTAAAAATAAGAATGATCCCAAGTAAAGGCAATTTTATACTTAAAAGGAAAAATCTATAATCTGAACTTATATTTTATTTAACCTAATTTTTTATAAACAAACATGGTTACATAGCTAAATGTTTGGCCAAAAATTAATCTATAGATGCAATTACATATATTTGAGAGCAGTATTTAGTTGTTTGTCTTGATTAAATAATATGCATAATTTCTAGGTAGAAATGATTCTTATGTGTGTGATTTACAATTGATGAACTTGATGAATAGTATGCAATCTAATTGACTTGAGAATGTAATTAGGTTAATTATTATATGGTGTGTAGTGTACTTGAGAGAGGAATGCATGCTAGGTTAGATTCAATTGTTCATATAATTGATTGATGATTATATAGATGGGAGGAGGATTTTAGTGATTCACATGTTATAAAATTGGAGGATTAAATATTCTTATATCGTTCTCATCCATCTTCATTGTTTTTGAGTCTTATGATTTAAAATTATTTGTCATTTATTTTTTTAGTTTCTTATAATTGTTTGTTGTCGAAATAGTATTCATACATAGGTACATTATATTACTTGCATGACTTGTATACTTGCAAATTACATCATGTTGATCAAGTTTTTTTCATATGTTTGACACTTCTTCTTGTCTATGCATAATATTTCCTTATTGTGCACTGTATGTTAATTGTCATATTTTTTGCTTTGCCTTTCTCGATGATCCTTTACTACTTTTCTCACATGCTAGTTTCTTTTACATGTTCCTTATATGTGTTTATCTTGCATACTACCTTCTTCTTCCCCTATGGACTTTTGTATGCACATCACATCATATTCTTATCATATAGAGTCAAAGTACTAGAATTATACTTCCTACATTCTTTTATTCCATATTCCATGTCATATAGGTTCCATCCTACATTCCTTACTCAGGTCTACATTCTTGTACCCAGTATGTTGTATGTTGGTCCTCTATTTTTCTCCTGTTGGTGCATGTTCTTATTTTACCTAATCTTCCTTCTTTTGTGCTTTATGGGCTTCTTTGGAGATTTTAGAAGTTTTGTTTCTTGCTTGCACCTTTTTGTGTCACTCCTTTATTACATTGGCTTGGTATGTGCAATTGTATAACATATAGATTATTTACCTATCTTTAGGGCTCACGACATACTTGTATTATTCTGTCTAAACCTATGTGTTTTGTTAGCTCTTCTATTATTTAAGTTATTGTCCCCTTTTAAGCTTGTTTTGTTTTCTTGATTTGGATTCTTTCCTTTCTCATATACTTAGTTGTTTTAGTAGCTTTCCTTGTTTCTTTCTTATCTTAGTGATATTTCTTGTGCTGCTCACCAGTTACTCAATTTCTTTCTTTCTATTAACTAGCAATTATGTAAGTGTTGCTTTGATCTCATTTGACGCCCTTTCCCCTTTTCTTTACTAATCTAGTACATATAAAATTAATTTTAAAGGGATCATGTTGGTATATATTTGGCATGCATTTAACATGAATTAAAATGTTTATGTTTTGACATGTGTATTCTATGTGAGTATATATTGCTAATTTTTTCTTTTTTGTCTTATCTGAAATGAAATTTTCTTTTGCATATGTCATATCTTTGTGAATTTATATGGTTTTTTTGAGAATCTTATGTGAATCTCCTACTTTGATGATTTGTATGCCTCTAACAAGCTCTTAAAATCCATGTTTAGTGTCTCTCGAGGAAGAATCCTAGGTGCTGCTTCAATAGAAAGAAGATTTAGGCCATTTTTGAATCGTTTGATATTTTCTTGCCATAATGTTCTCTTATTCTTATTCTTCTCTCATTGCATCTTTATGATATTCCTTCATTTCTCTACACTTAAATATTTTCTTAGACCAAATATTTTTTTCCAATTATCTATTACTCCCTATTTTGAACTTGCTTATATTGGGTATGTCCCCTTTGCCCTATTAGGGGGGAAGGGGGAAGATTGATAATGAAATGATGAATATATATATATATATATATATATATAAAGTGGGAAAGTTGAAAACAAGAAAAAGAAAAAAAAGTATTGAGAATAGTTTGTTTTTAGAAAAGATATTTGAAATGATGAAAAGTATAAAAAATGGAAGCAATGCATAGGTTTCTAAATTTTTGTGTATTTTTTTCCTTCAAATTCATTGGTTGAAGTTTGAAAAGTAAAGAGGAAAGAACCCATGTTTTAGGGTATAAGTGTCATAGTTACCAACTTATCTATTTGATTGGATCAGGAAATGTGTGTTCAAAGCTAAATGTCTTCTTTATTCTATCCATAACTTAGCCTATAATTACAAACTTTAAAAGACCTATTGATTTCTTCTAGGTGGACCTTACTTTATAAGAGAGAGAAAGACTAATTATGGACATATAAAGCTTTGTTCAACTTAAGTCTATATTCCAATTTGCTTGGTTTGCATAAGTATATCTTTATGCATGTAGAGTAAAAAAAAAATTGTATATTACACATAGTGCATGGTATCAAATATTTAGTCATATGGACATGTGGATATTTATGTTATGTCTATTGACTATTCATTAAGGGCCCTTTAATTTGTCGAACATGCTTAGTTTGCTTCCCTCATTTTGTAATTCTTGTGGTCAACTATGTGTAAATGCTTATTTGATGGGGGAGTTTTTGCAAGTAGAACACATAACATGTTTATTGTATCACATGCATACATTTAGGGGGAAAGGTGTGAGCTATGTGTAAACTATCAAAGGAAGTGTTGTGCTTATTTTACTTCCTGATACTTGCTCTATTTTTGAGTTATTGTTGTATCTTATTCATACGATGCTTTCTTCTCATTGTCATCACTTTATATGAACCATACTAAAATAGGAATGTTAGTACGGCTTGCTGCATATATATATATATATATATATATATATATATATATATATATATATATATCTTGCAATCACTTTCTTCACATGTCATCCTCTATGTCTACATGTTCCTGGTATTAATGAGTTATGACATACTTCTTCCATGTTTTTCATTACCTAGTACTTTTTGTTGGAATGCATGATATATGTTTTGTTAAACTGAGATGTCTTCTCTCTACTCTTTTCTCGGGTTGTCTGTGCATGTAGTTTGTTAATTGTTGTATGCTTTTAACTTTAATTTATCTTGTGTTATCCTTCATCTTTCACATATGACACATGTGGTACTTCTTATAATGTTTGTTTATTATTATTAGTAGTGTTACATTAGGGTTAGGATTATAGCATAGTTGTATGTATTCTCTCCTTCATATAGGAGTGCATAATTGACTTTTGGGGTCAGAAAAGGGGCAAAGTACTTGTGCACAAATAATTTTTTTTTTCCATTCCATGTGTTGCATGAGATGTGAATGTAGGATTGCACTACATATTATTGCCCAAATTACATATGCATTCAGGGGGAGTGTTGGATGAAGTCAGGGGGGAGTTTTGCATGAAGTCAGGGGGAGTTGTGTATGTTTACTTATGTTTGTGTCTATCATTGTGTACCTGTGTAGGGGTAACACAATAACATATGGTGACTACATGATGGGTTCATAGGGTATATGTTTGTTTTGTGTGTGTAGATTACATGTGTAGAGTGAAGTTTTTTTGCTTCAGTTGTACTATGTGTAGATTGGATGAGTTGATTCATTAAGACGGATGGAGCACTCAAGAATGATGCACTTTGTGTAGGTGTGTCTTTTGATTTTGGTGTATTCATGGGAACAAAAATCTTTATGACATCTTTATGTTTATCTCATATTTGATGAGTTTCTATACCTAGTTGTGTAGTGCTTTGATACAAAAGCCAAAGAGGGCGAATGTAAGCCCTATTGTACTCCATGTCTTTGTGTTGGATTCCCATGTAAAAAACACGGTGTCTATTATTCTACTTAGACTATTTGTTTTTCTTTGTATAAGGTTGGCTATTATAGATATTAGTAATTTACACACATAAGGGGTTGGTTTTTGTAGTGTGTGAGCAAGCCAACCTTGTCACTTGCATTTGTTGTTAATTTATGATGCATATATTTATGGTTAGTACTTAGCAACTTTTTGGAATGAAAAAATATGAATTTGTAGCACCTTTCCAACAAGCTCACCATTACCCTTGCCACCTTTGGTGATTTTGCTGGTGAGGTGGAAAATCCTAGTGCTATAAATACCACCTCATTTTTCTTTCTGTTACCTATTGTTTAAGAGCAAAAGTTTTACAAAAATTGGCATTAAGATTTATATCTATTTTTGAGTATATTGTTTGATTGTGTGTGTCTCGTATCTGATTTGATATTTGTATAGGATTGTGTGTCCCATGAGGTTGTGATTTGATACACTTCCAGTTACTGATTATTGATTACCAACCACACTATAGTGGTTGGTATTGGCTGTAGAGAACAACTGAGTTTGATTGGTGAACCAAATAGTTGCAAAAGTAGCAAGTGAATAGCAATAGTAGGCAGTTTGAATGGAGATCCTAGCTGATAGAGATAATAGTGGTTTTATTGTATATTAATGTTGTAACCTATTTACTATTTAATGAACTATTTGTTGCTAAGTGGTTGCCTTATGTTAGCATATAAATACAGTGTCTATATTGGTTTACCTAGTTATATTGATTATTATACATGATCTGACATTGTGTTAATACAATCCAAGTTTAAGGTGTGTATATTTCAACATACTATAAGCTTAAACTTTGATTAGAAAGAATTTGTTATTTACTTACTTTCTCTTTGATATGTAACATCTATTATTAAAGTCATCTGCTTTTGATATTATATTTTTTGTGCTTCTCTTGTATGAACTGTTTAAGTAATCTACTATTCTATTTCTTGGGAGTTATGTTCGAGTCCTTTAGAAGTCTTTGTCTCCTTACCTTTGTGGTTGATTGGGTCATGGACCATTTGAGAAACAAATTGCCATTTTTAGGTATATGTGCAAAAAAGTTGCAAAAAGTTATCCTGTACCTCATGTCATGAAATTTGTTATGCAAATGCAATTAAATTTCATCTTTCAAGTATACATGATAAATTTTTTCTAAAAGTACTATGGTCACACACGTACTGTAAACTGCAATAAAGATGTAAAAAAATTGCATTTTTGAGTATATGTTTAAAAGAGTAGCAAATAATGCTTAGTATCACCCATAAAAAAAATTCACTATGGATGCGAACATTTATTTTTGACTATATATGAGAAAAATTTGTGAAAATTGCTATGGTACTACCTCTTTCAAAAATTGCACTACGTATGCAACAAAATTCCATTTTTGACTATATGTGCAAAAAGTGGTATTATACAACCAGTCATGAAAATTAAACTACAGTTGCAACAAAATTCCATTTTCGTGCAGTTTACAGTATATTCCATGCCACTATCATTGAGATTTGTTTCAAATTTTGGAAAAGAAGTGATAAATATGAGCCTTACATTGACTAGATGTCAAACATCAGTTGTCATCAGAATATAATATACAAGGAGATTGGCTTATTACCAAAAAGGGAGAGTGAGTTAGGGGGGGAGAAAGAGAGAAAGCAAAAACGAGATATTGAATTTAAAAAAAGAGCGAGGTGAATGAAAAAGATAGAGCAGAAGAAGAAGACTTTGAGAGAAAAAAAAAAGAAAAAAAATCAAAATGGATTGTGCTGAAAATAGAGAGCCATCTACAATATATGAGTAAAGTAAAATGAGAGATTTACAAAGAAAATGAAGTTTCAACTAGTGAGGAAACATTTGAGAGAAGATTTGCTTGTTCTACTATTAATGAAATAAAATCTTCTTTCCCTAGTATTGTTGTTTCTTTACCGGACTTAGAAGTTGAGATTCCCAAAGAAATGCCTAATGATATGCAATAAATAAAAGAAATTGAGAAACAAGTTGATTTTATTGGAATCACATAATTTTTTGAATCTATAAGAATCAAGGCTCAAATTAACTTCATACACAGACCATCAATTCTAAAAAAAACCTACCACAAGATTAATGAGTCATGATCTCGAATCAACCTTTGTGAAGGAACCAATTTTCATAATTAGAGCTAAGATCAATGGATGAATATTTTTGGGAAAAAGGGAAATAATGAGAATCAAGGAGCATTATTGAAGGATCTATGTCACATTCCAATTGGGCTAATTAATCAAGAATCACTATGTGGGACAAGGAACAAGTATGAGCTTATTTATAAGCTTTTTGGGCAGCTTAATGTCATCCAAACTCTTGATGATTAGGTTTAGTAAAATAAGGCCTAGAAGGGGAGCTTAGAATGGAGCACAAGCTCTTTCCATATTGGAAAGGTATGCACACATGTAGGCTTGGAGTATAGCATAGGTTCTTTTCATATTGGAAAGATAAGCATAGGTTCTTTTTAATATTATTTTACTTCCTTGGCAAGTAGTATATATTAGGATTGTTTTTACAATTTATTTTGGGTGTATAAGCCTAAGACCATTTGGATTAGAAGTTAGACTTTGATTATATTTTAATAAGAATTTTCTCTTTAGTTGCTTTGAGAAATTTATCCAAACTTATCAAGAGCATTTTTATGGTGTTCATCCTAGACTTATCACTCACATCTCCTACCTCTTCTTAAGTGTGGTGTGTAAAAACACCTTCTTTGATACCAAGGTTCTTATCTCATTATAGATAGTGGGTTGTAGTCCTCGTTTTCTTTATATTTTATAATCTAATTTAAAACTACAAGTTTTATGAGAGTGTGAGTAATATTCATGAACAAAACATACAAATATAATTTTAGTTTCTAGGTATGTATTTCAAGAATATTTCCAGCTAAATACATTATCAAGCTCCAACAAACATGTATCAAGTATATCTCTGTTCTGACGCACATTATATTTCATATTAGACATGTTGGAACACTTTAAATTTAGGTTACTTGATCAATCGAGACATATCTAGATGGATCTAGGTGTGTAGATGGATTAAGAATTGAACTACTCAATTTAAAAAGTCTCAAATTAATTTTTCAATTGACAAGATCAATCGAGAAATTAGTGGTCGATTAATCGAGCACTAGATCAATCAATTAATTACCAAGATCAATCTAACCTTGTTAGAATTAATTATTTATTATACTAGATTGATTGAGAATTAATTGGATCAATTGAGCATGTTTTGATTGTAGTGTTGGATCGAATGATATGGGTTTTGATCGATCGAACTTCAATCGATCAACCAATGTGTTCGATCGATCGAGCGGCTAGGACTTCAATTTTAAAACCTATTTCTAATTTGAATCAAATTGGTTTATTTCTATATTGTCCTCATTATTCAAAACTCTTTTTACTGATTCTATAGACATAATAGAAATATTGCTTTGACCTAGTACTTCAAAATATTGTACTTAAAGAAGCCTAAGCATACAAGTTTATTAACCACAAAATAGCATTATTCCCTTCATCTTAATCTCTCTCACTCTCTCTATCTCTCTTATTTTGTAAAAATTATTCAAGTAGACTTTTTCATTTAGTTAATTTATCAAACATTTTGTGGTTGTGTTTGATTGATTAACAAGCCTACAATATTTTTGATATTGTGCTTACACTAATTATCTTAGGGTTGCTATTTTATTTTGATTTATCCTATATATTATTGAATCATTCAATTAGGATTATTAATTATTAAATCTACTTTAGGAAACACATTTTCACTTGTGTTATTGATTGTTTGGGTGAGTCAAGTTATCAAAATGTTGGTCTAGATTCAAACACCTTACCTATAGAGACTATAAAGAAAAGTAGTGGCTTGTAAGTAGACTATTTAGGGTCTTTATTTTGGTGGATATTATAAGACCTAACCTTGTAAATGGACCTTATTTTTCATAGTGGATAATTAGGTGCTCCGATGGACAGATGGTTTTCTTCCTAGGTCTTAGTATGGCCTAGGTTTTTTCCACCCAAATGTCTTGTGGGTTAAACTATATTTCTACATTACTTTATTTAAAAATGATTGCATGCCTATTTGGCTATGAAAATTTTAATTCATCATAATTTTGTTGATTATCTATTCACCTTCTTTAGCAAATTTGATCTGTAAATAAATAGAATCTCTCAAAAACTTCCCTCATGAAGATGTCAACATTGATCTTCGGGTCTCACTTCTTTAGGTGAGGTTTATATCATTTTTAGCAACAAGAAAATTTGATCAAAATTGGACAGCAAAGATGGTGCAAAATTGATCCAAAAATGTACCAATAATATTCAAATAACGCAGGGAAATTTATATAGCCATAAATGATGAAAACAATTGGCAACAAAGGAAAGTTTTAATTCCAAAAACTTTTGGCAAAGGAAACAAATGAAATAAAATCTTGGGAAATATCTAATCTTTCTGGGTAGTTTTAGGGCACAATATCGCAACACAATTTAAAATACCAAGAATTCAACCAGAGTTTCTCCTCCTTTTTTTTTACTTATACACAAACTAATCAAGAACAAAAAATAGACTCAAGAACAAGAGTTAGAAAAAGATGGAAACATAAGACAACGCAAAAACAAGTGAAGTATTGAAAAGAAGCAAAGAAACAAACCAAGACAAGAAAAGAATTGGACTCCAATGGAATTTAATCCTAACTACACAAAAGGATACGCAAAAGAATAGAAACAAGAACTAAACATATTTAAGAATTTAAAGACTAGCATGAAACAAGATAGCAAAATGAAAAAGGATATCATGAGATCTTCTTTTTTTAAATCACGTCCTCACTCTTTTCTTCTTTTAAATAACCCTTATTTTTATTCATTTCTTCTTTACTATGATTGTCTTCACTTATCTATTTTTTAAAGCTCTTTTCTTCTTGTAGTTCAATCTCCTTTTTATACTCATTTTCGTCCACAACCTACTCTCTTCTTGTAACTCAATATCTTTTTTTAAAATAATTCATTTTTTGTAATTCACATTCTCTTTCCAAACCCCTCTTTATCTATTTCTCAATCTCTCTTTTTAATTCAATTTCTTTTTTTTCCTTAATTCATTCTTCTTCTTTTTCAATACTCCACTTTTTTTGTACTCACTCATTCTTTTTAACTAACTCTCTCTTTTTAGGAATAAGTCAATCTCTTTTTTTATTATATTCCAATGATAACATCTTCAAACAAAATATATCATTAAGGTTGGGCTCTTTTGGATCTCTTCTTTTCCAAATTTTGAAACAAATCTTAGTGGTAGTGAGTTTTAATGAACCACCTTCTCATAACAGCCTTCAGCTCTTACCATGTGTCAATAAGCCTTTCACCATACCTTCTCCTCCTCTAAACAAGTGGATCCTGCCAAGTTATAGCTTAATCAATAAATTCAATTGCTTTCAATTTTACCTTCTTCATATTGGAGTAATTATGGTAATAAAAAATAAACTCCATTTTTCTCTCCCACTCAAAGTAGAGTTGTGGATTGTTCTCGCCTTGAAAGGATGGAATTGTCATCTTAATGCTCCTTAAGTATTCTTTCCATGTTTTTTTCCCTCATATGGCCTCTTCCATGTTCCTTTCCTCTTGGCCCAAATCTACCCATGCTATGCATTGAACCATAGTCCTCTTTGTACTCAATGTAACCATCTAGGTCATCAAAGTCATCCATAGTGCATGCTTTGTTGGCTTTCTTGGTTTAGAGATCCTCTCATTCAATTCCTTCATAGTGGAATCTTGTTTCTCAAATCGATCCAAAAAGGCTTCTCGTAACTGGTTCATCTCTTGTTGGATCAACCCTTACTTCTCTACTTGAAGACTCTTTTGAAGACATGGTATCAAGAACAAACAACTAGAACACAAAATGGTTAGATTTAGTGTTAATCACACTACTATTTTTTGAACTATTTTTTTGTTTGTCACTCATGCTTTTATTTATAACCTCACTTATGTCCTATATTTGGGTTCTATATATAACTAAATGAAACTTAATCAAAGAGAAACTTGCAACAATCCAAACCACACAAATTAGTTGCACTACCAAAGCTAATGGAAATCATATTTTTTATGTGTTTTCAGAATTTGGACAAGAACAATGGATAAGAATGCAAAAGGAATGTCTATGTAAGGAAAGTAATATCAAGAAAATGACAAATAAGCAATTTATGAAAGTTAAAATAGGAAAGAGAATCTTAGTACTCAATTATCTCCTAGGAATGATACAGAATGATAATACATGGCAAAGGAACCATATGAAAATATGGTTGGTAGCTTGATGTATGCAAATATGGTTGGTAGCTTGATGTATGCAATGGTGTGTATAAGACCTGACATTTCACATGCGGTTGGTGTTGTAAGCAGGTACCTTCTTGATCCTGGTAAAGGACATTGGTTGGCTGTAAAATGGATTCTATAGTATATTTTAAATACTATAGATTTTGGTTTAGTATTTCGGTTGGATAATACTATTGGTAAATGTGCAGTTGGATATTGTGATTCCGACTATGTTGGAGATTTAGATAAGCATGGTCAACTACTAGTTATGTGTTTACTCTTACTAGAGCACCAGTTAGTTGGAAGTTCACCTTGTAGTCCCCAATTGCTTTGACTACTATAGAGGCATAGTATACGGCAATTATAAAGGCTGTAAAGGAAGCTATTTGGTTACGAGGTTTGCTTGAAGACTTAGGAGTTGGTCAAAAACATATTAAGGTGTTTTTTGATAGTCAAAGTATTTTTAGCAAAAAACTAAGTCTACCATGCATATACAAAGCATATTGACGTTCATTACCATTTTATATGAGGGATTATTGAAGAAGGTAAAGTATTAGTTCAGAAGATCAATATTATAGATAATCCCACAGATGTGATGACCAAGGTGGTAATGATAATCAAGTTTAAAAATTATATGGATTTGATTAACATCCTGTAAATTTGAATTGGCAATGGCATCCATTATCTAGATATTGAAGAAATCATTCATGAATCACTAAGGCACTAAGGTGGAGATTTTTTGTATAACTCCTTAGTCAACAAATTGAAAAAGTCCCACATTGATTTGGAATGAATGTGGGTGTTATATTTAGGGCTATAAAGAAAGTCCCCTTCTCCACTTCTAAAACATCCAAAATTTTGTAAATCTTCCTCTTTTTTCTAAGGGTAATTGATTAGCTCAATTATGCCCAATTAGTTATAATTTTGGAGTTCATCCATTTCGAGATAGTAGAAGTGGTCAATGACACCCGAGGACAAAGGTTACATTTATACCGAACCTTGTTAAATTTCTGATGTTTTTATTTATCTTCTTTAATATCTTCTTTAGTTTTCTTTAGTATTATATTTCTAATAGCATTATTTTTTCGTGCTAGTTTGAGTTATATTCATTTAAATCATAAGTGAATAGTAACTACTTAGAATAAGGAAAATATACCCGATTTTTTCCAACAGTACGTCTTTGTGCACTATAGACCAGTTTCCCAATCTTTAACTAAGAAATTACAAAAAGTTTCAACTATTTAAATAATTTTACAATTATCCAAAATTTAATTGGCGTTCTTAAGTAAAGATCACCTCATTGATACTATAAGAAATGGAAGATAAGTTTTATATCTATACAAATTGTTTGGTATATTAAAGAGGATGAGGTTTATTTATTACACTTGCCTAGCAAAGGGTTTGAGCAAAATTTCAACAATATGTGAACGCTTCACATGTTTAATTATTTCATAAAAGAAAATATATTCTTGTGTTTACAATTAAGCACCTCTATTATACTTTGAATATATAGCTGACAAGTTACATTTTAGTTAATAACATAATATTATATATTACAAATGGTCTTAATCTAGTTATAATTTTCTCATGCTGCTAATTGAGAATATGTATCAGGATTTTCAAAGAGATAGGCTTCAACAACCTTATACATACCATTGCCCTTTCTTTACCAGCTCTGACCTCTTCTTCATTGATCCCCACCTCACCAAAGGCATGGTAATAACTTGTCATCTTACATACACATCCTCCACTTGAACTACTCTCAAATTTAAGCTCATAAACTATAAAATCCATACTATTGGACAATACATCCCCTTCAATTAAACTATACTTGCACATCAAAATTTTCATATCAATCGTGCCAATCCTATGTTTCATGTATTAATAACGAGTACCTACTAGTACATATTTAAATTAATTTAGTTAAAAAAATTATTCAAAGTTTCTTACAATTTTGTAGTACATATAGGTACTGTTACATTCCAGAGTTTGCAACCTCGTAGTGGGTTTGTGAACGCGTAAAGAACAAGGATTGTACTTGAATTTTATACCAATGGTGATAATTTTGTAGAATACTTCGAGGGATCCTAAACCTCCTTAATTAGTTTAATTTGAGAAAAAACACAACTCCGAGTCAACACAAGGTTGAAGATAATACTCCTGAGATTATTTTATTCTTGGCCTTGAGCGTTTAAATAGTTGAACAGCCATTACAATGAAGGAATTTCTCAATTAAGGAAAGAAACATTTATGTGAATAATTAAGGCCATATTTTTTGAAAATGAAAGACAATATTTATTGAAAAGGAAATACAATAATTCAATAGAAATTAAATCAGGCAAAGACAATAATTCAGTAGAAATCAAATAAGGTAGCTAGTCACTCTTTCTATATCATTGGTAGGATCCCTAAAAACTCCTCCTTCCTTAAAATTTTCCTGGTCCTATAAGAAAAAAATATGAAAATTGTGCCTTGAAATCAAAAGCATGACTAAATATTCATAGTGGCCTTGGTGCTTGCGGAAGGCAGTTTTTCTCCACATCTCCTAGGTACATGCAAATTTGATGCTACCTCGATCTCATATCAAGCTTTGTAAAAAATCCTGCACCATGCAATTCATCCAATAATTTTTTGATTATGGGTATCATCCACAACTCATTAAATTCTAAAGTAATTGGACCTGATTTCTTGAGCCATTGAGTTCAAAAAATTTCATCACATCCCTCCACCTGTAAGCTGAAAAAATCCACAAGAAATTCTATTTTTGGAATGGAAATTGATGTACCTCCACAAATTCCTTCACTCTTCATTTTAAAACCATCTTCCACTTTCATTGAAAATTCTCTTTTTTAAGGGATTGAGTTCTAATGTTTCAGCCACTTTTGAGTTCAAAACATTATATGTGCCCCTATATCAACCAATATTGTAACAATTTATTGTCTAATTTTTCCAAATAAACATATGATCTCTGGAACTGAAGTTCTAAAAATAGCATGAAAAATAATTTCAAGAGTTTCCTCTTCTTCCTCCTCTTCCACATGTGCTTCCTCCAATGGCTCCTCCCAAGAAGGAAAATTCCATTATAATAAAAATAGTTTTTTACAATGGTGTCCTAGGGATAATTTCTTGTCACAATTAAAACAAATTCCATGATTCCTCCTTTCTTGTAACTGTATGGGACTCAATTTTTTGATGATTGGATTTCATACTCGTGTTAAAGACGTCGAGGGAAAAAGAGGTGGGCCAATTGTCATATGAGCCTTCCTTTGTTCTACATATCCTTCCTTCTTTTGATCATGAATTTTTGAGTTGTAGAGTATTGCAAGACCAATAGCCGTGGATAATGATGTTGGATTACAAACTTGCACGTCAATATGTATTACCTTTTTTAACCCACTCACAAAGCACCCAAATTGTTGTTCTTTGGAAAAATAGGTAGCTCAATGTAACAAATGATCAAACTCCATTTGGTAATCGCGGATGCTTCCCCTTTTTTAAGCTTAGTGTGATCACCAAAATTTCTTTTGTATTTTGAAGGCCCATAACTTAAATGTAACTTGTATTTGAAAACCTCGCGATTGATGCCTTCCCTCTGATTTTTGAAATGTTGATACCACAATTGAACATCACCATCCAAGTGATAACCTGCCATGGGAAGTTTCTCCACCTCTATCATGCCTTGGAACCCAAAATATTGCTCCACTCGACAAGGTATGGAGAGTTTGAAGCATGAGCTCACGATGGAAAATGATAGGCATGCTTTAACTCGGGCCATATATGTTGTGCTATTGGCCAAGGCGAATAGGTGTTAGGGAGAGGCTATCGACGAGGAGGAAAAGATGTCCAAGGCCAAAGATGAGTAGAATTATATCTTGAAGCATTTTGAGGAGCTTAAGGAGGCCTAGAGGAAGGCTGAGGTTGATATAGAAGCCTATATGTATGAGCTAGCCGATTCCATAGAAATGGAAAAGTGTGAGTTTGATGTGATGATTGAATAGCTCTCCTCAAGCTTCGACATAGGGTATAGCCTGGAAATGGACTCCTTTAAGGATGAGGCCATAAAAAGGGGCTTTAAGGGATCTACTATCATATCTTGAATATCCTAGTCACCACATAATATTCACCCACTTAAATGCAAGATGAGGGAGAGGAATATGGCTCAAACTCTGGTACAAGTGGTGATGAACCTGGGGTCGGATATGAAGAAGGTAGAACTAGGGAATTTTCATATTGACACTCCCCCAAACCTCCTCATTAAGCATTCATATGGTCCTATGTTCCTAATCCATCTTTTGTGCCACTTAGACATAGTGAGCATCACTAAGCATGCAAATTTTCATTCTTTAGCAAGGGATGTGTGGAAACTTAATATTGAGGATGGTAATTTTTTTAAGTTTGATGCTACTCCTAATTGTGTGGTCATGGGCTTGCAATTGTAACCCATATTATTAATGACAAACAATTGATTTTGAGAGCAATTTGTATTGCATTTATAATTGTGCATTTATAGTAGTTATTTATGATGTTGACCCACCTCCCTACTTGATCGCCACACACAAAGTGTGTGCAATGAATACACAAGTATATGTATCGCAACAAGTAATATAATGATAAAAAAGCTCATTCCTATGAAGATTATTTTATTAGAAACTAATTTTTAAAACTAAAAATAATAAAAATCAATTTTTTTGTGTTTTTATATTTTAATGAAGCAAAATTAAAATAACTACAATTAAATAGAAATAATTAATTAAATCAAATTTGGTAACTAAAAAGATATATGAGAAAATATCTCGGAATACTTAATCCTCCAATTTTCTAATCATGCAAATCGTTGAAATCCCCTCAATATAATTATCAATTAATTACATGATCAATTAAATCTAACCTAGTATGTATTCCTCTCTCAAGTAAACTACAAACCATATAGTAATTAATTTAATTACACTCTCATGCCAATTAAATTGCAGACTCCTCATTAAGTTCATTAATTATGGATTACATACCTAAGAATCATACATCTCTGCCTAGAAACTATGCATGTTATTTAATCAAGACAAATAATTAAATAATTCTCTCAAATCTATTTAATTACCTCTATAGATAAATTGTTAGCCAAACAATTAATAGCATACAAATCAGATTAAATATTATAATTAAATTAAAATTATAATTGGGGTAAAATATTAAATCATCACATGTTGAAAATTAGATTCATAAGATCCCTAGATTAATAAATTAAATACACATAATTTTGTTCATAAAGCTAATATTTTTCATAAAGAAAGACATAAAAATTGAAATCAAAAGTGTAGAAAAAAAATACAATCAATATCTTGAATTGTAGTATTAATCTCCTCTTGAATCTCCACCAAAATTATGTCATCTCTTGAATTTTTTCTGTATTTTTCTATCTTTTTAGCTCCAAAAAATGATCAACATTATTCTAATGGAGGCCAATTTGGATTTATGGAGTCATTAGGGACTTAAACAAAGCTTAGGTGCAATCTGGATCAATAGATCAGCTTTAGATCAAGGGTTATAATCAGAACAAGCAAAACTGATAGTTCCAGCCAATCACAGCATGACACATGGCATCCAAAATTCATTGGCGAATCAAGGAGAAATGTGTCGCAGGGGAGACTATTCAGAGTTAATGCTCGCTGAGTTAGTAACATGTGGCATGGCACGTTGACCGATTTTTGAACTTTGATTGAATGTCGTGCTGACATGTGGCATGTGTTTCATCCTCCTCACATGTGGCATGATATGATTCACTCTCTGTGCTTGCATGGCGTATGCATGGCTTGCCTAGTCAACTCCTTTTCCTGTATGGAATACCACGTGGCAGCTCCTGATTGGCCCTGTGTTGAAAATTCATAAAAAATTCCAAAAATTATATTTCCACCCCTTTTTCACTAAAAAGTTTATATTTTAATTTTTTTGTCCATAAAAATACTATTTATTAAATAAAACAAGTAAATATTAAGTAAAAAAGTGTGCTAATGATTCTATTTTCATAGAGTCATCACACCCCCAAACTTAAATCTTTGTTTGTCCTCAAGTAAAGCTAAGTATAACTAAATAAAATAACTTGAGTAGTATAATCGTAAATATACTTCTATTAGTACATGCATATTTCACGAAAGCTATCCCTCACAAAAGTTGTACAATTCTATGATAAATAAGTTCATATATTCATCAATCAACGTTCCATCAATACAAGGATATGCAAGGTTTTTGAAAAAATGATTTGTATGTGTGTGCTACACATGATATCATCTAATGCACTCATGCAATCAATCTATATGAGCATGCTAATCAATTTAATCTTAGAACAAGTCTCATAAGTCTATTTTTCACATCCTTCTCCACTAATATAAATATGCAATTAACTCAAGATCAATAAGGATTTTACATGGTTGTAATGTAAGGTTTAGGTAAGGGGTCGATAAATGAGGACATTTTATGTTCTTTCCACACCTTAGCTTTTTGTTTCATCATGCATTTTTTAACTACAATTGAACTTTTACTTGATATTTTAGTGCACCATCTTTTGACATTCTTTTGACATTTGTTTTATTCCACCTCTCTTTTCTCTTTTTTTTTTGGTAACTTCACAACACCCCTAAACTTATTTTCAATTCTATTTTATTTTTCTTTAGAGGGATAATTGTGTTGTGAGTTTTGCTTCTTCTTTTTTATAGGGTGCATTACATTTCACCTTACTCTAAAGCATAACACATGATTGCATTTTTTTTCTTTTCATACAAGCTAAAGGTGCAAGGGTAAAGGTAATACTTATTAGTTAGGCATTAAATGTGGCTTACAGATATGAAAGGTTCTTTGTTTGGCTCAAATGGGTGACTAAAGATATTAATAATGGTTAGCTTCAAAGGCTCAATCGATCCAAATAAGGCCTAAATCATTTCTCTTGCTAAATACTATTTAGGATTTCGCCTCAAGGGATGATCAAATATATTCTAAAACTTAGTAGATCTCATCAACTCGTATAACTCACTACAAATTTTCTCTCAATAAGAACACCAAAATTAATCATGAACATGTGTATAAAATTTGAATCAATCAAATCAAAACTAGCAAGCATATCACATGATTAATGTAAATATCTTAACAAATATGTTACATTCATGTCAACTGACGCTACATGAAGGACGTAGTGTCGGTTCTATGTGTCAATCAATGCGAACCATGTGTAGTATTAGTTGACATGTAGAACTGACTCTATGTTCTACATGTAGCATCAATTGACACGTAGGACCAACGCGTAACTCATACCCTTGATTCTACATGTCAACTCATGCTACCTTAATTTTTTTTCCTTTTATATATTATCTCCCCCATTTTTAGACACGACGGTTCATATATATTCTCATTTTTCGGCCACCTCCGACCACCAATTCTGGCACTATTTAGTGATTTTTCTTCATTTCCAATTTCTCTTCTAAATCCACTATTTTTGCATAATACTCAAAATTTTATACCTATTTTCCTTCACTTTCTCACATACCAAACACCATCTTTTTTCATTTCCTTCATTTTGTCACTTCATTTACTCTTATAAGTATTTCTATGAATTATTACTTATTATTCATATTTTTTTATTTTAATGTATATTATGTGTTATTTATTATGTCTATAAATTTTTGTATTTTGTAGGTTGTGTATTTTTATTCAAGCTTAGAAGTGATGAAGGTATTTTATTCATTTAATTATTTTAATAATTTTCTGTATTTAGGTTTTTGATATATATTAATTTATTTTAAACTTAAAATTTTAGAAAATTATTTACGAAATATATATATATATATATAATATTTTTATATGTATATAATGTATAATGGGTTTATTAATATTTATTATTATTAATTACATGCATTTATATATATATATATAAATTGTTATATATTATATATTGTTAATATTATATATTTTTTAATGTTATTATGAGTTTATTAATTCTTTGAGTTTTATGTATTTATTTTTATATGATGTTTTGATAGATATTATAATAATTATGGAATTCATATATAATAATATCTTAAATATATTGGTTGGATATATATTTAATATGCTTAATGTTACTAATAGAAAATGGACAAATCATGGATGTCAAAGTGTAGAATTGAGTAGGATTACACTTATGGGGTTAAAAGTTTCTTCAAATTTTCTCGTAGAAATAGTAATAATAAAATTAGTATGATTTGATGCCCATATGTTAAATGTAAAAATGAGAAATTTCTTGATGTTGATGATATATTGCATTCTGTTAAAAATGAACTATATGAGGATGATCCTAAAACTTTTAAAAGACTTCTAGAAGATGCCAAAAAACCATTGTATCAAGAGTGCAAGAAATACACTAAAGTGTCAGGATTGGTTCATTTGTACAATATGAAGGAAAAAAATGGTTTTCTGATAAGGGATTCAATGAATTTATAAATTTACTAATAGATATGTTTCTTGAGGGTAATGAATTTCCATCTTCAATGTATTAAGTGAAGAAATCTCTTAGTTGATTTGGCATGGACTATCATTAAATTCATGCTTGTCTAAATGGTTTCATTCTTTATAGAAAAGAATATAAGATTTTAGATGATTGTCTAGTGTATAAAGAATTGAGATGGAAGCATGCTACAAATGAGACAAAACCTAAGAAAGGCGTGCCAACAAAGGTTCTTTTGTACTTTCCTCCGATTTCTCGCTTTCAAAGGTTTTCCAAAAGTAAAAAGACATCAAAGATATTGACTTGACATTTTGATAATCAATCTGATGATGGGATGCTACATCATCCTTGTGATTCTCTAAATTGGAAAATAATAGATAATTTATCCTCTCAATTTGCATCTAATCCACAAAATTTTTGTATTGACATTGCTGTTGATGGAATTAATCCACAAAATTCCCTTAGTAGTAGATATAGTTTTTGGCCAGTAATTATGGTAACATATAACCTTCGTCCCTGGTTGTGTATGAAAAGAAAATTCATGATGTTAAAATTATTGATCTCAGGACCGAAACAACCCAAAATTGATATTGATGCATATTTTCTGCCTCTAATAGATGATTTAAAGATGTTCTATAATGATGGTGTAAATGTTTATGATGCACATAAAGAAGAATATTTTAACTTGAGGGGGGTCCTTTTATGGACAATTAATGATTTTTCTACCTGTGGGAACTTATCATGACATACAACAAAAGGTTTTATGTGATGCCCTATTTGTAGCGATGGAACTTCTAAAACCTATCTTATTCACAGATGAAAGATGTCTTATAGAAGACATAGAATATTTTTGCCATCTGGACACAAGTTTAGATAGCAAAAGAAACCTTTCGATGGTGAAGAAGATCATGATCCTGCACCAAGACCTTTGCAAGGTTTTGATATATTAAGGCAATTGAAATGACATTCAAACGATATATAAAGATAAGAAAAGAATACTTATTGATGGAGGGAAACGAAAGAGGTCAAAAAATAAAAGGGGTGAAGAGGAAAATGTTACTGAATCAATAGATCATGATTGTTGGAATGAAAAATAAATATTTTTGGAATTACCTTATTGGAAAGACCTACACATTCATCACATCTTACATGTCATGCATATTGAGAAAAATTTATGTGAGAGCTTGATTGATACATTATTTAATATACTTGGAAAAATCAAGATGGAATTAAAGTAAGACTAGATTTAAAGAAACTGGACATAAAACGTGAATTGGCAGCAAGGGTGGAAAATGATAAGAATCAAACATACTTGTCACCAGCATCATATACAATGTCAACAAAAAGGAAGGATGTGTTTTGTAAATGTTTAGTGGGTGTGAAAGTTTCTGATGGTTACTCATCCAACTTAAGAAATTCTGTGTCTATCATCGATAAGAAACTTTATGGATCCAAATCACATGACTGTCATATTTTAATGCAACAGTTATTACCAGTTGCTATTAGGCCAATTCTTCCAAAATATGTTCAATTATCAATAATTTGTCTTTGTTTATTCTTCAATACAATATGCAAGAAATCTATATCAATTGGCTCGTTAAATTCTTTATAGAAAGATGTTGTGGAGAATTTGTGTCTACTTGAAAAATATTTTTTGCCTTCTTTTTTTGATATAATGATTCACTTGTGTGTTTATTTAACTGAAGAGATCCAATTGTGTGGTCCTATCTACTTAAGGTGGATGTATCTTTTTGAGAGATACACACAAGTCCTTAAAGGATATGTAAATAATAGAAATTGTCCTGGAGGATGCATGGTGGAAAGTTATGGGAAGGAAGCCAATATGATGGTTATATATAGTTTTTTAATATTCCAAAACAAAGGCCTCAGATGGTCAGTAAGGAGAAAAACTATAAAATTGATAAAGATTTGAACTCCTTTAAGGCCTCAGTGTTAAGTGAGATTGCCACTTTAAAGCAATATCAATCATAACACATGTCAAGCATGGCACCATACTACAATCAAGGCATGCCATCATCTATGCCATAAATGCAATCTCATGGCACCCAACCTATATCCTCTATGGAATATAGTCATCCTATTGGTCCTTCATTTATGCTAGAAATGTATATGCAATCTGGTAGTTGTTTTATACTTCCAATGCAATATATGCATAGAAGTCCTCCATTTGATGAAGCATTTGTGGTAAGATTTAAAGATAATAGATAGTCTATTATTTTTATTGTTTATTATATATTTTATTTATTATATATAAAGCTTAAATTTTTTACAGAATATGAAATTTTTGTTGAACATCCATCATCTACGGACTATGTTGCTATTCTAACATTACAAAAATTGAGCAATGATCGAATGATTTATAATCAATATTTGACAAATTATTGATGAATATTAATTTATCAATCATTGTTCCATCATTGTCCACTACTTGTGCCTTATGATGCTACCATGGTCTAAAAAGTTGTTGGAAAATATGTGGCTTAGCTGTCCAATCAAGTTATGATAAATTTTGATATGGTATTATTTTTGTTACATAAGATAAAACTTTTTTTACTACTATTATATTATTATTCTTTTATCGTTGCTAACATATATAATACCTCTTCTTTAGTCTATTATACAATAATTAATATGTATGGCACATTTAAGAGATAAAAGCAAGTATCTCGTGGCAAATCTATGTCTAGTTGACAATCATCGAGCACTAATTCATTCAAGAAGAAGCCATGGAAAAATTATAGTTATGAATATAATTTAAACTTTAGGAGAAATCTTGGCTCTTTGATGACTATTGTTGCGAACAAGACTACCATTAATGATGGATGGAATGTGACACTTCCTATAGAAATTTCTGGCATAGACATTAGGCAAACTTATATATCAATCGAGTGCATATTACTACTATTTGAATTTCAAATGATCGATTTAAGTATAAATCAAGTGTGGACAAGGTGAGTCCTCAATCAGTAAATATATTTCATTTATGTAGAACATATAATTATATTTATATTATCTAATTATTTATATATATTTCTTTTATATAGGGCATGTTACTATCGACTTCAAGCTAATCATCTATCACATTTAGCAATGTTCTATGATTCATCATTAATCAATCAATATCAAAAGCTTGACGTTAGCATGAGAGCTAAATAATTATATGATAGGGCATTAACACTTAAGAGAAATCAGAAGTTGTTAATCCCTTGGCCACTAAAGTTTGGACAAGGCCACGATCATTGGATGTTGATAATCCTTGATCTATATGGAAATTATGTTTGGTATTGTGACTGAGATTCCATAGAATTGAGTAAAGACACAAAAGTAGTTGTTTAAATGTAAGAGTTATAGTTATCTATTTTTCTTCTATTTGATAAGGCATGGAAGCTGTGGAATAAGAGTAGGGGAATTGCCTTTAAAATACCACATAAGCTTTTATGGGAAAAGGTTATGGCATATACAAGCAAATATTAATATATTAATGAATTTTACTATTGAATAAAAAAGATGTTCAAATATGGAAAATCATGTAGACTTTTCTTTTGTAGGTTAAACAACAAAATGATGGAGTCATATGTGGTTATTAATATACTTTTTTAACATATATAAGTTATTTTTGTGAATTCATAATATTACATTCTTATTTTGAGTTTAAATATATGTATTTCTTTGGTTGGAACAAATTCATCTATAATATGTAAATTTTTGAGGATTTACGAGAAGAATGGGTAGAACACATGTTTCATATTATAACATCACATGTTTGATGGATGTTTAGGGGAATGAATTGTTGTTTGGAGCTGTTTTCCTACCCAAACTCCATCTGATCTCATTGGAGAGTTCCCTGGTCATTATGAATGGGACATTGCTGGTGATTCTAAGCAACAAACTAAGCTTCTTCTCCTTGAAATAAAATAGGAATATCAAAAACTCCATGACAAAAGAGGCATCATCACTTTATTTATAATTTAAGTTAAATATATATATGTAGTATATAAATTATTATTTTTGTAATAAATTTAAATCTTAGGTAATTAATTAATACTTAATTTTTCAATTATGTGTACAATTTAAAATCTCTTTCAAACATATTTTGGTTTTTCTGCTATTATGTGATCGAAAACAGGTAGTGAGGATAGCAAAAAATGTGCAAAACATGTTAAAAATATAGAATTTAAACTCAGTTCATGGTTTGAACCAACTTTAAATTTTAAGTCCCCTTAATTTAATCGATTCACATAACTAACTTAAAATGAATTTTAAGTCGGTTAATAACCGACTCAAAAGGCCATTCTTATAGTAGTTTAGGAGCTCTCCATCAACATCTATCAGGGTCTAAACCTATTGATACTCATCTTGGTCATGATCGTGGTACTTGGAGAATCTAGCTCATTGTTAGGATCCATATGGTAGCTCTATGGAGATATAATAAGTCTTTGTTAGCATCCTGGAGCTTCTTGGGAGTTCCTAATATGTGTTAATATACAAAAAATTGATTGCCAAATTTTTTGTTTGATAAATATCTCACAGTGCATGAATCACTTATAATAAGTGATATGTTTACTCTAAAGATTAGTCTAAAGAAAAACTATGTGATTTTAAATAATTCATCAAATTTCTTAAAAACGAACATGAAAATAAAATCTAAAATTTCTATCACAATGATTGATTTTTTGAAAATACTAATGTCATGACAAAATAATTAATGACTCAAACAAATTCAAAGCAGATATATATTTAAAAAATGGAGAATTAATGATAATATATAGCTAGTTAACCATGCTTGTTAGAAATATTTAGGTTAACTAAGTATAAATCTAGATTATTGATTCTTCCTTATAAGTATAAAAAAACTTTCGATTAGGGCATTATTCACTGTTACTTAAACCACTTCATGCGTTTAGTGGGGTCATTAACTAATTTGATTAAATTATGCCTAATATCTAAGGAATTAACAATCCATTTAATTCGATGCCTTCGATTTGGGTCATCAATTTAAACTGTCCAAATTAAATATGAATGATGTGTTTGAAACCTAATTCTAATATTTTAAATCTTTTATGAATAATATGTTGTCATTATTAAATATTAATAATCTTCACCTAAATAATCCACACTACAAACAAAACTAAATTCCCATTATAATAATTAGCTAGACATGCTTAAAATTAATTTTATGATCATTAGATTAAACAAAATAACAATGTGAAAATAATCTAAAAATAAACAAGAATACAAATTAGATCTCAATACTAACAATAGATGGATTATGTGTCCTGGTCCAAAGTTGTGACCTTTATCTTCAAAATAATCCCTAAATTTTAGCAATCTTTTTCTTTCTTGATCAAGAAAAGAATTCATTGATGTAGTGATGAGTGCTTAAAAGAAATTAATATATTTTAATTTATGCATATTAAATGATTAAATAGACTTGTATTTTCTTAATTTTACTATCATTTTAAACAAATCTAATTTTTGGAGTCATGGGTATGTCATATTTTTTAAGTTATTTTAGCTTCAAAAAGATAAAATGATAAAAAACTTGAAGAATATATCTAGAAGCACTCCATTACAACTTTAAAGTATTAAAATATAACATATGTAAAGCATTATATATATTCAAAAAAGGATATACGAGAAAATATAGGTTTAAAATGATATGGAATTTTTGTATACCTCGTTGCGAGTCTTCTAATCCAATATTTTTTTCTTTCTTACATCTATAAATGGGACCCCATTTTTGTTTGTATTTCATGTCCTTTTCATCCATTTCTCTCTAAGCTTTTTAGCTTTTTTTCTTAGTTTAAAGTTCTTTTCTTAATTGAGAATTGAACATAGTTATATGTAATAGTTTAGTCTCAATTTAATAAATAGTAATTGGCAATTCCGTTAGGAGGTAAACCTATTACAAAAACAATATTGAAATTCTATATTTGGAAGGATAGACATGTATAATGTAAATGTATTCTTCTATTTTTAAATTAATTTATGTGTTGTTCTAAATGTTATGTTTAATTTTCTAATCAATTATTAAATTATAGATGTTTGGAACAAATTACTATGAGACATTATTATAATTATTATGCTTGTAAAATATTTAAATAGGTAAACATTTTTGCAAAATTAAGTATTATTTTCTATTCAAGATAATATACAAATTTTATTATAGAAAATATATTGATGACAAAATTTTCATAATAAACTTAAAATATGAAAGTTAGATGTAAGATTTGATTATGTAGAGTATATTTACCACTTTCTATAAGTGATTCGTGCATTTGCGAGCTATTTTATAAATCATATAAAATTTGTATGCCTAATTTTGGCACATCATGTTTTTGGCATCATTGATAGGTATATTAGTAATAACAATAAAAACTAAATAATTTTTTCAAGCATAAAGTTTTTTAGCGTCATTACTAAAGAGGAATAGTATTTTTAAATTTTTATTATTAAAATCTTAAAAAAAATTTGTGTCGTAAATATTGTGATTTTTTTAATTTTAAAATATCTAGGTTACTAATTAATTGTTGATATTTTTTATTTTTAATTTTCTCTTACTTTTTTAGAATAAAAAATAAAAATAAATAAATAAATGTAATAAAAAATATTGTATTTTTTTCTTTTATTTTTAAACTTTCTATTATTATATTTTTTAAAAAATAAAAAATAAAAATATTTTATTTATAATAATAATGAAATCTTATAATCCTAAAACATTTGAAAAATTTATGATTTTATTTATAAAACATAAATTTATTTTATTTTATTTTTAATTTAATTTTCTTTTCTTAAAAGAATTTTTTTCTTTTATTTTAAATTTTAAACTTATTTTAATTTTCTTTTCTTTATTTATTAATAGTTTTATTATTTTGATTCTTTTACAATTTGTGTAGAATTTTTTTATAGGAAATAGTTTCTTGTACAATTTATTTTCTTCTAGGAACATGTGTATCATTATATTATTTATTTTTTAATATGTATTTAGTATTCTATGTACAAACATATATTGTTTTATATATTTGTAAATTTATTTTCTTTTTATTTTTCTACTTGAGAGGTGAATTTATTTTTGTTTCTATAAGATTATATGAGGTAGGAGGTCCTTAGGGTATGATAACTGTATTTTATATAGTTATTTTCATTAATATTAGTAATGATAATTGCTATGTTCTTTTAATATTTAGTTAATTTTTGTTAAATAAATTAATATTTTCCTTTTATGTATTAAAAATACATTTTTAATAAAATTAAATAATTTGTATCGAAAATGTACTTAATTTCATATTTTTTTGTCCACAAATATAATTTCAAATAATATAGTTCTTAATTACAATTTATAAAAATCGAAAATATAATTTAAATTAGATTTGGGCTTAATTATAATTATTAAAAGTTTAAAAATTTAATTTAAAATTAGCAAAGGGCTTAACTGTAATTTAAGAAAGGTTAAAATGTAATTTGAAATATATTTGTGGGTGAAAATATAATTAATAAAAGTTATTATTCTTCGCAGATTAGAGGAACCATGCGACAACAACAAGCGCCAATTATGGACCTCCCGATCAAATAAGAAACGGCTACGATGCACACGTCCCGATCACGTCCTACCAAATCGCGTGTTCCTAGATTCATTCACGCGGCTCGGTGCCCGAGTGGGGCCAACCTGCCGCGCAGGCCGGCATGCAGTGTGGACCCACGTGTCTGACGCATCCAGCCGCTGTCCCCCACGTACGCTCTGATCCCGTGCGTTGATCTCTTCGTGCAACCGGAGTTTCAGCGAATCAGAAGATGCCACGTGTCCACCTGAATCCATTCCTGAAATCAGAAATTGGCACGTGTCCCACTCTATTTTTCAGCCAATCATGTGATGACACGTGGCATGTTATCATGAGCGCGAAAGCGCAGGATCAAGCCCGTGTGTAGCCGTTGCTCCGTGCTCTGATGTTTCCTGCGCACGTTCCCAGAAGCCAATCAGAAGCTGCCACGTGTCCGCATGAATTCCTTTCAACGAATCAGACGCTGACACGTGGCATGCATAAAGAATTTAAAAAATGCAGAATCGACGCCCTTGTCTCATGCGTGAATTAATTAACATTTTTGATACGAAAATCGATACGTGTGATTTTTGTTTTTCGATAAAAATTATTACGCGTTTTTTATAAAAAAAATAAAATAAAAAATGTAATATTTTAGATGTATTTTTTGGCTATAAATAGGTGATATTATGATAGAGTTTAGGAGTTTTTTTTGGTTTAGAATTTTTGTGGTATTAGGGGTTGGACTGCAGAACACGCAGAAGCCATTTTTTGGCTTTTGTTGTGTTCTACGTGTGCCAAATATTTGTTCTATGTGATGTTTTAATTTTCCTTCTTGTTCTTCTAATTTTTCTGCATCTGTTGTAATTTTAATTTTTAATTAATGAAGTAATTTAATTTTTCTAGGGTTGCATTTGATCTAAATTTATGAAGCTTTGATTTTAATTATTTTTTGAAATATTTATAAGACGTTCGATTTGTTCATTCTATTTTGTGCTTAATGCTTTTTGATTATTTACGAATTTTATCAAAACGATTTGTGGCATAAAAATAAACTTGAGAAAAGCATTTTTGTGTATATTGCTCGTAAATAGAATGACATGTATGATGAAGGATAGGAATATACCCTAATTGTATGTGTGACCATTTGAGAACTTAGAACTTAATGAATCTTATTAAATTTAATTCTCATAGAGATATAGTGAATTAATTTAACGAGGTGTGTTTATACGGAGCTCGGAAGAGATGTATGAATAAAAAAGAAGTTTTTGGTTGAAAATTAAATGTACTAAAAAAATAACATGATTTAAATGGATTAGTTTAGTAAAAAATTGCAATCCTAGATTTCTTTTATTTTCTTATTAAACCTTTTTCTTCTTTTTCTAAATCAACGGTTGTTTTGGATAAAATTAGAAAGATACAATTTTAGTAATCAACAAACTATAGTAACAAATCCTCGTGGGAACGATACTCTACTTACAAATCTTTATTACTTGTGACCGTGTATGCTTGCACGATTTTCTGTGTGTTGTAAAACACACAATAGGGTACCTTTACACATGGTATAAAAATAATATATATAAAACGAATAGAGTGTCAAGAAGATTAAACTTTGTGGTCTCACAGTCTTTTGTATAACAAATTTGTGAACTAAAACTTGACCCTTTACTCTAACCATCAAATATGGAGGAGAATCTACCACTAAGGGAAACCACAATGAAGGAGTATGCAAGGCCAATAATTGGCACCGTTACTTCCTCAATCCAACTAGATGGGGCTTAACGGAACTATAAATTAAGTAACATTTATTTTCCCATGCATATTTCCTTCCTTCAATAGACTGCTTAATGAAGACTCATTATATTTCAATAGGGACTTCTATGTAACATTCCAAAGTTTCTCCTCAATGTACTCATCGAGGATGAACTTAGAATGCAATGTTTCCCATACACCTTTAAAGACAAGGGTAAGGCATGGCTAATGTCACTTCTTCTAGGTTCCATGATGACTTAGGAGGATGTTTACAAAAATTTTATGAGAAAATTTTATTCCCATAAAAAAAATCAAAGTTGAGATCTAAGATTGTTACTTTCTCTCAAATAGAAGGAGAAAATTTCAATGATGCATTGGATAAGTTCAAACTCTTTCTCATTCAATATCCTTATCAGAGTTATCCTCTTCAACTACAAAACCAATTTTTAAATGATGGATTGACACAACAATGTTAGTTCATCATTAATAATGTTGTTAGAGGAGGTGATTCGTATTTTCGCAAGTGTAAGAATCGTTCAAGTATATGAATCGTTCAAGTAATAAAGTGTACAAAAGTATGGATATCGAACCCACAAGGAATGGCGTTACTAAGTACTGAAATTGACTAATCCTAATTTTATTTGAAAACCCAATTGTTGAAATTGTTTAAGAAGCAAATTAACTTAAAAATAAACGCAAATAACACAATTGAATGTTGTTCACAAATGATTAAAAATGCTAAGGCATTTGATTTCGCTAAATCAATTTAATCCGATTTCATGTCATGTTATATGAGAATCAAAGTTAAAAGTGATGGTTGAAAAACCCAAATTTACCTAATACTCTCTCTCGACTTATATTAGAATTACTTATCTATGAAAACCAACTATATTTCTATGAAGATTTAATCACAAACAAGCACATTATGATTTATGGAATTTCTAGAATAATCGCATACATCATGCATTAGGTCTCACATTCGCATTCAACATACGATATTTATCACAAAAAGCATTCATTACACATCTTCTCTCTGTCTCAATATAATGCAACAAATCATCTAAATCTTGGCCAGAAATTTAAGAGCATTAAGCATGGAAATAAATACTCAACTTGAAAACAATGAACTCATATAACAATAAAAAAAGAAATCAGATTTTCTTGATTGAACTACATCATAGCCTTAGCAAAAATGAATTAGTTCATAAATGAAATAAGAACAAACATTATCTCAATTGAATCCATGAATAACAAATCGGAATAAAATGCAGAAAATGAAAACTAAGGAGAAGAGATGAAAAACCCTTGAAGATGAACACTTGGAAACAACAATGGTGATAATCCTTCAAGCTTCTCCAAACTTTCTCTCCAAAATTGTCTTCTCTCCTCCAAAAATGTCTCAGACCACCTCCTCTATGTCGTCCCATTTTTCTCTATCTTATGATATATATAGATCTAGGGTTTTGGGGGCAATTTTGGAACAAAACAAAATAAAAAATGTGTTTTCGGACGAAACTCACCGGCGATGACATTATTCTCGCCCGACGAGATTTGTGGAAAAATTAAAATTTTGCTTCCTATGATTCTTGTCAACGGTGAGATGAATTTTTCCAGCGGTGAAATGTGTCTCGCCGGTGGCGAGATTTGCATATATCAAAAACTGTGCTCTCTGTAAGATTTTCGCACGCGGCGAGAATCTTCTCGCCGGCAATAGGATTTCCAAATTTTGAAACTTTATTTTTTTATTCTCACTCAATCCCGATCATTGAAATTTGTCCCAAACTTCTCCAAAATCATGATTTTACTTGAAATTTCACTTTAAACACGAAATACCCGTGAAATGACATTTGTGGTTTAAATAATCAAATAAACACAATTTTCACACAAATATCAACATTTAAATCATAACAAAAATTCAATAATTTTGACTCTTTTAAGGAGGAATCGAAGAAAATATTACCTTAAATACTTACAATCTCTTTGAGATGTTGAGTGCTAATTCCCAACTTAAGAGCTCCCAAGTGAGAAGAACAAGAGTTCATGAAATAAACTCTACTACTAAATTTCAAAAAACCTTGTACAAATGACCAAGCAAGTTGCACTTCTCACAACATATACCATAGCAAATAAAGAACACGTTGTTGTGTGTAGTACTTTGGGACATGGTGCTAATGCTTTTCCCCATCAAGGAGAAGCTAGTGCTACACCTAAGTAATTCAATGTATTAGTGGGTACCAACTAAGACCCAAATATGACCCCAATGCTAATACCTACAATCATGGGTGGAGGAATTATCCCAATTACTCTTGGAGGCAGAATAACCCTCCATTTGCCCATAACCCTCCAACTTTGGAGGAAAACTTGAATGTATTCATTAAAGTTAGTAGAGATAACCAATCCTAAAATAATCAGAGGTTGGACTCTATAGAGGCTTCCATTAAAATATTAGATGTACAAGTGAAACAACTAACTAAGAACTTGCAAAAGCAAGGCAAGATAGCAACAATGTTAGAAAGAAAAAAAACTCAATTACATGGGGATATTGAATTTGTAAACAAATGAAATTCCCCAAGTAACATCTAACTAAAGATGATAAAAATAGTCCAAAATTAGAGGTGACATATTATTTTATTTTAGTATTGCATTAATTTGTTTTCATTTAGTAGATAACTATTTTTTATTGATTTTATTTAAGTATGGTTATTTTATTATAGATTTTTTTTGTTATTATTTATGTTTGCTTATTTTTATTAATATATATATAATAAAAAATAAAAAGAGGGGATGAAGTAAACATTAAAACAAGTGGTAAAAACAATTTGATGCACATCGTGGCATGCTTTTGCTTACACTATGGCATGGGTAGTTCTCATCAAATTTCAATTAAGGTTTAATGTTCATGCCATGGCATGAATACTCCTACACTACGGTCCACATTAATTTTCAGGACATAAATACTTCCTTACATGATTTTCTCTCATTTTCTTACACTTTCTACACAAAATCTTATTTTGTTCCCCCAAACAGCTCAATACCCTCAATAATCCCATCATTTTCAATAATTTTGCAAAATATTTCATAAAAATCACTTTTCTAACTATTTCCTATTCATTCCATAAAAAAATTAAAAATTTCCAACACAAAAACTCAAGTAAGTTTTCATAATTTTTTAGAATTTAAGTCTTTAAGTTAATTTCTCTAAAATTTGTGGAATGTTTGTGATTTTTAAGAGTTTCAAAATCCTAATTAGGACAAAGAGGGGTTAAGAAAAATATTGGAATAGTTTATGTTCTTATCTAAAAATTCTATGAACATCTAAATTTTTTTATATTGTTAAAATTGTTGAAAATGACACCAAAGAGAAGGAGGAAAGGAAAGGAGGTTTCCACTTCGAAAGAACATGATATGTGTAAATTTTCTAGTTTTGAGGCCAATTTCCACACTGAAAAAATTTCATAAGTGAATAAAGGATTTGTACATGAGAGCGGGACAAATTTTGATTCTGGACCTGAGGGATAGATGTCATAGTAGTCCTATGATGGAAAATTTTTTTGAATGAATATGATGCTACTATTGAACCTATTTTTTGGGAATTCTATGTGAATATTCCCGACGTTGTTGATAATTTTGTAAACAATTTGGGTGAATGTTGGGTATGGTGAGAATGGAAACTATTTAAATAATGATGATTATACTATTGTTTTAGAGACCTTAACTATACAAGGGACTTAATAGATATATGCTAGTGATAAACATAAGTGATTTGAAGTAAAGTATTTGTATAAAGTTTCTTGTATTTGGAAATACTTTGTATGTTCAAGACTAATACCCACCAGATATTACACCAATGTTGATAGAGATAGGGCATATTTTACTATATGTAAGGACATCCAAGCTGCCTATGGATATAAAGAACTCAATTCACCATATGATTTAGTTATCTGCAAATGTCACTGTATGGGTTTGTTTTTCTCTAGTTAATTACTACTTTATATAAGAAAGCAAGGATACCTTATTCAAAGGGTGAAATTATTTTTCAATTTGGTGAATTATTGAACCTAACATATTTTGATGAGTTCACTTTTGGTATGAATATTTTTACAAGAGAAAAAATAATCATTTCTTCATCAAGACATTCTATAAAAGAAAAAAATCATAATTTTGGTGAAAGATTGAGCTATATAGAACAATATTAGCTAGCCTATTTTTCCCAACAAGCTATGCTTCTAAATCAATAGCATAGTGATCAATTAGAACATAACCGATTAATGTATGAAATGAACCAGTTGCAATTTTGTCATAACCAAATGGATATAAGCCACTTTGAGTATCCTCATTATGATTTAACCTTTGTATCTCCAGAAAGATCATGATAACAACCTGAAGAACAAGGTTTGGATGACATGGAAGAGGAGCTCTAAATTTTGATCCAAAATTTTATGTTTTTTTATGCATTTTATTTTGCTTTGTTTTATTTTAGGTTGAGAAATTTTTATTATTTTTGGATATTGCATTTGTTTTTATTTTGTTACCTTCCATGTAAAAATTGTTTAGAATTGTTAATTTATAGATGCTTGTTGAAATTTGTGAGAAGTACACATTTTTCATTTATGTAAAATATAATTGTATGGATTGATGGATGCACTTGTAATTCCATACAAAATCTTGTATATGATTAACAAATGCGTAAATTTTTATCCATTAATATTTATCTTTAATTTATAATTGTTACATTGAGGGCAATGTATGTTTTGGGTTAGAGGTGGGAAAAGTTACACTATAAAATAAAATTGTGCTATTTTGAAAATTTTCTATAAACATATTTTCAAATTTTTACTTTTTTTGTTTGCTCTTATTTATTTTTATTGGATTAAGAATTTTTGGTTAATTTTAAAATTTTTCTTACAAAATTATCATGTCTTTTACTTAATTTTAAGAAAATGATTGTCTTTTCATTGTTAGATTAATTTGAAAAGCATTTCATGAAGTAATGTGATAATTAGTTAGGTTTCATAATTAGTATTTCATGATAAAATTTTGAATTTATGATAAATCCGAAATCGATGTTTAGAATCTTATAGTGGCAACTAACTTGTGAGAATATATTTTATGTCATTATCTTCCCATTTTGAGTGATAATATTTTTCTACTCTTTTCAACACTCTTTCTATCAATTCTAAAATTTTAGATGATCTCTATAGATCTTTTTGAATTGAATGTTAGAATTTTTACAACTAATAAAGTATATTAATTTTTATTGCTTAAATTGAATGACTTAGTTGAAAAATAAAATATGTATTTTTTTCATTCATGCATGACTTCTTAAAAAAAGAGAAATATATGGTGTTACCTAAACCAATAAAGGAAAAAGACACAAATTAACCACTCACTTTATCATACAAATTAAGTACAATCTATACATGGCTCATTTCCCTTAAAAAAATAATATCTCTAAAAATGAGCGAAAAGAAAAAAAAGAGAAAAATAAATAGTATAAACTAAATACTATGATCCAATATTCTTCAATGTTGTGAGAACTGATTAAATATAAAATAAAAATATAGGAAATAATTCCCCAATAAGTCATTTTCATTTTCTTCATCTCCTAAAAGGCATATTATTTGAAATTTTTATTTAATGAATTTGACTAATGTATGAACGTAGTATGTGATTTTTTTATAAAATTATTTCATTTGATTTCTTTCATAAGATTGATATATATGTACCACTTTAAGTCTTTTATTCTTTCTACATATGTGAACCTGTTAGTTCATTTCTATACATAAACTCTATTCACATATACCTTTGAATGAGTGCTTGAACTAATATGATCACTATTATTGAAAGCATGCCTTGTGAGGATAGAGTTGAAGCCCAAATTTCATACACTAAAATGGGGTGAATTTAATATTGATACATTTTTTATTTGAATACGAAAGTGATTTTTGACTAATTATTATAATAAATCATGAATGTTTAGAATATTAAAATAACTTATGCTATATATTTAATTGTAATCTTAGAAGAGATTAAAAACCATGAGAATTTTTTTTATTTTCTTGATTATTTTTTAGCATTTTATATTTTTAAAATTTTATTTATTTATGTGTTTTTTATTTATTTTTAATTTTTTCATTTTAAAGTTTATGTTTGTGGCTATCATATTTGGAAACCCTCACTAGACATAAACTCATCAACCAAAGAAATCTAGGGGCTTAAATGGTTATTGCATATACTAAATGCAACCATGTCAATCTATGAAAATGATTTAGGATAGGTTAATTTTATTTTAGTTTTAGTTTTTAGTTTTTAAATTTGTTTGCTAAAAGACTAGGAAGAAGCTCGCTATATCCTTTTCCTCCATTTCTCTCTTCCATCTTAGTTTCTCTCTAACCTTCTGAGCTTTTCTTTTCTTAGTTTAATTTTCTTCTCTCAATTAAGGGTCGAACATAGTTATAGTTTTATGTAATAGTTGTCTCAATTCGATAATTAAACAATAATAGTCAAATTTCTTTGGAGGCATTTTTAGTTATAAAACTGATATTGCAACTTTGTATTTGAAAGTATATACTTGAGGTATAATTTACATGTATTCTACTATTTTAAATTAATTTGTGTGTTGTTCTAAGTTCTATGCTTACTTTTCTGATCAATTATTAAATTCTACATGTTTAGGTCAAATTACTATGGAATTTTGATAAAGTTGTTATGCTTATAAAATATTTAAATAAGTAAACATTTTTAGCAAATTAAGTGTTATTTTCTATCAAAAATTCCACAAAGTTTATTTATAAAATATAGTGATGTCAATATTTTTGTAATAAACTTAAAATATGAAAGTTAGAGTTAAGATTTGATTATTGGATCTAATTTAGAGTATTGTACTTTTATCTATGACTTAGTTTATATGTATAGTTGGAGTGTAAACTCTATTTTAAATATTTTTATAAGAATTACTATTAAAACTATATTGATTACATAGTTTTTGTAGTAATTTTAAAATCTGAAAGTTAGTTTCCAGATATTTAAAATCTTAAATCTAACTTTGACACCTTAAATGAAAATTAAATTGTTAGACTCGGCTAAAGGAGGCAATTAAACAGTTTATTAATAACTTAGAAAAGAATCATAATTTAATCAAAATTAACTACTAGTCTCGACCAAAGATGGTAAGTGATTTTAATTAATCACAAATAGTAGATCCGATTGAAGGTGCTATTTGTATATACAAGAAAGAATCATATCTTTAAATAACCTAATAAATATTAAGCAAGCAATATTAACGAGCTAATATATCTCATAAATTCTCCATTTAATAAAAATGGTATTTGCCTAATGTTTGTTGAATCTATCTTATTTTTATGTCATTAGTGTAGATCTTTCAAAGATCCAAAACTCTGTATTAGAATTTTTTAGGTTTACTTTTGTTTTTAAGAATTTGTTGATTTATTCTAAATGATATAAAATTTGCATACCTAATTTATGTACATCAAGGTTTTTGGCATCATTACCAGTTATATTTGAAATAGCACTAAAAATTAGATAACTATTGCAAGCTTTATATTGCTTCTTATTTGTTTTTGCCTAATCTAAATTGTGTATAAAACTAAAAAATAAAATCTAAGAAAGAAAGAATTGATGACAAAGGAATTGAAAACTATTATATTCTAATGATACATTTAATGTAAAAAGTAAACTATCTTATTTATAGGGAAAGATTGGGGCACACTAATTGATACATTTCCTGAATAGAGTGCACTACGACATGTTGTTTTGGTTTTGAAAACTACCTTGAACACCTTACAAATAGTTAGTTCCTTCATGTAAGGCTTACATCCCTTGATCTTCTAAAGTCCTAGGGTACAAATTAAGTGCTTCAAGTGTTGTTCTTCATGTGTTGGCAAGTTTATACATTTTGAAGTTAAAAGTACTTGAAATACAACAAAACATACTTATGATTTCAAATAGATAAATTTGCATAAATATTGATATAAACATGTGATAATCAAATCTATTTATCTCAATTAAGCAATATAAAATCACAAAATATGGGATTTTTTCATGCACTTATCACAACTCTTAACCAACTTCTAGTTGGTAAAGCACTTTAAAACTAAAAACAAAAATAAATAAACTAACTGAGCTAACCTAAATAATTTTTATAGATCGATGCTGTTACATTTAGCATATACAACAAGCCTTTAAACTCCTAGGTGTATCTAATAGGAAATTTAAAGTCTCTATAGGGCTTTTAATGATGATACCCACAAACATCCTAACATATGAAAACTAAAATTTAAAATAAATCACAAGAAAAAATAAAAACTAAAATCAGTAAAACTTCTCATCCATTAGTTTCTTTTCAGTTTATAATCAAAGTGTCAAGCACAAATTAATTCAAAATCCTAAAGGTTCACAATTTATTGTTCAAATTAGTACACATCAAAAATATTTGTTCCATTATAAAAACATAAAAACTTTGACTCACCCAATCCTAGTGTTAGGAATTCAACTTTGCTTCGACTCTAATCCTCACAAGATATAATCTCCATTTCACATTAATCCTATGGGTTATGGCATTCAAAAATTTATATACAAAAAAATGTTATGTAAAGAATAAAGCAAAAAGGTTCAAATATAATAAACAACAAAAGCTCAAATGTGCATAACATTGATATGATGAAAGGAATCAAATACTAGGATTGTGTGTGTACCATATTACTAAAATCATGCTTCAATAGAAATCATCAAGAAAAAATTTCAAAAATATGCCTCGGGATAAATGAAAATGCAATTGACTTCAAGGGGATTATTTCCTATTATTTGTAATAATCATATCACTAATTTGAAGAAATTAGAGTCATAATATTTAGTTATACTCTTTGTTTTTCTTAATTTTTTCTTAGAGAATGGACACGTATACATATATGTGTTTTGGTAAGTGGTTTTTTTAGCTTTATTTTTATGGTTCTAAGGGTACCTTGTATATATCTTCTTCTCTTTTTAACTAGAAATCAAGCATGAAAGAAGATGATAAAAACTTTTAATTTTTACTCAAATAATTTAATCTAAGCAATGAAATTATGTACATGATATTTCACAAATGTTTAAAATCCAAAAATTCATTATAAAAACTATACATATTATCTAACAATTTTAAATAATAGGAAAAGTGTTAAAAGGAATAGAAGAAAAATCATTATTTAGAATAAAACGCTTATAGGCTCAAAATTATCTCATAAGGTAGTCCCCACTATGTAATTCCTAAATACCAATTTTGTATTCATCACAATCTCAAATTCCAATCATGAAACAAAAACGATGAATCAAAAAACTAATTCTTATAATAATCCATGAACATATTTAAGATATGAAACAAATAATACAAAGACTTAATTATTTACTTAAAGTTAACTAAAAGCATGATAATTTTGAATCAAAATTTTTTTATGCACCTAATTGTCCCTTAACAACTAAATAATTAAATAATAGCAATTTCATAGTAAATGATTAAATAGTTAAATAATTAAATAGTTTAGTTAACTAAATGCATAATTTCATAGTAATATTTCTTCCACCCCTAACCTAGAATCTACATTATCCTCAATATATCAAATGTAAATCAATATAAAGAAAAAAAAGAAAAGAAAAGTTAAGTTTCCCGTTTGTATTAGCTCAATTTGAATGAGCAGATGATATCCATGGTGCATCCATCATCTAACTCAATTACATCACATAGGTGGATACACTATGTACTTCTCATTGATCACACATTATCAAATAGGTATGAAATTAACATTTCTAAATAATATAAACATTATTCACACTAATAAAAATTAAAATAAAACAAAATAAAGTACATTAAATTATACAAACAAAACATAAGAAAAAAATAAAAAAATATAACTAAAAAATAAGAATAAAAATTAAATAAAAATGAAAGAATTTTTTTTATTGTGTTACCTCTGAATTCGGGCTTAATTTAGCACCTTAAAAAGACGCTTCTTACGGATTACAATGCATACAAATTATTCACTTAATGTACCTCTCATCATTGTGTTTGTGTCAATATAAGGTTGACTAATAATTGGCATTAAGAACTCCCTTTATAGGCATTAACAACTATTTCGTTGAGACCAATAATGGCTTAGCAAGAAGTACATTCTGCTCTTTGTCCAATTGTAGGGTTTCTTGCACATTTATGTTTACAAAGTATACAAGTATGATAAGATTATCTATCTATACCATTAGTGATTTACCATTCCCTTTGGATATATTTGAGATTTATCTGGTAATTATAGGGATGTGTTTCAACTCGCCCACTCCTCGCTGCAAGCATAATGAATAAGGCATTAAATTAATGCTTGCATCTTGGCCTTACATAGCATTTACCTCCATTTTATCACCAATGGTGATATTGGTATTCAAACTTTCAAAATATTTGAAGGTAACTTCAAAATTATTTGAGTTTTGTTCAGAGAAAAATAGGGTTTGTCGAAGAAAAAGATAAAATTTTTGTGTGTCTAATTTAAAACGCATTTTCTTGGGTTTTTAATGGAAAAATTCATTATGGGTCATGGTGCGAACAAAAATATATCCCAACATATTCAAATAGGAACCCGTTTTCCACATAGTGAAATTTTTTAATCAACCCAATTGTATTCCAAGAGCCCCATACCATGGCGAGCAAAAAAATCATGCCACGATGCAGGTTATTCTTATTATTACTTTTGAAATAATCTTTAACTAAGCCAACATAATACTAAGTAATTATAATATGATAAAAGAAAAATAAAATATAAGTAACAAGAAGAAATAAAATTAAAATGAAATAAACCAATAAAAGGAAATCAAAAAAATAAAAAAATAATTGAAGCAAACAAAGATAATGGATCAAATGACAGATAAAATAAAGTCACTAAATAAAATATGAAAAATAACTAAAAGGAAATAAAAAATAAATATAAATTAAACTAGTAAAAGAAAATAGCAAAATAAATAAAACAATGAACAACTAAAAACAAAATAATAAAACAAAAGTTATAAATAAACAAAAAATACTAAAAAATATAAATAACGAATAAAATAAACCAAGTAAAAAATAATAACAAAAGAAATAAAAATAAAATAAAGCAAAAAAATAAAAAAAATATATTAAAGCAAATAACTAAAATATATTAAATAACTAAATAACTAAAATATAAATAAGAAAAAAAAGTAAAAATAAAAATTAACAAAAACTTTTATTTTTTAAAAATATTTTTAACTTTTTAATTGTTTTATATTTTAAAAAATCCAAAAATATTCACAATAATCTAAAAAGAGAATTCACCAATATTTACAAAAAGTTTTTACAAAAATTCTCAAAATAAAATTCAAGTTATTCCTCTCTAGCAACGGTGCGAAAAACTTGATTTACTCAAATTTTATATTTGATAAATACCTCGCAAGTTCACAAATTACATATAATAAGCAATAAGTATACTCCAAAGGTTGGTGGAAACAAGATATATGTGGTATTTAATAATTCATCAAATTTCTAAAAAAATTAACATGAAAATAATACCTCAACACTCTATCATGATATTGATTTTTTGAAAATTCCAACTTAATGAAAGTTAATTCAAAATAGATTTGACTTAAACAAATTCAAAGAATATATATATTTCAAAATCAATGGAGAATTAGTGGAAGTATTCAACTAGTTAACCATGCTTATTAGAAATATTTAGGTTAATTAAGTATAAAATCTAAATTATTGACTAATTCTTTAAGTATAAAAAAAATACTTTCATCTAAGTCACTATTTTTTTAATCAAACCATTTAATCCCTTCATTTAAATAATTAATTAATTAAATTAAATTATGCCTAATGTTTAAGGAATTAAAAAACTATTTAATTTGATGTCTTCGATTGGGTCACCAATTTAAACTCCTATTCAAGCTGTAAAAATTAGAACTAGATAATGTGTCAGAATACTAATTTTGATATTTTAAATCCTTTATGAAAAATATATCGTCAATATATTAATCAATAATAAATTTTGAAATGAATATTAAATAAAGAAATAATTTGAATGTATTAAATATTAAAAATTTCACCTAAATAATCGACAATAACATTGAAACAAAGGTAAATTTTCATTATAATAATTAGTGAAACATGCTTAAATTTAATTCTATAATAATTTGATTAAAATCATCAAATTCAAGAAATGAAAAAGAATAATTTGAAAATAAATAGGAATACAAATTAGATTTCAATACCAATAATAGATGGATGATGTGTCTTGCTCCAAAATTGTGATCTTTGTCTTCAAAGTAATCCCTAATTTCCAATGATCTTTTATTCTTTCTTGATTTGGAATAAATTCCCTAATGTTGCCTCTTTCTTCTTCTTGCCTAATCTAAATTGTGTATAAACAAAAGAAAAAAACTAAGAAAACAAGAACGGATGGCTAAGGAATTTAAAATTATTCTATTATGATGATTCATTTAACCTAAGAAATAAATTGATTTATTAATAAGGAAATGCTAGTGCAAAGGGCTTGAGGCCAATTGAATGAAGGCACAAAGTGGCACATGCTTTTCACCGTTGTGACATGAAGTAAGTTTAGGTTTGCACATTTTACTCTAAGAGAGTCATGCCATAGCACATGTTACTTAGCATGCCAAGTTATTTCATTCCGGGCAGGACACTAAGTTTTTCACTACGACATGCTTCGATATCTTGAAAATTTACTTGCACAACATAAAAATGATTGGTTATTCATGTATGGTTTACATACCTTAATATTCTAAGATTCTAGGGTAAAAATTAAGTTTTTCAAGTGTTTTTTTTTTGTGTGTTGATAAGTTTATATATTTAGAAACTAAAACCACTTAAAATGCAACAAAACAAATCTGTGAATCTAAACAGATAGATTTTCATAAATATTGATATAAACATGTGATGAGTGCTTGAAAAGCATTAATATTATATGGTTTATTATCACTTAAATGTAAGATATAGATTTGATATGTATGATTTTATTATTATTTATGCAAATCTATGTGTTCAAAATCACTATTATTTTTAGCTTTAATTTGATGAATTGATAACACTTGATGATAAATGCCTAAAGCGCTCATTTTCACCTTAGAATAATAAAAGAACAACACATGTTAGGCTAACATGTAAATCCAACTAGTTCTAAGGGGTGAAAACAAGAAGTGAGATCAAACATCGAGGGTGGCGGTGCACTCCTCACTATTTAAAGTCAATATTCATGGAGTTTGTCCTGTGCCATATCATGAAAACATTAGGCCACAGTGTGACCTATTTCAAGTAAACACGAGGAAAACCAATAAGTACTCAGGATGTGACAATGGAAACATTGGGCCGTAATGATTATTTCTCTATCCTAAAGCTCTTTCTTGCCAGCCTCTGCGATAAATAATATGTTTTTTAGGTTTTTGAAGGGTACATCCATATAGTCAACATTTGTTTTCTTAGTTTTCAAAGCTACAACATATAATTTTCCAAGTTTTTACAATAGGGTAGATTTAATAACAATAATAGGTAGATCATCTAGAGGTATTCTAGATCACAAAAGTGATAATTCTACAAAAGTTTAGTTAACCACTTTTGGAACATTGAGTTTTCTTATTTTTTGATAAAATATCATAAAGAATCTTAATTGGTGTTTAGTTATATCAATATAGGTGGAACAATGGTAAACATAATGAAAACAAGTCAAAAATAGAAAAAGCAATTAGTATCATGTCGTGGTATGAATGGAGAAAAAATAAGCAACGATAACCACCTTGCGGCAGTGAAAAAAGGGTGTTATGGTGTGCATTTTATGGCCTAAAAATCTGAGAAGGCTTGGCTATAGTGTGTAAGAAATCCCAACTACAGCTTACAAAAATTTAGGAAAAAATCTAGTTGATGATACTTATCTTCTATTTTTAAACTCAACCATTGGATCTTTTAGGGGTTTAATATAATAGTCCATATTAGTTATTTTTCCTATTTAACTAACCATAATTGGCACAAAATAAAAACATAATTATGAATCAAGAACCCCAATAGCTGCCAAGAAGAGAGAAAAGGTGAAAGAGAAGATTAAGGAAAACACAATGTTGTAAAGATTCAAGAGAGGATTAGTGATACAAAATTAGAGATTGGGTATATCTTCATTCTTTACTAGTTTTTATGCCTTTCATTATGAAAAATCTGAGCTTTATGTACTTAATTATTTGTAGCCAAAAATTTTCTATCCTAATGATTCATTTAATCTAAGAAATAAACTGATTTATTTATAGGGAAAGGCTAGTGCAAAGGGCTTCAGGCCAATTGAATGAAGGCACATCGTGGCACATGTTTTTCACCATCATGACATGAAGTTAGTTTAGGTTCACACATTTCAATTCGAGAGGGCCATACTATGGCACGTGTTACTTAGTATGCCCAGTTATTTCATTCCAAACTATTTTTCTCACCGCAGCATGCTTTGTTTGCCTTGAAAATTGGCTTCTAGACCGGTTGGTTCTTCATGTAAGGCTTACATACCTTAATCTTTTAAGATTATAGGGTGAAAATTAAGCTCTTCATGTGTTAACATGTTTATATATTTTGAATCTAAAAATATCTGAAATACAAAAAAATAAATGTGATTCTAAACAAATAGATTTGCATAAATATTGATATGAACATGTGATGAGTGATAGAAAATCAATAATATTACATAGTTTATTTGCACTTAAATCTAATAAGTATATTTGATAGGCATGATTTTATTATTATTTATGCAAATCTATATGTTCTAAATCATAAGTATTTTATATTATTTTTTAGGTATATTTAGCTTCAATTTGATGAATTGATAACACATAAAGAGTAATGCCTAAAGTACTCATTTTCACCTTAGAATAATAAAATAACAACACATGCAAGGCACATATGTAAATGTAGCTAGTTTTAAGGGGTGAAAACAAGAAGTGAAATCAAGCATCGCTGGTTGCAATGCACTCCTTAGTCTTTAAAGTCAATATTTGTGGAGTTTTCCCTATGTCATGGCCTGAAAACATTGGGCCTTAGTGTGAACTATTTCTAGTAAACACTAGGAAAACCAATAAGTAACTCGGGCTATGAATGTGGAACTATTGGGCTGCGATGATTGTTTTTTCTATCTTGAAGCTCTTTCTGGCCAACCTCAGCTATAAATAATATGTTTGTTAGGTTTTTCAAGGGTATAGCCATAAAGTTAACATTTTTTTCCTAGTTTTCAAAGCTAGAACATATTATTTTCCAAGTTAATACAATAGGGTAGATTTAATAAAAATATAGGAAAATCATGTAGAGGTATTCTAGATCATAAAAGTGACAACTCTATGAAAGTAGCATTATCTAACCACTTTTGAACCATTTATTTGTCTTTTTATTAGCTAAAATATTATGAAAAATCTTAATAGATGTTTACTTATATCAATGTAGATGGAAAAATGGAAAATAGAATAAAAATGTGTCAAAAATAGGAAAATTATCACCATACCATGGCATGCATTTTTCTGTGCTATGGCATGAATGGATGAAAAATACGTAGAGAGGACCACCCTATAATAGTGAAAAAGGGTGTTGTGGTCTGCATTTTATGGCCTAAAAATTCGAGAAGGCTTGGCTAAAATGTGCGAAAATGTAGGGAAAAATCTAGCTGAGGATACTTATCTCCTATCTTTAAGCTCAACCATTGAATTTTTTAGGCGTTTGACCTAATGGTCCATATTATTTGTTTTTCCTATTTAATTAACCTTAATGGGCACAAAATAAACATAAAATTAAGAATTAAGAAACCTAATAACTGCTAAGAAGAGAGAAAAAGTTCAAGAGAAGATTAATGCTACAAAATAAGAGATTGAGTATATCTCTTCTTCTTCTCAATTCTTTACTATTTTTTATGTCCTTCTTTATGAAAACTTTGAGCTTTATGGACTTAATTATGTCTAGAAAATTTACTAATTTAGGGATCTTATGAACCTAATTTTCTACATGTGATGATCTAATATTTTACCCCTGTTGTGATTTCTATTCAAGTATATTATTTAATCTAATTATATACTATTAATTGTTTGGCCAACAACTAATCTATAGAGACAATTAAATAGATTTGAGAGAATTATTTAATTGTTTGTCTTGATACATGCATAGTTTCCAGATAGATATGTACAATTCCTACTTTTGTGATTTGTAATTGATGATCTTAATGAGTACTATGTAATCTAATTGGCATTAGAGTGTGATTAGATTAATTACTCAACTTAAAAAAATGTAACGTATCAGGGTCATATGTCTAGAACAAAAAGGTTCTTCGTACAATTTTGACAATTCAATTGATCATGTAATTGATTGGTAATTATTTTGGAGGAATTTTAGTGATTCAAATGATTATAAAATTTAGGTATTAAAGGTTCTTAAGTCATTTTTTCATATATCTTCATAGTTGTTGAGTTTTGTGATTTAAAATTAGCTATTACTTATTTTTTAGTTTTTATAATTTTCTATTATCCAAATAGTATTTATAATAATTATATTGGTACTCAATTATAAGTTACACAAATTTTATATAAATTTGTATTTTCAGAATCACAGGTATTTTTATTATTTTAAGATATTTTTTTAAAAAAAATAATTTAAAGACTCGAAGAAAAAATATTTGAGGCAATATATCACAAATATGTTGAGGAAAAAATAGGAAAAGGTCAAAAAATGGAAAAATTTGACAAAATGGGTCAAACATAGTAAAAAAGGTCAAAATTCCCTAATCTGCCAACGCCTGCGCATGCCATGCCGATTCCCACATGAGCCCGAGTTTTCTAGCGCATGTCCCTCCAAAAATCTCACCCATCCACGTGCGCCATCACCCTCACACTCGTACCATCTTGTCCAAATGCGTGCCGACTTTTTCTTACCTATAAAAGGACCCTTTCCTCCATTGTAAAAATCATCCCATAGGATCCCTCAAATCTCACATTTCTGTGCTCTTATCTCTTTCTCTCTAGTTTCCTCTCTTTAGAAATATTGCTTAGTTTTTTTTAATTTTAAAGTTCTTCTCTTTTTGAGAAGAACTAGTTATGATTTTGTAAATTTCTAGTTTTTGATTCTATAAACGGAAAAGCAAATCTATTTGGAGGTTTTCCAGAAACGGAATTAGAATCAAAGTGTGAATAGGTAAAACTTATTAGTGAGTTTTTGTCATAAGTAATATTTCATGATAAAGTGTGAAAATTATAATAAACCAAAAATTCGTGTTTAGGAATCAAATAATGGAGACTACCATTGTGAGATATAATTGGAGCCTAATTTTCTTTATTCTAAATGAAATATATATATATATTCTACTCCAAACACCTTTCTTATTTCTTCAAATTTTCATATGATCTTTATAGGTACTCCAAACACATATGTATTACCTAAACCATTACAAACAGTGAAAAGCCAAATTTAGCCACTCACCTTATCATACGAAAAAAAGTACAAACTGTACATAGGTCCTCTCTTTTAAAATATATATATATATATATATATTACAAAAAAAGGAGATAGAAAAATGAATAGTATAATCTACATACTATGACCCACATAGCCTACAAAGTTGTGAGAAAAGGCTAATTACAAAATAAAGTTATAGGAAGTAAATCCCTAAAAAGTCATTGCAATTTCTTCATTCTATAAGGCATATATCTTAAAAATTTTATTTAATGATTTTGATTGAGGCATGAAAATAATTTTGTGATTTCTTTACGAAATCCTAAACATTCGATTCATTTCATGAGATTGATGTTATGCACTATTTTTTAGCCTTTCTTCTTTTATAAGTATACGAATTTATTAGTTCATTTTGAGAGTGCTTGAACCCATAGGATTCAATATTTTGAGAGTATTGACTTGTAAGGATAGAGTTGAAGCGAATTGGAATTTCTAACGCTGAAATTGGGTAAATTTAAATTGAAACATTTTTGAAATGAAGTATGAAAATGATTTTCAACTAATTATTATTATAAACTATGACTATTTAAGAATTTGAAAACAACTTATACTTGAGATTTTAATTATGATCATAAAAGAGATTAAAAATTTATAAACTATGACTATTTAAGAATTTGAAAATAACTTATACTTGAGATTTTAATTGTGATCATAAAAGAGATTAAAAGCATGAGACATTTTTATGTTTTGTTTTCTTGTCTTATTTTAATTTATTTTTAAGTTAATTTTTAATTTAGTTCGTTTTTATTTTATTATAATTTTAGTTTTTAATTTTTTAATTTGTTTATTTTTGTTATTTCTTTTTACTTTTTACATTTAGTTCAATATTTGTAGGTATCATTACTGAAAACCCTCACGAGACTCAAAATTGTCCACTAGGAAATCTAGGGGTTTAAAGGCTTGTTGCATATGCTAAATGCAATCGTGTCAATCAACAAAAGTGATTTAGGACAGTTAAAGTTTTATTTTTTACCACTTCTATTGCTGAGAGATTAGCATGAAGTTAGTTGGGGTTGTGATGAGTGTTTAAAAAGCACTAAATTTATAATGATTTAATGTATTTTAATTAATTAAATACATTTATATTTGTATGATTTTATCGTACTTCATATAAAAAATTTCAGAATCATAGGTATTCTTATTTTTTTTTAGGTATTTTCATTCAAAAATAATTTAAAGACTCGAAGAAAAAATAATGGAGGCAATACATTATAAAAATGTTGAGAAAACAAATGAGAAAAAGTTAGAAAAATTGAAAAATTGGACAAAATGGGTCAAATCAGTCAAAAACATAAAAAATGCCTAATCTAGCTTGCTTGGCGCATGCGTCCCGGCACAAATATAACCCATTTGAGCCCAGTCCTGCATGCCACCATCCCCACACGTGTGCTAGCCTATCCAAACGCATTCAAGACCAATTTTTGTGATATTTTTCCACTTTTTTAACCTTCTCCACCATTGTAAAAATTATCCCTCAAGATCCCTAAAAATCCCTCAAATCTCACATTTCTCAACTCTTCTCTCTAGCTTTCTTTCTCTAGAAAGCTTTCTTATTTTTTTTAGTTTTAAAGTTCTTCTCTTTGTGAGAAGAAGTAGTTATGCTTTTGTAAATTTTTAGTTTTTGATTCAATAAAAAGAAATGCAAATCTGTTTGGAGGTTTTCCAGGAATGGAATTAGCATCAAAGTTCTGTAAGGATCTTTTGAGGTATAATTTTCAAATGATTTCTTTACTATTATTTTTATGTTTTATTCTTATATGTTGTATTTAATTTTTCTATGATTAAATTTGACATGGGTGGCTATTTGTAAATATGATATAATAATAACGTTGTTATGCTTGCGAAATAGTTGGTAAAACATTTACACAAAATAAATTGATTTTGTTTTTATTCAAGATTTTATACTAAGAATATTTGGGAGAAATATATTATTTTTTATTACAAACTTGAATCTAAAAATTAAACTTTAAGGATTAATTATTCGGTTTGATTTAGAGTAGTGCTCTTTTATTTGTTGGTACAATCACCCGGTAATTAGATTAAAACTCTATTTTAAACTTTTTTATAAGAATTAATATTTGAAATGTATTGACAACATATTTTCAATAATGATTTTAAAAATTGAAAGTTAGTACTCAAATAATTAAATTCTTAAGTTTAATTTAGACACCTTGAATAAAGTTTAAAATGTCTAACCCCATCAAAAGTGGCATTTAAATGGTTAAGTTTAAATTTCTTAGAAAAAATTTAATTAAAACAATTAGTTATCGACCCCACCCATAGGTGTTAATTGATTTGTTTAATTAACAAAGAATATCTAACCTCACCAAATGTGGTATTCATATAAAAAAGAGAATAAATAAATATCAGTTCATATCTTTAATAACCTAAATAATATGAGCAAACATAATTAACTTAATTATTATATCCATAAATACTACACTATTATGAATGATAAAGTTTTTCATAATTGTTTATTCAATCCATATCTACTTTTTTATGTTATTAGATTAGCAAACAAAAAATAAATCAAATGTTTGTGACAGGATGTTTAGGATTTGATTTTGTTTTTAAAAGTTTGAATAATAAATTAAAAACCACATATATTCTTTCTTTAGATCGACCTTCGGAGTATACTTGTCATTTTCTTTAAAATAATTTGTGAAATTGCGAGAGTTTTACAAATATAAAACCAAAGTATTTGCAAAACCGGTATTGCTAACACGATGCCAATTTTGTTCATAACCAGGGAGTTTAGTACTTGTAACAAATATCAATAACGATAGTAATTATACTAGTTTGCACCTTTTAATTTATGTGTTAGGGTTTCCATTGTATTCCTAGGTTGATAGGTGAAAATCTTACTCCTTTTGATCCATAAATAAAGAGATCCTTACTTAACTTAAGAATGGAATGATTAGCACTAGATCAATTAGGGGTTATGGAAATATAAGGGGATTAATGAGCTATTGTGGTCCCTAAACCATTAAGGGATTTTGTGGTCCCACAAGAAGATCTAGCACAATCATTTATTAGTAGATCGAGCATTAATACAAAATTTCAAACTACGAATATATGTCATTTAGATGGTACACGCAAACTAGTTGTAAAGGTTAGCCAACGATGACCCAAATCTTAAATTGGCTTCATTATTGGAAATATGTGACACCTTCAAAATGAACAATGTATCAGGTGTTGCAATTTTCCTTCATTTTGCTTCCTTTCTCATTGAGGGACTATGCGAAGCCTTGGTTATAATCACTACCTTCTAAGTCAATCATTACATGTGATCAATTGGCTCAAAAATTCTTATAAAAGTACTTTCAAACTTCAAAGATAGCTATGCTTAGAAACAACATCACATCTTTTCCATAATTTGAAGGTAATCAAATTTTGAAGCTTGGGAATGCTACAAAGATATATGAAGAAGATGCCCATACTATGGTCTTACTACTTGGTTGCAAGTGCCATAATTGGTCTACATTTAGGAGGAGCTTTAATGAGTAAAACTGAAGAAAAAGCCTTTGTACTACTTGAAAAGATTGCATCTAACAATTTCCAATGGCCTATAGAAAGGCTCTACCCAAGGAGAGTGGTAAGAGTAGTAGATAAAGATAACATAGTAGCATTATAAGCTTAAACAAATGCTTTCCTATTAGGTTTAACTAACATATTCGATAGTGGTCATATAGGGGTTAATATAGCATGAAGTCCAGTCATGATGTGTGATTATTTAAATGGACCTCATTCTACTGAGGGATTTGGGAACCTTCCTGAAGTAGTAAATTATGTCAACTATCAAAACTTCCAAGGAAATCGTACTCCACAATATACAATCCAGGATGTAGAACCACCTGAATTTCTCTTGGATAAATAACAAAAATTAGGGTGGTGATCAATTCAATCATCAACCCTTCCCACCACAAGATTTTCAATAACCATAACAGCAATAAGCCTAGGAGAAGAAGGCACCAAGTGAGGACACCAAAAATTATTAATGGGAATGATAAAAGACTTCATCCATTCAGTAAATACAAAAGTGGATCACATAGAATTCACTTATAAGGCTTCTATACAAAATTTAGAAATCCAAATGGGGAAACTGGCCAAAACCATATGTCAAAGACCTCAAGGTAACCTTCCAAATGTTAGAAGTCAATCCAAATAGAGAAGATAAAGTGCATTGTAAAGAAATAGCCTTGAGGAGTTTTACAACATTACAAGAGAAGGAGGAAGCTAAAATGGATGAGGAGGAAAAATGGACAAATAGAGTACTAAAAAGGAAATAATTCAACCCCGGAAAAGCAACCTCTACAAACCCACTATTCCCCTCCTTCAAAGACTGCAAAACTTGAAAAGATGCCTTCATATGCCAAATTCAAAAGGGACATCATGTCTAATAAAATATGTCTTGAAGATAATGAAACAATAACCTTGATTGAATGATGTAGTGCCTTGCACAATTAAGAATATACACTTTGACAAGGCATAATGTGACTTGGGTTTTAGCATTAACTTTATGCCATTATTGGTTTTCAAGAGATTGGGGTTGGTTAAGTTAAACCCATTTCATTAACATTGCAAATGGTAGATAGGTCAATTAAGCATCCCTAGGGTGTGGTAGAAGATATTCTAGTAAAAGTGGACAAATTCATAATTTTGGTATATTTCATTATACTAGGTATAAAGGAGGATTGTGACATTCCTATCATACTTGATCATCTATTTTTAGCAATCAAGAAAGAAATTGATGTACGAAAAGGTGTGCTTACAATGAGAGTGTAGAATGAACATGTAACATATAATGTTTTTAAAGCAATTAAATTTCTTGATAATGATAATACTGTGGATTGCTTTAAGATAGATGTTACTAATAAGCTATCCACTAATATGCTTTATAACATGTGCCTTAATAAATCTTTAGAATATGTGCTTCTTAATTCTGCGAATACACATGCTGATGAACACTATGACAATCACTTTGGCGCACACACTCATTATGATAATTTAACTAAATTTGTTCAATCACCCATACTTAAGACTTTAAAAAATGATTCTATGAAATAAAATCATCATAAAACAACTCAACTTTCTTTAAGTATGAAACTATGGAATCTGTGATACAAGTTGATATTATTGACAATGTGAACTATTTGGAGGCTACACATTCTATATGTGTATCTAATGTGGTTGTTAAATCTCTTGAGATTTAGGAGCCACCTAAGTTAGAGCTCAAATCTTTACCAAACCATCTCTATTTTGCATTTTTGGTGGTGAACGAGGCACTGTAGCTGGTCAGTAAATTCAAAAGAGTAATAGGTTGGTCTATTACTAAACTCAAAGGCATAAGCCCATCCATATGCGTGCATACAATCTTGTTAAAGGATGAAGCTAAGCCTACTCGGGATGCACAATACTAGTTAAATCCTATTATGAAAGAGGTGATAAAGAAATAATTTTTATGTAGCTGGACATAGGAATCATTTAAAAAATATTAGATAATGAATGATTAATCCCAATCCAATGTGTATAGAAAAAGGAGAGATGACGATGGTAGAAAATGAGTCAAATGAGTTAATACTTACAAGGATTGTCATGGGATGGAGAGTATGCATGGATTTTCACAAGGTGAATAAAGCTACAAGAAACGACCATTTCCCTCTCCCATTAATGGATAAATTATTGATATATTGGCTAGGCATTTCTTATTTTGTCTTCTATATGGATATTCTAGCTATAATCAAATTGTCGTGGCCATTGAATATCAAGAAAAAACTAAATTCATATGTCCTTATGGAACTTTTATTTTCAAGAGAATTCCATTTGGGTCATGTAATGAACCTAAAACATTTTAATGCTATATTATGGCTATTTTCTCATATATGGTGGAAAATAATTTAGAGATCTTCATGGATGACTGCTTAGTCTTTAGCATCATATTTGATGAGTGTTTACACTATCTCTCCCTAGTGCTATAAAGATGTAAAGAAACCAAATTGGCTTTAAATTGGAGGAAGTGTCATTTTATGGTACATAAGGGTATTATCCTGAGCCACAAAGTCTTAGCTAAGGGCATTGAGGTGGATAGAACTAAGATAGAAGCGATTAAGAAGCTATAACCATCTACTCATGTAAGAGGAGTTAGGAGTTTTTTTGGGCATGTGGGTTTTTATCGTAGATTTATCAATGCTTTTTCCCTTGTCTCCAAACCTTTATGAAATCTATTGGAGAAAGACACACCTTTTAGATTTGATGATGAATTTTTATAGGAATTTTAAGTGCTTAAAGAGAAATTAATGTTACTACCAGTTATAGTAACACCAGATTGGAGCAAGCCTTTGAGTTAATGTGTCATGCAAGTGACTTTGATATTGGGCTTGTTTTGGTGCAATGAAGAGATGAGATGTTCCATGCCATATATTATACCAACAAAATGCTTAGTGATGCTCAAATGAACTACATTACTGCAAAGATAGAACTCCTAGCCATTGTGTATGCCTTTGAGAAATTTAGATCTTATTTGGTTAAGACCAAGGTAGTTTTCTACCTAGATCATTATACAATAAAATACCTTATGAAAAAGAAATATGCCAAACCAAGACTAATAAGATGGGTTCTTCTTTTGCAAGAGTTTGACTTGGAAATTCATGAAAAACGAGGGACAAAAAATTAGTGCAAGACCACCTATCTAGATTGGAGAGGGAAGCTAATATGTATGTCAATATGAAGATTAGGGAATATTTCCCAAATGATCAACTTCTTTCAGTGGCTTAAATTGACATCCTATGGTACCCAAACATTACAAACTTTATGGTTGCCAACATCCTTCCACTTTATCTCACATGGCAACAAAGGAAGAAATTATTCCATGGTGTAAAATTGGGATGACCCTCATCTCTAAAAATAATATGGTGATGTTATTTTGAGAAGGTGTGTCCCTTGTGATGAAGTTGTAAGTATTCTTCACCATTTCCACACCCTAGAGAATAGAGGCCAATTTGGAAGCACAAAAATAACAGCTAAGGTACTTCAATCTAGTTATTTTGGCCCTACATTATTTAGAAAAGCATACCTTTATGTAAAGTTATGTGATTGATGCCAAAGGATACGTAATTGTTTCAAAAGAGATAAGATGCCCCTAAATAATGTACTTGAAATGGAATTGTTTGATGTCTAAGGCATTGAATTTATAGGACAATTCCCTTTATCCTTTAGTAACCAATACATACTAGTTTATGTGGATTACATGTCAAAGTGGGTAGAAGCCATAGCCAATAAAAAAATTGTGATGAATTTTTTGATGGTAAACATTTCCATTGGCTTTGGAACTCATAGGATTATCATTAGTGATGGAAGCAATCACTTTTGCAATATAGTCTTTAGTTTTTTATTCTCTAAGTATAGGATTAAGCAAAAAGTATCTACCCCTAGCATCCCTAAACAAATGGGTAAGTAGAAGTAATAGAGATCAAGGTACTAATCAAGTTGATGTTCCCAAATATTCTCAAGATCCTTTCCAAGGAATTGGCAGTCCAATGACTAAGACAAAGACAAAGAGTATGAAGGAAGCTTTGCAAAGCTTGATCAGGGAAGTGCAATACAAATATTCTAAAGTTTCACCAAGGATAGTCTATTACCTTTTTGGAAGATTAAATTGGGAGAAAATATTGATTTAGGAAGTAATATTTTTGTTTTAATTAATTATGTGCCTTTTATATTTAGCAATATTTATTTTAGTGAATTATGAGCTTTTCATTTTAAGTATGTTAGTCTTTTATTTTTTTAAGAATAGATTAGGCCCAATCCACCAATAATTAAGCCCATTAGTTTTTTGGCTCTTGAAGTGGAGCCTAAGGTTTATTTCTTATAAAAGAAACAGCAGCCATGTAATGGAGGACACGAATATTCATTAATGAAAAACAAAATTTAGAATGCTTCTTGCTTTGCCTTCTTGTATTCTTGATTGAATACCTAAATTCTACTTATCAAATAGAGTGATCATCCTTTGGGGCATCTCAAGGTATGAGTTTTAAGGACATTGTTTCCTTAGTGTTCTAATATGATAATCTTCAACACGTTCTTAGCAAATCAATCATTTCTATTCCTTTGAGTTCGTGGGTTCACACCATTTGGTATCAATGCCTTGGTTGCTAAAAACAGGTTATCTATCTTCATCTATATTTGTTTTGAATTTTATATTTAAAAAAATTCTTCCTTTGATTGTTTTATACATTCTTGAGCTAGAAATCACCAAAACAAAAAATATTTGTCATTTAAGTCTTGTGTTTTTTTCAATTTTGTTGTCGTTGTATTCGCCTTTGGATTTCCTTTCATAGTTTTTTTTTAAATTATTGGTATATTTTCTTGTTCTTTTTTTATATGTTCAATCTATCTTTGTTCTTAAAAAAAGAAGAGAGTTGGTGTAGTTAATACTTTAAAAAAAAGTGATAAATTAGCATTGCAATTTTAAACAGTCATAACTTTTTACTCGGGCATCGAAACGACTATTATAATATATCAAATTGAAGCTCATTTCGATTCCTAATAACATAATTGATTATTTAGCTATGTTATTCACGTTTTAAATCCCAAATTCCATCATTTACACTACTTACCAAGGGCTTAAAGTTTTGTCGCACCTTTTTACGTTGTTTTCGATTCTTGTTCTTTAGGGTTGTGAATTTTCTATTCTTAGTAGCAGTAGCAGCGGTCAAAAATAAAAAAAAAATTAGAAGGAATATAAATCAAATGAATATCAAGTACTAGAATAAAAGAGCTAGCGAGAGAGAGAGAGAGAGATTCACCTTCAAAGATGGTTGAAAAGAAAAACGGCAGAAATTGATCCTATAAATGAACTAACAAGTAGAGGAGGGGTAGCCCTTTGTGAAAAAACATCATTTTTATTACCGTAACTTATTTATGATGAAGACTAAATTCTCATTTTGTAAAATAGCTTCTACAACGTTTGAGGAAGGGTGGCACAACCTCAAGTGGCAAAGAAACACATCATCATTTTAAATGAGCAAAAAATTATACATTAACCTATTTATGTCAAAGGCTAAATTCTCATTTTGTAAAATAGCTTCTACAACCATTGAGGAAGGGTGGCCCAACCTCAAGTGCCAAAGAAACACATCAACATTTTTATTACAAGCTAATACAAAATCTACAAAAGATGTACTATATAAAGAATTTGATTGTTTATTTAAGATAGAAACATAGCTAGTATGTTGTGTAGCTCTCCTTGTGTAAAGACTATGAAGTGTTAAAATTTATGTCAAATGCATACATGCCATGCTTTATTTTTCTTTATAGCAAAACCTTCATCAGGATAAAATTCAAAGTAGACTCCATTATCTCTTGGAAACATTGATACATTAGAAAGGCTCTTAGCAATAAAGGGAACATGTAGCATATCTTTTAATATAAATGATATGTTATTATTGCAATGAGAAATAATAAAACTAGTTGTAGTATGAGAAATGTGCATACCAATGCCATTGCCAGTATGAAATTGTTCATGTTCGTTGTAATCCACTTTAGCAGCTAGATGGCTTGGATCAACTGTAATATGATGGGTTACTCTAGATTCAACATACAAGGCTGGATTAGACACTGTATAAAGGAGTAAAATGAATGTATGTATTGAAAATAAAATTTGATTAATGGACTAACTTTCACCAAAATTAGTGGAAGGAACTAGTGATTGACTCTAATTCTAATTGTGATTTGGTGGATCAAATCTATACATGTACCTAGCTGTTAAATGATCAATTTTACCACAAATATATACATGGTGGACTGAGTTCTATATGTTAGATGGACCTAGAATTTTATACTCAAAATAATCAAACAAATTCACCACCATAGAAAATGCATAAGATAGCAAAAATATCAAATATCCACAGGAAAATAGAATTAGGGATGTTAAAAAGACTTTGTAAGCCATATAAAGGCCAATGATCTTCCAGATATGAAAAAAATAGGTAACATCAAAATCATAATTTTGAATAAAAGAGGGAGAGACATGAATAGAGAGTAAATAACCAAGTAGGGAGAAGTAGTGGATGGAAAGATGTAGAGACAACAACAATGAGATAGTAGAGATAAGGACAGCGAGATGGTAGAGATGAGGAATAGGGGCCTACAGAGTAATAGAGAGCGTGAATTCTAGGTGAAAACCTTGAACAAATATCCAGCGCAAGGACAAGGGGGAGAAAAGAAAAAAAAGGAGAGGGAAAAAGAAAAAAAGAGAGGGAATCCAAATTCACTTAAGTAGTAAACATCACAAGTCATACTCTAAATATTACACTGATAGTATAAGTTCAAGCACTTATTTAAAGTTATATGCGAATGGAGTTCATTTAAAGAAATGAACTAACATGGTGGCATATGTTTAAAGAAGAAGAGGCTCAAAATAGTACATACTATTTGATCTCATAAAATGAATCAAATAAAATGATATATAAAAAAATCATATACGATTTTCATGCATCGATTAAAATCATCAAATAAAAATACCAAGTATATGCTTTAGAGATGAATGAATTACAATTACTTCAAGGGGAATTATTTCTTATTTTTCTTTTGCATAAGCCATTTCTCACCATAATAGGGATTTTTTTGGGTCATAGTATTTAGTTATTGATTTTTTCTTTTTCTTTTATTTATTTATTTTTCTAAAGAGTGGACCCATATGCATATTTATATGATTTTGGTGAGTGGCTATTTTTGAGTTTCTTTTTGTTTTAGTTTAAGGGAACCCCATATATATCTCATTTTTGTGGAAGTCATGCATGAAAGAAGAAGGCATACACTTTCAATTTATATTTAATTCATTGAGTTTAAGAAATAAAAACAAGTTTATAACACATTATCAAATGTAAAAATCCTAACATTCAATACAAAACCTATAGAAATAATTAACAATTTAAATTGAAAAGAAAGAGTTTTTAAAGGAGTAGAAAAATATTATCACTCAGATTGGAAAGCTAACATCTCAAAATATTTTCAAAAGGTATTCTTTGATACATAAAATTAAAATTATTGCGTATAAATTTTGTTTCTAAAGTAGATCGCAAGTGCACAAATTACTTATAGAAAAATAACAAGTATACTTAATTTAAAGAAAAATGATGTAGTTTTTAAATCATTCAACAAATTTTTAAAAATAAAATTAATAACCCAAATATCCTTTCACAATTTTTTTGGGTTAAATTTATAAACTAATGACATAAAAAAATATAGATTCAATAAAAAAATTTAAACAGTTAAAAAATTTATCATGAAGTGGAGAATTTATGGGATATATTAATTAATTAATTATGCTTGCTCAATATTAAGTAGATTATTAAAGATACGAAAATATCCTAAGGCAAGGATTGTTTTCTTTTTTTATTAAACTTTAATTTTCCACCATTAGTTGGGTCAACAATTTAAAACTTAATTAAATTATGCTTATTTTTAAAAAAAATTACTAAAACATTTGACTTGCCATCTTCGGTCGAGTTGACCATTTAAACTTCATTAAGATGTCTAAGTTAGGTTTATAATTTACGTATCTAGAACCAACTTTCATATTTTTAAACTATTATGAAGGATATGTCGTCAATATATCTTCAATAATAATTCTTACAAAAATCTTTGAAATAGAGCCCATTCTAGCTATATTATTGATATAGACAAAAAAGATCTAAGAGTGCAATTCTAAATCTGATTCAAATAATTTAAATCTTAAATCAATCTATCTTGTTTATTATGAAAAACACTTTGTCAATATATTTTTCATTTACAAACATTGGTTTTAATCTTGATGGTGAAATAAAACTTAATTTATTTTATAAAAGTATTTAATATGCTTTAATATTTCACAAGTATAACAATATTACTAATATCACATGCTATTTGTAGCTAAACATGCATCATTTAATAAATGATAAATAAATTTAACAAATACCATGTAAAAACAACACTTAGAAATATTCTAAAAAGAATACGTTTTAAATACATCCCAACAGAATTCTTAGAATTATTTTTGGAAAATCTCTACATAGAATTGCTATGTTGTTTATTGAATTGGAATTGAAGCTATTACATTAATTAAATTTTTTCAGCTCTAAAATAAGAGAAGAACTATAAACTAAGAAAAAATGAAAAGACTAAAGAAAGCTATGAAATCAACAGCATAAGAGAGCGGTGGGATTCTTATTATAAATGAAATAGGTTTCTCTTTTTATTAAAAAAAGTCATTTTTTAAGCTTGATGTCATGATATACATTTTATTCATTTCGCAACATACATAATTTGTACATGGTTTAAAGCATGATCTACTCTTTTTGCGCTGCCGAACACAAGTTTTTGTGCATTAAGCTATCGGCATTGTTGTTGGGGAATTAGCATTCTAAATTGTTTATATGTTTTCTAAATAGTTATTTTTCATTTTTTTCATTGTTTAGTGATTTTATTTTTTTCTTTTTTTTATTAATATCTTGATTTTTTTGTGATTTATTTTTTCTACATGAGAGTTATTTAATTTAACAAATAGAAAATCCAAATTTCAAAATCTAGAAAAAAATTGAAAAAATAAAATCAAAATCAAAATTAAAAAAAAGAATCTAAAAAAAATAGAAACATAAAAAAAATCAAAATAAAGAGATGTTAAAACAAGTTCAAAATAAAATTTGAAACATTTAAGATCCACGATAACATGAAAAACAAAAGGTCAAAACAATAAAATATCTAAAGATATCTTAAAACTAATACAAAAATATAAGAAAATTTTAAGATCTAAAAAAATGTCAAAACATTAGGATACATATTTTTTTATTTTTAAATTTTTTCTTTATTAATTTATTTAATAACTTAATTTTATTTTTTGCACTAATTTTTATTGTTTTTTCTTTATCAAATTATTTTTAGTAAATTATTAATTTACTAACAAATTTAATTTGTTCTTATTTTAATATTCATATGTAATAACTTTTATTTTATTATTTGTATTTGTTTATTTAGTAACCTTTTCCTTTTTCTTATTCTCTTTTATTATTTTCATTTCATTTTGTTATTTGTTTTAGTATTTCGGTGAACTAACATTTATTTCATGTTTATTTGTTATTTCTTTTCTTTTATTAATTTATTTTTATTAGTTTATTTTTTTCTAACTTTATTTATTTTTATTATTTTCTTTTATGATTTTTATTTTTTTTATTTTGATTTTATTTTTTATTTCTTTTTTTAGTTTTTGTTTGTTGATTATTTTATTTTATTAATTTATTTTTAGTTATTTATTAATATACTACTTTTATTTCTTTTGTTATTTTATTTCTTTTATTCTTTATTTGTTATTTTTGTTATTTTTATTTATTATTTTAGTTTTCCTTATTTTAATTTATTTCTTTTGTTATTTGGTATTATCCTTTCATTTTAATTTTATTATTTATTTTTTTGTTTTTCTTTCATTTTTGTTTTATCTTATTATTGTTTAATATTTATTCTAATACTTGGTATTATATTAGTTATAAAAAATATTCTGAACCTACCACCAAACATTCTAGAAGATTTGATTTCAATATTACCATTGGTATAAAAAGGAGATAAATGCTATGGTATACCTAGAGACTGGGAATAGCCAAATTGAAACCCATAATCATGTCTCTATAATTATAGGATAAATCTTAAATATATACATAGGCATAGTATATGATTTAAAGGTATAGGTAGGTAATTTTATCATATCTGCAGATGTTATAATAATAAATGTGTCATAAAATCAATGATGAGGGAGCATTAGGTATATTAAGTTCTAAAAATGAAAATCCCCCCAAGAAACATCTCCCTAAAATGTTAAACTAGTGCTTGATAGGAGGCAATCCATCGTTGTAGGTGTTTGAACATACAAATTGACCCAAAGCTTGATCTAACTCATAGGAAGACTAGTTTATGCTCGTGTCTACAAAGATACGCGTAGGATAATCTTGCTTACATATAGTAGCTTTAGGTATTGGAAGTACGACCACCAACCTCAGCTATGTAGTGCTCGACCTCAAGCTTAAGATGTATATTCTTTTATTGTTGTACCCCTCTGACACGCTATGACATGTACCCTCTATGTAATCGACACATGTATGTGTAATGTCTCATATATATGTGGATCTCATAAGAAATCCAAAAATTCTCTTAAATTCTCAAATTTCCCTCTACTTTCCTTCTCTGTAAATTAAACCATCTTAACCTTTTGGCACTGACCTTGGAGCACAAGATTCGAAGGTCGAGCCTTAGCTTCTGACTCCTTAGTAAGCGAGTAATGTTCCCTAGGATTAAATCAATCATGGTAGGAACATGAGCCAAGGAATGAATGAAACTAGCAAAGAAAGAAGCAGCCTCAGTATAGGACCACATCTTGCTAGCCTATGAGGAGGCATGAGTTAAGATAGATCCCCATTAGGAGCTAGCACACCAAATTCTTAAGCTAAAAAGATAGTTCAAGGAGACCAGTAAGAAAACAAGGCAATATGCTCTTAAGGGTCGAGCCACTAATTTGGTTGGTAGGCTTGGGCCAGATCCAGTAGTGCCTGTGCCATCCCAAGGCAAGAACACGACTAAAGGCGACCCCTCTCTTAGCTTAGTGGCGCTCAGTATTGAGTAATTATTGTAAGAGAAAAAAATTTAGGAGACACGGTTCTAGGCATTAGAGGATGCAAACAGAATGGAAAAATTGACCCTTAAAAGAGCCCGTGAAAGGCAAGAAAAGGAATAGGAATAATACTTTATGGATAGAGATTATAAGAAACTATGTGTTTCCCTTAGTTTTTGATGAAATAGAGTACGATAAGCCTCTATCCAATTACAGTGCTCTAAATGCCCAAACTCAAAGGAATGAAAGATCTGGTAACTCATGTTCAACATTTCAAGACAATTGTGGTCCTTGTGAGCCTCACTATTGTAAAAGAGATGCCATTATGTGCAAATTATTTGTTTCCATTATCTATGATGGCACATAAAACTGGTTCAATAACTTAGCACCTTATACCATAGCCTATGGGGAAAGAATCTCACAGCCTCTTCTCGATCGCCTAAGGAAGCGGTGATTCTACTAAAGAATACATGAGAAGGTTTAGGGAGAAAAATCTAGAGATATCAGACTACCACTATGTTGTAATCAAGGCTTTCATGCAAGGTCTTCTAAGGAATTCGGATTTGTTTGTATAGTTGACCCAAAAATCCCCCAGACGTTAGAGGAAGCTTATGAGGATGCGAGAAAGTTTGTTAATCTAGAAAAGGATTTAGGGTTTGATATGATTGGCAAGGTTGCTATGGAAGCTACACTAGAGAAGAAGAAAATGAGAATAAGCCCAGACAAGGCAAATCGAGACAAAATGATTAACAAGTAAAAATGCTTCACACCAAATCATTGGGCTGACAATTTTGAGTAAATGGCTTAATGACCTCTTCTTGAGGATCCTTTTCATTAAATACGAATTACTCTACAATTTATTTTAGGTAAGAATATATATAATATTCTATTACCTAAATATACAATATTCTATTTTATCTATTTTAAGTAATAATATATACACAACTAATACACTAATTATGGTAAAGTAAATATTATAATCTTGTCCACAATCTCTGCCATTGATACCCCCCTCAAATTGATACTGGATGATCAAAAAGCATCAATTTGTCAACAAGAAATTGATGTCGATACAGGGAGAGAGCCTTAGTAAACACATCAACATTCTGAAGATCGGTGATAATATGAGGTAGAGATATGACGTGAGCATCATATGCTTCATGAATAAAGTGACAATCCACTTCAATACTTGGTGCGCTCATGAAATACTAGGTTAGCAATAATTTGAATAGCACTAGTATTATCCATATGGAGTGGAGTAAACTTAGGTTGTGGAAACCCAAGCTCAGCCAATATTCCTCAACGCCAAAAAATCTCAAAACATACAGAAGATATAACACGATACTTAAACTTGGTGGAGGATTTCGACACAAGATCTTACTCTCTTTCTTTTCTAAGAAAGAAGAGAGGCACTAAGAAACATGCACCAACTAGTAATTTACCATCAAGTATTAGAACAACCAGCCTAATCAGCATCCTTATATGTAACTAGACGAATGGGAGAGTCCATAGGGAAGAAAATATCGTGGATGAAAATGCCTTACAAATAGCGAACGATGCGATGGACATCAGCCAGGTGGAGGTGCTTAGGTGCCTACATAAACTGACTAACTTGTTGAATAGCAAAGGAAATATATAGGCTAAGTGATAGTCAGATAATTTAGGCTCCCCACTAGTTGTCTATATAAAGAAGGATCAGAGACAAAATCTCCCTCATCACGATGATATTTAACATTGACTTCCAAGGGAGTATCAACAGAATGGCCATTTTGAAGGCTAGCCAAAGTAATTAATTTATGGGTGTACTTATGCTGGTGTATGAAAATACTAGTTGAGTTAGAGTGCACCTAAAGGCCTATAAAATATTGTAAATGACCTAAGTCCTTCATATAAAAGGAACCTTGAAGGCATTCTTGAAGTTGAGAAATCAATGCGGAGTCAGTCCCTATAATAATAATATCATCAACATATACCAGAAGTAAGATGATTCCCTTAGCAGTCTTGCAAAAAAACAAAGAGGAATCATACTAACTCTTAACAAAGGAGAAGTAAGAAGTGTAGAGAAAAACTTATCAAACCAAGCACTTGGAGCCTATTTTAAACCATAGAGTGACCATTTTAGCTTACAAACATCGGTAGAGGGTGTAGAAAACAACCATGATAGTGGAATCATAAAAATTTCTTCCTTAAGGTCCCCATGTAAAAAGTTGTTCTTAACATCCATTTGTCGCAATGGCCAGGCCTTGGATGTAGCAATAGCAAGAACATGTCAAGTCGTCATCATCTTTGCTACAAGGGAAAATGTCTCCTCATAATCGACCCCATACTCTTGTCAATTACTGACTGCCACCAACCGCACCTTATATCTTTCAAGTGAGCCATTAGACCATATATTAATGGAATATACCCATTTACAACCAATGGGCTTAACACTAGTAGGACAAGAAACAATATCCCAAGTATGATTCTCTTGAAGAGCCTGAAGTTCTTCTTGTACAACTTTCACCCAACATGCATGTTTAGCTACTTGAGAATAAGAGGTAGGAACTATAGTATCAACTAAATTGGTAGAGAAACCATACCTATTGGGAGGACAAATAGTACAGGAAGATCTCCGAGGAGACACTAAAGTAGGTACCGAATCAGGGTGAGGAAGAATTTGTGATGATTAGGGCTGTCATCGCTAATAGACAATATCATGTTTAAAACACTCAATTGATGGAGAGATATAATTAAATCTAGGAAGAAGGACACCATCAAAAGGGGAAACATGTTGTTGAAAATAGTACTCATGTTCAAAGAAAATCACATTTCTAGAAGTATGGAGACGATTAGTAACAACATCATAACATAAAAATCTCTTGTGAGTTATGCTATAACCCATAAAAGCACAACATACTGACTGAGCTATAAGCTTGTGGCACTCATGAGGAGGCAAGTGAACAAAGCAAACACATCCAAACATGTGTAGCATATGGTAATCAGAATACATACCAAAAAGATGCTAGGAAGGAGTATCTAAATTCAATTGTTGACAAGGAAGACAATTAATCAGATAGAATGTAGTGGATAAAGCTTCCATTCAAAATTTAAGCAGAACTAAAGACTCTAAGAGTAACGTTTAAACCATATCCAACATGTGATGTTTTTTATGTTCAGCCACCCTATTATGTTGAGGTTTATAAGGACATGATCATTGAGATACAATACCTTTCTATTGCAAAAATAATTGAAAGTCATGCAACATATATTCACCACCATTATCATATTGCAAAACCTTAATACAAGTGGAAAATTGTGTCTTGATATAAGTCACAAAAGTTTGGAAAATAGTGAACACCTTAGATTTTGAGTGTATAAAATATATCCATGTGAAACGACTATAGTCATCAACGAGCGTTACAAAATATTTATACTACATATGTGAAATGATAGGAGTAATACCCCAAACATCACTATGTATATTCTCAAAACATATATCAACACGACCACCATATGTAGGGAAAGGTAAAGTTTTACTTTTCCCTAGTTTACAAGTAGAGTAATCAAAAAGAAACCAATGAGTATAACACTAATCTTTATTGCTAAGAAAACCATGTTTCATCAAATTAGACAAAATCACATTATTTGGATGGCTTAATCGTCTATCCCATATGTCAGCCTTATTTTCAACAGTAATAGAAGCTAAAAACAAAGTTCAAGGAATTATAAATTGCAACGAAAATAATCTTCCCACTTTAGGATCCTTTATGATCACCTTCCCTAACATCCAATCTTGCACAACATAACCATAACAAGAGAAATATACATCATAGTTATTATCCACCATCTGACCAACCGAAATTAAACTAGTAGATAACCTAGGAGAGACAAATACATGATGAAAAGAAGGTCCAATATCACCAATAGTTGTAATTGGAAGATTACTTCCATTATCAACCTAAATATTTTCTGTACTAGTATACTTTCATAGATTATGTAACAAATTACAGGAGCTATTCATATGATTGGATGCTTTAGAATCCAAAAACCAAGGAGGAGAAACAATCTTACCTTGACCCTAAATTCCAAGGGTAGAAAATGTTAAGATAATCATATGTTGGACCATTTCTGGAGTAACGACCTATTGAGTTGTGTTAGCAGTTGTAGATGTAGGACAAATAATGTTATTATCTAGAATAGCAGCTTGAAAAGCTTGTACTCATCAATTTTCTAGATGTGTAGAACATTCCTTGATAATGTGTGCATTTTGCTTACAATAATTGTTGAATTTCTTGCCACAATTATGAGCAATATGTCTGAAATCCTTATAACTATAACACTACATTTGTTCCTTTCCTCGATTCCTCCTTTGAGTGGCATAAGAAACATTGACAACTTCATATGTTTCCTTGGATAAAACTATAATACCTTGTGTATCCATTCTATGTTCTTCGCACAACAATTCACCAAGACAAACATCCAAAGAAGGAACTAGATCTCTATTCAACAATCCAACTCTAGCAACTTCAAATTCTGGTCTCAGTTTCATCAAAAATTGATCACGTCTACTATCTTTATAAACCGTCTGAAGGTTGGTTAAGGCCTCTTTAGGTACCTTTATGTAGATAATACCAAAATATTCGCTCCATAGATTAATAAATCTAGATTCTCGAAACAAAGTTATTGATAAGAAATTTATCAACCCAAAATTATAAAAAAATAAAGACAGGTTTAAAAATATTGGAAAAGAAACAAGAGAAAAAATTCAAAAAACTGAAGCAAAACTAGAAGAAAAACTAAAGATTCAAGAGGTAGGCTCTAATACCATGACAATTTTGAGTAAATGACTGAATGACCTCTTATTGAGAATCTTTTCCATTAAATAAGAATTACTGTACAATCTATTTTATGTAAGAATATATACAATATTCTATTACCTAAATATATAATATTCTATTACGTCAAATACAATATTATATTTATATATTTTAGGTAAGAATATACAATATTCTATTACTTATGGTAAAGTAAATCTTGTAATCTTGTCCATAATCTCTGCCATTGATAACGGCAAGTGGCTAATGGCCTAGGAACATGGTGCCTTGCGGGATGTCATTGTTGATGCGTATTTTCGCAAGTGTATGAATCGTTCAAGTAATAAAGTGTACAAAAGTACGGATATCGAACCCACAAGGAACGGCGTTACTAAGTACTGAAATTGACTAACCCTAATTTTATTTGAAAACCGAATTGTTGAAATTGTTTTAAAAGCAAATTAACATAAAACTAAAGCAAATAACAAAATTTAATGTTGTTCACAAATGATTAAAAAACCTTAAGGCATTTGATTTTGCTAAATCAATTCAATCCGATTTCAAGTTATGTTATATGAGAATCAAAGTTAAAAGTGATGGTTGAAAAACCCAAACTTATCTAATACTCTTTCTCAAGTTATATTAGAATTACTTATCTATGAAAACCGACTATATTTCTATGAAGATTTAATCACAAATAAGCACATTACGATTTATGGAATTTCTGGAATAACCACATACATCATGCATTAGGTGTCAAACTCGCATTCAACATACGATATTTATCACAAGAAGCATTCATTACACATCTCCTCCTGGTCTCAATATAATGCAACAAATCATCTAAATCTTGATCAGAAATTTAAAAGCATTAAGCATGGAAATAAATACTCGACTTGAAAACAATGAATTCATATAACCATAACAAAAGAAATCAGATTTTCATGATTCAACTACATCATAGCCTTAGCAAAAACGAATTAGTTCATAACGAAAATAAGAAAAAACATTATTTCAATTGAATCCATGAATAACAAATATCAATAAACTGTAGAATATAAAAACTAAGGAGAAGAGATGAAAAACTATAGAATATGAAGGCTTGGTATCAACAATGGTGAAGATCCTTCAAGTTTCTCCAAAATTTCCTTCTCTTCTCCAAAAATGCCTTTGAACTCTGCTTTCTTCCGTCCCCTCCTTCTCCATCATAATGTATATATAGATCTAGGGTTTTGGAGGGAAATTTTGGAACAAAACAGCATAAAAAAATGTTTTCGAATGAAACTCGCCGGCGGCGAAGTTATTCTCGCCGCGGCGAGATTTCTGGAAAAATTACGATTTTGGTTCCGCTAAATCTCGCCGGCGGCGGAATTATTGTGGCCGGCGGCGAGATGCACTTGGGCAGTGGCGAGATGATTTGGTCGGCAGCGAGAATTCTTTGGCCGGCGGCGAGATTGCTTTGCCAAAATCCGTGCTCTCGGGAAGATTTTCAACATTTTCTCCGTAAGGTTTTCGCCGGTGGCGAGAATATTCTCGTCGGCGGCGAAATTCCAAATTTTGAAATTTTGTTTTCTTTTTATTTGATTCAATCCCGATCATTGTAGTTTGTCCCTAACTTCTCCAAAATCATGATTTTACCTAAAATTGCACTTTAAACACGAAATACCCGTGAAATGACATTTGTGGATTCAATAATCAAATAAACACAATTTTCACACAAATATCAACATTTAAATCATAACAAAAATGCAATAATTTAGCTCTTATCAACAACCCCCAACCAACTTCTTGCTAGTCTCTAGCAAGAAAAGTGATCTATTTAATAAATTCAAAGGAGACATTAAGAGAAACTTCAAAGAAAATTTTATTCTATTTACAAAATTACATTAAGCGTATGCAATAAGCCTTTAAACCCCTAGGCGGCCCTAGTAGGATGAGTTGTAGTCTCGTGAGGGCTTCCAGTGATGACACCCACAAACATCTTACCTATAACTATCCTAACTTAAAACAATAACATAACATAAAAAATAATTTGCACAAATGTCTCAAAAATTGTAAATAACACCCAACATATAGAATAATTAAATGTCACCTAAGTTTTAAGAAATATCAAATGCCAATTTCACTTTTGTTATTGACTCTTAAACATCCATCAAACCACAAACCAATAGCCATAATGCCCAGATAATATTATGCAGAACATCCACAAACAAAAAAGTGAAATCTCAAACTCCATAGGCTCACTCTTCAAAACTCTCTCCACTAATGAAGAAAAATACACCACTTCGGATCAATAGGACTTTATTAGGCTTGTAATGTTAGGCTTAGGTATTTGGTTAAGAAAGAACGGGAAGTGTCAAAATACAAATAATAGCACTTATTAGATTAAACACAACCAATTAAGTAAAAGAGTAACACCATTTAACCCAAATTGTTTCTTCCGATCATAACCCATTTTTCCAAAGATAAACAAAATTCTTCCTCGATCTTTCACCTCAGTACATCCATTACTAACACTCTTTTATTTACTAGAGTGTGAAGGCCCTTTTTTCTCTTTTTCTTTTCTTTTCTTTTCTTCGTTGTTTTTTTAAACATAACCCCCAACCAATTTCTTCCAATATATGTGGAAGATGTCTTTTTTTTCTTTTTTTTTATTCCATCCTTACTCCAATTTCTCTTGAAAAGTTTGTGTTCAAAATTAAGTGCTCTTAACAAATAAGGTAGGAATTATATATATATTGGCTAAATAAAAGGTAGGTTATAGAAGGAAAAAAGAAAGAAAAATAAGGCTAACAATATATTTAAATCGGCTCAATGAAGTAACTAGTGATATAAAGATAACAAGGTAGGCTTAAAATGGCACAATCGATCCAAAAATGGCCTATATCCTATCCTAAATAGTGCAATTCCAAATTATTTCGCCTCAAGAGGTTTTCAAATGACTTCTTGAGTTTGTTGAGATCACAAAAATGTCCATGAAAAATTTGCACATAAGACTTCTCTAAGAATTTAGACTAATCAACCAAATCATACCACATACCAAAAGAGTTCTAGAGTTTGTTGAGATCACAAAAATGTCCATGAAAAACTCGCACATAAGACTTCTCTAAGCATTTAGACTAATAAACCAAATCATACCACATACCAAAAGAGTCGCCAACTAGGTAAAATCAACATTTGAAATTATCTTTAAACCGAAGCAAAATTTAATGTCTTCTAAAAGCTATTTGTTATCACAATCACATTATTATCATCAACGTTCAAATTAAAATAAGTAAAATGCAAATAAAATAAAAAATAAAAATAAAAGAAATTAAATCAAAATGCAGAAAAATAAATGGAAAATCAAAATTAAACACAAATAAACACACAAACAAAACTAACAAAAATGAAGGGAAGAAAAGATTTACTGTTTACCGCACCCCCAACCAAAACCTTACATTGTCCTCAATGTAAGAAAGAAAAACTATATATGGCTTTTTTTTTCTTACCTGCAAGACAAATAAAATAAGCAAATTTAATTAAAAATAAAATTATCATAAAATGAAGTGCAGAATATAAAATTTCTAACATAAAATGAGATAAAAGATAAGAAAACAAATATGATGGGTTGCCTTCCATTAAGCGCTTTAAGTTATAGTCATTAGCTAGACTTTTATGTTATCTTTCTGCTTGTTGAATTCTCCGTCAAAATATGGCTTCAATTGTTATCCATTTACCTTGAAAGTTCCCTTTGTTTCATGACTGATCTCAATTGTTCCATAAGGAAACACCTTGGTTACTAGAAAAGGTCCTGACCAACGAGATTTTAGTTTTCTTGGAAAAAGTCTGAGACAGGATTTATAAAGAAACACTTTTTGTCCCACTTCAAAGTTTTGCCTCAAAATGTGCTTATCATGCCAAACCTTCGTCTTGTCCTTGTATATTCGGGCATTCTTATAAGCATCATTCCTCATTTCATCCATCTCATTTGTTGCAGATTTCACAAGGCAAGCTTCTAGTGGTAGCAATGGAGTTCTCTCCTCAAAAGTTTCCGAGATTAACTTGTCAAGAGTGTTAATTTGAAAACAAGAATGTACCTCACTTGGAAATTTCATTGCTTCAAAAACATCAAAAGTCACTTGTTCATCTTGCACCCGTAGAATGAGCTTTCCTTGTTGAACATCAATCAATGTTCTTCTATTTGCAAGGAACGGTCTCCCCAATATCAACGGTACCTCTCTATCTTCCTCCATGTCAAGCACCACGAAATCTACAGGGAAAATAAAATTTTCAACTTTAATTAAAACATCCTCAATTACCCCTCGAGGATATTTCACAATTGATCCGCTAATTTTAGAGAGATTGAAGTGGGGTTTACTTCTCCCAGCCCTAGTTTTCTGAAAATAAAAAGTGGCATCAAATTAATGCTTGCTCCTAAATCACATAGGACTTTATCAAAATTGCAACTTCCTATAGTACAAGGTATAGTAAAACTCCCTGGGTCTTTCAATTTCTGTGGCAGTTTTTTATAAAGAACTGCACTGCACTCCTCATTTAGCATGACAGTTTCATAATCTCCCAGCTTCCTCTTCTTTGATAGAATTTCCTTCATGAATTTTGCATACTTGGGCATTTGTTCCAACATCTCTGCAAAAGGAATGTTAATATGCAATTTCTTAAAAATATCCAAAAATTTATCAAATTGATTATCAAGCTTTTTCTTATTCAATCTTTGAGGATATGGGATAGGAGGCACATATTTCACATTTGGGGAAGGTTGAACATCTTGGGATGTTGATGGCTTTTCTTTAGATTTTTCCATCATTTTCTCTGATTTCCCTTGCCATTCAAGTTCTTTACCGCTTCTCAATGTGATAGCCTTTACATGCTCTTTGGGATTTATTGTGTCACTAGGCAATGATCCTTGAGATCTTTCTGCAATCTACTTTGAAAGCTGCCCAAGTTGGTTTTGGATGTCCCTATTGATTGCCTCTTGATTTCTGAAATTTGTTCGTCTCCTCAATGAACTTTCCCAAAATTACTTCCAAATCTATTTGTTTCTTCTCTTGGGGTTGGTAGGAAGATGATGGCTATTTGAATCCCCCTTGGTTATTTCCCCATGACAAATTTGGATGATTTCTCCAACCTGGATTGTAGGTGTTCAATATGGGTTATTTTGAGGTTTTTGGAAATTTGAAACATAATTTGCTTGCTCAGCATTTGGTGAAGCAAATGGATTTCCAGCTTGGCACTCAATACTAGCATGATTTCCACCACACAAATCACATTGTACAGTTGGTTTGGATTCGAATTTGGATGACAAAGAATCCATCTTTCTTGAAAGAGCAGCAACTTGAGCCGACAAAGCATTCACTGAAAAAATTTCATGTACTGCAGCTGGTCTTTTTGCAATTACCCGCTCTGAATGCCACTGATTGTTGTTTTCAGCCATAATCTCTAATAACTCATGAGCATCCTCCGGTGTTTTTCCCATTAAAGACCCTCCAGCTGCAGCATCAATCATTGCACGATAGTTTGAAACCAACCCATTATAAAATGTAGAGACTTGCGGCCAAATTGGTATACCATGATGTGGGCACTTCCTCAACATTTCTTTGAATCTTTCCCAAGCTTCATACAATTATTCTTGGTCATATTGTGCAAAAGATGTGATTTCATTTCTCAATTTTGTTGTCTTAGCAGGAGGAAAAAACTTGGACAAGAATTTATGAACCAATTCATTCCATGTTGTAATTGATCCCGGTGCTAATGAGTTTAGTCACTCCTTGGCTTTATCCCGAAGTGAAAAAGGAAAAACCCTCAATCTTATAGCATCTTCAGACACATCATTTATCTTGTAAAGATCACTCACCTCCAGAAAGTAAGCAATATGTGCATTTGGATCATCCTTTGACATTCCCCCAAACTGATTTGATTGAACCATTTGGATAAAGGATGGTTTTATCTCAAAGTTATTTGCTTGAACAGTTGGCCTCCTTATACCCGAAGTAGTTCCAGCAACATTAGGCACAGCATAATCCTTCAAAGCTCTATGATTTCCACCTCCCTTAACAAATGGTGGATCCATAGTTGATTGTCTATTAGAAGGTGAGGTTGAACGCCTTCTCTCTCGGTTTAGACGCCTAAATGTTCTATCAATCTTTGGATCAAATGGAAATTGGTTAAGGCTTCTTGTACGTCTCATACAACAATCCTACAACTAGAAAATTAACTAGCACAAAAACAACACAAAGTTACCTTTTTCTTATGATAAATAAAATAAAAGATCAAAATAAACAAAATTAAAAATGCAACAATAATAAAGCAAATTAACTTCAAATTAAAACTAAGATTAGGTAGTATCGATATTAATAAAATCAAACCATTCCCCGGTAACGGCGCCAAAAACTTGATGCGTATTTTCGCAAGTGTACGAATCGTTCAAGTAATAAAGTGTACAAAAGTACGGATATCGAACCCACAAGGAATGGCGTTACTAAGTACCGAAATTGACTAACCCTAATTTTATTTGAAAACCGAATTGTTGCAATTGTTTTAAAAGAAAATTAACATAAAACTAAAGCAAATAACAAAATTTAATGTTGTTCACAAATGATTAAAAAACGCTAAGGCATTTGATTTCTCTAAATCAATTCAATCCGATTTCAAGTTATGTTATATAAGAATCAAAGTTAAAAGTGATGGTTGAAAAACCCAAACTTATCTAATACTCTTTCTCAACTTATATTAGAATTACTTATCTATGAAAACCGACTATATTTCTAGGAAGATTTAATCACAAATAAGCACATTACGATTTATGGAATTTCTGGAATAACCACATACATCATGCATTAGGTGTCAAACTCGCATTCAACATACGGTATTTATCACAAGAAGCATTAATTGCACATCTCCTCTCGGTCTCAATATAATGCAATAAATCATCTAAATCTTGATCAGAAATTTAAAAGCATTAAGCATGGAAATAAATACTCGACTTGAAAACAATGAATTCATATAACCATAACAAAAGAAATCAGATTTTCATGATTCAACTACATCATAGCCTTAGCAAAAACGAATTAGTTCATAACGAAAATAAGAAAAAACATTATTTCAATTGAATCCATGAATAACAAATATCAATAAACTGTAGAATATAAAAACTAAGGAGAAGAGATGAAAAACTATAGAATATGAAGGCTTGGTATCAACAATGGTGAAGATCCTTCAAGTTTCTCCAAAATTTCCTTCTCTTCTCCAAAAATGCCTTTGAACTCTGCTTTCTTCCGTCCCCTCCTTCTCCATCATAATGTATATATAGATCTAGGGTTTTGGAACAAAACAGCATAAAAAAATGTTTTCGAACGAAACTCGCCGGCGGCGAAGTTATTCTCGCCGCGGCGAGATTTCTGGAAAACTTACGATTTCGGTTCCGCTAAATCTCGCCGGTGGCGGGATTATTGTGGCCTGCGGTGAGATGCACTTGGCCGGCAGCCAGAATTCTTTGGCCGGCGGCGAGATTGCTTTGCCAAAATCCGTGCTCTTGGGAAGATTTTCAACATTTTCTCCTTAAGATTTTCGCCGGCGGCGAAATTCCAAATTTTGAAATTTTGTTTTCTTTTTATTTGATTCAATCCGGATCATTGTAGTTTTTCCCTAACTTCTCCAAAATCATGATTTTACCTGAAATTGCACTTTAAACACGAAATACCCGTGAAATGACATTTGTGGATTAAATAATCAAATAAACACAATTGTCACACAAATATCAACATTTAAATCATAACAAAAATGCAATAATTTAGCTCTTATCAATTGTCTCCCTTCAGGGGTGATGAGTGCTCAAAAAGCACTAAAATTACCATGATTTTATGCTCATTAATTGATTAAAAATATATATATTTATATGTTTTATCATATATTTATATAAATTTGTCTTTTTCGGAATCACGGGTATTTTTATTGTTTTTCAGGTATTTTCGCTTAAAAACGTAACTTAAAGACTCAAAGAGGAATACTGGAAGCAATACATCACAATTATATTACTAAATAAATGGGGCAAGGTCAACAAATATGGAAAAATTGGACAAAATGGGTCGAAAAGGTCAAAAATGTCAAAAAGGAGAAAATCGCTACCGAGCTGACCCATCCCGCTACCGGTATCGTTTCATCCGCCAGTAGTCACAAGACCGACATCTTGTTCATCCGCGCAGAGCTGCATGTGCCGACGCCATTTCGCCCCATTTTTCACGTGCAGCTGCCCCATTACGTCATGCTGACGTCATTGATTACCTCAGCATTTCTATTACGCGTTTTTTCATTTTTTAACATTTTTTTACTCATTTTTTCTCTCCATCCTCACCTATAAATACTCCCCTTCCCTTCACTTCAAAAACACACCTCAAAACACACTTCTCTCTTCTTTCTTTCTCTCCATTTCTTAATTTTTAGGTTTTTTTTAGTTTTTCTTATGTTTTAGCTAGTTTTGCTTAGTTTTAGAGTTCTTCCCTCTTTGGGAAGAACTAGTTATGTTTTTTTGTAATTTATTAGCTTTTTGATTCAATAAATGGGAGTGGAAATTTCGTTTGGAGGTTTTCTAGCAACGGGAATGGCATTGAAGTACTGTAAGGATTTTATTTTCTTTGCAGTTATTTTTTATGCTTTATTCTTACATGTTATATTTAATTTGTCTGTGATTAAATTTAACTGTGCTAGCTATTTGTAAACATGATATAATAATAACGTTGTTATGCTTACGAAATATTAAATAGGTAAAAATCTCTAAAATGAATTGATTTTATTTTTATTCAAGATTTTATATTAAGAATGTTAGAGAGAAATATATTATTTTTCATTACAAACTTAAATCTGAAAATTAGATTTTAAGGTTTAGTTATCCGTACTGATTTAGAGTAGTGCTCTTTTATTTGTTGGTATAATCGCCCGGTAGTTAGAGTGAAGCTCTATTTCAAAAGTTTTTATAAGAATTATTATCTGAAAATGTATTGACAACATGTTTTTAGTAGTGGTTTTAAAACTTGAAAGTTAGTACTCGGATAACTAAATTCTTAGGTTTAATTTGGACACCTTGAATAAAGTTTAAACTGTCTAACCCCACCAAAGGTGGCATTTAAATGGTTCATTTTCAATCTCTTAGAAAAAGGAATTAATTTAATTAACCAAATTAGTTATCAACCCCACCCATAGGTGTTAATTGATTTGTTTAGTTAACAAAGAATATCTAACCCCACTAAAGGTGGTATTCATACAAAAAAGGGAGAATCAATAAATATCAATTCATATCTTTAATAACCTAAATAATACGAGCAAGCATAATTAACTTAGTTATTATATCCATAAATACTCCACTATTTATAAAAGATAAAATTTGCATGAATGTTTATTGAATCTATGTTTATTTTTCTGTAATTAGATTAAAAACACAAAAAACCCAAAATATCGTGACAGGATATTTAGGATTTAATTTCGTTTTTAAAAGTTTGAATAATAAATTAAAAACCACATACATTCCTTCCTTAGATCGACCTTGGGAGTATACTTATCATTTTATTCGAAATGATTCGTGCACTTGCGAGAGTTTTATAAATATAAAACCAAAGTATTGGCAAGAATCGGCGATGCCGGTTTTCGCTCATCAAGGGGTCAACCCTTAAGAGTAAGTCTAGCTCAAGCGGTGTTAAGAATAGAGGATGAGAAAAATGTTAAGTAGCCACCAAAAATGAGGGCCTTCCTTAAGAACACATCTAAGTGGTATTCTTTTCACTAAGATATATGCCATAAGACACCCAATTATAGAGATATGAAGAAAGTTATAGAGGATTTATTATCCAGAGGATAGTTAGGGGACCTCTTGAGAAATAAAAGCAAAGGAAGTGGGTGATAGCCTGAATAGAAAATGTTGAGGCTACCTTCTCAGTTGGATAGTGAGATAAACCCACATGATGATGGCAATGTGAGGACCATCCATACTATACATAGAGAGACTGGGATCATAAGACCTCTGATAACTCACTAAAAGGGTACGCTAGAGACTTATGTGGTTTACCACACTTTTATAAATTAGATAAAGTGAGGTCCTCTATTGAAATCACCTTCATTGGGAAGGAAATTGCCTTGTCTCCCTACGAAGACCCTTTGGTAATTTCCCTAAGAATTGTATCCTACAATGTTTTGCAAATCATGATTGACATAAGAATCCCTATCGACCTTCTTTTTTATCAACAATGAAGGCCCTCGGCATAAAGGAATGCAACATCATAGAAAGAGAGCTACCTGTTGTGTATTTTGGAACACACATAAAATCGTGCAAGTATACACGGTCACAAGTAATAAAGATTTGTATGTAAAGATCGTTCCCACGGAGATTTGTTACTACAGTTTATTAAGTACTAAAATTGTATCTCTCTAATTTTATCCAAAACAATCGATGATTAAGAAAAAGGTAAAAAGAAAATAAGAGAACTCTAGGATTGCAGTTTTTCACCAAATTATTCCACTCAAATCATGTTATTTTCTTTAGATTTATATTTTTTTAGTACATTTAATTTGTCAACCGAAAACTTCTATTTTTATCCATACATCTCTTCCGAGCTCCGTATAAACACACCTCGTTAAATTAATTCACTATATCTCTATGAGAATTAAATTTAATAAGATTCATTAAGTTCTAAGTTTTCAAATGGTCACACATACAATTAGGGTATATTCCTATCCTTCATCATACATGTCATTCTATTTACGAGCAATATACACAAAAATGCCTTTCTCAAGTTTATTTTTATGCCACAAATTGTTTTGATAAAATTCGTAAATAATCAAAAAGCATTAAGCACAAAATAGAATGAACAAATCGAACGTCTTATAAATATTTCAAAAAATAATTAAAATCAAAGCTTCATAAATTTAGATCAAATGCAACCCTAGAAAAATTAAATTACTTCATTAATTAAAAATTAAAATTACAACAGATGCAGAAAAATTAGAAGAACAAGAAGGAAAATTAAAACATCACATAGAACAAATATTCGGCACACGCAGAACACAACAAAAGCCAAAAAATGGCTTCTGCGTGTTCTGCAGTCCAAAACCGAACAACACAAAAATTCTAAACCAAAAAAAACTTCTTTAAAACTAAAAATTATCTCCTATTTATAGCTAAAAAATACATCTAAAATATTAAATTTTTTATTTTATTTAAACACGTAAGTAATTTGTATCGAAAATAGAATCGACGCGTATCGATATTCGATATAATATTATTTTAATTTACGCTTGAAACAGGGCCGCCGTTCTGATTTTTTGAAATTCAAAGTGCATGCCACGTGTCAGCGTCTAATTCGCTGCGAAGATTTAATGCGGACATGTGGTAGAATTTCATTGGCTGTGGGAAATGGGCGTGCGAAGGATTGTCGCACGGGAGACAACGCTGAAACATAGGCGTAATCCTGTGCTCTTGCGCTCATGATAACATGCCACGTGTCAGAATATGATATGCTTAAATATTAGTGGGACACGTGGCAGATTCTTATTTTGTAAAAACAGAGGATGAACGCTGCTTCCATAACCCGCGTCACACACGATTGTTACACAAACGGTTCAGTGCGCAACAACTTGGTTCCACGCGCTTCAATCTGGACCGTTCAAGAGATCCAACGGTCAGCGATGCACCTCGGGGAAATCTGCGCAGCCGACATGTGGGTCCCACTCTGCACGCCGGCCTGCGCGGCAGGTGGGCCCCACTGGCACGCCGCGCCGTGCGAGAAATACCGGGCACGCACTTGTGTCTCGTCTGGATTGCACTCGCCAAATCTGGATCGTTGTTTTGATGATCCAACGGTGGGTGATGGACGTCGTGATTTGTGCGAGTGCGATTCTTTTCCTGCGCAGAAAATTCAAATTTTTTTAATTCTATTTTGACCCACAAATATATTTCAAATTACATTTTCAACTTTGTTTAATTGCAATCTAACCCTTTTAGTAATTTAAATTAAATTTTAAACTTTTAATAACTGAAATTAAGCCCGATTTTAATTTAAATTATATTTTCAACTTTTATAAATTGCAATTAATAACTCTTTTATTTAAAATTCTATTTTTGGGTACAAATTAGCATTTAAGTACGTTTTCGATACAATTTACTTAATTTTATTAAAATATATAAAAAACAGTAAATACTAATTTATTAAACTAAAATTATCTAAAAATACAGAGAACATAGCATTTATAATCAATAAAATAGGTGAAAATAACTTTATAAAATACAGTTATCACTACGCTTAGTATAATTTAACAATTTCACCAACTATGCAATTCCAACTATGGTGTTACTTGTCATGATAAAGAGATATATAGTAACGACCAAATGTGCAGTAGTTGAAGTCCCAACTCACTACAATGCCATCCTAGGTAGACCATGGATATATATATGATGAAATTTGTTCCATCTACATTCCACCAAGTCATCAAATACCCAATTGCGGAGGGCATAAAATAGATAAGGGAAGACCAGGAATAGGCTAGAGGTTGTTATAATGCAACTATGAAAGAAGTTGATCCCAAGTGCACTAATGACTCAATGAAAGTAGTCATTAGCGAACTTTTTCACTTAATATTTACTTGTTTTATTTAATAAATAATATTTTTATGGCTAAAAATATTAACATATAAACATTTTAGTGAAAAGGAGTGAAAATATAATTTTTGGAATTTTTAATGCATGACCAATCAAAAGCTTCCACGTGGCCTACCATGTAAAAAAATGAGCTTACTAGGAAAGCCACGTGGCTACCACAAAAGTAGGGATAACGAATAATAAATCTCTATGTGTGAGAAATGAAGAAGCATATGACACATGTATACACGAAGTTCAATCCGAGTTTGAAGCGTAGTCAAAAAACACTACCACGTGTCATCACAGGAGTGCTCCCTACGATCTACCAGTGCACCACGTCATTTGCATCCAAGAATTGCATTGTGCTACATGGTACTGACTTAGCATGCTTTGACTCAGAACAGTCTCCCCTGCTATGCATCGCGATCTAATTCATCCAATAAATTATGTGTGCCATGTATCACACTATGATTGGCCAGCATTGTTAATTTTTCTTGTTTTGATCTCATCCCTTGATATAAAGTTGATCTGATAGTCCATATTTCACTTTAGCTATATTTAAGTCCGTAATCATCCCAAAAACCCTAAAGAGCCATCATCAACATAATTTTGATCAATTTTTGGAGCTAAAAAGAGATAAAATATAGACAAATTCAAAAGGAGATACAATTTTGGTGGGATTCAATTGAAAATTAGCACAAAAATTCAAGAGATTCAATGTATTTCTTCTTTCTTTATGTAAAATATGAGCTTTGTGGACAAAATTATGTCTAGTAATTTATTAATCTAGGGATCTTATGAATCCAATTTTCACCATGTAATGATGTAATATTTTACCCCAATTATAATTTTAATTTAATTATATTATTTAGTCTAATTTTTATACTATTAATTGTTTTGCCACACAATTTATCTATAAAGGCAATTATATAGATTTGAGAGAATTATTTAATTGTTTGTCTTGATTAAATAACATGCATAGTTTATAAGCATATATTTTTGTGATCCATAATTGATGAACTTAATGAGTAGTATACAATTTAATTGGCATGAAGTGTGACTAATTAATTACTATAAGTTGTGTAGTTTACTTGAGAAAGGAATACATGCTAAGTTAGATTCAATTGATTATGTAATTAATTGATAATTCTATTGGGGGATTTTAGTTATTCACATGTTTAGAAAATTAAGGGATTAAGTATTCTTAAATATTTTCTCATATATTGTGCTCAAGCTTGGCTAAACTCTTTGCCACCTGATTCCATTACAACTTGGAATGGTTTAGCGGAGAAATTCTTAATGAAATAGTTCCCACCAACAAAGAATGCCAAGCTTAGGAAGGACATTACTTCCTACCAATAATATGAAGAAGAATCTTTATATGAATCATGGAAAAGATTCAAGGAATTGCTAAGGAAGTCTCTTAATCATGGTATTCCTTCTTAGATTCAAATGGAGAATTTTTACAATGGTCTCAATCGTCAAACAAGAACTATTATTGATGCATCTACTAATGGTGCTTTGCTATCCAAATCTTACAATCAAGCTTATGATTTACTTGAGAAAATGGCTAGCAATAATTATTAATGGCTAATGGACAAAATGACAGCTGTAAGAAGAGTAGTCGGAGTGCATGAGGTAAATGATATCACAACACTTACAGCTCAAGTGTCATCTTTGGTTAATCTTTTAAAGGCTTAAAACTTGCCAGCGAGTATAAACCAGGTAGAAGATTCAAGAGTGTCGTGTGTGTTTTGTGGTGAGCTTATTTGTTTGATAATTGTTCAATTAATCTTGAATCCTTATGCTATATAGGTAATATGAATCGAAACAATAATCTATATTTGAACACATATAACTTCGAATGGAGACAGCATCCAAATTTCTCTTAAAATAACAACAAGCAAGGTGGTAATCAATTCAACTGTCATTCATTTTCAACAACCACATCAATCACAAGCCCAAGAGAAGAAGCTACCTACTGAGGACAATACAAATTATTTAATGGGGATGATGAAAGACTTCATCCAATCAGTAAATACAAAAGTTTTCACTTAAGAGGCTTCAATTCGGAATTTAGAGACCTAAATGGGGAAACTTGATTAGATCATAAGTCAAAGGTCTCAAGGTAACCTTCCAAGTGACACAATTGTAAACCTAATAAGAGAAGGTAAGGAACAGTTCAATGCCATAGCCTTAAGGAGCGATAAAACTTTAGAAGAGAAACATAAGACATAAAAGAATGAGGAGAAACAAGAAATTAACAAGGATGAGGACAAACTAATGGATAAAGAAAGCACAAAAAAGGAAATAATTCAACCACAAAAAAATAACCTTTACAAACCCAATATTCCTTTCCCTCAAAGACTATAAAAGCAAAAGTTAGATACGCGGTTTTAAAAATTTCTTGACATCTTCAAGAAGCTGCATATAAACATACCATTGTAGAGTAACTTGAATAAATTCCATCTTATGACAAATTCATGAAAGATATATTGTCAAAGAAAAAGAGCCTTATAGATAATGAAACAATAACCTTGAATTAAGGTTCTAATGCCATCCTTGATAGAAAAATACCATAAAAAATGAAAGATCTAGGTAGTTTTGACATCCCTCACACTATTGGGAACAACTTTTTTGGCAAGGCACTATATGATTTAGGTTCTAGCATTAACCTCATGCTAGTATTAATCTTCTAGAGATTGGGGGTTGGTAAAACTAAACTCATTTCAGTAACATTACAGATGGCAAATAGGTCAATTAAAAGACCCCAGGGTGTGTTAGAATATATGCTAGTAAAAGTAGACAAATTCATCTTTCCGAAAGACTTCATTGTGTTAGACATAGAGGAGGACTATGATATTCCTATCATACTTGATCATCCATTATTATCAAATGAAATAGAACTCATCGCTGTACAAAAAAGTGAACTTACCATGAGAGTACAAGATGAACGAGTGACATTTAAAGTTTTTAAAACATCTAAACCCCCTAATATTGATAATGCTAATGAATACTTAAGGATAAATGTTACAGATTATGGGAAAACATAAAAAAATATATTGAATCACCCACACTTAAGACTTTAACACACGATGTTATGAATAAGGATATAAACTCACCAGAAAATAACTCAACCTATTTTAACTTTGAAAGTATGGAATCAAAGGCTGATATTGTGGACTATGTGAATTTTTTGGAGGATGTGCATCTTATGTGTGTATTAAAGGAAATTATGTAATTTTTTGAAATAGGATCTAAGCTTAAACCATCAATTGAAGGGCCACCAAGTTAATACTTCATACTTTTACTGTCTCATCCCTAATCAAGTAGGCAAGCAAAAGAATCCAATTGAGAGGTGACAAAGATGTTGGAAATATATAAATTTGATGAGTTATGGTGGAGTGCTTATAAGAATACCAAAAATTTCAGAGAGAAAAAATGGCATAAGAAGAGAATTGAGCACCGTTTTTACGAACTAGAACGTAAAGTATAATTGAACAAATCAAGACTCAATTTTTTTTTCAGGAAAACTCAAAAGTAAATGGACACAAAGGGATGTACCTTAGGAGTTGATATGATCGTCAAGTCAAGGAGGTTAAATGTGACGCTAGTTAGGAGGTAGGACAACAAGCCTGTAAGTAACTAAAATGACATTAACAAAGCATAGGACAATTTGGCATGAAAGCTTCATTGTACATTAGTTCAGTTTACATAAAAATAAGTGAAGTGTAAAGAATAATCATGTAGTATGCATTCATATCAATCAAGCTTAATTAAATATGTTCTCCCCCTATATGCATAACAAAATAAACACATGGAAGTAAAACAAATTATTTCTCTCCCCCTTTTTGACATACGAGAAGGACAAAGTATTAGACAAAGCAATGAAGCTAAAATCCTCCTAAAGTTATAGCAATGTTAAAGTAGAGTAATACATAAATGTAATATGCTTTAAACTCCCCCTAGGTTCTATGACTCTCTAACTTAGAAATGAATTAAAAAGGTAATAAATAAAAATGAATAAAAATCTGTTTTTTTTTTCTTTCTATTTTTCATAACTAGCTACATTAGGTATTAAACTCATTTAATGACAAACAAGCACATAACCAAATGAGAACTCGTCATTTTTTTAACTCCAATTTTGATTATTTATCATATAAATAAATAAGTAGAATAGAAGAGGTGTACACTCACACTTCATACATATAATGACATATTGACATTTACTTAAAGTATTATATATGTTTAAACTCCACAAATATGTCAATTAATTAATTTATGACCTATCAAGAAAGACTCAAATGAAAAAAAATATCACCTATCATGTGAAACCATAATCGAGTCTTCAATCTCACAAAATAAAATATATCTACGAAAGAAGGACACATATATATATATATATATATATATATATATATATATATTATAACCTATATTGGCTCTTTCTTTTTGTTCATACAATGTACAAGATTTATAAGTAGTCACTTTTTGCATAATCTTTCTTTTTTGCGAGAGCCATAAACCTAGCATGATGACTTTCACAGTAGTTGTGAGGTAGCCCTCTCCCCTTACAGTGGTAGCTTCACACATCACAATAGGTAGCCCTCTCAATACTAGGTGCCTCCATGAGATAAAGTTTTTGAAAGCAAGAAATATAACTCAACACAATTCTACTGTTAAGATTAGTTGAAGTCCTAGAATCTTTCAAAAAAATCCATAAACTTCAAGCATAACATATATGTGTGTTCGTGAGTATATGAATAAGTTGATGTCAACATCGATCATCATATGTACAAGAATATGTGTATGTGTAAGCCAAAATTGTAAAATAATTTATTCAATAAATATCAAAATGAGTTGAGTCACTAAAAATGAGATTATGTGTATGTAAGTATTAAATAAGTCGAATATTGTGTTGGCCAAACAAAGATGCAAATTTTTCTTTTTTTGGTAATAAGTTTGAAATTCAATTTGAGGGAGAAATTCCCAAGGCACTTCTGAGATACTCAAATCTTTGAGTGTCTATGGCTTTAGTGAATACATCAGCTAATTGTCTCTCAGTAGGTACAAACTCAAGTGTCATTATTTTCTCTTTAACTAATTCTCAAATAAAGTGATGCCTAATGTCAATGTGCTTAGTTCTAGAATGTTGAACCGGGTTCTTAGAAATACATATAGCACTAGAGTTATCACAATATAAGGACATCATACCTTGTGGTTGACCGTAGTTCTTGAGCATGTTTTTCATCCAAAGCATTTGTGTGTAAGAGCTTCTTACAGCAATGTATTCTGCTTCAGCTGTAGAGAGTGAGATAGAGTTCTACTTTTTACTGTGCCATGATGCTAAGTTGTTTTCAATGTAGAAACAACCACCTGAAGTGCTTTTCCTATCATCCTAGTTGCCTGCCTAGTCAGCATCTGTAAAACCACTTACTGACAAGTAGTGTCAGTAGTAAAATATAAACCATAATTACTTGTTCCTGAGATATACCTGATGATTCTCTTTACATTCTCTAAGTGTGATTCCTTAGGATCAGCTTGATAATGGGCACACATACCAACACTAAAACATATGTCAGGTCTACTTGCAGTGAGGTAAAGTAAACTACCTATCATACTCCTATAAAGGGTTTGATCAACACTTTTACCTTGAGTGTCCTTTGTAATTTTTGTGCTGGTACCTAAAGGAGTCCATAATGGCTTGCTAGTTTCAAGGCCAAACCTTTTAACAAGGTTACAAGCATAGTTGGTTTGAGAAATAAATATATTATCACGAGATTGTTTGATTTGCAAACCAAGGAAGAAAGTCATTTCACCCACCATGGACATTTCAAATTCATTTGTCATAACATGCACAAAATCATCCACTAGTGTACTAGATGTTGATCCAAAAACTATGTCATCCACATAAATTTGAGCAATAAAGATCCCATCACTACTCCTTTTAATGAATAAAGTCTTATCAACTCCCCCCTCGAATAAATCCCATGTTCAAAAGATAGTTGGTAAGTCTCTCATACCATGCTCGTGGAGCTTGTTTCAAACCATAAAGAGCCTTTTTGAGTTTGTAAACATGATTTGGAAATTTTGGATCAAAAAATCCTTTTGGTTGTTCCACATACACCTCCTCATTCAAAACTCCATTCAAAAAGGTAGACTTAACATCCATTTGATATAATTTTAACTTCATATGACAGGAAATGGCAAGTAAAATCCTAATTTACTCTAGTCTAGCTATAGGTGCAAATGTTTCATCAAAATCAACTCCTTCTACTTGCGTGTAGCCTTGAGCTACTAACCTAGCCTTATTTCTAACAACAATGTCATGCTCATCAAATTTATTTTTGAACACCTATTTTGTTCCAATAACATTTTTCTTTTTAGGCTTAGGTACTAATACCCACACATGATTTCTTTCAAATTGAGCTAACTCATCCTGCATGGCATTTATCCAAAATTCATCCCTAAGAGCTTCATTCACATTTTTTGGTTCAAATTGAGAAATATAGTATAAATGGGTTACCTCACTTATTTGTCTTCTTCTTGTTACCATACTTGCATTAGGATCTCCAATTATATTCTTAATAGGATGATTTTTTAAATTCAAGTTGGATTTATCATTGATGAGGTTGATGCTTCTTCCTTCTTTTCTTCTCTTTCCTCTAACTCTTCTTCTTTTATTCCAATTGTGTCACTGGTCATTGTTAATTGAGGTGTTATGAAATTTTCTTCATTTCCAACTTCTTCACTAGTAATCTTCTTACCTCCATCATCTATAACGTCATTTGTGGATTCCATAACTACATTAGTTCTACAGTTGAAGACTCTATAAGCTCTACTATTTAGGAAATAACCAAGAAATATACCTTCATCACTTCTTGAATCAAACTTACCCAACTGTTCTCAATCTCTATGTATGTAGCATTTACTTCCAAAAACATGCATAAATTTTAGATTCAATTTTTTACCTCTCCATATCTCATAGGGAGTTTGGTTTGTACTTGGGCGAAGATATACACGATTTATAATGTGACATGCAGTGTTTATAGCTTTAGCCCAAAAACTTTTGGAGACTCCCTTAGCATGCATTATTACTCTTTCCATCTCTTTAAGTATCCTATTTTTCCTTTCAACTACTCCATTTTTTTAGGTGTGATAGGAGCAGAGAATTCATGAAAGATACCATGTTCTTTGCAGAAGTCAGCATACTTGGTATTTTCAAACTCTTTTCCATGGTCTGTTCTCAGTCTCTTGATGGTTACTATTTTGTCACCTGCTTCAACCTGCACCCTTGTACAATATGAGATGAAGAACTCAAAAGCATCTGACTTGTCTCTAAGAAAGTCTACCCACGTGTAGCGAGAAAAGTCATCTACTACAACTATGATATATTTCTTACCTCCAATACTTTTTGTTCTCATAGGACCCATAAGGTCAATATGTATCAATTCCAATACTCTGTTTGTATTTATACTCTTGATATTTTTATGATCAATCCTAATTTGTTTACCCAATTGACATGGTCCACATACAGGTGTTTCAATTTTTGAAAGAATAGGTAAACCACGCACAGTCTCAATTTTACTTAATCTAACAAGATCCTTAAAATTCATATGACCTATATTTTCGTGCCACAAGGTAGTTGAGTCATTGCTAGCTAGATTACGTGTTACTGTGGGTGATGTATCAATACAATAAAAATTGTCATGTGATCTGATTCCCTTAATCATACATTCACCCTTTTGATCTGTTACAATAGAGTGATTGTTTGTAAATTGCACATTAAAATCACTATCACATATTTGACTTATGCTCATCAAGTTTGCCTTAAGTCCTTCCACATATAAAACTTCATCAAGTTTAGGGATACCCTCTATTTGAACAGAGCCTTTTCCAATAATTTTAGATGTTTTATAATCACCAAAGGTAACTGTCCTTTCATTGTATTCCTTAAAGGTTTTAAACAAAGAACGATTCCCCGTCATGTGCCTAGAGAATCCACTATCAAAATACCAAGCGGTATTTGATTTAACTTTAAATGTTATATGAGCCACAAAGTAGTGCAACTCAGATTTCTTAACCCATCCTTTTTTTAATTTTGGACATTTGAGTTACTAGTTTCTTATATTCCTCTTTTTGTGTAGTTCTTGTAGTAAAAACTTTACGTTTTGAAATTTTTTGAGGTGCTTTAGAAACATTTGTATTTGGGATAGAATCATAAGCATAAAGAAATCTACACTTAGATCTAATATGTCCTTTCCTACCACAATGATGACAGATGGGAACAAACTGAATTTTCTTAGAATGATAAGGTGCAAAAACTACCTTCCCTGCCTGAGCAATAATGGGCTTTACAAATTGAGTTTTGGATGATGAAGGTGTTGATTGTTCATCTACGTATTCAAGACCTTTCTTATCTCCATATGGCTTTCCATAGTCTAGGACTTTGGTTAATTTTTCAACACCAATGGTCAAATTCTTCATCGTTTCTTTAGCAATACTAAGTTCTTACCTAAGATTTTTGTTTTCCTTAATGGTTTCTACAAGTCTCAAATTCAAAGCATTAATATGATCAGACAATTCCTTTTTATCTTTCTCTAGGTTAGAGGAATTTTTTTTTGTGAACATTGATGATATCATTAAGTTTAGTTACTTCCACAAGCAATTTATCTCTCTCTTCCCTGGCACCTAGACAATCAATGAATAGTTCCTCATAATTCGATACATTAAACTTAGACAGTAAGAGAGAAGAGTTTACGTCCTCATTTTCTTCATCCAAGCTAAGGTTGGAGTCATTGTGATGTGCATTGGAAGTTGTGGTGAAGGCACAATAATTAGTGTCATCATCCTTTGAGTTACTAGCATTATGCTGCTCACTTTCTATGTCACTGAGTGTAGCATTAAAGGCTTTTCCAAATTTCTTTTTATTGTTAGCACAATCTATAGAAATATGACCAAATCCCCCACAAGTAAAGCATTGAGGACTAGTGGGCTTACTTTTCTTACCATCAAGGCTAGGAGACTTGATTTCCCTTGACTTTCGGTCATTCGAACGACTGGATTGTCCCTTGTTGGAATGATTATTCTGTTGACCCTTCTTCTTCATGAACTTCTTAAATTTTCGTGCTAACAAGACTAGTGACTCATCATTCATATCATCATCACTATCAGAGATGTCCTTTTTGGAGCTTTTGAATGCCACATCCTTATTTTTCTTGGGTGGATCAAGAGAAAGCTCATAGGTTTGGATTGAACCCTACAAGTTCATCAATTTTTAGTGTGTCTATATTATTGCTTTCCTCTATCGCTGTAACTTTCATCTTATAGTTAGTTGTTAAAGAGCTTAGGAGTTTGGGCACATGTATAGGTTGTGAAATTTTCTCACTAAGGTTAGAACAAACATTAGTGATATCACAGAAGCGAGCATAGAATTGACCAAAAGTTTCATTGTTGCTCATTTTAATAGAATCAAACTCAGATGTTAGAAATCTCAATTTTGTTTGTTTTACTTGGGAAGTTCCTTCATAAGCAAGAGCAAGTGCATTCCATGCATATTTAGCAGTCTCACAATCGGAGATACGACAGAACTCATCCATCGACACTCAGCAAATATTGAGCTTAGACCTTTTTGGTTTGCCCCACTAAGGGTGTGTTCTTCAATGGTCCAGTCTCTTCTTAGCTTTATGATTCTTACACCATATTTTGTTAAAGAAGTTGGTTCCTAACCATCAAGAATATCACCCCATACTTTTTCATCTTGTCTGAGAAAGGCTTGCATGCGAGCCTTCTAGTAAGGGTAATTAAACCCATCAAAGAGTGATGGTCTAATAGATGACCCACCTTCTTTCATTTGGTCCATAAGTAAGTGTGTGTATCCCTAAGGATCAATCTCATTAAGTGTGTCTAGTGTCAGCTCTGATACCAATTGAAATTTTATAAATTATGAACCTAATTAACCTAGAGGGGGTGAATAGGTTATTTTTAATTTTTACCAATTTATAATTTATTAACCTAAACAAACTAGCCAGGCATACAATCGTGTGTAAATATAAGTGTGGAAATAAAATAATAACACACGATATTTTTAGGTGGAAACAACCAAGGCTATAACCATGACCTAAGATGAAAACCATCGGTCCACCGGACCACCTAACGTTCCACTATGAAAATCAAATGTTCAAGTACAAACTCAGTCTTATGCTACCCTTCCTAGGATACTACCCCAATGTACTTTAATTATGAGCCCTACCTCTATTTTCACAGTTTTTGAAATTAGTGTGAGCGGTTTCCAAACCAACGTTCCAATAAGCTCTCTGCCAATCAGATCGTTCACAAATCAACTACAAAATGGTTAACACAAAAACACAAGTGCCCGTGTGTGTTTTAGAATGGATTTAACAATGAATAATCTTAACTAGATGATTCAAAATATATGTCATTTAAGTCAAATAAACTAGAAAATTCTAGAGGAAAAAGATTAAGCCGAAATTCACTAAAAATAGTGATGCGTAAATACGCAAGTGTACGAATCATTCAAATAATAAAGTGTACAAAAGTACGACTATCGAACCCACAAGGAATGGGGTTACTAAGTATCAAAATTGACTAATCCTAATTTTATTTGAAAACCGAATTGTTGAATTTGTTTAAGAAGTAAATTAACTTAAAACTAAACTCAAATAACAAAATTTAATGTTGTTAAGAAATGATTAAAAATGCTAAGGCATTTGATTTCGCTAAATCAATTCAATCCGATTTCAAGTCATGTTATATGAGAATAAAAGTTAAAAGTGATGGTTGAAAAACCTAAACTTATCTAATACTCTCTCTCGAGTTATATTAGAATTACTTATCTATGAAAACCAATTATATTTATATGAAGATTTAATAACAAATAAGCACATTACGATTTATGGAATTTCTAGAATAACCACATACATCATGCATTAGGTGTCAAACTTGCATTCAACATACGGTATTTATCACAAGAATCATTCATTACACATCTCCTCTCGGTCTCAATATAATGCAACAAATCATCTAAATCTTGATCATAAATTAAAAGCATTAAGCATGGAAATAAATACTCAACTTGAAAACAATGAATTTATATAACGATAACAGAAGAAATCAGATTTTCTTGATTTAACTACATCATAGCCTTAGCAAAAATGAATTACTTCATAATAGAAATAAGAACAAACATATTCTCAATTGAATCCATGAATAAAAAATCTAAATAAAATGCAGAAAATAAAAGCTAAGGAGAAGAGATGAAAAACTCTTGAAGATGAAGACTTGGTAGCAACAATGGTGATGATCCTTCAAGCTTCTCCAACCTTTCTCTCCAAAATTTATATAGATCTAGGGTTTTGGGGGCAATTTTGGAACAAAACACCATATTAAATGTGTTTTCAAACGAAACTCGCTGGCGGCGACATTATTCTCACCGCGGTGAGATTTCTGGAAAAGTTACGATTTTGGTTTCGTTGATTCTCGCCGGCGGCGAAATCACTTGGCCGGCGGCGAGTTTATGTTGGCCGGAGGCGAGATCACTTGGTCGGTGGCGAGATTATGTTGGTTGGCGGCGAGATGAATTTGCCAAAATCCGTGCTCTCAGGAAGATTTTCGCCGACGGTGAGAATATTATGGCCAGCGGTTAGTTTATTTAATTTTGAAACTTTGTTTTCTTTTTATTTTCACTCAATCCCGTTCATTGTACTTTGTCCAAAACTTCTCCAAAATCATGATTTTACCTGAAATTGCACTTTAAACACGAAATAACCGTGAAATGACATTTGTGAATTAAATAATCAAATAAAAACAATTTTCACACAAATATCGTCATTTAAATCATAACAAAAATGCAATAATTTAACTCTTATCAACAACCCCCAACCAGCTTCTTGCTAGTCTCTAGCAAGAAAAGCGATCTATTTAATAAATTCAAAGGAGACATTAAGAGAAAAATTCAAAGAACATTTATTCAAAGGATGAGTTGTAGTCTCGTGAGAGCTTCCAGTGATGATACCCACAAACATCTTACCTATAACTATCCTAACTTAAAACAATAACATAACATAAAAAATAATTTGCACAAATGTCTCAAAAATTGTAAATAACACCCAACATATAGAATAATTAAATGTCACCTAAGTTTTAAGAAATCTCAAATGCCAATTTCACTTTTGTTATTGACTCTTAAAAATCCATCAAACCACAAACCAATAGCCATAATGCCCGGATAATATTATGCAGAACATGCACAAACAAAAAAGTGAAATCTCAAACTCCATAGGCTCACTCTTCAAAACTCTCTCCACTAATAAAGAAAAATACACCACTTTGGATCAATAGGACTTTATTAGGCTTGTAATGTTAGGCTTAGTTATTTGGTTAAGAAAGAACGGGAAGTGTCAAAATACAAATTATAGCACTTATTAGATTAAACACAACCAATTAAGTAAAAGAGTAACACTATTTAATCCAAATTGTTTCTTCCGATCATAACCCATTTTTCCAAAGATAAACAAAATTCTTCTTCAATATTTCACCTTAGTACATCCATCACTAACACTCTTTTATTTACTAGAGTGTGAAGGCCCTTTTTTTTGTTTTTTACACAACCCCCAACCAATTTCTTCCAAGAAGATGTCTTATTTTTTTTATTCCATCCTTACTCCAATTGCTCTTGAAAAGTTTGTGTTCAAAATTAAGTGCTCTTAACAAATAAGGTAGGAATTATATATATATATATAGGCTAAATAAAAGGTAGGTTATAGAAGGCAAAAAGAAAGAAAAATAAAACTAACAATATATTTAAATAGGATCAAGGAGGTAACTAGTGATATAAAGATAACAAGGTAGGCTTAAAATGGCACAATTGATCCAAAAATGGCCTACATCATATCCTAAACAGTGCAATTCCAAATTATTTCGCCTCAAGAGGTTTTCAAATGAGTTCTAGAGTTTGTTGAGATCACAAAAAAGTCCATGAAAAATTCACACATAAGACTTCTCTAAGCATTTAGACTAATCAACCAAATCATACCACATACCAAAAGAGTCGCCAACTTGGTAAAATCAACATTTGAAATTATCTTTAAACCGAAGCAAAATTTAATGTCTTCTGAAAGCTACTTGTTATCACAATCACATTATTATCATCAACGTGCAAATTAAAACAAGTAAAATGCAAATGAGAAAAAATAAATGGAATATCAAAATTAAAAAAAAATAAACACACAAAAAAAAACTACTAACAATGAAGCGAAGAAAAGATTTACCATTTATCGCACCCCCAACCAAAACCTTACATTGTCCTCAATGTAAGAAAGAAAAATTGCAAATGGCTATCGCCATCACGAAGAGAAAAAGAGTTAGGTGCACCATCATAGTCACAGTAATTTGTTAAATCAAGGGGTTAACAATAAAAGAAAATCAATCATTGTTGCATTTTTTTTACCTGCAAGACAAATAAAATAAGCAAATTTAATTAAAAATAAAATTATCATAAAATGAAGTGCAGAATTTAAAATCTAACTGATAATTTACCAAAACTTAAAATTTAAGCTAAAATTTTAAATTTTAAATTGCAAAAATAAAATGAGATAAAAGATGAGAAAAAAAATCAAATGGGTTGCCTCCCATTAAGTACTTTAAGTTATAGTCATTAGCTAGACTTTCTGTCATTCTTTCTGCTTGCTGAATTCTCCATCAAAATATGGCTTCAATCGTTGTCCATTCACCTTAAAAGTTCCCTTTGTTTCATAACTAATATCAATTGTTCCATAAGGAAACACCTTGGTTACTAGGAAAAGTCCTGACCAACGAGATTTTAGCTTTCTTGGAAAAAGTGTAAGACGGGAATTATAAAGCAGCAATTTTTGTCCCACCTCAAAGTTTCGCCTCAAAATGTGCTTATCATGCCAAAACTTCATCTTGTCCTTGTATATTTGAGCATTCTCCTAAGCATCATTCCTCATTTCATCCATCTCATTTGTTGCAGATTTCACAAGGCAAGCTTCTAATAGTAGCAATGGAGTTCTCTCCTCCAAAGTTTCTAAGATTATCCTGTCAAGAGTGTTAATTTGAAAACAAGAATGTACCTCATTTGAAATTTCATTGCTTAAAAAAAATCAAAAGTCACTTGTTTATCTTGCACCCATAGAATGAGCTTTCCTTGATGAACATCAATCAATGTTCTTCCAGTTACAAGGAACGGTCTCCCCAATATCAACGGTACCTCTCTATCTTCCTCCATGTCAAGCACCACGAAATCTATAGGGAAAATAAATTTGTCAACTTTAATTAAAACATCCTCAATTACCCCTCGAGGATATTTCACCGATCGATCCGCTAATTGTAGAGAGATTGAAGTGGGTTTTACTTCTTCCAGGCCTAGTTTTCTGAAAATAGAAAGTGGCATCGAATTAATGCTTGCTCCTAAATCACATAGGACTTTATCAAAATTGCAACTTCCTATAGTAAAAGGTATAGTAAAACTCCCTGGGTCTTTCAATTTCTATGGCAGTTTTCTTTGAAGAACTACACTACACTCCCCATTTAGCATGACAATTTCATAATCTCCCAACTTCCTCTTCTTTGATAGAATTTCCTTCATGAATTTTGCATACTTGGGCATTTGTTCCAACATCTCTGCAAAAGGAATGTTAATATGAAATTTCTTAAAAATATCCAAAAATTTATCAAATTGATTATCAAGCTTTTTCTTATTCAATCTTTGAGGATATGGGATAGGAGGCTCATATTTCGCATTTGGGGAAGGTTGAACATCTTGGGATGTTGATGGTTTATCTTTAGATTCTTCCATCTTTTTCTCCGATTTCCACTGCCATTCCAGTTCTTTACTGCTTCTCAATGTGATAGCCTTTATATGCTCTTTGGGATTTATTGTGTCACTAGACAACGATCCTTGAGACCTTCTCGCACCTGCTTTGAAAGTCGCCCAGGTTGGTTTTGGATGTCCCTGTTGATTGCCTCTTGATTTCTGAAATTTGTTCTTGTCTCCTCAATGAACTTTCCCAAAATTCCTTCCAGATCTGTTTGTTTCTTCTCTTGGGGTTGGTAGGAAGATGATGATGGTTTGAATCCCCCTTGGTTATTTCCCCATGAAAATTTTGGATGATTTTTCCAACCTGGATTGTAGGTGTTCGAATATGGGTTATGTTGAGGTTTTTGGAAATTTGAAACATAATTTGCTTACTCAGCATTTGGTGAAGCAAATGGATTTCCAGCTTGGCACTCGATACTAGCATGATTTCCACCACATAAATCACATTGTGCAGTTGGTTTGGATTCGAATTTGGATGACAAAGAAACCATCTTTCTTGAAAGACCAACAACTTGAACCAACAAAGAATTCACTGAATTAATTTCATGCACTGTTGCGGGTCTTTTTGCAATTACCCGCTCTAAATGCCACTAATTTTTGTTTTCTGCCATAATCTCTAACAACTCATGAGCATCCTCTGGTGTTTTTCCCATTAAAGACCCTCCAGCTGCAGCATCGATTATTGCACGATAGTTTGAAACCAACCCATTATAAAATGTAGAGACTTGCAGCCAAATTGGTATACCATGATGTGGGCACTTCCTCAACATTTCTTTGAATCTTTCCCAAGCTTCATACATGATTCTTGGTCATACTGTGTAAAAGATGTGATTTCATTCCTCAATTTTTCCATCTTAGCAGGAGGAAAGAACTTGGACAAGAATTTCTGAACCAACTCATTCCATGTTGTAATTGATCCCGGTGCTAATGATTTTAGCCACTCCTTGGCTTTATCCCAAAGTGAAAAAAGGAAAAACCCTTAATCTTATAGCATCTTCAGACACACCATTTATCTTGTAAAGATCACACACCTCTAGAAAGTAAGCAATATGTGCATTTGGATCATCCTTTGATATTCCCCCAAATTGATTTGATTGAAACATTTGGATAAAGGATGGTTTTATCTCAAAGTTATTGCCTTGTACAGTTGGCATCCTTATACCCGAAGTAGTTCCAGCAACATTAGGCGTAGCATAATCCCTCAAAGCTCTATGATTTCCACCTCCCTCAACAAATGGTGGATCCATAGCTGATTGTCTATTAGGAGGTGAGGTTGAACGCCTTCTCTCTCGGTTTAGACGCCTATATGTTCTATCAATCTCCGGATCAAATGGAAAATGGTTCAGGCTTCTCGTACGTCTCATACAATAATCCTACAACCAGATAATTAACTAGCACAAAAACAACACAAAGTTACCCTTTTTTATGATAAATAAAATGAAAGATCAAAATAAACAAAATTAAAAATGAAACAAGGATAGCAAATTAACTTCAAATTAAAACTAAGATTAGGTAGTATCGATATTAATAAAATCAAACCATTCCCCAGCAACGGCGCCAAAAACTTGATGCATAAATTCGCAAGTGTACGAATCATTCAAGTAATAAAGTGTACAAAGGTACGGATATTGAACCCACAAGGAATGGCGTTCCTAAGTACCGAAATTGACTAATCCTAATTTTATTTGAAAACCGAATTGTTGAATTTGTTTAAGAAGTAAATTAACTTAAAACTAAACGCAAATAACAAAATTTAATGTTGTTAAGAAATGATTAAAAATGCTAAGGCATTTGATTTCGCTAAATCAATTCAATCCGATTTCAAGTCATGTTATATGAGAATCAAAGTTAGAAGTGATGGTTGAAAAACCCAAACTTATCTAATACTCTCTCTCGAGTTATATTAGAATTACTTATCTATGAAAACCAACTATATTTATATGAAGATTTAATCACAAATAAACACATTATGATTTATGGAATTTCTAGAATAACCACATACATCATGCATTAGGTGTCAAACTCGCATTCAACATACGGTATTTATCACAAGAAGCATTCATTACACATCTCCTCTCGGTCTCAATATAATGCAACAAATCATCTAAATCTTGATCAAAAATTTAAAAGCATTAAGCATGGAAATAAATACTCAACTGGAAAACAATGAATTCATATAGCGATAACACAAGAAATCAGATTTTCTTGATTTAACTACATCATAGCCTTAGCAAAAACGAATTAGTTCATAACGGAAATAAGAATAAACATTATTTCAATTGAATCCATGAATAACAAATCTAAATAAAATGCAGAAAATAAAAGCTAAGGAGAAGAGATGAAAAACTCTTGAAGATGGAGACTTGGTAGCAACAATGGTGATGATCCTTCAAGCTTCTCCAACCTTTCTCTCCAAAATTTCCTTTTCTCCTCCAAAAATAACTCAGATCTGCTCTCTCTTCCGTGGCCTCTTTCTCCATCATATTGTATATATAGATCTAGGGTTTTGGGGGAAATTTTGGAACAAAACAACATAAAAAAAGTGTTTCCGGACGAAACTCGCCGGCGGCGACATTATTCTCGCCGCGGCGAGATTTCTGGAAAAGTTACGATTTTGGTTCCGCTGATTCTCGCTGGCGGCGAAATCACTTGGCCGGCGGCTAGATCACTTGGCCGGTGGTGAGATTATGTTGGCTGGCGGCGAGATAAATTTTCCAAAATCCGTGCTCTCGGGAAGATTTTCGTCTTCGGCGAGAATATTCTGGCTACCTGTGAGTTTATTAAATTTTGAAACTTTGTTTTCTTTTTATTTTCACTCAATCCCGATCATTGTACTTTGTCCAAAACTTCTCCAAAATCATGATTTTACCTGAAATTGCACTTTAAATACGAAATAATCAAATAAAAACAATTTGCACACTAATATCAACATTTAAATCATAACAAAAATACAATAATTTGTCTCTTATCAAATAACTTCTTTAATATTTAATAATTAAATCAAATAATTATGATCAATCAAATAATTAATAAATTTAAATATCCAAGATTCTAATCATAAAATAAGCTATATGAATATAAAAAAATGAATAGATTAAGCCATATAAAAATTTAGTTGTTAAAATATTGTAAAGAGAAAGATAATCAATTTATGATATATTACCTTTATGAATCTGAATTCTGCAATATATATATATATATATATATATATATTATATTACCTCTATGAATCTTAAATCTTTATTAATAAAGTATGGAGTCTGAATCATATACATATATGTATATTAGCCTCAATCACATATATATTAAATATATATATATATATATATATATATATATATATATATATATATATATTCTTCCTTTCCTCCATCATCTATTAGAGTTTTCTTTTCTTTTCAATTTTGTTTTCTCTCGGCATACCCCTATTTCGGCAGCTAGTTATTCTTCTTCTTCTTTTTTTAAACTCTCTCGTCAACTACTTAACCCTAACATTATGTGTATTTGGGTTAAAATATTTTAAGCTTCATTATTCAAGGCATATTTAAATATTTAATTAAAAAATATTTTTAAATCACATCTTAAAAATATTAAGATGTTTTAAAAAAAATATTTAAGCACAAAAAATAATCTTAGATTTATGATCATGTGTTATTAAATGTATAAATGTAATCCTATGTGTCGTAGTTATAAAAGACATACCTAAAGTACGAATATCTAATACTCGAGCATTTGTTTGGTTTTTCTTGATAAACTTGATAGTAGGCCTAAAAATAAATTTACAAGTAAATATTTTGTCCACAAAAATAGTCAAAACTCATAGTCCTTATAATTATAACTAGCTACTTAGAGACAGAATGAGGAAAAGTTTTGAAGTAGCAGAGACAAGCTTACCCGTTTAAATCCAATGATATTATCACCCTCCATTACTTTGTACCAATCAAACCTCTCAAGAATATCATTAAGCAACGTTTCTATTTGTTCATATTTCATAGGTTGTAATGTTCCAATTTCAAAACCAAACTTCTCATGTTTCGTACCTATTCTAGAATCATAACTTGACCAATTATTTTAAAAGGAAGAAGAACTACTTTATGCTAAGGGAAAAGAACTTTTGTTTGTGTAATTTGAGAAAAAAAATGATTGGATTTTTAAATGAAGCAATAACATTTAACATGAGTCAGATTAGTCATACAATAATAACTATACAATTACTAGCGAAAGTGACTATTCAGACGAGTCCATAGGTCTACAATAAATTCTTAACCGTCTTTAGAAAATTGATGGCAAATATTCACTTTCATGAAAATATAACCTATTAAGGCCAATTGCATAATGGGTATTCTTCTTAGTCAATGGTTTCATAAGGAAGAAATTTAAAGAATCTTCTGGTAGGATAAGTGGATCAAGGGTACAAGTTTTATTAATTTAGTATCAGGAGTAGACTTTACCGCCATTTGTCCTTAGGCTTGCATCTAGATGCCAGGTACCCAACAAGATCCTCTTTCATTAGTGGCTCAGCATCAACTACAGCATCCTTAGTAGGGGGACTTGCTGCAACAATCACTTTCTGACCTCGTTTCAATCCTACTACTGCAGTGTCTATGTGCAACATATTTTTCTTCTTGGATAAATTACATGATAAGGAATAAAAACCAATTAAAGTTTCCTTCATTTTGAAGGTATCCATGTTATTTGCCACACTTGAAACCACACTATGTCCTGACTTGCTCCACAATATGTCTGTTTGGATGCCATGCAATGAACCTGTCGGTGGAACGAGTGCCATGGTGGGTCCTGAGGAAAGGCATATAAAACTTTCAATTAGAAAAGCTCAGATATACTTCAAAGTTCAAAAATCCCATCAACTGAACAATACTAAGATATTTCACTCATTATTTAAATTCCAAATCCACCAACCAGCTTGGAAGCATGTTAGTGAACTCAGTTCATGGATCTGAAGCAATTATTTTATTTACATTTTTGGAAATATTCCATAACGGTTGATTTGCTGCAATGCATATAATGATTTTCCTTTTCTTTTTCAAGGGAATAAAATGGAACGGAATGAATTTTGATTAGTAAGAGAGACAAATCAGAGAAACAAATGGAAGAAAAAATGTAGTAAAAAGAAAGTAACGACTTACAGAGAAGAGATGAGGTCAATTTTATTGTCAAGATCTAAGCCTATGTTCTGGTACAATTTATAACCTCATTCATTATCCCCATCTTTGTGACTTCTCCGGCAACAGAGGGTGAATAGATTCAAAGGATAGCACGAGCTTCTTTAGGTTTCAATAATCTCCAATGTGTTTTGCAATTTATCAACTACTTACAGAAGTGAAAGGTTGAGATTGTTGCCATAGACATTGACACATGCTGAGCGGCAGAGAGGGTGACCGGTACGAGAATCTCCACTACATTGATGGAGCTGGGTCACAAGGAATTGTATGGGAAAGTGTTGGGGAAAAGAAAGGAAAATAAAAAGAGAGGGAGAGAAAAAGAAAAAGAGAGAAAAAAATAGGGAAAAAGAAAAAGAGAAAAAAATGAGGGAAAAGAAAAAAAAGGGAAAGAAAAATAAAAAATTGATAAAGAAATTTGGTATGTGGTGTAAATAACTGATAGGGTATGTCTATGACCTCAGTTTTTAAATAATCGAGATCATAGAGTATGTCTATGGCCTCGATTTTTAAATAACGTAGGCCAAACCCTTATGGCCTCGGTTTTTAAAAAGCCTGAGGTTAAATGACTGAGACTATATGTATGTATTGTAGTAGTGAATGATTAGTAAGGTGAAAAGGAATGTGGGAATTACCTCACAAACAAACACTATTTTGGAAATCTTAAAATAATACTAACCCTAACCCAAACTCATAGTTTTTCTCACAAGAGAGTTTCTAAAATAGTCTTAAGCCCTCACCACTTAAGAAGGCTATTTTATTAACACAAAAGCATAACACAAGCAATAAAATATACTCAAAGTTAACTATGAAACAAAAATAAAAATCAAAAAATTTTGGTAGAATTTTGCTATATTTTTCTTGCTTAAAAAAGTTAAAAAGAGAAAGGGTATTTAAAGAAAGTATTAGCCAACCCAACCACCCTCACTAACCAAAAATATTGACAAATGCAACACTCAATGATAGCTGTATTTTATATAGTTATTTTCACCTATTTTATTAATTATAATTGTTATTTTTTCTTTATTTTTAGTTAATTTTAGTTTAATTAATTAGTATTTTCTGTTTTTTATATATTTTAAGAAAATTAAATATATTATATCGAAAACGTTCTTAATTGAAAATTTTTGTCCAAAAATATAATTTAAAATAAAAGAGTGATTAATTGCAATTAATAAAAGTTGAAAATATAATTTAAATTAAAATTGGGCTTAATTTTAATTATTAAAAGTTTAAAATTTAATTTAAATTAACAAAAGGGCTATATTGCAATTAAACAAAGTTTGAAATGTAATTTGAAATATATTTGGGGGTGAAAATGGAATTAATAAAAATTATTTATTTTGCACAGCAGGGAAGAAGCCACGCGGTAAACTGCACGCGTGGAACGTGGACCATCCGATCAAAGAAGCAACGGCTCAGATTCGCGCATGATGATCACACCCGACCAAAGCGAGTGGGTGCAGATCTCTGTTGTATCGAGCGGCTCGACACCCGAGTGGGGCCCACGTGTCTGACGCGTCTGGCCGCTGTCACCCACCTTCGCGCGCGCCTTTTCCAGTGCGGTTGAATAACGTGGGCCAAACCCCTATGGCCTCGGTTTTTAAAAAGCCTGAGGTTAAATGTCCGAGACTATATGTATGTATTGTAGTAGTGAATGATTAGTAAGGTGAAAAAGAATGTGGGAATTACCTCAACAATAACAACAACAAACAAACACTATTTTGGAAATCTTAAAATAATACTAACCCTAACCCAAACTCATAGTTTTTCTCACAAGAGAGTTTCTAAAATAGTCTTAAGCCCTCACCACTTAAGAAGGCTATTTTACTAACACAAAAGCATAACACAAGCAATAAAATATACTCAAAGTTAACTATGAAACAAAAATAAAAATCAGAAAATTTTGGTAGAATTTTGCTATATTTTTCTTGCTTAAAAAAGTTAAAAAGAGAAATGCAACACTCAACAGTTAAAGAAAGTATTAGCCAACCCAACCACCCTCACTAACCAAAAATATTGACAAATGCAACACTCAACATAGTATGTATACTAAGAAAACCAACCCCATGGTACGTGTAAACATGCTAGAATACAAAGTGTATCTAACTATATATGTATCTGCATTACTAATCATTAGTATCCAACCTTACATAGAGGAAGACAAATTCAGTAAGTACAATAAATAGACTCCATATACAAGAATATCAACAAAGACACAAAGGACTATAGGACTTACAAACTCAAAAGAGACGATGGGGAAAGAGGTATCCTAAACATATAAAAGAGATAATATTCTAGGAATATCACCTTTTGAAAGAGTAATACTTTGGCCTCTAAGGATAAGAGTGGTAGAGAATTTAGGAGGATGAAAGAGGGATATGGCAACATTAAACTCCCAAACAAAAATTGGGTCATAAGAATAGGATAAATTACAAAAGAGATCTAAGAGAATTAAGAAAACCTTTCTTGGATATGAGTGAAGTCACTGATTATCACAAGGTTCTCACAAAGAATGGGTAATAAAGAGTAAGGGAGTATTTCGAGCTCAGAATACTACTTAAGGGTGTTTCTTTCTTTCACTTCTAGAACTTTTGGGGGAAATTTTGGGAAAATTTAGAAAAGATTAGTGGGTAAGAGTTTAGAGAGAGGAGAATGCAAACAATTTTGAGGTGTGAAGAAATGAATAGGAAAAAAAGATTTATGTAGAAATCCTTGGCGCTCACCGACCTCTCACCAATCACCCATGTTTTTACCTATATAGATTAAATACATGAAAAAACTACAAAATTACCAAAATAGAACATTCCATTAAAAAAAGAGTACAATTTAATCATTATCTGATATTAATAGCTTATGAAAATACAATATTACCCTTACATATCAATAGCTGATATCTCTTTCAAAAACAAAATATCTCTTTTAGCTCTCATTAAGGTAGCCTATCCTCATCAAAAAATAGAAGCAATTGAAAACATCATCAAGAAAAATAGAAAGCTAGCAATGGTTAGACAATGAAGTAACGATACCACTGGCAATAACAAACTAAGATCATTGATAACTTCATTAGTTGAGATTTTCTTAACAATTTAATTGGTCAATTTTTCTAGATAATTTCCTCAACTATTTATTTTATGATGAGTGCTTGGAAAGCACTAATATTTCATGATGTAAGAACTTAATGAGTAATATCAAATTTAATTGACATGAGAGTGTGATTAGGTGAATTACTATTTGGTGTGTAATTTACTTGAGAGATGAATATATGCTAGGTTAGATTCAGTTGATCATGTAATTGATTGGTAATTATATTGGGAGATTTTAGTGATTCATATGTTTAGAAAATTTGGGGATGAATTCTTATATATTTTCTCATGTATCTTAGTTAACAATTCTAAGATAATTAATTATTGCTACTTATTTTTTTAGTTATGTTAATTTTGCTTTCGTAAAATACAAAATAATAAAAAAATTGATTATTATTTTTTAGTTTTGAAAATTATAATCTCTGTGGCAATAATGTTTTCTTAAAATTATATTACATATTGCAATATGTATATTTGCGTATTCATTGCACACAATTCATGTCAATCAAGTTTTTGGCATCGTTGTTAAGGATTATAAATATTAGAAATTAATTTTAATTTTATTTTAGTTATTTTTCTTAATTTATTTTTCTTAATTTTAATTTATTTGTCTAGTTATTTATTTTTAATTTTGAAATATCTTGAGTGCTATTAATAACATAGTTGGCTCTATTGCATGAGTAGAGTCCATAAGGGAGAAATTCTACGTTTAGATCCCTGAATCTAGTGTACTTTGAGATCAATAAGAAAATAAAAAGTTGTCACCCAAGTGAAAAAATGACTAATCTATTAGAAATAAACAATAATGAGTTAAATTTGAACAACCAGATACCTTGAATGGATGATAGGGACAAAGCTATGATTAATATGTATTACCTATGTTGAAAGGCTGAATTGAAGTATTACAAGGATAAACATTCAAGCTAATAAGTTTGAATCACAACTAATGATGCTTCAAATGTTACAAACAATTTGGCAGATTACTAAGAGAAGGTCCTTATTTACATCTCAAATTGTTTATTGGAGTTGGAGATTCATTCATTTTTAATGGTGCAACCGATGAGGCATTTAGGCTTAGATTGTTCCCTTACTCTTTGTGGACCATGCTTGAGCTTGGCTAAACTCTTTCCCACCTGATTACATTATTACATGGAATGATTTGGAAGAGAAGTTCTTGATGAAATATTTCACATTAACAAAGAATGCCAAGCTTAGGAATTATATTACCTACTACCAAAAATATGAAGGAGAATCTTTATATGAAATATGGGAAAGATTGAAAGAATTGCTAAGAAAGTGTCCTCACTATAACATCTCTCATTGGATCCAAATGAAGACTTTCTATAATGGTCTCAATGCTCAAACAAGAACCATTGTTAATGCATCCGCTAATGAAGCTTTGCTAGCTAAATCCTACAATCAAGCTTATGAGTTACTTAAGAAAATGGCTAGTAGTAATTATCAATGGCCAATGAGCAAAATTATAGCCACAAGAACAGTAGCCAAAGTGTATGAGGTAAGTGATATAACGGCACTTACATCTATAGTAAATCTTTTGAAGGCTCAAAACATGCCAGCAAGTATAAACAAGGTCCAAGATTTAGGGGTTTCTTGTGTCTTTTGTGGGGGAGCTCATTTGTTTGATAATTTTCCAAATAATCATGAATCAACATTCTATGTGGGTAATGTGAACTGAAACAATAGTCCATACTCAAACACATATAAACTAGGATGGAGACAACTTCCAAATTTCTCTTAGAGTAATAATAACAATCAAGGTGGTAATCAATTCAACAGTCAATCATTTCCTGCAACTGGTTTTCAACAACCATAACAATCACAAGCCTAAGAGAAGAAGCCACCTATTAAGGATAATACAAGTACTCTAATGGGGATAATGAAAGACTTCATCCAATCAATAAATACAAAAGTGTCCACTCAAGAGGCTTCAATTCAAAATTTGGAGACCCAAATAGGGAAACTTTCCTAGGCCATAAGTCAAAACCCTCAAGGTAACCTTCGAAGTGACATAATTATAAACCCAAGAAGATAAGATAAGGAACATTGTAAATCCATAGCCTTTAGAAGTGGTAAAACTTTAAAACTGGAATATGAGACCAAAAGGATGAGGAGGAATAAGAAATTAACAAGGATGAAGAGGAACTAGTGAATACAGATAGCACTAAAAAGGAAATAATTTAGCCAAAAAAATGACCTCTACAAACCAACTTTTCCTTTTCCTCAAAGATAGATAAAGTAAAAGTTAGATATGCAGTTTTTAAAATTTCTAGATGTCTTCAAGAAACTGCACATAAACACACCATTTACAGATGCACTTGAACAAATGTCATCTTATGCCAAATTCATAAAGGATATACTTTCATAGAAAAGAAGGCTTAGAGATCATGAAATAATATCCTTGATTGAAGGTTATAGTGCCACTCTTGATAGAAAACTACAACAAAAACTAAAAGATCCAAGTAGTTTTGATCTTGTACTATTAGGAACAACCATTTTTTCAAGGCACTATATGATTTAGGTTCAAGCATTAATCTCATGCCATTATCCTTTTTCAAAATATTATGGGTTAGTAATGCCAAACCCACTTCAGTAACTTTACAAATGGCAGATAAGTCAACTAAAAGATCCTAGGGAGTAGTAGAAGATGTGCTTATAAATGTAAAAAAATTCATCTTTTTGACAAATTTCATTATGCTAGACATGGGAAATGACTATGACATTTATACCATACTTGGTTGTCCATTCTTAGCAATCAGAAGAGCACTCATTGATGTACAAAAAAGTGAGCTTATGATAAGAGTGCAAGATGAACAAGTAACGTTTAATGTGTTCAAAATAATTTAATTTTCTAATACTAATAATGCTAGTGATTTCTTTCAGATAGATGGTATGGATGAGCTAACTACTTATGTGTTTTATGACATGTGCTCTAGTGATGCTTTGGAGTATATGCTTGTTAATAATTGAACACATATGCTAATGAATACTATGAAACTCACTTAGGTGCACACATCTATATCTGTAGCATAACAAAACTTGTTAAACTACTCATACTTTAAAGTTTAACATATGACACTCACCAAAAAAATAACTAATCATGTTTTAACGTTGAAAGTATGGAATCAAAGGTTGATACTATGAACTATGTTAACCTTTTGGAGGACACGCCTCTCATATCTGTATCAAATGTGTTTGTGGAATGTCTTGAGGCAAGCTTAGGACTCAAACCATCAATTGAGGTGCCACCCAAATTATAAATTAAACCTTTACCATCTCATCTTCATTATGCACTTTTGGAAATAATGAGATACTTCCAGTTAAAATCTCTGCTAGTCTAAGAATAGAGCAAGTAGAAGCCTACTGAAGGAGCTAAGGAACTTCAAAAGAGCTATAGGTTGGTCTACTTTTGACATCAAAGGCTTATCTATATGTATGCATAAAATCTTGCTAGAGGATGGAGCTAAATCCGCTAGGGATGCACAACACAGCTTAAACCACATTATGAAAGAGGTGGTGAGGAAGGAAATTGTCAAATGGCTAGACATGAGCATCATTTACCTAATATTAGACAGTGAATAGGTAAACCTAGTTCAATGTGTACCAAAGAAAAAAGGAATCACTATGGTGGAAAATGAGTCAAATGATTTAAAACCTACTAGCACTATCATGGGATGGAGAGTATGTATGGATTTTTACAAATTAAATAAAGCTATAAGGAAGGACCATTTTCCTCTCCCATTCTTGGATCATATGCTTGACAAATTAGCTGGGCATTCTTTATTTTACCTTCTAGATGGATACTCTAGTTCTAACCAAATTTTTGTGGTGCTTGAAAACTAAGAAAATACTAATTTCATATGTCCTTTCGGAACGTTTGCTTTTAGGAGAATGCCATTTGGATTCTGTAATGCACATGTGATATTTCAATGTTGTATGATGGATATTTTCTTAGACATGGTCGAGAAGCATATAGAAATATTCATTGATGATTTTTCAACTTTTGAAAACAAATTTGATGAATGTCTACACTATCTCTCCTTAATGTTACAAAGATGTGAAGAAAAAAATTTGGTTTTCAACTAAGAGAAGTGTCATTTCATGGTACATAAACGTATAATCTTGGGCTACAAAATCTCAACAAATGGTACCAAGGTGGATAGAGCTAAGATAGAAGTGTTTGAAAAACTACCACTACATACCAAAGTACAAGGAGTAAGGAGTTTTCATGGGCACACAAGCTTTTATCATAGATTCATAAAACGATTTTTCCCAAATCTCCAAACCCTTGCAAAATATTTTGGAAAAAGCCATGCCTTTCAAATTTGATGATAAATGTTTAAAGACATTTGAACTGCTTAAAGAGAAATTAATGTGAGCACTAGTTATAGTCACACCTGATTGGATCCAGTCCTTTGAGTTTATGTGTGATGCAAGTAATTTTGCTATTGGAGCTGTTTTTGGATAGTGAATAGATAAAATGTTATGTGCCATATATTATGCAAGAAAGACACTAAATGAGCCTAAAATGAATTAGACTACTATAGAGAAAGAGCTCATTGCCACTTTTTATGTCTTTGAGAAATTCAGATCTTATTTGGTTGGAACCAAAGTGATTGTCTACATAGATCATTTTACAATAAACAACCTCATAACAAAGAAGGATACCAAACTAAGAGTGCATGATAAGATGGGTTATCCTTTTACAAGAATTTAACTTGGAAATTTGTGATAGAAAAAGGAATAGAAAATCAAGTAATAGACCATCTATCTAGACAAGAAAGGGAAGCAAAAAATGCATGACAATATTGTGATTGGTGAATCCTTTATAGATGAGCAACTCTTTCCAATAGCTCAAATAGAAATTGATAAGAGCTAAATTATTGCATTTTTGTTATGATTTAAATGTTGATATTTGTGTGAAAATTGTGTTTATTTGATTATTTAATCCACAAATGTCATTTCATGGGTATTTCGTGTTTAAAGTGCAATTTCAGATAAAATCATGATTTTCGAGAAGTTAGGGACAAAGTACAATGATCGGGATTGAATCAAATAAAAAGAAAATAAAATTTCAAAATTTGGAATTTCGACGCCGGCGAAAACCTTACGGAGAAAATGTTGAAAATCTTCCCGAGAGCACGGATTTTGGCAAAGCAATCTCGCCGCCGGCCAAATACATCTCACCGCCGTCCAAGTGCATCTCGCCGCCGGCCACAATAATCCCGCCGCCAGCGAGATTTAGCGGAACCGAAATCGTAAGTTTTCCAGAAATCTCGCCTAGGCGAGAATAACTTCGCTGTGGGCGAGTTTCGTTCGAAAACATTTTTTTATGCTGTTTTGTTCCAAAATTGCCCTCCAAAACCCTAGATCTATATATACATTATGATGGAGAAGGAGGGGACGGCAGAAAGCAGAGTTCAAAGGCATTTTTGGAGAAGATAAGGAAATTTTGGAGAAACTTGAAGGATCTTCACCGTTGTTGCTACCAAGCCTTCATCTTCTAGAGTTTTTCATCTCTTCTCCTTAGTTTTTATATTCTGCAGTTTATTGATATTTGTTATTCATGGATTCAATTGAAATAATGTTTGTTCTTATTTTCGTTATGAACTAATTCGTTTTTGCTAATGCTATGATGTAGTTGAATCATGAAAATCTAATTTCTTTGGTTATGGTTATATGAATTCATTGTTTTCAAGTCGAGTATTTATTTCCATGCTTAATGCTTTTAAATTTCTGATCAAGATTTAGATGATTTGTTGCATTATATTGAGACCGAGAGGAGATGTGTAATGAATGCTTCTTGTGATAAATACCGTATGTTGAATGCGAGTTTGACACCTAATGCATGATGTATGTGGTTATTCCAGAAATTCCATAAATCGTAATGTGCTTATTTGTGATTAAATCTTCATAGAAATATAGTCGGTTTTCATAGATAAGTAATTCTAATATAACTTAAGAAAGAGTTTTAGATAAGTTTGGGTTTTTCAACCATCACTTCTAACTTTGATTTTCATATAACATAACTTGAAATCGGATTGAATTGATTTAGCGAAATCAAATGCCTTAGCGTTTTTTAATCATTTCTGAACAACATTAAATTTTGTTATTTGTGTTTAGTTTTATGTTAATTTTCTTTTAAAAAAATTTCAACAATTCGGTTTTCAAATAAAATTAGGGTTAGTCAATTTCGGTACTTAGTAACGCCATTCCTTGTGGGTTCGATATCCGTACTTTTGTACACTTTATTACTTGAACGATTCGTACACTTGCGAAAATACGCATCAGAAATCCTATGGTATACAAACATTGTGAATTTTCTAGCTACCAACATTCTTCCATCAAACCTCACATTGCAGCAAAAGAAGAAATTCATCAATGATGCTAAACAATAATTTTAGGATAGCTCTTACCTCTATAAAGAATGCGGTGATGGTATTTTGAGAAGGTGTGTCCTTTATGATGAAGTTGGAAGTATTCTTTACCATTTCCATAGCTCCAACTATGAAGGTCATTTTGGGAGCACAAAAATAGAAACTAAGGTACATCAATCTGATTATTTTTGGCCCATACTATTTAAATATGCCTACATCTATGTAACGATGTGTGATATATGCCAAAGTATTAGTAATATTTCAAAAAGAGATGAGATGCCCTAAATAGTATACTTCAAATGGAAGTGTTTGATGTTTGGGGAATTGACTTTATGGGACCATTCCCTTCATCATTTGATAACAAATATATTCATGTAGAAGTGAATTACATGTAAAAGTGGATAGAAGCTATAACCATCAACAAATGTGATGCCAAAGTTGGCATGAAAGTTTTGACGAAAAACATTTTCACTAGGTTTAGAACTCCTAGGATCATTATTAGTGATGGAGGTAGTCACTTTTGCAATAAAGTATTTAAGTCATTATTTTCTAAGTATGGGATTAAGCATAAAGTGTCAACTCCCTACCATCCCCAAACAAGTGGCCAAGCGAAGGTATCCAATAAAGAAGTAAAAAGAATTTTGAAGAAAACTATGACCATCTCCATGAAGGATTGATCATCTAAGTTAGATGATACTTTATGGGTATACAAAACTGTAATTAAAATACCAATTAGTACCACCCCGTACAAGCTAGCTTAGGGAAAGGCATGTCACCTACTACTTGAATTTGAACACAAAGCATATTGGGCACTGAAACAATTAACTATGTCCATAGATTTAGCTGGTGAGAAAAGAATGCTGTAAATAAATGAATTAGATGAAATATGCAAAATTCTTATGAGAATGCTAAGCTTTACAAAGAAAATAAAAAAGGATGGCATGACCAAGAAATTGTACACTTTATCTTTGAACCAGGACAAAAAGTGTTATTGTACAACTTAAGACTCAAATTATTTTGGGGCAAACTAAAGAGTAGATGGTCAGGTCCATACATCATTACTAAGGTAACCAACCATGGAGTCATTGAATGAGAAACCAAAAATAAAGAGTGATTTAAGGTTAATGGACATAGAGTGAAGTATTATCATGGAGATCAATTATCAAATGAAACATCTATGAAACCTTGGTGGATACGCCTTAGAAATTTATATGCCTATCTAGTCAAGGATGTTAAACATAACGTTGGTTAAGAGGCAACCCAATGTTATTTTACTTATATTTTTGCTTTGTTTTGTAGGTGAATAAATATGAAGAGCAATGAAACAATAAGATTGAATAGTTTGAATGACAGTTGTGGTGTGCCAAGACTAAGAGAATTTTCTTTCCTTTTACTTTTCTATATTTATATGTGCACATTGGGGACAATGTGAAATTTTTGTTTTGCGGAGGTAACTTCATTATCTTCTTTGGTATTTAGTATGCATTTTCAGTTTTTAGGAAATGTTTATTTTATTTTATTTTTAGGAGTTTTTAAATCATGATTTGTCTAGAAATTCATAAGTATATCGAAACCAAATGCAAGCATGCTTGATATGAGACGTATGAGCCCAATGATATATTTGTTTTCATGGCTATGATAAGGAATGTAACATGCTTGTTAAGATATTTAAATTAATCATATGATATGCTTACTAGTTTCGATTGATTGATTCAAATTTTTATGCAAATGTTCATTCCTTGAAGCAAAATTCTAAATTTTATTTAGTAATAGAAATGACTTAGGCATTATTTGGATCGATTAAGCTTTTCAAGCTAACCATTGTTTATATCCATAGTCACTCATTTGAGACTAACAAAGAACCTTTCATATCTTTAAGCCACATTTTTTTATCTAACCAATAAGAATTACTTTTATCCTTTCCCTTTTAGCTTGTATGATAATAAAAATATGCAATCATGTGTTATGTTATAAAGTATGGTGAAATGTAATGCACCTTATGAAGAAAAAAATAAAAAAAATCACAACACAATTATACCTCTAAAGAAAAAGAAAAGAAAATTAAAAATAAGTTTGAGGGTGTTGTGAAGTTACAAAAAAACATATGTGAAATAAAAGAATATGAAAAGAATGATAAGATAGGTGCACTAAAATATCAAGTAAAAGCTCAATTGTAGTGAAAAATGCATGATGAATAAAGAGAAAGCTAAGGTGTTGAGAGAGCCTAAATGTCTTCATTTATTGACCCCCACCTAAGCTTTATATTACAAGCGTACAAAGCCCATATTGATCTTTAGCTAAGTGTCTATTTATATTAGTGGAAAGGGAGGTGGAAAATAGACTTGTGAGACTTGTTCGAAGATTGAATTGATTAGCATGCTCATATAGGCTGATTTCATTAGTGCATTGGATTATGTAATGTGCAACACACACATATGAATCAATTCATCAAAAACCTTACATATCCTTGTATTGATGGAACGTTGATTGATGGATATATGGACCTTCTTGTACTAGAATTGTACAACCATTGAAGGGGATATTTTTCGCTAAATATATATGTATTAATTGATATATATTTATGAATATAGTACCCATGTTATTTTATCTAGTTAGACTTGGCTTTACTCGAAGACAAGTAAAGAGTTAAGTTTGGGGTGTGATGAATCTATGAAAGTAGAGTCATTAGTGCACTTTTTTCTTAATATTTTCACTTTTTATTCAATAAGAAATACTTTTGGCGTTAAAAATATTAAAATATGAACTATCTAGTGAAAAGGGATTAAAATATATTTTTCAGGAAAATTTTGAAATGTTTTTGGATTTTTTATAATTTTTTAATGCATGACCACTCAGAAGACTCCACGTGCATGCCACATAAATAAGTAGTCTAGTCGTTATCACATGGATTCCATGCAAGCAAGGAGAGCCAATCATAATGCATCGAGTGTATTATGTGATGTAGGGCCACCACGTGCCGACATGATGTTCATCCTGAGTTTTGCTAAGCGATCAACGAGCACAACATGCATTGTCATGTGATTCATCCATTTGTTCCACTAGGATGCAACCCAATCTATATATGTGAAACAAAACATACCACGTGTTGCTAACTCCGTTGACCATGACTAGTCCACCCCGTCACTCATTGCACGCCGATTCATTAAATGATTTCCTCTTTACCACATGTCAAAATCACATTGGCCAATGTAGTTTAATTTCCTTTTTTCAACTCAGCCCTTGATATGAAGTTGATCTGATGGTCCAAATTCCTCCTGAGCCTAATTTAACCCTCTAATTGGCCTAAAAAGTCAAATTATCCAAAATTACCAATTGTTTATTAGTTTTTGGTGCCAATAGGAGAGAAATATATAGAAAAATTCAAAAGAAAATACAATTTTGGTGGAAATTCAAGAGGAGATTTGGTGTTACAATTGAAGAGATTTATTTTCTTCTCCATTCTTTATCAATTTTTATGTCTTTCTTTATAAAAAATATGAGCTTTATGAACAAAATCATGTCTAACTAATTTATTAATCTAGGGATATATCTTATGAACCCAATTTTCAATATATGACAATCTAATATTTTTCCCTAATTATGATTTCAATTTAATTATATTATTCAACCTAATTTTTATGCTATTAATTGGTTAGCCAAAAATTGATCTATATAAGCAATTAAATATATTTGAGAGAATTATTTAATTGTTTGTCTTGATTAAATAACATGCATATTTTATAGACAAAGATGTATTATTCTTATGTATGTGATCCATAACTGATGAAATTAGTATATAGTATATAATTTAATTGACATGAAAGTGTGATTAGGTTAACTACTATATGGTGTGTAGTTTACTTGAGGCAAGAATACATGATAGGTTAGATTTAACTAATCATTTAATTAATTGGTAATTATATTGGGGGATTTTAATAATTCATATTTTTAGAAAATTAGAAGATTAAGTATTCCTGGATATTTTCTCATATATCTTCTTAGTTACAAATTAATTTTGAGTTAAATTATAGTTATTTATTTACAGTTCTATTAATTTTTACTTTATAAAAATACAAAAAAAAAAAGATTTTCTTTTTTATTTATTTTTCATTATATTACTTATTGCGATATGTATACTCGCATATTTATTGTAAACAATTCTTGTCAATATGTAGTATTCAGAAATATTGTAACGATGGCATGATTATAGTTGATTGTATGTATTTTTTTTATTTAATATTGAAATAATAGGTAATACATTTCATATTATTCATATTAGTCCTTGCATGAATATGATGTCAAACACAAACATAATACTTTTAATATTTGAAGAAAATGCATACTATTATATGTGCAACTAAATTGAAACAATATGTAATTCTCTACATATTAGTCCTTACATACCAAAATTGTTTAATTCAAAAATATAATAAACTAACCCAGAATCTTTGAAACATGTCATTTGTTTGCAGTTGATTCTCTTTATCTATTTTCTACATTTATTTACCTTTAATTGAAACACTATCTAATTAAACTATAACATAAAACAGAAGGGTCGAGTCTATCTATAGTACTTATGCACGTTGGAAAATGGATATTTGAAGATGGAAAGGATTAATATGTTAATGGTATACCAAAAGGAATATACAGAAGAAAAGATAAAAAAAAATTCATGAATTAAAGATACAAATTACAAATACTCTATAAAATCATTCAAATATTTCAATGAAGATGACTTGCTAGAATACAGATGTAGAGTTTTTCAGTGACAATATAGATGTAGAGTTTTTCTTCTAACAACCATGAAAAATAGAAAGTGTAGAAGTTTCAATTCTATATATAACTTTAGAGACGCAACAAACCAAAGAAGAAATAAGTGTGCCAAGCCAAGTATAACAAGAAAACAATGACATTATATAATACTATCCTAAGACTAATAGTGTAAATAAAATAAGGTCATATTTCATTATTTTGGACGCAAATATCATTATTGGCTTCTTTATTTTATTTTTGCAAATATTTCAATGCATTCCACTTTTTACGTGGGTTACATATTATAGAAAGGGTTACATATTATAATAGGGGTTATTTTATCATTTATTTTTTTGACTGAATTTTTTTATACGTGGGTTACATATTATAGCAGGGGTTGTTTTCTATATGCTCAATATTTAATTAATTATAACATAATTGACACTCTTGAATCTTATTCAAGAATTTTCATAGAATGTATTATCTTTTTGTACAACTCCACTTGTTCTTGAACTAAAAGGCATCACTAATGTGTTTGCCTAAAATGTTAATAAGTGCGTACAAATAATTGTCTCATATAGAATCAAATTAATTTACATAATGGGTTTTTCTTTAAAGAACAACAACATTAAAGGTAGGATAATTTAGCTAAAATGGTTAATCCTATTACCTTGATTATTTTTCAAGAAATACATTTAGCATTCACCTTGATAAACTAAAGAAAAGTTCTAGCAACCCATTCTTATTCATTATAATCATAGAATATTTTCCAAGAATTCATAATATTTTTTACAAGTTTCATACATATAAATTTTTATATCACTAACTTAGTCATTATGCATGCGATTTTTGAACAATATTATCACAAACTTACCTTCACATAAAAACAAGGTAAAGACACTATCAACATTTATTACATATACTTTTTGACCTAACATTATTTAGCTTATTTCATCACCTATGCCAAAAATAAAGAGAGAACATATGATTGTTTCTAAGCCTGTCTATTAATCTTAACTATCCTAAGGAATACAACTAATAAATAATAATGAAAAAAATTATGCTACCTGAAGCACTTCCTAAAACATGCTAAACTAATAATGCATAAAAAAATAAAGATACTGATGTGTTAACACTCCCCTATGCTTAATTCTTACATTCTCCATAATGTAAGCACATGCAAATAAATAATGTAAAAACAAGAAAAAAAGGAATAAAAAACAAATCTTTATAGGTTGTCTCTTATTTAGTGCTTAGTTTAACGTCCTTAACCTAACTTTGCCAGATAGTCGCTACACCTTACAATAAATGATAAAAATAATAAATATTAAACAAAATAAATAGATAAAGAGTTAATTTAACAAAAATCTCCGTCAACACAACACCAAAAATTGATGAGGAGATAAGCAGTCAATTTAAGCCTTACCTTAAATTGTTTAAAAGTTGTAGTTTAGTATATAGCAAGTAAGGATCTTTCCTGCAAAAGATTTAAGTAAATAACTCTTATTTACAAAATTGGGGGATTTTGGTTTTTTAAACTAAAACCTAAAACTATCAACTAAAGATTAATAAAATAAAAATAAGATCTACAAATTACATTGAAAATAAGAATAAAAGATGATAGCATGATCATTCTCCACCACTAGCATATATTGAAAATCAATAAAAGCATATCCTAATACTATATTCTTTGATTATACCAACATAGATAAATTCATGAACTCAAAAGTATCAACCTCTTACATAATCGTTGACTAAATAAGTTCTTAAATGAAACTCTTTCTAATAGACAACCTAAAACAAGCTCTCTAAATTTAATCTATCAAAAACATTCAATTTCAAGAAGCATATTGGATCAAGGTTAAACACACAAGCTTGATTTATCTTGAGCATTACTTCTCAATGCAAGTAATTTATTACTAGTTATTTAACTTGATCAAGTGATTAAGTATACAATCAACTAAATTGATTAATGATGAATAAACAAAATTATTCACTTGTACATTTGAATGATCAAGAAAATTCATGCAATGATTAAAACTGATAATTAATACATAATCAATAATAATGAAAACTTAGAATATTATAGATTTTATTAAGTGATTACATTCCATGTCAAGGGCTTTAAAATCACCCACAATCAAATATAAAATTTGCTACTCATATAAAACATTAAAATCATATCAATATTCATGATAACAATAAAAGAAAGGAGAAGAAATCTTAGGATTATTGTCTCAGAAACTGATCTTCAACTCTTTTAAGTATCTCTTGAATCTTGTTCTTCCTTTTGCCTCCACTAGATATTATTTCTTGTTCCTTGTAATAATTGTTATATTGATTTTGTTAATTTTCATCCTTTGATTTTGTGAGGTGTTGTTTTGTATTTATAAGATATAAATATTGAATTAGGATGTAAATAGAATTGCTAGTATTCTAGTAGAGATAGAATTAGTATGCATCACATATTAAAAAGATAGGATAAGCTGTGTCTGCTTCCTTTCAAAGTTAAATCAACTATTAAATAAAAATTATAAAAATCCATAAAAATCAGAGAACATTCCCGAAAAATTCAAAAACTTAATATTCTCTTAATAAATATGAAATAAATAATTTATTTCATAAAATAAATAAAGTATATAAATGTAAATGAGTTAATATATAAAAATGTATATAAAATAGCATTTATCACTCATCCAAAGTCCGTTATACAAATAATTATAAAAGAATGATACAATATCTAACTAAGGTATGTTCAATCCTTTAGGAAACTTTGAGAATAACCTTCACTCCATATACAATCGCGAGCACTCAAAATCCTAGAAGAAGTATACTCAGCTCTATCTTTTGCTTCATTTATCACCTAACTGACTTAAGCGTCAGAGTCAAACAAGAAGCACCAACCCTTTCATGTGGTCTTCCTTTGGGTTCTAGCATTTTCTATGCTTTTTCAGGTCTCAAAGAAATTGAGCAAAAACTTGCATCAGCAATGGTCATCATGTTTTGCTTGTGGTGGTGTATAACCCCCCATAAGATCACTTGACCTTGCATCAACAATGGTCATCATGGAGATTCTATCAGTAAATGGGGTCTTAGAGAATCTATTGAGGAGCTCTTTTTCCAGCATCATAGGAAAAGGTAAGGGTTGTTGTGAGTTCCTCTTAACATGTTGATAATTACTCAAGAGTTAGTTTTCTTATAAGCTTTCATCCTTCTTGTCGAGGAGTTAGTGGCTTGGATTTGGGATTCTATGAATCTATTATTGTGCATTGGCATTCATAGGCTTTTAATCAACATGCATGTGACTTGCTTTAGAAGCTTCATATATGAGCTAAACCATTAGGGTGTTGGCTACAATCATGATTTTATGATGTTGAGTGTGTTGATGCAAATTTTCTATTATTTGGTTCATAGAAAGCAATTGATCTAAGATCTTTTTAGTGATATCTATATGATCAACCATATTTCATGGTGAAACCTAATTCCTATTAGAGGTTTGGTTATTCTTAAGACCAGTTGTCTTTTCAGAATAATGCTCGTGCAGTTGGTGCTAGTACTATGAAGGAGTAGGCCTTTAAATATATTTGATTTATGGCCTTTTCTAAGATCTCAAATTTGATCAATAGAAAGTTCCCATAGACTGTACCAAATTTTTTATGTCAATTTGTGCATAGTTTCTTTAAGTCTTAAAAGAGAGTAGTAAGTGTTTGACCCTAAAGGAAAACCCCACGAGAGGAGTGGTGCTTCCAATTGGACTCCAGTAATTAATTCAGTTAGGTTGAGGATGTTTCTTTTAGGATTCTGAGTGCTTGTGATTTTATATAAAATAATAGTTATTTTGAGAATTTCCTAGAAGACTCTGTGTTCTTTATTTAGAGATCATAATATTCTTTTATATTGACTTGTACAAGTAATTTTGGAGTTTAGAGATAAGCCTAATCCATTGACAGTCAATAATACTAGCTATTTGGATTGGGATCAGGTAAGGACGTGGATCCCATGTAGTTGTCCAATAGGCACAAAAAAGAGTTCTCTTGATGATAGAATTCTTGAGACGACGTTGCACCAGATGCTAGGAACTAATATTCTACTTTTAGGAGGCAAGTCATATACTAAGTTATTTATGTGTACAACATTGTAGAGATTTTCATAAGCTTTAGGTGCTAATCCTATAGATTCTTTATGGTCCCTAAGGTAATGGAGATTACTCTATATACCATAAAGGTTCTTTGATATGTGAATAAACTATTCTTGATTGATATATGGCTCGTGGAAGCTATTAGGAGCTCTTTATCAACATCTATCAAATTTTAAGCCTATAGAGGCTCATACTTTTAGGATGATCGAGGTACATGGAGAATATAGCCATTTCTTAAGAGCTATATGATAGCTTGATGGATATATGATTAATCTTTGTAGGCATTCAAGAGCTTCTTAGAGCTTCTAATATGCATTAAGCTTCTTTTTAAAGATCTTAAATGACATGGTAGGATGCTAGTGATTTTTACCCTCAACAGAAGTTGTAGACCTTTTTTTCTTTGGAGAGTTTGCTTATCTTTCTTGGCTATTGGACATAATCTTTGCCTTCAAGAATTTGGACCATTTTGGCCAGGGAGACAATTAAAAGGACATGTATTCTATCATCCAGTCTAGTGCTGGCATTTTCCTTCTAACTCTTTGGATTATGTACTGAGTTTCTTTTCATTGGAGATGGTAGATATTTGTTTCTCTTCGAGAGGAGCTCTTTTGATTCTCATATTTGAACATGTTAGCTCTGTACGTTTTAGCATCCTCCACTATGGTGATATATTGTTTAGCTTTCCTAAGAACTTTATCAAGGCTACGAGTCTCTTTCTTAGTAAGAGCCTTTTTAAGGCTACTCTCTTAAGACAATCCCTTTCTAAATGCTTGGACAACAACGTTGTCAAAGCAATAAGATATTTCAATCTTGGTGGAGTTAAATCATTTAAGTTAACTTTGAAAGGATTCACTCTTCTTCTAAACTACTAAAAATAGATCATAAGCCTTTTTTCTTATTTTTTTTATCATTAGAAAATTGGTCGATAAAGACATAGGCTAGTGGAAGGAAGGACTGTACTCTTCTTGAAGGAATTTTTTAGAACCAAGTAAGTGCTGGTCCTAAGAAGCTAGATGCAAATAGTTTGCACATCATTTGATCTGACATCTCACTTGGACATAAGTGGCCATCATCTTTTGCTCATTGTGGAGTATGTGGTCCATAAGGATGCTTGACCCTACATAGCTTCTAAACTTTGGATTATAAAATCATCATGAAGATTCCATCATAAAGATTCTATCTGTAAAGGGAGTTAGATAGAACCTATTAAGGAGGTCTTCATCCACCCTCATATTAATAGGTAGGAGGTTATCATGAGTCCCTCTATACATGCTAGTAATTACTCGAGGGTCGGTTCCCTCTTGAGCTTTCTTCATTTTTGGGTGTCAATTACCTTTAGTAGAGAGGCTGGTGGATTTGATTAGGATTCTATAAATCTCTTATTATGAGTTAGCTTTCATAGGTTACTTAGTAACGCGCTTAGGACTTACTTCAGGAACTTCACATGTGGATCGAGCCATTAGTATGTTGTTTCCAATCATGATTTCTAGATGCTAATTGTATTGTACTAGATTTTCCATTCTCTAGTTCATAGAGATCAATTGATCTAATGTCTTTTTAGTGATATTTGTTTGATCAACCATGTTGCATGGCTGAACATGATCATCTTCATGTTGGAGGTTTGGGTATTCTAGAGACTAGTGTCTTCTATGAACAACACTTATGTTGTTGGTTTTAATACCATGAATGAGTATTCCTTTAAAGATATTTTTTTATGGTCTTTTCTATGATCTCAAATATGACGGAAAAAAACTTCGCACAGAATGCGTCAAACTATTATTGTAGGTTTCTACTTAGTTTCTTTAAGATATGAAAGATAGTAGAAAACATTATAACTCAAAGGAATACAAAACCAATGGGGTGGCACTTCCAATTAGACTAGGATGATTGATTCAAGTAGGTGATAAATGGAGGAGAAGTTGGGGTTGAGTATGTTTGTTAAGAATTATTCTCATAATTTTCTAAGAGATTCAACGTACCATAGTTGGAGATCATATTCTTCTTTTATAATGACTTGTATGAGTGACTTTGTAGGAGTTTGGAGATAATCCTAATCCTTTGATAGCCAAGAATGCTAGCTTTTTGGATTAGGAATAGATAAGGGGTAGAGATCCTACATAATTATCCAATTAGGTAGGGAGAGGAGTTCTTTTGATGATAGAACTCTAAATAGGACGTTCTACCATATGCTTGGAACTAATATGTTTTTTTCTTGAGGTAGGTCAGGTGATACATTGTTTAAAGTCAATAGCATCATAGAGATTATCATTGGCTTTAGAAGCTAATCTCTTAAGTCTCTTTGGTGTCCCTAGGATAATGGAGATTATCTGTAGGTCCATGGAGGTCATGTGAAGGCGAAGAGGTTTTTCTTGATTGATATATGAGTGATGGAAGCTACTAGGACTTTTGTGTCAGCATTTATCAAGGTCTACAACTATCAACTTCCCTAGGATAAAATTGATTTTTTTATTTTTTTAGTTTTAAAAATTAATTTCTAATAAAATAATCTCCGTGGGAACGATCTTTTCTTATCATTATATTACTTGTTGCGATACTTACACTTGCATATTCATTGCGTATACAATTTATGTGGCGATCAAGTTTTTGGCGCCATTGTAGGGGATTATAAATATTATATATTAATAATTTTATTATTATTATTATTATTTTAGTTATTTTTCTTAATTTATTTTTCTATACTTTAATTTAAATTTTAATTTACTTTTTTTCTTTTACTGGCTTATTTATTTATTTATTTTAGTTAATTCTTTTGACTTATTTTCTTTACTTATTTATTATTTTAGTTGTTTATTCTTTTTTTAATTTTTATTTAGTTTTTGTTTAGACATATCCTTTAGTATTGTAGAAACATACTTGAATCTATTGCATGAGTAGAATTTGTGAGGGAGAAATCTTACCGTTAGATCTTGAAATTTAGCGTACTTTGAGATCAATTAGAAAATAACAAGTCACCCAAGAGAAATAAATGACTAATCCATTAGAAATAAATAATAATGAGCTAAACTTGAACAATCAAATGCTTTTGATGGATGATAGAGATAGAGCTATGAATGGATATGCAATACCTATGTTGGAAGGGTTGAATCCAAGTATTACAAGGAAATACATTCAAGCTAATCAGTTTGAACTATAGCTAGTGATGTTTCAAATACTACAAATAGTTGGACAATTTAACAGAATACCAACAGAGGATCCTCATCTTCATCTCAGATTGTTTATTGAAGTTGTAGGTTCATTTAAGTTCAGTGGTGTGACAGAAGAGGTATTTAGAATTAGATTGTTCCCTTAGTCTTTACGAGACCATGCTCGATCTTGTCTAAACTCTTTTCCACCTAATTCCAATACAAGTTGGGATGGTTTGGCCAAGAAAATCTTGATGAAATACTTCCCACCAATAAAGAATGCCAAGCTTAGGAATGACATTACTTCCTACCAACAACAGGAAGGAGAATCTTTATATGAAGCATGGGAAAGATTCAAGGAATTGCTAAGTAAGTGTCCTTATCATGGTATTCCTTCTTAAATTCAAATGGAGATATTTTACAATGGTCTCAATGCTCAAACAAGAACTATTGTTGATGCATGTACTAATAGAGCTTTGCTAGCAAAATCTTACAATCAAGCTTATGATTTACTTGAAAAAAAGGCTAGCAATAGTTATCAATTGCCAATGGACAAAATGACAACCATAATAAGAGTAGCTAGAGTGCATGAGGTAAATGATATGACAGCACTTACAACTCAAGTGTCATCTTTGGTTAATCTTTTGAAGGCTCAAAACTCGACAATGAGTATAAAATAGGTCCAAGATTTAGGAGTCTTATGTGTGTTTTGTGAAGGAGCTCATTTGTTTGATAATTGTAAAAATAATCTTGAATCCGTATGCTATGTGGGTAATGTGAACCAAAATAATAATCCATACTCGAATACATATAACCAAAGATGGAGTCAACATCCAAATTTCTCTTAGAGTAATAACAACAATCAAGGTGGTAATCAATTCAACCATCAATCATTTCCACCACCTAGTTTTCAACAACCACATCTATCACAAGCCTAAGAGAAGAAGCTACCTACTGAGGATAATACAAATGCTTTAATATGGATGATTAAAGACTTCATCCAATTAGTAAATACCAAAGTGCCCACTCAAGAGGCTTCAATTCAAAATTTAAGAAGCTAAACATAAATAGACCATTTGTAGAGGAACTTTAATAAATGTCGTCTTATACCAAATTCATGAAGGATATACTATCAAAGAAAAAAAGGCTTTATGATCATGAAACAATAACCTTGACTTAAGGTTGTAGTGCCATCCTTAATATAAAAATACCACAAAATTTGGAAGATCCAAGTAGTTTTGACATCCCTTGCACTATTGGAAACATTGTTTTGGCAAGGCACTATGTAACTTCGGTTCTAGCATTAACCTTATGCCATTATTGGTCTTCAAGAGATTTGGGGTTTGTAAATCCAAACCCACTTCAATAACATTACAAATGGCATATAGATTAATTAAGAGACCTCGAGGTGTGGTAGAAGATTTTCTAGTAAAAGTAGACAAATTCATCTTTCCGATAGACTTCATTGTAATAGACATGGAAGAGGACCATGAAATTTCTATCATAATTGGTTGTCCATTCTTAGCAACTGGAAGAGCACTCATTGATGTAAACAAATTGAACTTACAATGAGAGTGTAAGATGAACAAGTAATGTTTAAATTTTTTATAGCATCTGAACCCTCTAACATTTATAGTGCTAATGAATGCTTAAGAATAAGTGTAACTAAATATGAGGACAACTTAAAAGAATCTATTGAGTCACCCATACTTAAAACTATTACATGTGATGCTATGAACAAGAACATAAACTCACCAAAAAACAACTCATCTTGTTTTAACTTTGAAAGTATGGCATCAAAGGTTGACATTGTAGACTGTGTGAACTTTTTGGAGGACGCACCTCTCGTATATGTATCAAAGGTGATTATGGAAAAGTTTGAGATAGGATTTAAGCTCAAACCATCAATTGAAGAGTTAACAAGTTTAGATCTAAAACTTTTATCCTCCTATCCCCAATCAAGTATGAAAGTGAAAGAATCCAATGGAGAGGTAAAAAAGTTGTTGGAAATACATAAATTGGATGAGTTACAATGAAGTACTTATAAGAATGCTAAAAAGTTCAAAAAGAAAAAAAATGTCATGAGAAGAGAACTGATCACTGTGTTTAAGAGCAAACACATAAAGTACTATTGAACAAATCAAGACTCAAGCTGTTTCCAGGAAAACTCTAAAGTAAATAGACACAAAGAGATGTGCCTTAGGAATTGATATGACCATCTAGTCAAGGACATTAAACTTGATGCTGGTTGGGAGGTAACCTAAATTTATTTTTTTTATATTTTCATTATTTTTATTTTTTATGTGAATAAATGTGGAGAGCAATGGCACAACAAGAATGAGCATTTCAACAACAAATGTGGTGTGCCATGATTAAGGGAGTTTTCTTTTCTTTTACCTTTTCATATTTATATGTGCACATTGGGGAAAATGTGTAATGTAAGTTTGGGGGAGGGAACTTCATTCTCTACATTAGCATTTACTATGTATTTTAAATTTTTAGGAAATTTTTTATTTTTAAGTTGTTTTTAATCATGATTTGGATAGAAATTGATAATTTTATGGAAACTAAATGCATTCATGCTTTATATGAAATATAAGAACTCAATGATAAAAATTGGTTGTCAGGATTAAGATAAGGAATGTAACATATTTGTTAAGACATTTACCTTAATCATGGGCTATGCTTGCTAGTTTTGATTGGATTGATTTAAATTCTTATGCACATGTTCATGATTTATTTTGGTGTGCTTACTGAGAGAAAATTTGTAGTGAGTTGTGCGATTCGATGAGATCTAACATGTTTTAGAATCTATTTGATCATCCCTTGAGGCGAAATCCAAAATAGTATTTAGCAAGAGAAATGATTTAGGCCTTATTTAGATCGATTGAGTCTTTCAAGCTAACCATTGTTAATATCTTTAGTCACCCATTTGAGCCTAATAAAAAACCTTTCATATTTTTAAGCCACATTTAATTCCTAAATAATAAGTATTACCTTTTCCCTTGTACCGTTAGCTTGTATGAAAAGGAAAAAAATGAAATCATTTGTTATGCTATAGCGTAAGGTGAAATGTAATGCACCGTATATTAAAAAAAGAAACATAATTCACAACATAATTATCCCTCTAAAGAAAAAGAAAATATAATTGAAAATAAGTTAATACTTATTAGTTAGGCATTAAATGTGCGGAAAAAATGAATATGAAAAGAATGTCAAAAGAGGGTGCACTGAAATATCAAGTAAAAAGTGGATGATGAACAAAAAGAAAACTAAGGTGTGGAAAGAGCCTAAATGCCTTCATTTATCGACCCCCCACCTAAGCCTTACATTAGAACCATGCAAAGTCCTTATTGATCTCTAGCTAAGTACATATTTATATTAGTGGAGAGAGATGTGAAAAATAGACTTATGAGACTTGTTCTAAGATTGAATTGATTAGCATGCTCATATAGATTGATTTCATGTGTGCATTGGATGATATCAAGTGTAGCACAAACACAAGAATAATTTTTTCAAAAACCTTGCATATCCTTGTATTGATGAATATGTGAACCTCTTTATCATATGATTGTATGAATTTTGAGAGGGATAGTTTTCGTGAAATATGCATGTACTAATAGAAGTATATTTATGAATATACTACCTATGTTATTTTATTTAGTTATACTTGGCTTTACTTGAGGACAAGCAAAAAGTTAAGTTTAGGGGTGTGATGACTCTATGAAAGTAGAGTCATTAGTGCACTTTTTTCCTTAATATTTACTTATTTTCTTCAATAAATAGTATTTTTATGGCCAAAAATATTAAAATAAAAAATTTTAGTGAAAAGGGGTGAAAATATAATTTTGGAAATATTTTGGAATTTTTTTGGATTTTTAAGTCAGGACTAATCAGGAACTACCACATGGCTTACAACCCAAGCATGGAAGCTGTTAGGGCAAACCACATAGAGGCCACATAAGTAGGGACAACGAATCACGTTACACTACTTGTAAGGAGGACGAAATATGCACCATGTGTCAGCACGACGTTCAATTCGAATTTGGAGATAGGTCAAACTGCCTTACCACGTGTCACTACACCATTGCTCCCCGCGTTCCACTCGTGCACCATGCCATTCGTTTCCACGAATCATGTTGTGCTATATGTCGTTGACTTAGCAAACATTGACTCTGACCATTATCCCCTACCACACATTGCTTTCTCATTCTGTAAGTGAATTTTTGATGCCATGTGTTGCTCTATGATTGGTTAAAGTTGTCAATTTTGCTCATTTTGATCTCAACCCTTGATTTGAAGTTGATCTGATGATCTAGATCACACCTGAGCTATATGTAAGCCCCTAATCACTCCATAAACCCTAAGGGGCCATCATTAGCATAATTTTGGTAAGTTTTTGGAGCTAAAAGGAGAGAAAAATACAAAACAAATCAAGAGAAGACACAATTTTGGTGTAGATTCAAGAGGAGGTTAATACCTCAATTCAAGAGATTGATTCTATTTCTTCTTCTACTCTTTTCTTTATCAATTTTTATGTCTTTTTTTATGAAAAATATGAGCTTTATGAACACAATTATGTGTAGTTAATTTATTAATCTAGAGATATTATGAATCCAATTTTCACCATGTGATGATCTAATATTTTATTCCAATTATAATTTTTATTTAATTATATTCTTTAATCTGATTTTTATGCTATTAATTGTTTGGCCAATAATTTATCTATAGAGACAATTAAATAGATCTGAGAGAATTAGTTAATTGTTTGTCTTGATTAAATAACATACATAGTTTCTAGGCAGAGATATATGATTCTTATGTATGTGATGCATAATTGATGAACTTAATGAATAGTATGCAATTTAATTGGCATGAGAGTGTGATTAAATTAATTACTACATGGTATGTAGTTTACTTGAGAGAAAAATACATGTCAGGTTAGACTCAATTGATTATGTAATTGGTGAATTAAGTATTCTTAGATATTTTCCTATTTACCAAAGCTAATTTAATTAATTATTGCTATTTACTTTTACTTATTTTAATTTTGCTTCCTTAAAATATAAAAACACAAAACAAATTGATTTTTTATTTTTTTAGTTTTAAAAATTAGTTTCTTATAAAATAATTTACGTGGGAATGATCTTTTTTTATCATTATATTACTTGTTGCGATACTTATATTTGCATATTCATTACATACACAATTTGTGTGGCGATCAATGATTGATACACGTGGAGGATCTTCCCAATTGTTCGAAGCTATATGATACCTCTATAAAGATATCATAAGTTTCCATTAGCATCCAGTAGCATCTTAAGATCTCTTAACATACATTATGATTCTTTCTTAGGGCCATGAGTACTCTCATAATCTTAAATGATGTAGTAAGATATTGGTGACTTTTACCCTCTACATGGCTAATGATATCTTTTCAGTAGATCATAAAAAGAGTGAATCCCTTCAAAGTTACCTTCACCTAATTAACTCCACCAAGATTGATATATCTGACTACTCTAAGGACATCATCATCCAAGCATTTAGAAAGGGGTTTTTGTATTAGAGAACCCTCAAGATGGTTATTACCAAGAAAGAGACTCACATCCTTAATGAGGTAGTCTAGAAGGCTAAATAATATATCGCCATAGATAAGGATGTTGAAGCATACAAAGCTAACACACATAAATATGAGCATCGAAAGAGCTCCTCTAATAAGAGAAATATATCTTCACCATCTCGAAAGAAAAAAATATATAGAATCCAAAGAGTAAGAAAGAAGATGCCAAAACTATATTAGGTGATAGAATACCAGTTCCTTTAACCATTTCTTTAGTCGAACTGGTCCCAAGGCTAGAAGGTATTATCTCCAATAGCCAATTAAGAAGAGCGCACACTATAAATCAAAAAGACTACAACTTCTTACCATATTTCCATCAAGATTGGGGCATAACATCGATAATTATTTTTCCTTCAAAGAAGAGGTGTAGAAGTTCATACAAAGGGGCAATCTAAAGGAATTCATCAAGCATAATAAAGAATCTAGAAGGAATAAAACAAGTGAGCAACCACCAAAATCTCCAAAGCTAGCTTCCATCTTTGAGGTTATACACAAGGGTCAGTCTCCCAAGAAACTCCAATTCATTTGTAAAGGATTTTTTAAGAAGGCCACGTGGTAGCTTTTGATTAGTCCCGTGTTAAAAATTCATAAACAATCAATAAAAATTCCAAACAAATCCCAAAAATTTCAAAAATTATATTTTCTTCCCTTTTCACTAAAAAGTTTATATTTTAATATTTTTAGCCCCCAAAATACTATTTATTAAATAAAATAAATAAATATTAAATAAAAAAGTGTGCTAATGACTCTATTTTCATAGAGTAATCAAAGTTCCCCAAACTAGTGAGCCCCTAGCTCTTCTATAATGGTATATTGACATAGTAGGACCTTTTTCTACCACTAGATCCCAAATGAAAATATTATTGGCTACAACCAATTACTTCTCCATATAGGTGGAAGCTAAAGTTTATAGCAAGATCAAGCAAAACAACCTAATCAGTTTCCCATAGATTGAAATCATTTGCAGGTATAGAGTTCCACAAATAATTATCACCGATAATGGAACCAATCTATCTAGAAGCAAAATTAGAACATTATTCAAGGAATGCAAAAATCCAACTTCATACGTAAGCTCCAAGACACCCATAAGATAAAGGTAAACATAAGCTACCAATAAGTCTTTACTCAACATATGAAAAATTAACTTTCATTAGATAAGAGAATTTGGGTAGATAAGCTCTTTGAGCTTCTATAGGCCCTCAAAACAACAAAAAAGTCCACAAGGGAAACTTATTTCTTTCTAGTTTATGGTATAGAAGCTCTAACACCAACCAAAATTTAACTTCTTAAATTAAGAGCTAAAGTTTTGAATTCACTAGAACTCAATAATGAGCCAATAAATTTAAGAATTAACATATTCATTATTCACCTATTAGAGAATACTTCTCTTAAAAATAGTGTCTAAAATAAATAATAAACTAAAATTAGCTTCCAAAAAAGACAAGAAACTTCAAATACTAGATTTTAGTTTAGGTAATATAGGGGAACATAATAAGTTTTCAAATCAATGCTCCACCTCCTCTCAAAGAAGCTCATTCACTAGCTCATCTAGTACTCTTATAGCACTCTTATAGCTCTTCCAGCATCACTAAAGGAGAAAAATGTAGAATATGAATACCACTACTACATATAGTAAGTCATAGGATGAAGCCATGCTTCCATATTTGGGAATAAAGAGGACAGTGTCCTTCAACCCAATAAACCCCACTTACAAACCAAAAGTTTTCCATATGCTACAAGAATACTTTTGTAAGGAATTATAGAGCAAGACAACACATTGATCCTTAGACTCATAAACAAAACAATTTTATTGAATATATCTTGAAAATTGTTAATGAGCTCCTACTCTTAGAGAAAATGGACAAATAAGCTAACACATGGGAATGACACCCAAACCAAATGAAGCTTATTCTACAAAGAGGCCCTAGGACTAGGTCCAAGCCTTTAGGTATTACTTCAAAGAATTACCTTTAACTCATATTGAAGAAGCTCTTGGAAAAAGTCCTTAGCTTCAAATTCCCTAAGGAATTAGCACCCTTAAGCTATGATACATTCAACATATAGCTTATCCTGCAAAGAGGCTGTTGGACCAACTTTGAGCTTCTAGGGACCATTTTAATTTGTTACCTTATGCTCATATTAAAGAAGCTTTTAGAGATAAACATTAGGTTCAAATTACATTAAGGGATCAACTCTCTTGAGTCATGATAGAACCAATATAAAGCTTATCCTACAAAGAGGCTCGAGGACTAAGGATTAATTTAAAGTATTACCTTAAGCTCATATTGAAGAAGCTCTTAGACAAAGTCCTTAGCTTCAAATCACCATAATGAACCAAATCCCTTAAGCCACGATGGGTTTAATACTTAAAAGATCCTCTAAAGAGAATCTAGGAAATATCCCTAGCTTTTAAGAACCACTTCGAAATAAACTACCTTAAGTTATCTCCATAAAGCTTCCCAAGGAAGCTCAAAGTTAAGGGTATTATACCTAAAGTAGCTTTGAAGATATGAGCCACCCTCCAAGTAGAGAAACTTGAAGCTAAGGAAAATATAACCAAAACAACTTCAAAGATGGAAAATAATCTCCAATATAGAAGCTCAAAGCTAAGGGAATTACATCCAAAATAGCTTCTAAGATGAGAGATGCTATCAAAGAAACTTCTTAAAGTGGCCCAAAGTTAAAGGAATTACATCGATGAAAACTTCAAAGCTAAGAGAAAATCTCTAATACAAGTTCAACTACAAAATAAATTCCATAAAAATAACCTCATTTGAAAAGACATAAATCTATATAAAGAAAAGACAAAAGATTAAAATAAAGGAAGCAATGAAATTAAAAAGGTCATCATCATGTAGCAATTGGTTCATAATTATTACAACCTAGCATCCCATAAATAGGGGCATAAAAAAATAAATAAAATGAAAATTACAACAAACTCGAGGATCAAGAGCATCATCTATTCCTCAAGCTTTTCTCTCTAGAAGCTACCTTTTTAAATGGAAAGAAGGCAGAAAAGATGACTTATCCATAGACCTATATTTATGATGAGAAATATAATTAGATCATAACCTTTCCCTAATTCAAGAGTCTCCATGTCCTCATCCTCTGAATGACTAAGCTCCACCTCGAAGGTAGCCATCGGTGATAAAGGCTTACCTCTCACAACACTATCATTTAGATCCTCAAGACTAGTAAGCAAATGAATGGCATATTTCTCATCTGTATAAGCATCAATCTTCTTCAAATCAGCCTTAAGCGTCTCATCTTCCCTTGAAGCCTCAACAAGTATATGCTCATTTTGAGATCATTTGTTCTCAGCCTCCTTAGCACAAACCCTTATCTCCTTAGTAGCCTTTTTAGCTTCAACTTTATACTCAAATGTTAGATTCCTCAATCTTCTTCAGCTATTTCTTAAGGTCTCTACTTTTTGAGTAGCACTTCTCTTGGCATAAGCATCACAAATGTAGATGGCATGAGCCTCCTATATTCCCCATAAAGCACAAAATAGAGTTAGAAAGGAATGTGAGCATCAAGAGTCTTATAAAAATAAAATGAGTTCAACACCTACCATTGTCAACTTCTTCGTTAAAGATTTATAAATCTCCATAGACTCCATACTGGCGAGGATCTCCTTATTAAGAGAAAATTGTGGTTTAATAGGAGCCATCTTAGAAGTATCTTATTTAGTTGATTCTAGGTCAATATCTATTTGATTTTAGGCATATCCACTTGGCATAGAAACTAAAAAACATCATCCAAAAAAGAATGTCAGCTTTATACAAAGAGAAAATGGACAGGAAAAATGAATATTCTAAAAGCATCATTCCAGCTTTACAATAGATATGAGGAAAAAGGAGAATAGTCTTCAACCAATAATCTCAAATCAAAAAATTAAGAGAGTTGTGAGGAAAAGAATGAGGAGCCTTTATAGCTTATTCGCCTAGATCGTCCATCGGGTTAACAAAGAATAGACCAATCTTTGGGTAAGGAAAAACAAGATATTTAGGAATTTCACTATTATATTAAAAGGAATTCTATTCCAAGAAAATTGAAAGAAGAATATCATTAGTAGCTTCCCACATCATGGGGAGGTAGGGGTCATTATCAGTCACTTTTGTAAAACTATCTCAAACAAAGAAGAACCTAATCTTCCAATTCTTATCCTCCTTGGGAAAATATTTCACAATCTTTAAACCATGAATAATGGGCTAGCAATATCGTCCACACTCTAAAGCAACTTTGATTTGGATTAGTAGCTCTAAACCATCACAACTCAGAGTATGTCCAAATATCCCAAACATTATAATTATTTCAATAAGAGTGTGCCATCCATTGGCATGAGCTATGTAGGAACGATTATGAATTTATAAAAAGTTCTCTTGATAATATAAGGAAGAGAGAAACAAACCCTATTTCCCAAAGACTTCATAGAAACAATAGAAATCAAGGACATATCTTCAAGCCTACTCAACGAGTTTTACTGTCCTAAGAATCATAGAGTTAGGAACTTTATTTTTTTACATCATGGGAAGATCCTACTCCCTAATAAAAGAAGAAATCTAAAATTCCTTAGGGTAAAGGACTCTTCTCGCTTAAGTAAGGACATAACCTCTAAAGGGAGGAGTCATCAAAGGCTTAACGAGGAGAGTTTCACTAGAAGTGCCTTCACTAGAACCAACTGAGAAACATTATTTTGACCTATAATTTTCTATATTTTTAACTATTAATTTCATATTTTATTTTAGTATTATATTGTTTTGGAGGATACTTTTTATATTTTGTAAGTTAATGTGCTTTTGAAAGAATCTTGGAGGAATACAAGGAAAAAAGTGAAAATGAGGTGATAAATGCAATTAAAACAAGTTAGAATGAGCCAAAATATATAAAAAAACCAGGAAATAGGTGCATGTTATGGCCAGACATAATCCATATAGTGGTAAGTGATGAGCAAAAACCGGCATCCCCGATCCTACCAATACTTTGGTTTTATATTTAAAAAACTCTCGCAAGTGCACGAATCATTTCGTAGAAAATGATAAGTATACTCCCAAGGTCGATCTAAGGAAGGAATGTATGTGGTTTTTAATTTATTATTCAAACTTTTAAAATGAAATTAAATCCTAAACATCCTCTCACGATATTTTGGGGTTTTGTGTTTTTAATCTAATAACATAAAATTACACATAGATTCAATAAACATTCATGCAAATTTTATCTTTTATAAATAGTGGAGTATTTATGGATATAATAACTAAGTTAATTATGCTTGCCCATATTATCTAGGTTATTAAAGATATGAATTGATATTTATTGATTCTCCCTTTTTTGTATGAATACCACCTTTGGTGGGGTTAGATATTCTTTGTTAACTAAACAAATCATTTAACACCTATGGGTGGGGTTGATAACTAATTTGGTTAATTAAATTAATTCCTTTTTCTAAGAGATTGAAAATGAACCATTTAAATGCCACCTTTGGTGGGGTTAGATAGTTTAAACTTTCTTCAAGGTGTCCAAATTAAACCTAAGAATTTAGTTATCCGAGTACTAACTTTCAAGTTTTAAAACCACTACTGAAACCATGTTGTCAATATATTTTCATATAATAATTCTTATAAAAACTTTTGAAATAGAGCTTCACTCTAACTACCGGGCGATTGTACCAACAAATAAAAGAGCACTACTCTAAATTAGACCGGATAACTAAACCTTAAAATATAATTTTTAGATTTAAGTTTGTAATGAAAAATAATATATTTCTCTCTAACATTCTTAATATAAAATCTTGAATAAAAATAAAATCAATTCATTTTAGAGATTTTTACCTATTTAATATTTCGCAAGCATAACAACGTTATTATTATATCATTTTTACAAACAGTCAGCACAGTTAAATTTAATCACAGACAAATTAAATATAACATGTAAGAAATAAGCATAAAAAATAACTGCAAAGAAAATAAAATCCTTACAAGATTACTTGATGCTATTCCCATTTGGAACACCTCCAAACGGAATTTGCACTCCCATTTATTGAATCAAAAAGCTAATAAATTACAAAAACATAACTAGTTCTTCCCAAAGAGGGAAGAACTCTAAAACTAAGAGAAACTAGCTAAAACATAAGAAAAACTAAAAAAAACTAAAAACTAAGAAATGGAGAGAAAGAAAGAAGAGAGAAGTGTGTTTTGAGGTGTGTTATGAAGTGAAGAGAAGGGGGGTATTTATAGGTGAGGATGGAGAGAAAAAGTGGGTGAAAAAATGTTAAAAAATGGTGAAAACGCGTAGTGCAAATGGTGAGGTCATTGATGACGTCAGCATGACGTCATGGGGGCGGCTGCACGTGAAAAATGGGGCGAAATGGCGTCGGCGCGCGCGGAAGGCAGCAGTAGCGCGCAGAACTGGAGGAAGGCACGCGCGGATGCGCACGGGATGGGCTGCTCCGGGCACGATTTTCTCCTTTTTGACATTTTTGACCTTTTCGACCCATTTTGTCCAATTTTTCCATATTTGTTGACCTTTCCCAATTTATTTATTCATATATTTGTGATGTATTGCTTCCAGTATTCCTTTTTGAGTCTTTAAGTGACGTTTTTAAGCGAAAATACCTGAAAAACAATAAAAATACCCGTGATTCCGAAAAAGACAAATTTATATAAATATATGATAAAACATATAAATATATATATTTTTAATCAATTAATGTGCATAAAATCATGGTAATTTTAGTGCTTTTTGAGCACTCATCAGTAAGGTACTCTCAGGTGGCATTCGATGATTTTTAAAATTCTATGCATGCCATGCCAAAGTGCTCTCAGATCTATTTGTGTGTTTATTAGAGTTCAACACATGCCGCAACCCAAAACATTTCATGATAAGGCACAAGTGTCTAAGGCTACAACTAGGGATTCAATTTTTAATAGGTGTTGTGGCACAAATAAAAGCATACTGCAACCTAAGCGTCAAAAATAGTCAAAAGCCCTAATATGCATATGAAATATGTTTAACCCAAAACCTAACCTTTAAATACACCCTTAACTCACAATTGTTAAGTCATTTCCAAGGATTTAAAGAAGAAATAAACCAATTCAGATATTTGAAATTACATATCAAAATGGGGTATTTTTATTGTTAGATCTTCTTTATCTCTATATATGGGAGTTTTATTTTGCTTCCATGATTGGAAGAACAATATTATGGTTTTATTTAAATAAAATTTTTTTTTTATCTTCCTCAAGTTTTTCATGTCATAAATTATAAATTGATGATAAGCCAAATCTTGATTTATAATTAAAGAGAATATTTTAGAACTAGGCATTAAACACATCATATGTGCTTGGTTATGCATTTATGAACAAGAGTTTGATTTAATGTCATTGATTTTTGTTAAATTATATTGTTTATATATTTCCCTTAGGTTCACCAATTAATATATTTCAAGCCAGATCCATGAAGTTATTAGTTAATGAATTGTGAAGGCTCACTATGATCATTGGTGGTTCTCTTATTTAAAAGAAAAAATGAATAATTCTAAGTTTTATGAAAATCATTTAATTCTTTTTTTTCATGAATTGATAGCTATCTCATTTCTCATATTTGTTCATCATTATCAATTCGATTATAATCTACATACTTTATTTAAGTCATTTAATCATTTTAGAATTTACACTCTTTCTCTTAATTGACCATTATTAGAATGTTTAGGATTATTTGTTTTAACTAATTTAGAAAATAATTTAACTTTTTAAAACACATGCCAATTCATTTAGAGACTGACCATGGGGTAAACTTATCATTAGTCTATGAGTGATTCATGCATTTGCAAGCAATTAAATGTTTTTAAGAAAGTTTTTGGCACCGTTGCCAATGAATTGGCATTTTAAATTGATTATTTGTTTTTTATTTTGTTCTCATAATTCCTTTGTATTTTTTACTTTCCTTTTATTTTATTTTTTATTATTTTGTTAATATTTCTTTTTTTCAATTATTTTTATTTTTTGTCTATTTTTTCTTTTTATTTGGTTTTTTTAGTGCTTTGATTCCTTTTTTTTTTGTTTTTTAGTATATGTAAGGTAGGAGATCCCTTTAGAATCAACTAGTATCTCTCATAAACAACATCAACAAATCAAAAGAGCACTCAGGTAGACTAGTTACTAAAATCCAAGAGCTACTATAAGAGCCACTAAACATGGGAGATATTTTAACAAAGAAAATGGCATTGAAGGAGTATGCAAGGCCAATCATTGGCATTGCTACTTCTTATATATAGTTGGGGGAGGTAGATATAAACTATATATGAATTGAAAAATACTCATTATTCCACATTGTCCTCCTTCTATGGAATTCCTAATGAAGATCCTTTGAATTTCATTAAGGACTTCTATGCAACTATACAAACATTTCCTTTCCAATGGCTCAATAAGGACCAACTCAAAATAAGGTGTTTCCCATACATGCTCAAAGATAGGGAGAAGACATGGTTTATAACTCTCCAACTAGACTCCCTAACAACTTGGTTTGTAATAAGTTCATGGGAAAATAGTATTCCCATCAAAAGACTTCCGACTTGAGAACTAAAATTGCCACATTTTCTCAAATTGGAGGAGAGCCACTCCATAAGCCTTAGGATAGGTTCAAGTTATTTCTCATTCAATGGCCACATCACCATTTCCCACTACAACCAAAAATTAGTTTTTCTATGATAGGATGACACAATAGTGTTAGTTTACAATTGACAACATTGTAGGTATAGTTATGGGAGATAAGATAGCTTTAGAGACTTATAAGCTGTATGAAATGTTGGGTGCTGATTCCAAACAAAAAAGTTCCTAGAGTGAGAAGAGATGGAATTAATAAGATAGGATATGGGAATTAAATGTCTACTCAACGTGTAGAATTGACCAAGCAAGTTACACTTCTTGGAACTAAGAGCACTTTAAATAGAGAGGTATTTAGAGTCTGTAGTAAATATGGGCTTGATGCTAACTCTTATTTTTTCAAAGTGAACCATTTACAAGTCCAAGTCATGAATGAGTAAACGTAGTGGAGGGTTAGCATCCTAGACCTTGGAATTATAAGCTTCCAATAAGTCCTAACTCGACATACTAAAAATGAAACTCTCCTCAACAAAGAGAACCTGGGCAAATAAGCTCTTACAATTGAATGTGGTTTTTAACTAAAGAGGAATAATGTGGTTTTTAAAGAGGAATAATGTGGTTTTTAAATAATTCAAAAAATCCTTAAAACGAAATTAAATAACAAAAACATCTTGTCACAATTATTTTCGATTGAGTTTCTAAACCAATAACCTAAAATAAAAGATAGATTCAATAAATATTTATGAAATTGAACATTTATCATGCAGTGGAGAATTTATGGAATATATTAATTAGTTAATCATATTTTTTCTATATTAAGTAGGATACTAAAGATATGAATTAAGATTATTGATTCTTTTTTATAGGGATGAAAATATCTTAAGGCAAGGATCATTTTTCCTTGTTAATTAAACTTTAACTTACAACCTTTGGCCTGGCCGATAATTTAAACTTTAATTAAATTATGCTTCTTTTCTAAGAAATTAACAAACCATTTAATTTACACCTTCGGTCGAGCCTTCAGTTCAAACTCTCATCAAGGTGTCAAAATTAGGTTTATGATTTGAGCATCTGAAAACTAACTTTTAGATTGTAAAACTATTATAAAGGATATGTTTTCAATAATCTTTAATAATAATTATTATAAAAATATTTAAAATAGAGTTTTCTAAATATCTAAATGATCAAATCCAAAATCAAGAGTTGACTCTAAATCAGATTGAGATAATTTAAATCTTAAAACTAACTCTCTTGTTTATTATGAAAAATACATTTGTTAATATATTTTTATTTACAAACTTCATTTAAACCTTGATTAATAAATAAAAATTAATTCATTTTATAAAAATATTTATAATAACTCTGTGTTTTAGAGTTATTTTGTCCAATTTATTAATTATAATTGTGATGCTATTATGGTTTTTATTTAATTTTAAGTTTTTAAATTATTATTTAGTGTTAGTTTTGCAATAAATTATTTTTTTAGAGAAAATGAAACAATTTAAATTAAAAAGGTACTTAAATGCAAATAACAAAAGTTGAAAATTTAATTTGAATTAAAAAGATGACTTAAATACAATTAATAGAAATTTGAAATTTAAATTATTTTCTGCGCAGAAAGGGAGTCTCACACACGGAATGAGTCACACGCATCTTGAGCCGTTTGATCAAAAATTTAACGGTGCAGATCAGGAGAGTGAGATTCAAATGCAACTTGTCTGCGCAGTTGATTTTCCCTGAGATGCGCCCTCTGTCACCCACCATCAAATCAAGTGATGAACAGTTCAGATCGTGCATGTTGGCCACACCCAATGCGAGAGAGTCACGAGTAGAGTCCAGCTGTTCTGTACAGCCCAGGATAGGGAATTCCCTTGTGTCACAGTCCAACGAATCTGTGTGCGCCCTAGCATCTTGCCCAATCTGAAGCCACCATGTGTCCAATTATCCTTCCAGAAAATTAGAGGTTGCCACATGTCATGTGTAGTGTAAATAAAAATTGAGAAAATTTTCTCTTGCCAGCTTATTTTGCACTATTTTTACCCTTTTTGGCACTCATGTTTGAACGCATAAGGCATTTTTGGAGTTAGTTTTTTGTGCTTGTTCTATCTCTAAAAAATTAGAGAGAACACACAGATGCAACTTTTTGGTTTTTGTTGTTGTTCTATTAAGTAAAAAAAACAAAGAAGGTAGAGAGAAAAGAAGAAGGAAAAGGGAGGTACTCAATTTTTTCATTGAGAAATCATGAAAGAGTTTTTTCTAATCTCTCTTTCTTTTAATTTAATTTCTTTGAAATGTCTAAATATTTTTGCATTGTAATTTCAATATTTGCTATGAACTAAATTATTTGTTCTAGGGTTGTAATGTAACTTACATTATGAAGCTTGAATTAATTATTTCTGAATGATTTATGGAATGTTGATTTTAATTTGTTTATTTTATTTGTGATTAATGCCTTTGATTGTTGTATGATTAATCAATTGATTTGTGAACCCTATTGAACTTGGAAAAGGAATTTTTGTGTTTTTCTCTTGGATAGAATAACATATATATATATATATGGGATAGGAATATACCTTTATTGCAAGTGTAGCTATTGAGAACTTTAAGCTTAATGAATCTTTGGTAAATTTAATTCTCATAGGAATATAGTGAATTATTTTAGCGATATGTGTCTATTTGTTATCGGAAGAGACATGTGGATAAATTATAAGTTCTTGGTTGACAAATTAAATGCGAGAACACAAATCAAGAAATAATAATATGATTCAAGTGGATTTATTTGGTGAAATTGCAATCCTAGAGTTTTCTTCAAGTGTCAATTTCATATATTATTATTTAAAATTAGTTTAATTAAACTTTATCCAACTATCGATTGTTTGGATAAAATTAGGTTGAAACAATTTTAGTACTTAACAAATATTAGTAACAAATCTCTATGGAAACGATATCATATTTATCACTTATTACTTGTAATCGTGTATACTTACATGTTGATGTTTTTTTTAAATCACCAACAAGTTTTTGGCACCGTTGCCGGGGATTTGATTAACTATTTTTGTTGAGATTAATACCAATCAATCTAATTTTAGTTCAAACCTTTCATCTATTTTTTTATTGTTATTTTTACTTATTATATTTATTTTTCTGATTTTCAAGTGAATTGGGATGTTGTATGTGACACACAAGAAGTCTTGACATTACTCTGTTAGATCCAGAAATTAAGAGAACTCTTTTGAAATTTTTGAAGGACAAACAAGAAGCTTCGCAACAAGATATCATGGATGAAGAGATTCCTTAAGTGGAAGAACCAAGATCTTTAAAAGAATATGCAGTGGGGGGATTCATTCAAGCATTAGAAGACTTGGGATTCAAGCCAACAATTTTGAGATTAAGCCTGTGATCATTCAGATGATTCAAACTTCAGTTCAATTTAGAGGATTACCCAATGATGACCCAAACTCTCATATAGCCAATTTTTTAGAGATTTGTGACACTTTCAAGCATAGTGGAGTCACCAATGATGCTATTAGACTAAGACTTTTCCCTTTTTCACTTTGAGATAAGGCAAAGAGTTGGTTCAGTTCATTGACATCTGGTTCTATCACTACTTGGGATGATTTAGCTCAAAATTTCTTAGCCAAATTTTTCCACCAACAAAGACTGCAAGGATGAGGAATTATATCACTACCTTTGTGTAGTTTGACTCAGAACCATTATATGAGGCTTGGGAGAGGTATAAGGATCTACTTAGAAGATGCCTTCACCATGGTTTACCAAAGTGGCTTCAAGTTCAAACATTTTATAATAGTTTGATGGGTCTGACTAGAAATATGATTGACGCTGCAACATGTGGTGCTCTTATGGGAAAATCTATTGATGAATCCTATAACTTATTAGAGGAAATGGCTTCCAACAACTACGAGTGGCCATCAAAGAGGATGGTGCCTAAGAGAGTGGCTGGAATTCATGAGATTGATGTTATGTCCACTTTAACTGATCAAGTAATAGCTTTGGTGAAGAAGATGGATACTCTAAGTGTCCATTATATTCAAAGTCCTTTTGTTGCATGTGAAATTTGCAATTGAAGCCATGCTAGTGAGAGATGTAACTCTAAATCTGTCAGTTTTGTTTCCAACTACAATAGGTATCAAAACAACCATTATGCCAACACTTACAATCTAGGTTGGAAGAATCATCCTATTTTTTCTTGGAATAATAATCTGCCTACATATCGTTAAGGTTTTCACAATCAAGCTCTACCATAAGAGAAGAAGCCATCATTGGAAGATATTTTTGCTCAATAAATGGCTAAGAATGAGACTATCCTTCATAATCAAGCGACATCTATCAAAAATCTTAAAGTTCAATTGGGTTAACTTGCTACTACTATCAACAACCACTCTTAAGGAGCTTTTCCTAGTGATACTGAAACCAATCCAAAGAGGGAAGGAAAAGAGCATTGTAAAGTAGTCACACTTAGAAATGGAAAAGAGTTGAAATAAATGCAAAAGCCTATTTTTCCTTCAACTCCTATTGTTAAAGCTATTGGCTTAGAAAAATAAGATCATGGAGAAGAGAGAGTCGAAGAGAATAAAGCAACAGAAAATCCGGTGATGAAACCAGGTTTAGATAGTCCCAAGTCTTACACTCCAACAATTCTGTTTCCTTAGCGCTTCCATAAGCAAAAGCTTGACAAGTAGTTCTCCAAGTTTCTTGAAGTATTTAAAAATCTTTATATTAACCATCCTTTTGCTGATTCTTTGGAGAAAATTCCTAGCTATGTCAAATTTATGAAGGATATATTGTCTATAAAGAGGAGGTTAGGTGATTTCGAGACAGTTGCTCTTACAGAGGAGTGTAGCACCATCCTTTAGAAGAAGCTACCACCTAAGCTTAAAGATCCAAAAAGTTTAACCATTCCTTGTACTATTGGTGAGAAAATTTTTGGCAGAGCTCTGTATGATCTGGGTGCCAGCATTAATTTGAGGCTACTTTCCATCTATCAAAGAATTGGATTAGGAAAAGCACACTTGACCATTTTCACTCTTCAGCTTGCAGATAGGTCTTTCAAGCACCCCAAGAGGCATTATAGAGGATGTTCTTGTGAAGGTAGAAAATTTTAGCTTTCCTAAGGATTTCCTAATTCTCGATATGGAGGAAGACAAAGAGATTCCTATTATTCTTGAGCGGGCATTTTTAGCAACATGTTAGACTTTGATTGATGTTCAGAAAAGGGAGCTCACCATGAGAGTTCAAGACAAAGAGGTAACTTTCAATGTTTTTAAAGCTATGAAATTTCCAAGTGAACTTGATAATTTTTTTAGAGTTGATGTGGTGAATAAGTTAGTTGAAAGCAAGTTCACAGAAAACTTTATTACTGATTCTTTGGAAGTTTCTCTTAAGTGGTGCCTGCCTGGCTGTGCAGGTCGGCGTGCAGGGTGGGACCCATGTGTCTATACTACAAATGTTCTCGTGGGATGAGGTCCATGGAAAATTCTTGCGCCCTACGATTCCACCGAATACAAAGATGGCACATGCCTTGATTATTCCTCCAACAAGTCAGATTACAACATGTGGCATAAGTTTTATAAAATAAAAACACAGAAATGGCACACATTTCTAGCCACGTATGCATCACCCACGTGTCTGCAAAAAGTAATGTTCCTATGCGACACGGTTTATCTGATCCACGTGCATTCTATCCTCGCCACGAATTAAAAGCTATCATATGTCTCGATTATTTTTTAGCCAATCAGATGATGACACGTGGCATCCATGAATTGAAATGAAAACGCAAAAACGGTGCACGCTTGTCTCCCATGCGTATTTAAATATTATTTTCGATATAATGTTTTGTCTCCTATGCATATATTAAAATTATTTTTGATGTAATATTTGTCTCTCGCGTGTCTAAAAAAATATATTTTATGATGTATTTTTTTTAAAGTGTTGGAGCTATAAATAGGGGATTATTGCAATAAATTTAGGGGGGTTGGACGGGTAGATTTTGGAACACACAAAAGCCATTTTTGGCTTCTGTTGTGTTTCTGCGTAGATGAAATTCTAATTTTCTTTGTATTCTTCAACTAATATTCCTTAAATGTTTTAATATTTTCATTTTGTAATTTTAATTTTTATTATGAACTAATTTATTTTTTCTAGGGTTGTTGTGTTGCTAAATTTATGAAGCTTGGATTTAATTATTTTTGAAAGATTTATGAGATTTTTAATTTGTTTATTCTATTTGCGCTTAATGCTTTTGATTATTGGAAAATTTATCAATTGATCTGTGTCAACTAAATGAACTTGGAAGACGCATTTTTGTGTATATTGCTTGTGTTTAGGATAACATGTATGATGAAAGGATAGGAACATTTTTTATTGTATGTGCAACTATTTGAAAACTTTGAACGTAATGAATCTTGGTGAATTTAATTCTCATAGGAATATAGTGAATTCTTTTAGCAAGGTGTGTCTATTTGTTATCGGTAGAGAAATATGGATAAAATTAGTAGTTCTCTATTGACAAATTAAATTCAAAAATATAAATCAAGAGAAAATAATATGATTCGAGTGGATTAGTTTAGTGAAACTACAATCTTAGAATTTTCTTATTTATTGTTTACAAAAATTAGTTGTTAAACTTTCATCAATTTTCGTTTATTTTGGATAAAATCATAGTGAAACAATTTTAGTACTTAACAAACTGTAGTAGCAAATCTTCATGGGAACGATAACTTACTTATCAATTTTATTACTTATGACTGTGTATACTTGCATATTTTTATGTTCTCTTAAAGAGACAACGGTAGTGCACTAAGAGTATGAATCGATAAATGCCTTGGAATCATATTACATGGAGACTAGGTGTCAAGAATCATAAATTTAGTAGTGAGAATCCTTCTTCCAATGCTGACTAGAAGCTTGATACTACCATAAGTAGTTGTAGTTGAGCCGTTGAAGCTGATTAAAAAGTGCTTATCTTCTTTAACAATGTTTTCCTCTTAACCCATCTTCTTAAAGGTATTGAGGAACATGATATCTGATGCATTCTCATTGTCAACCAGCATTAATTTTTCCATATGGTTGGAAATCATAAGGGAGATAACCAAGAGGTTTTCATATGCAGTTAGGATTGCTACTAGATTAGCTTCATTGAAGCTGATCGGAGCTCCTTACTTTAATGTAGACTCTACTTGGAGAATTTAAGCTAAAAGATCTTTAGCTTGTCTTACATAAGCCTTTACAATTGATTTGGAGTTTCAGGGGGGGTTGTGACCCTTGTGTACTACCTAAATGATTGAAGCTAATTTTGAAGGTTTCTTGTCAAGCTTATCACTTATGTGGCTTTTTTCATGTTTGACGAATTCCTTTAGAAAGCCTTTTTGTATGAGCTTATGTACCTCTTTTTTGATTGAAAATAAATTATTTATGTTATGACCTTTGTCTTTGTAGAAGCACAGTAAGGACCGATGGCCCTTCTTTCCTTGGATCCTTCGTTCATCTTCCTAGGCCATTTGAAAAAATCTTTGCCTTCTAACCGAGGGATGAATTTTACTAAGGAAATGGTTAAGGATATTGGTATTCTATCACATAGTAAAGATTTTATTTCTTCTTTTTTACTCTATAATTTCTAGATAAAGCTTCTTTTCTTTAGAGATAGTGGAGATTTATTTCTCTTTTAAGAGGAATTCTTTTTATGCTTGAATATAGGCATGTTAGGTCTATATGCTTCAGCATCCTTTTCTATAGCGATATACTATTTAGTTTTTCAGAGTACCTCATCGAGGTTGTGAGTCTCTTTCTTTGTAAGAGCCTTTCTAAGGCTACTCCTATAGAGCAGCCCTTTCTTAAATGCTTAGGCAATAACTTCCTAATAGAAATTAGATATTTCAATCTTGGTGTAGTTAAATCATTGAAGATAGCTTCAAAAGGATTCACTCTTCTTCTAAACTATTGAAAAAGATCATATGCCTCTTTTCTTATTTTTTTTGCTGCTAATAAATTGGTTGATGAAGACCTGAGATAATTAAGGGAAGGAATCTATGCTCCATAAAGAAAGCTTGTACAACCAAGCAAGTGCTGGTCGCGAGATACTACATGTGAATATTTTGCACATCATTTGGTTCAGTAAATCATCAGGGACATAATTGGCCCTCATCCTTTGTTTCATTAGCAGAGTGTATGCTCTATAGGGTTGCTTGACCCTACATAACTACTAAAACTTTGAATAGAGAACCTACATGAAGGTTCCATCGTGGAAATTCTGTATGGAAAATGGGGTTTAAGATAGCCTATTAAGGTGCTCCTAATCTTCCCTTACAATAACATATAAGAGGTTATTGTGAGTCTCTCTTAATATGTTGGTGATTACTTGAGGGTCAGTTGCCTCTTATGCTTTCTTCCTTTTTGAGTAATGATCCCTTTAGTAGAGGAGCTAATGGATTTGATTAGGACTCTATAAACCTCTTGTTGAGTGTTAATGTACATAAGCTACTTATCAATGCGCTTATGACTTGCTTCAAGAGTTGCGCTTGTAGGTTATGACACTAGAGTATTGCCTGCAATCATGCTTTAAAAATGCTAGTTGCATTATTCTAGAGTTTCCATTCTCTTGTTTACAGAGAGTAATTGGTCTAAGATCTCCCTACGAATACTTGTTTGATCAATTATATTGGGTGGTAGAGTCTAATCACCTTCTTATTGGAGGTTAAGCTATTCTTAAGACTGTTTTTCTTCTGGGAATAACGCTCGTGCAGTTGGTGCTAGAGGAATAAACCTTTAAAGATATTGATTTATGGTTTTTTCTAAGATCTTAAATTTGATCAAAATAATTATTTTATAGAATGCACCAAACAGTTGATGCAGGCTTTTGCTTAATTTCTTTAGGACCTAAAAAAGAGTAGAAAACGCTAGAACCTATTGGAAGACCATGAGAAGGGGATGGTGCTTCCATTTGGACTCTGATGCTTAAATCAGTTAGGTGATAATGGAAAAGAAGGTAGGGTTAAGTATGTCTATTTTAAGGTTCTGATTACTCATGATTTTATATGAAATCAAAGGTATTCTTATAATTGCCTAGGAAATTCAATTTACTTTAACTCGAGATCATATTGTTCTTTTATAGTAACTTGTATGAGTGACTTTAAAGGAGTTTGGAGATAATCATAATCCTTTGTCAGCTAAGAATGCTAGCGGTTCGAATTAGAATCAGATAAAGAGTAGGAATTCCACATAATTATCCAATTAGGCACATAAACGAGTTCTTTTAAGGATAGAACTCTAGAGAAGATGTTAAGTGAACAACATTGTAGAGATTTTCATTAGCTTTGAGAGATAATCTCTTAGGTCTTTTGAGGTCCTTAAGATAGTAGAGATTATTCTATAGGTCCATAAAGTTCCTATGATATACAAAGATGTTGTTCATGATAGATTCGTGACTAGTGGAAGTTGCTAGAAGGTCTCTATCAACATATATTAGGGTCTAAGCTTATTGAGGCTCATTTTCGATGATGATAAAGGTACTTGGAGAATCTGGTTTGTCGTTAGGAGCTATATAATAGCTCTATAGAGATATAATAAGTCTTTGTCAACAACCAGGAGTTTGGAAAGAGCTCCTAACATGCGATATGCTTCTTTCTAAGGATCTTAGATGCTTTCAAGGTCTTAAATGACATGGCAAAATGCTGATGATTTTTATCGTTTATAGTACCCTAACTTAAAAAATGTGTTTTTAAGTCTATTTGTTTGTGAAAAATATGTTATACAATGACAAAATTAACTTTTCATCCAATATTTCTTAAAATACAACAAAATATCACATGTGTTACGTGTATGTTTTTTTTTCAATAGGTATATACATAAAAAATTAATATTTAATTAAAAATTTCTTAAAATTTTTAAGAAATTGTTTTTTCAAACTTAATCAAAATTTCATTATTTAATATCTAAAGTCACACATTATTCTATGAAAATTTTATTGAAGTTTGATCGAAATAATTTCTTAATAAATTTGAGTAATTTTTAATTAAAATTTATTTTTTACCTATATATTTATCAAAAAATATAAACACACATGTGACACATGTAAAATTTTATAATATTTTAAGAAAAAATTGGATGAAAAATTAATTTTATCATTCCATTATACATTTTTTTTATAATATAAATAGACTTAAAAACATATTTTCTAAATAAAGACAATGAAAATCCATAAAACTTAAACAAATAAACTCATATGGTACTTTTCATTTTAATGTATTTTCATCGAATTCTTAACAGCCTATATGTAAGGGCGCAAGGTTTGGTATCAATCTATCAAAAATTAATTGTAATAGGCACTTGTATATTTTAATTCTCATCCATTTCATACAATTTTCTTCTAAAACAAATAATAAATTTTGTAAACAAATATGGCTATTTTTAGTAAATTATAACTAATATGCAAGAAATAACTTTAAAATTTTTATAAGATACATCATACTATTAAACAGAGTAAATTAATAAATATATCATAAAATTATTAGAAAAATTATATATATACTATCTAATTTTATTGAGTTACAAAAATAACACAAGTATTATTTATGGTACAAATCTACCATCAAATTCCTTATTATTAATACAAATCTATTATCAAACTTTTTATAAGTTCTACAATTTTACCAACAATTTTCTTATTAATTATACAAATCTATCACTGAAAATATAACATAACTACCAATAAATAACTTAGTTGTACATTTGTACAATTAATTATAAATGAATGTTATTTTTGTCACTCGATAAAATTAGATGGTATATTTATAACTTTTATAATAGTTCAATATTAATTTACCATATAGATGAGATAATAAAATTTACTATTATATTTCCATTTTATATTATAATTCTATATGAAATGAGAAAATAAACATTTTTATAGAACTAAAATAAAAGAAAAGCATACTAAGAATATGAAAGAATAAAGAGTTTATATAAATTTGAACTACAAATCAATTGTTGATAAATTTACCTTCTATCTTATTATTTGAGTCTATACTTTTAATCAACATTGAAAATATATTTTATTGTGCTACAATTTTTCTTGTTACGTTACTTCATCCTATACAAAATATGCTTGGCATAACATTGTCCTTTATTATATCAACTAACAAATTCATCTATTTATTTATGAGTTTCCAACATATGGATGATCCTTAAAATATCATGTCAATTGGTGACTATATGCATAGTAATTAATTGTAAACTTTTAAAGAAAATTATTTTCTACTATTCTTCCTTTTAAGAAAACAGACAATTATATTTTCTTGTTTCGATTCTTTTTTTTATCTTTAAGGATTTTAGGTATTGCATTGGAACTATAAATCCCACTTTTTTCATACGTAATATCAATCCTAGGTCTCCTATCATCTGAATACGTATTAGACTTTTTCATTATAATCATCATTTTATTATTTATTTTAATAATCTTCGTCCATAAGATTTAATCTTTTTTGAAATAAACATATATATCAAAAAAACATAAATTAATATATTCTAATAAAACAATATGTAATATTTATTAGTATAATAATTTTAGTTTATATGTAAAAAGGGAATTGATATAATTGATAATTTGTACATCTTATAACTTATATATTCCATACTCCCCTAAAAATTTTAGAATTAAAAAATAATTCAAAAATACAGCTGCTCATTAGGAGTTATTGAACTAGCTCAATAGTTCCGTAAAAGTATCAAACAAACCTGGAATGTTCAGTGGATCCTACCGAACTATTCTTTGTATTTTGACTATCTAGTTTGGTATAATATATGTAACATTTTGTCATTCATATACTTGGTAGACACAATCATGTACACAATTTACAGAAAACAAATATATATATACAGAGAGAGAGATATGTATTGGGGTTTTAGGAGAAATATTTTTTAACAAAAGCGAAATGTACAAGGTAAGATATCTTCTTTAGTTTTTTTTAATGTATAAATAATTAGTTATTTAATTTAATTTATTTTTAATTTTTAGTAAAAAATATATTTTTATTTTTTTAAAATATTAAAAGATATATATTTATTAACATTATAAAAAAAATAAATATATATTAGAAATGAAAATATTTAAAAGGAAATATGTCATAAAATTAAACATTAGTTTTGGTTTTAGTAAGATACCTTTCTTAATTTTAATATATAATGATAAAGTTGTTATTTCAGCATAATTTTAAATGTTTTATAATTAACTGGATGATCGAGAAAAAATTCCGATTTCTCCGTAATTTCTCCATTTGAATTTGAGGAAGCAATTTTCAGTTGAGTGTTGACCTGTGAGAAAGGGAGGGATGGATTACAGTTTAGCGGCGCTGAAGGTGCTGAGCATCCAATTGAAAGACGCACGTGAAACGGCGTCGCAGAAGGGGTTGACACTTGGGGGAATACTCTTCCAACGAGCCTGGTTACAAGGCTTACTAGTCTCGTCTTCTCCCGATGGTAACTCCTTGCTCCTCGATGACGGTACCGGCGTCATCCATCTATCCCTCACCCCTGATTTCCGCCTTCGTCCTTGGAATGTCGGTAATACCTTTTCGTTGCTTTTCTTTTTACCATTTTGTCACTATCTTTCTCTCTCTTGGTTTTTCTCAAGTTTAAATCTCTCTTTTTCTTCGTCTTCAGGAAAGTATGTCATGGTAGTTGGAGCCTACGATTTACGTTCGGGAGAGATCCCTACAATTAAGGTAACTATTACTAACCTAACAAAGAAAATTTTGAATAAAAAACAGAGAATAATGAAATAAAGACGCCAGTTATGTCTATGTTGTTTGAGTTTGGGTAGAATGGATGAAACCAAACACTTCAAAACTTGGAATTTTTATGTGAATATATTAGTAAAAAAACACCTTCTTCATTTGTTTTTTAATTAAACAGTCAAATAGTCATTTGTTGATGAGTTTTACATACATACCAAAGACAAAAACAAAAACAAAAATAAAAACGACATGAAAACGAAGAAAACAATAAACCTGTCAATTTTCTGACGGCTTATGTAATTTAAAACTGTGTTTGCACTTATTATGTATTACTAAATCAAAGGATAATCTGCTCGTCACAGTGGAAGTAAAAATAAAACCAAGAGAAACAAAAATCAACAAGACATAAGAAATTTAACTTGGTTAGGCAAATTGTCTTAGTTAATTGCCAAAATCCCAAATTTCATTAACAAAATACACCCTATTTTCAAAAATTAAAAAAATAACTCTCAAACCCAAATCCCAACTACACTCAATATAAAAAAAAAACCCAATACACAAAGTCACTTTCTCTATTTTAGTTTCTGATCAATTAACCACATCACCTTTCTCACTTCACTAAAATACCAATATATAAAGGAAAGAAAGTTTTCATCATCTTCACTTCATACTAGTAGAAAATTTGAGAAATATTAACCTCAAAGATTAACATCATTTGGATAGCTCACTAATTTCCTTATATACTTACGAACCAATATTAATTAATGGGAAAAGTGCTAGATTACTCCTGAAATTATGCTTAAAAATGCATTTGAGTTCTAAAATTGTTACTTTAGGCACTACAAATCCAATTATTTTCTTCAATGAGCCAAATTATTCTTAAGAGGTTAATGGTGTTAGCATATTCCGTTAAAAGTAATGGTAACCTCATGGATGATTAAAGTGTGATACAATGAAACGGCTTTTATATCTTTTTATATCCTAACATTATATTTTTATAACCCTAATTGACTAACAAATTAAATAAAGTAAAAAAGAGATTAGTAAAAATAAAATGAAATAGAATATACGGTGAATCATATTTTCCTCTCTACCTAAAATTTATTATAGTTTTTTGACCATTCAACTGTATTAGACTGTTTTAATTACAATAGCATATTCATAATATACCATGCTCCCAAAAACTGAAAATATAAAATAAATTTACAATGAGATTTCCTTAAAAAACCAACATAATTCATTTCAATTTTTAGAGTCAAATTACACCATAATAGAGGAGAAACATGTTTGAAAATATTGAAAGAGTGAGAATTTTTTCTCTTACAAATACCTTTTGAGAAGAGATCACATACTTATCACATACAAATATCCTTTGAGAAGAAAATCACATACTTATCATATGTTCTTTATTGTTAGTTTTTTAGCGGAATTTTAAAAATAAGACTAATTTTGCCTTTTCTGTAAGTCATGGGACTTGAGATACCCAACCCATAAATTTCAAGACTGAATTGCTTTTTTTGTATAACTATAGGATCTATGGGATCATGCATCCATTAATTGATAATCAATACAACTACAATCCATTCAACTCTTACCTGTCCAATGGCTCAACCCAATATTATTTTTCTCTCTTTGTGGCCTTTGAGTTACTTAATAGTCAGCACCTTAAGTCAAAAGCCATGTTTGCACACGCCATTGTGCACCTCATTTATGGGTATGGTGTACCCACCACTTCAAGTTCAACAAGAGAGAATTTTACTCTGGTTTGCTCTTCCTCGAAAGCAACCTTTTAACATCATATTTTCATAACAAAAAGTAGTAATCACTTCATTGAACTTGACTTGTTTTTCTTGCTTCACATGATCATTATTATTGCAAGATTTTAAATTAAACTTTTCATTAATATGCACCTTACCTTTAAAGATGGCTACAACTCAACCTCAAGTAGAATGTCTAATCAATTTATACAAATTTTTCTTTTTTCTTCCTTTCTTTATGACCAAGAAACCTATACTTATCTCTATAAACTCATTCTTTGTATAAAAACAATAGCCAAGAGAATCCAGTTTGCTCAACATGGTCAAATATTTTCTCAAACTAAAAACAAATCTCATATCACACACTGTTTGGATAACTCCATCATATATCTTCAACTTAGACAATACTTTTTTCAATGATCTTGTTCTTTGATCCATTAACCATCATAACATCATTATCATTACAAGACTTGTAATTATTAAACAACTTTTATTTGCACACATGAAAACTTGTAAAAAACCAAAATTCATTCATCGAATGAGCCTTCATTAATAGTCACACATATGACATAATTAGAATCATAGGTTTCATTGACATTTACATCTTTTTCATCTTTTCTTTTCTTTTTATCAAGATCATTTATATATTTTATCTTTCATAAAAAAACATCGTGATGTTCCCTTTTTTATGGTTATGAAAGCACTCAACGTCAATCTCTATGATGAGACATGAAATGATTGTCATCTCTAGGATCCCTTCTTCTAGGTATGCTTCCTCCTCCTTTACATGATGGACTTTCCCTTGAACCTTTTTTGACAGCAAGAACATCTCCACGTGGAGAAGCTTCCAATTGGATCACCAGTGTATTGTATGATTTTGGCAATGAGAACATCAAAATCATTGCTTGATTTTCATCATATCATGTAGTTGGCAACGAATTGTGCAACATCTTTCTTCATTCCTTTCTACTAGTCGGTCCTTTTCAAATCACGATACATTTTGTGCTTCCAAGATGCGTTGTAAATTTTGACCTGTGCAATTTTCCTATGATCTCGTCTTAAATAATCGTCTGCATGTATTGCTATTTTTTTCATGGAAATGAAACGCTCCACCATTGTAAGTCCATCATTTCACTCTCTCCTTTAATCATCTACACCATAATTCACAAATTTCAAGATTGTTAGACTGGGTTGCATTAACGTTCTCCAGTAACGTATGACTGGTTACGAGTTTGTGCAAGAATACTTGTCTCCCATCATCATACAAAATGAGCTCGTAACCTTCCATAGTTCAAGTATTTGGGCAGGGATCCAACATCGTTTATGCAACAAACCCTAACTTGCGACCGAAAGCATCCATTTCTGTGTTAGCCTTACCAGGATAGTACTGCAATATGAAGTCATAATCTTGAAGGTACTCTACCCGCCTTCTTTGTCTCAAATGAGATCTTTTTGAGTAAAACAATATTTGAGACTTTTGTGGTTTGAGAAGATTTTGAATTTGGTACTATAGAGGTAACATCTCCACATCTTTTGAGTGAAACCACAACTGCTAACTACAAGTCATGTGTTGGGTAGTTTTGCTTGTGAACCTTGACTTGTCTTAATTTTTAGGCAACTATTTGATCAATTTGCAGTAGGATGCACCCAAGACCTTACATTGAAGCATCACTAAAGACCAGGTAAGGTTCTGTACTGTATGGAATAGTAAGAACTGGTGTAGTTGTCAGTCGTGTTTTCAACTCTTGAAATGCCTTCTCACAAACTTCATTCCATAAGAATTTGACACCTTTCTGAGTCATCTTTGTCAATGGTGCAACAATCCTTGAGAAGTATTGCACAAAATGTCGGTAGTATTCAGCCAGTCTAAGAAAACTTCAAACTTTGGTCACATTTCATGGTTGATTCCAATTTAATATTGCTTCAATCGTAGAGGGATCCATCGCAATACCTCTTCTAAATATTACATGTCCAAGGAATTTGACTTCAGTAAGCTAGAATTGACACTTCTCGAACTTTGCATATAATTGGTGCTCCCTTAGTGTTGGCAAGGTGATCTTGAGGTGCTCTTCATATTCTTCATTGGTCTTTGAATAATCAATATATCGTCAATAAACGCAACGATAAATTGATCTAAGTAAGGTCGAATGACTCAATTCATTAAGTCCATAAAAGTAGCAGGGGTATTGGTTGGACCGAATGGCATAACATAAAATTCTAAATGCCCATATTGCGTATGGAAAGCATTTTTGGGTATATATATCGCGTACGAAATCTTGCACCACTAAGTTCGTTGAATAATTCATCAATCCGGGGTAAAGGATAATTGATCTTTATGGTCATTCTACTCAATTGACGATAATTAATGCACTGTTTCAAGCTATCATCCTTTTTTTTTTGACAAAAGGAATAGGTGCTTCTCAAGGTGACAAACTTGGTTTAATGAATCATTTCGCTAACAACTCGTCCAATTGTTTCTTTAGCTCTTGTTTCTCTATAGGTGATATATGATAAGGAGCGACATATATTGGTGCACTTCTAGGATACTACTCAATCACAAAATTGATCTCTCGAGTTGGTAGAAGTCTAGGTAATTCTGTGGGAAACACATTCCAATACTCATTCACCACTGGCATCCGCGCTAAGTTTCTTCCACTATCTATGCCTGCTTCTAGAGAATTCAAGAGAATTAGGCATGCTTGGTTCCGTCTTCCCCTAAGCAGCACTTAAGGAAAGCACTAAAAAGGTTCACTCCTTTTTGGCCATAAAATTGAACTTTATGCCTTTGGGAGTTTGGATGGTAACCTTCTTTACAAAGCAATTTACCATGGCTTGGTATTTGGTTAGCCAATTCACTCCTTGGATGACGTCGAAATAACTCGTATCAAGTATAGTGAGATTAACTAGGAATCGATGTCCTTTAAGGCCAAGCGAACAATTCTTGTAGAACATTAGAAGAGACTCTAAGTGGAGTGTTTAAAGTAAGAGGGTTTCAATGGCTTCAGATGCAAGTTTTAGCATTTGAGCACAGGTTAAAGAAATGAAAGAATAGGTTGTACCTGTATCAAAAAGGAACTAGTACCCAAGATATAATAGAATTGTACCTTTTACAACGTCGTTGATTTCGAGCTCCTTTTGTGTGTCAGATATCGCAAAGGCTTGACCATACGATCCTTGTTCTTGGGTGGGAACACCTTTATCCTTGTCCTTTTCACGAGTTGAAGGTTGACATTGAAAGGTCGTTGCCATACTATAAGGTTGTTGGAAATACTGTCAGGAGGTTGATAAGATCTAGAGGATTGTTCTTGGATTGATCATCTTGGTTGCTGAATTTTTATTTGGGGCTGCCAACCAGTTTTTTGACTTTGCCCTTGGAAATTCCTTTGAGTATTTGATGTTTTAGAACTAAAACTAGATGGCAATCCTCCTCTATATTGACCTGCGGAGGAAAGTTGTGTTTGAGAGTCCCAGTTGATTACAATTGAAACAAGTGTAAGGGTGGTATAAAGGACTACCAAAAAAATTACTTTTGGACGATCCTCTAAGTTGGTTATTACGTCTTCTTTGCCAAAATTTATTTTCTCCTTTCCTTTATCCTTAATCTTTTGGGGTGATATAGTTTCCTTTGACTACTTCGTATTTACTTGTTTAACTTTACAAGTTGTGGAAACCGTTGCAGTTTAGATCTGCACACCATGATACATTAGTTGTACATGGATGTCGTCTTGTAAACCTATCAAAAACTTTGCAGCTTTGTCAGTGTTTCATACCACTATGTTTTCTACGAACCTTGATAGTTATTTAAGCTAGTCTCATATTGTGCGACAATCATATCCTCTTATTTGAGATTCATAAATTCGATTACTTTTTTAGCCTTTGTTGTCTTGTTGAAGAATCTCTCGTAGGACATCTCCTCAAATTCTTTCCATGTGATTGCCTGTACATTTGTTTCCTCTATAGACAGAGTTCTACCACTAGTCAGCTTCTCCACTTATTTTATATGTGGCTAATCCAACTCTTAAACATGTAAGAACGTTTAGAGCGTTCAATTTTTTAATTTGCGATGTGGGTGTTGGGGGTACCATTATAGAGTGATGGCGTCGTCTTTTCGAATTCCTTGAGGCTGTAATAGGTCGTGATTTTCAATTACATCTTGTGCAGGTTGATCCGTAACTACCCATCTTCTTAGAGATATGTTGAGATAAAAATAATTCAATTTTTTTTAAGGAATATTTTGAATAAATATTATTCCGTAACTACCCTTCTTCTTAGAGACATGTTGAGATAAAAATAATTCAATTTTTTTTAAGGATTATTTTGAATAAATATTATTCATAGAAGATCAAAACTATACTTTGAGATCAAACTATTACACCCTGAAAAATGAGTATGTGAGAGATAAAAGGGGTAAATTTTAAATCATATTATATAGAAATTTAAGATTTCATTTTAATAAAGAAAAATGAGTATGTGAGAGATAAAGTGGGTAAATTTTAAATCATATTATATAGAAATTTAAGATTCATTTTAATAAAATTGATATTAAATTTGAAATATTCTTATTTAAAACACAATTTAAGAAAAACTATTGAAATTATAGAAAAATATCCAATGCATAACAATTTAAAAATATTTGAAGGATAAATCATGTCTTAGCATTGTCTCTATCATACTGGATACAAAATGAAATAAAGTAAACTTGTGATATTCTTCTACTATAATGTTGTAAATGTGAACCGCTTTATAAGATCCTAATTTTGAGGAGAAAGGAAAACGTGATGAGCTACACGTAACTTTGCAGGAGTTTAATTAATATCATAACAAATCAATATTAGTGATGCATGTCATTTTCAATAAAGTACAAGGATGAAAGTAATCATCATTAGTATATAGTGTAGAAAGATTTTAGTCATAAAAACAAAGTATACTTGTACTTCCTCGCTTCCTGGTGATTGGGAGAGTGTACATTCCAAGTATCTTAATATATGCTCATACAGTATAAAATATGCTTTACAATTATAAATTAATATGCACGATATATAATCCCATGTGTATTAATCACCAAAATTCATGGACACATGTGCAGTTAACCTCTGAAACACATGTTGGTTAACCTCTAACCCCTATGTATGATTATAGTACATATGGCACATGTATTGGTCAAATCAACATCATATGAGCCCTCGTCTATGGGCGGTCCACTCCGAGATCCAATAGACGATAAACTCCGAGACACAACGAAGGGTCCAGCTCCGAGGCTCGTGTGCGGTCAACAATCCCAGGCATCATAGATGAAAAAACTCCAAGAATACATGTGAATGTGATGCGTACCTATAGTCTATTGAAAATAGTTCGCTGCAACTAATAGTCCATGGGTACACCATACTCTGCAAGACTCACATATAGGCATGCTTTCCACGAAAGATTAATTTCATGATGTATGTATAAAATCTCATATGACATGTGTGTAATGTATCATATCAAAACTCAATACTCGTTTTATTAAAAAAATTCAATGTATGCATAATAAAATATTTATAAAGAGTATTTTATTTAATAATATTTATAACATTAAAAACTCAATACTCGTTTTATAACGCATGACAATTTTATTAAAAACAATGCAGGAAATAAAAAATTTAGAGTAAAATATCTCTAACTCAACTTGATCCAAACTCTCAGATATATCTCCGAAATGTTCGGAAAATCAGATTAATTTAGTGAGAAAATTTTAGAGAGAAAAAAGAGGAAAAATTGAGTGTGAAAAATGGAGTTTCAACCAAGTTATAGACCCATCCTGTACCTCATTGAGGGTCCAGCGAGGCACTTGAAAGTTTTTCAAAATTTTCCGTTAGATCCTATTTTTCACACAAAAAGTTTTCGATACATCCTTGCACTCTAAAATATTGATAAAAATTCATTTTTACATTTTAATTCTATATAAAGAATTTTTTCGGGGTTTTACACCTAGTTATGTTTCTTCTTCTACTTGATAAACTTGCTCTTGAAACTTCGTATATGATTTTGGCTATGAACACATCAAATCATTGCTAGATTTTCATCATCTATCTTCATATTAATACTTAGACGTTTAGAAATGCATCTATTTAACATGTTTAGAGAATTTCTAATAGCCATGCTACACTCAGCTTCAAAGGATAAAAAATTTCTTCAAATAAAGTCTATTTGTAATAAATTTTGACATGTATAATTTTTTTAATTTTTCTTACAACTTTGATGGAAAAATTTCATTTAATAGAGTGTATTTGACTTCAAAAACCAAATTCAAGTGAATAGTGTATATTGACTTTGCTTCCATCTTATTCCAATCATCTTCTTTCATAATTTTTGGCTTCGAATATATCCTTGTTGTACTAATATATCCTTTATATTGCTTTATCAAATGTTAAATTTTTTTTCCGTAGAATTTGTTGTTGAATCTTAGGTCTTTAATTTTTAGCTCTGACACCACTTATCGTGTACAGTAAAAGCAAAAAATAAAACCAAGAGAAATGAAAATAAACAAGATGTAGAAATTTAATGTGTTTGGGCAAATTACCTTGGTCATTTCACTAATACTAATTCTTGAAGAGAGTCTTTTTCTTAATAACTAATACACCGTATATCTTAAGAATTAAAAAATAGCTCTAGAACCCAAAACTAATACACCCCTTATGACTCGGACACAAAAGGGAAAAAAGAAGAAGAAGAGAAACTCAAATATACCGAGTCACTTTCTCTATTTTAGTTTCTCCTGCAAATCATATGACCGCACCACCTTTCTCACTTCACTTAAAAAACCAATACAACTTAAGGAAAGAAAACTTTTCTTCACTTCATACGGGTAGAAAACGTAAGAAATATTGACCTCAATGATTAATATCGTGTGTGTAGCTGACTAATTTTCTTATAAATTTACTAACCAATATTAATTAATAGTCATTACAATTACAATCCATTCAACTTTTAACTTTCCAACGGCTCAGTCCTATAATCCCTCCCTCTCTTCTCACTTAAAATTATCAAGCTCTCACCCTAGCTTTTGCTTAAATAGGTACGAAAATTTCATAAAAGTCCCTCCATTACCTTTAAAAATTAAATTTATTGGCAGTATATCTTAAAAGGTAAATACTATCTATCACAAAAATACATTTAATTTTTTTCTTAACTGAGTCAATCTCAACAGAAAAAGTAGAAGTTTTATTCCAAAAAGCAGCACTCGTAAGAAGAGAGCATTTTCCATTTATTGTTTTTCTATAAAAATTTCGATTTCATTATAAATAATTTAATCTAAAATCCTAAACAAAACAAAATAATGAAAGTAAATCATAAGTGTTCGTGCTTTTTAAAGGAAACATCACTTTTTTGCAATTTGGGTTAAAGTGAAGCAAAATAATTAACGCTAATCAATTGATTGTATCAAAATATTAGAGTTAAGCGAATGAATTAATGTAGTTAACAAAATTCTCTAGGTTCTTTCTTGAAAATAGATGGAAAACCTCAAGCTAAGTTGGTGTTGTGACTTCAAAACTTGAGGAGACTTGTGGTATTAAGGGTTTTGATTGATAGCGATTTTAATTCAGGATTTTTTATTTTTTTTAAAGTGATTTTTTAATTAGGTACAATTGATAACGATTTTTTATTTTGATTTTCACTTTTTTAAAGAATCATTATCAAAATATTTGGTGATTCATACATCTTTAAAAATAATATTTTTAAATTAGATTTTAGATTTTTGATTTTTTTTTTTCATTTTTATCTAACATTTTTTTAGAAGGTAAACCAAGCCTTATGATTATGTACATATATATGAAGAAAATTATTAAAAACATGAAATTTGTAAATTGTAACCAAAAATTTTGTTTATTTTTTAAGTTTTTCGAGAAAAATAAAGTATTACTAAACAAATTTTAAGAGATTATTGATTTTTTTCTTGAAAATATTAAGTAAAAATTGTTACCAAACATATTTACGATTAACTTTACAAAAAATCATAAATCACAAAATAAATTATTTAATCAAAAATAAAAAATCAGAATCCTTATAGAAAAAGGCCTAAATAAACTTGTGTTTGAATATTACCTTCAATTAAAAATAAAAGTCTGTTATGTATTATAAATACAAACAAGTTTGGTTCCTTACCTGGCTTCTCACATTTCTCAGTTTGTTTTGTTTTGTTTTTACTGACCTCGCAAACCACACAGTTTCATACGAGTTGTTAGCATATTTTGAATATCATGTACACATTCGTTTTCACATGAATGATAATGTTTCTTTCAAAATGCTTACAGAGAATGCTGGTATACGGCTTTAATTCTCGCAAAAATTAGCAAATTTGATTTTTTTTTTGTAGTTAATTGAGATGTAAATGAATCCTCTATCTCATCTCTAACTCATTTCTTGTCCTACTTTGAAAAAAGAAGAAAAAAGAGCAAGTTCTATGCACAAGTTTTCTTGGTACTTTCTAATTTGCACTTGTTCTATGAAACAAGTTCAAATCCTTGCTGTCACTGATAACATATACAACGTTCAGCAACCATGGCTTCCATCTTGATTTCATTGTTCATTATTTCTCATTCACAGGTTCACAAGATTGTAGATCTTTCGCCATTTCCAGATCGAGAAGCAATGTGGTACCTTGAAGTCATGGAGGCATACAAACTATTTTATGAACCTCTAATCAAGGAATTTTTATAATTCCCTGATTTATTCCATCAAAACTGACGTACTGCTCGACTTGAATCCCCTAAATTTCTAAATCTTTAAAATCTTTGTTTTGGCTTTAAAATATATTCAAAATCAAATTAGATGAAGAAAATAACAAAACATAAATATGATATTAATTATTTAGATTGTTTTTATACTTTATAATTGACAAGCAGCATATATAACAAATTCAACAGTTAGGCTTAAATGTATTGCTTATATTATGTAATGTGTTACCTGTTAAATTTATATATATGTAATACTTTACATTTTAATCAATTAACATTCAAATTTGAAGTTATTTCATATTCAAAAAGTAACAGTAACATTTTTTAACTTGCAATTTAGATATTTCCATTTGCATTTAGAGTAGTAGGTCGATCAAGAAACAAAGAAAGCATGGAAGTACTTTAGAAGATAAAACTAGTTATAGAATAGAAGGAAAATTTGGTTAGTGTGCTATAGAAATGCAGGCATAAAGTAATCACAACAGCTTTGGAAGATGAAGCACACCATTGTTATTGTTATTATCACCTAAATAGAATCTTATTGGATTTCACAATCAAGTAATAAACCAATACTTCAAAAGAACAGTTTATGCATACAAGAATTTGAAGGAAATGTCACTCATTCAAGAAGAAAGCAAAATAGCCATGAAATACTTGAAAATAGCAAGCTACTCATCATGGGCAAGATCACAAAGTCTATCATAGAGGACAATATACAATTTTATGACATCTAACAATGTTGAACATATTAATACAATATTAAGATATGTAAGAGACATCTCGGTAAAATGTTTACTAGAAGAAACTAGGTCAATCATACGAAATTTGTTTTCAAGGAGAGAATAACATTGCAAATGGGATTCCTAAAATATTGGGTTAAGTAGAAAATATCAAAAGGAAGAATAAAATAAGATAATTTTACAACTATTGACATCAACACACAAGCTACATTGTAAACTTAAACAATGATACATGTACATGTGGGAAATTCCGACAACTAAGGCCACCATGCAGTCATACAATAGCAGCTTGTGAGCTCAAGAAACAACAAGTTCATACTAAGTGTTACATCATACAAAGTGTTACATCAATTACCAAACAAGCACATTGAAGCTTGTTTATGAAACTTCAATATTTCCATTGAGAAAAGAGAAGAAATGGGTTATACTAAATATAGTGAGATATGTCCTTGTATTGCCTCCAAAAAACAAGAAGAAGCTGAAGATAATAAAAAACAAACAAAAGCATGAAGAACAACAAAGAAAATAAAGTAGCACTCAAACAATAGAGCAAAAAGGCAAAATGCCAAAGCAAAGACATCTACAAATGCAGGATAAAATAATACCATTACACCAACAACATAGAAATAGATTACTTCATTTTCATTTTATTTGCATTAAATGATACAATCAAATAATTCAATCTCAAATTGCATCAAACTGTATAAATATGAAGAACATTATATATATATATATATATATATCTTAAATACCCTTCATTGCATTTAAAATAATAAATGTATTGGACATTCAAGTTGAGAATGGAAATAATATACACTACTATAAAAAGAGGTATTTAAGTCGCTATGTAAGGTTGGTTTTGAAAAAAATCGACTCATAATGAATTTAAAGTCAATTCGGTGTAGAACCGACACTATCTACGTAAGACATAGAGTCAGTTCTACATCGAACCGACGCTACGTCCTACGTGTATTTGTTAAATTAAAAAATACAGTTTACTATATTATTATGTGCTTTTCTATTACTATCTTACAGCTTTAAAAGAATAGTGGGTACTAGTATAGAGATTGAAGTATTTTATTTATATAATTTAAAATAATTTTGTTTTAGTTTTAAAAAAGATATATTTAATTTTAAAAGTTTAAAGTAATACTTATTATTTTAAATTTTTAAGATTTAATTGTATAATTTTTTAGTCATGGCCACGGTTCGAATGTTTTAGTTGAAAATAACATAATTAAAGGATTCATTTTATAAAAACTATGAGTTGTGTTTAAAGAGTAGTTTTCTAATTTTTTTTATAAAATAAAATAAATTATTATTATTAAAATAATATTTTTTAAAAATTAAATAATTAAAATGGATAAAATACGACATAAAATAAAATTTTAATATAAAATTATTTTAAAAAATTTAATAATAAATTCTAACATAAAATTATTTAAATATATTATTTATTTAAAAATAAAATAATAAAATGTTCAACTAAAAATAGTAATAATAAATAAGTATTAAAAATTATGATATATAATTTTTAACTATTTATTTATTCAATACCTTTTTTTAAGATTATTAAAACTATATATATATTATTTGTATAAAAAATATATCTCTTAATTATAGCATCTCTTAATTTATATATCTCTTAATTTATATATAATAATACTTGAAATATATTAATTGGATACATAATTCATTAATATGCTTGATTAATGTCATTAATAGAAAATTGATAAATCTTGGATGTCAAAGTGTAGAATTGAGCAGGACTACACTTCTGGATTTGAAAGTTTCATGAAATTTGCTTGTAGAAATAGTAATACTCGAACTAGTAACATTTGATGCCATGTGGTAAATGTAAAAATGAGCGATTTCATTTTCTCAATCATTCTCACTTACAAAACACCTATTTCTTCTTCATTTACTCTTGTATAATATCTACATTCAAATCAATGATTGTTTAATTTTTCTATGAAAATTACAATATTATTATGTGCTTTTTTGTTACTATCTTGCAGCTTTTAAAGGAATAGTGGGTACTAGTATAGAGATTGAAGTATTTTATTTTTATAATTTAAAATAATTGTGTTTTAGTTTTAAAAAAGATGTATTTAATTTTAAAAGTTTAAAGTAATACTTATTATTTTGAATTTTTAAGATTTAATTGTATATTTTTTTAGTCATGGCCGGGGTTGAAATGTTTTAGTTGAAAAGAACATAATTAAAGGATTCATTTTATAAAAAAACTATGAGTTGTGTTTAAAGAGTAGTTTTCTAATTTTTTTTATAAAATAAAATAAATTATTATTACTAAAATAATATTTTTAAAAAATTAAATAATTAAAATAGATAAAATACGAGATAAAATAAAATTTTAATATAAAATTATTTTAAAAATTTTAATAATAAATTCTAACATAAAATTATTTAAATATATTATTTATTTAAAAATAAAATAATAAAATCTTCAAATAAAAATAGTTACAATAAATAAATATTAAAAAATTATGATTTATAATTTTTAACTATTTATTTATTTAATATCTTTTTTTAAGATTATGAAAACTATATATATATATTATTTGTATAAAAAAGATATCTCTTAATTTATATATTTCTTAATATCTCTTAATTTATATATAATAATACCTTAAATATATTCATTGGATACATAATTAATTAATATGTTTAATTAATGTCATTAATAGAAAATAGATAAATCTTGGATGTCAAAGTGTAGAATTGAGTAGGACTACACTTCTGGATTTGAAGTTTCATGGAATTTGCTCGTAGAAATAGTTATACTAGAACTAGTATGATTTGATGCCATGTGGTAAATGTAAAAATGAGCGATTTCATGAATTTGACGAGTTTAAGTATCACCTTATCTGTAGGGGTATTCTTTTGAGCTATAAATGTTAGTATTATCATGGAGAAAATATTGGTAATACTTATGGGGAAGAGATAAATAAGAATGTGAGTGGATTACATACATATTATCATAATATACGGACATAAAATATGTTTCATGGTGTTGAAGATGAACTACGTGAGGATGATCCCAAAACCTTTAAAAAACTTCTAGAAGATGCAGAAAAATTGTTGTATCCAAAATGCAAAAAATACAATAAAATGTCGGGATTGGTTCATTTGTACAATGTGAAGGCAAAACATGGTTTTTCTGACAAGGGATTCATAGAATTACTAAATCTCCTAGTCGATATGTTTCCTGAGGGTATTGAATTTCCATCTTCAATGTATGAAGTGAAGAAATCTCTTAGTCGATTTGGCATGGAATATCCTAAGATTCATGCTTGTCCAAATGATTGCATTCTTTATAGAAAAGAATACAAGACATTAGATGGTTGTCTGATGTGTAAAGAATCGAGATGGAAGCATGGTACAAATGAGACAACACATAAGAAAGGCATTCCTACAAAGGTTTTTTGGTACTTTCCTCTGATTCCTCGCTTTCAAAAGTTGTTCAAAAGTAAAGAGATATCAAAGATGTTTACTTGGAATTTAGATAATCGATCTGATGATGGGGTGCTACATCATACTTATGATTCCCCAAATTGGAAATTAGTAGATAATTTATATCCTCAATTTGCATCTCATCCACGTAATCTTCATCTTGCCATTCATGTTGATAGAATTAATCCATATAGTTCCCTTAGTAGTAGTTATAGTTGTTGGCCAGTAATTATGGTAACATACAACCTTCCTCCCTGGTTGTATATGAAAAGAAAATTCATGATGTTAACATTATTGATCTTAGGACCGAAACAACCTGGTGTTGATATTGATGTATATTTGCAGCCTTTAATAGATGATTTAAAGACGTTTTGGAATGGTGTAAATGTTTATGATGCATATAAAGAAGAACACTTTAACTTAAGAGGGGTCCTTTTATGGACAATTAATTATTTTCTTGCCTATGGAAACTTATCAGGACATGCAACAAAAAGTTATAAGGGATGCCCTATATGTAGTGATGGAACTTATACAACTTATTTTGTTCACAGACGAAAGATGTCTTATAGAAGACATAGAAGATTTTTTCCATCTGGACACAAGTTTAGATACCAAAAGAAACCGTTTGATGGTGAAGAAGATCATGATCATGCACCCTGACCTTTGCGAGGTGTTGAGATATTAAGGCAATTGAATGGTATGCCATTCAAATGATATGGAAAGATGAAAAAAATCACTAAGGTAGGGAAATGAAAGAGTGATGAACGAAAACCGACATCGCCGATTCTGCCAATACTTTGGTTTTATATTTATAAAAGTCTCGCAAGTGCACGAATCATTTCGTAGAAAATGATAAGTATACTCCCAAGGTCGATCTAAGGAAGGAATGTATGTAGTTTTTATTTTATTATTCAAACTTTTAAAAACGAAATTAAATCCTAAACATCATGTCACGATATTTTGGGGTTTTTTTGTGTTTTAATCTACTTACATAAAAATAAACATAGATTCAATAAACATTTATGCAAATTTTATCATTTATAAATAGTGGAGTATTTATGGATATAATAACTAAGTTAATTATGCTTGCTCGTATTATTTAGGTTATTAAAGATATGAATTGATATTTATTGATTCTCCCTTTTTTGTATAAATACCACCTTTGGTGGGGTTAGATATTCTTTGTTAACTAAACAAATCAATTAACACCTATGGGTGGGGTTGATAACTAATTTGGTTAATTAAATTAATTCCTTTTTCTAAGAGATTGAAAATGAACCATTTAAATGCCACCTTTGGTGAGGTTAGACATTTAAACTTTATTCAAGGTGTCCAAATTAAACCTAAGAATTTAGTTATCCGAGTACTAACTTTCATGTTTTAAAACCACTACTGAAAACATTTTGTTAATACATTTTCAGATAATAATTCTTATAAAAACTTTTGAAATAGAGCTTTAATCTAACTACCGGGCGATTGTACCAAATAATAAAAGAGCATTATTCTAAATCAGACCGGATAATTAAATCTTAAAATCTAATTTTTAGAGTTAAGTTTATAATAAAAATAATATATTTTTCTCTAACATTCTTAATATAAAATCTTGAATAAAAATAAAATCAATTCGTTTTAGAGATTTTTACCTATTTAATATTTTGCAAGCATAACAACGTTATTATTATATCATTTTTACAAACAGCTAGCACAGTTAAATTTAATCACAGACAAATTAAATATAACATGTAAGAATAAAGCATAGAAAATAACTGCAAAGAAAATAAAATCCTTACAATACTTCGATGCCATTCCCGTTGCTAGAAAACCTCCAAACGGAATTTGCACTCCCATTTATTGAATAAAAACGCAAATAAATTACAAAAACATAACTAGTTCTTCCCAAAAAGGGAAGAACTCTAAAATTAAGAGAAACTAGCTAAAACATAAGAAAAACTAAAAAAACTAAAAACTAAGAAATGGAGAGAAAGAAAGAAGAGAGAAGTGTGTTTTTAGGTGTTTTTTGAAGTGAAGTGATAGGGGGTATTTATAGGTGAGGATGGAGAGAAAAAGTGGGTGAAAATGTTAAAAAATGGTGAAAACGCGTAGTGCAATTATGGAGGTCATTGATGACGTCAGCATGACGTCATGGGGGCGGCTGCACGTGAAAAATGGGGCGAAATGGCGCCGGCGCGCGAGGGCAGTCGGGCGCGCGTAGCGTAGAAGGTAACATCAGCTGCGCGCGCGGATGCCGCCGCAGCGTGCGGGATGGGCTGCTCCGGGCGCGATTTTCTCCTTTTTGACATTTTTTGACCTTTTGGACCCATTTTGTCCAATTTTTCCATATTTGTTGACCTTTCCCCATTTATTTATTAATATATTTGTGATGTATTGCTTCCAGTATTCCTTTTTGAGTCTTTAAGTGACGTTTTTAAGCGAAAATACCTGAAAAACAATAAAAATACCCGTGATTCCGAAAAAGACAAATTTATATAAATATATGATAAAACATATAAATATATATATTTTTTAGTCAATTAATGTGCATAAAATCATGGTAATTTTAGTGCTTTTTGAGCACTCATCAAAGAGGTCAACTAATGAAATAGGTGAAAATGAAAAAGAGTTTGAATTAGTATACCATGGTTGTTGGAATAAAAAATCAATATTTTGGGAATTACCTTATTGGAAAGACCTACACATTCATCACATCTTAGATGTCATGCACATTGAGAAAAATGTATGTGAGAGCTTGATTGGTACTTTACTTAATATACTTGGAAAAACAAAGGATGGAATTAAAGCAAGACTGGATTTAAAGAAACTAGGCATAAGACCTAAATTGGCACCAAGGGTGGAAAATGATAAGAATCGAACATACTTGCCACCATCATCATATATAATGTCAACAAAAGAGAAGGATGTGTTTTGTAAATATTGGAGGGTGTGAAAGTTCCTGATGGTTACTCATCCAACTTAAGAAATTTTGTGTCTATCATCGATAAGAAACTTTATGGATTGAAATCACATGACTGTCATATCTTAATGCAACAGTTATTACCAGTTGCTATTAGATCAATTCTTCCAAAACATGTCCTATTATCAATAATTCATCTTTGTTTATTCTTCAATACAATATGCAAGAAATCTATATCAATTGGCGAGTTAAACTCTTTACAGAAAGATGTTGTAGAGACTTTGTGTTTAATTGAAAAATATTTTCCTCCTTGCTTCGATATAATGATTCACTTGTGTGTTCATTTTGTTCGAGGTTCAATTGTGTGGTCCTACTTACTTAAGGTGGATGTATCCTTTTGAGATATATATGCAAGTCCTTAAAGGATATGTAAATAATATAAATCGACCTGAAGGATGCATTGTGGAACACTACATTGCTGAAGAGGTCATCGAGTTTTGTTCTGAATACTTTAATTGTTACACTAAAATTGGGAATCCTATGCACAAGTTTTTCTTAGAACGTCACATGATCCAAGTAGGTAACCCTATCCTTGGTGGAAGTAAGAAATTGTTTATTGATCGCACTCGATGGAAAAAAGCACACCAAATCATTTTGGTAAATAATAATAAGGCACAACCATACATAGAGTAAGTGATGTTCAACCTTTCCATTTATGCAAACATCATTTTTTAGTTAACTATTAATGATGATATCTACTTCATATATCTTTAATAACATTACAAGATGCATTTAAACTTATTGAAGATCGATCCTCGTTATAAAAAAAAAGGAGAAAAATGGTTGTATGATGAACATAAGCGAGAGCTTATTAATTGGTTTCGCAACCAAGTAAGTGTCACAAAAAACATTCATGCATGTATGTTCTTAGATTTATGCAATGTTTTAAAACTTTGCTCTAAACATATTTCATGATTTTGTATACATAGATTTGAGATGAACTCAAGAAACCCAATCATAGATATCATAAAGTTTACAATGGCTTGCACATGGGCCAAAATTTGATGTCAAATCATTTTCTAGTTTCACAATAAATGGATCGAGGTTTATGACTCAAGCTAGGGACAAAGTTCGAGTAAATCAGAATAGTGGTGTGAAGATGGTTGCACAAACTATGCAATTTTCCAGTTCAAAAGATGGTAATCTTGTACTTTCTGATAGAACATATTATGGTATAATACAAGAGATAAGGGAATTGGATTATGAGGTCTTCCATGAAATAGTTTTCTTGTGTGATTGGGTCGTAGATGTTATCAATGTTGGATATAAAATAGATGATTTTGGATTTACCCTTGTAAATTTATCCAAGATAAGTCACACTGATGATCCTTTCATGTTAGCACTTCATGCAAAACAAGTATTTTACGTGAGCGATCAAATTGACACAAGATGGTCTGTTGTGTTAACGCTTCCACAAAATGAGTTTTACCATTGTGATGCTTTAGAAGATGACGACCCTATTCTTGATACATTAACCAATATTAATAATTTATCAAATAAATTTCCTAATGTATATAATGATCTAGTTGATGACGATAATTCTTCATCATGGGCTCAAAGTGATTGTGAAGGAATATATGTATACGATCAACAACATAATTAAACATAACGTATGTTCTATATTGTTGTAACAACTCTTATATATATATATATATGTATGTTCCTAAAATTGTTAATTAATTTATATTTCTTCATTATTTGCAGATATTTCATGGATCCTCGGGTAATAGAGCTTGTAGATCCAAATGATCCATTGGAGCATTTGAAACACAAGGGGTTGGGAAAATATACTTGATGCTCCACTTAACCCAGATGATAGAGTACTTGTACTATTTGATGCTACTGTTAATCCAATAGGGGAAAATGACCAAGAATTGAAATCCTCTATTAGTAGACTTGTGAAGTCCAGTATACCAATCAATATAAATGATTAGTCTCAAGTTGACGATGCAGAATAGTTCAAAATATGGATAACCATTTGTGTAAGTCTCTAATATTTTATAATCAATTACATATATTATATCTTTTTTGTATTATATCTAATATTTTGTAGTGTGTTTTTACAGAATCGTTACAAAGTCGATGACAATTGGAAGAGTAAGTGTTATAAGATTGCAAATAAGGCGTGGAAGGAATACAAGACTTCCAGATTGGCAAGAAATTATGTGTTTCCATATTTGGAACCACTTGATGAGGTAGAGCTCTACAAAATCCCTGAAGGACACCTTGGATTACACCTCAAGTTTGGAAAGACTTCATGGATTATAGACGTACGAATGAATTTCAAATTATTAGGGAAGAACATCAGAATATACAAATGCATAACATTCTTCCTAACCGAATTGGGAGGTCTTCAAATCCTGAAGTTAGATATAGAATGATATTATTAATTTGTGTTAATTTATAAATATTTTTATGTTTATTTTCCTCAATTTAATTTCATGTCATGGTTAATAAATTTTTCATAATTTATGTAGGAAGCTGAATTGGGTAGACCGGTTACCCGAACTAAATTGTACATAGAAACAAAGACTCCCAAAATGAAGAATTCAAGACCGATGACTAAGCGAGGAAAAGAACAACTAAATAAGTTGGTTAGTAATTTTAGTTGATGTAATAAGTTGGTTAGTAATTTCATTTTCAGTTGATGTAATAATGAATGATATGTGTGTGTGCTTTATTATTTGTAGAGAGCTATTCAAGAACAAATATCCAGGGGTGAAATAATCAAAGAGCCTGGGAGAGATGTTCTATATCATGCATTCGGACACGACCATCCTGGTCATCTTAAGGGAGGTAGCCAATATGATGGTTATATAGAGTATTTTAGCATTCCAAAACAAAAGCCTTAGACGGTTAGTAAGGAGAAGTACACTAAAATTGAAGAAGAAATCAACTCCTTTAAGGCCTCAATGTTAAGTTAGATTGCCACTATAAAAGAATATCAATCATAACACATGTTAAGCATACAACCATCCATGCCAGGCATACCACCATCCATGATAGGCAGGCCAATATCCATGCCAAGCATGCCACCCACGCAATCTCATTGCACTTAAACTACATCCAGTACTGGATATAGTCATCCTATTGGTCCTCTCTATATGCCAGGAATGCATATGCAATAAAGTAGTGGTTCATTTTCTCCAATGCAATCTATGCATTCTTACCATCAATCAAACCATGATGAACATTTTGGTGAGAATGTACATCCAATAGCTACCCCATATGGGAGTCCTCCTCTATTTGATGAATCATATGTGGTAAGATTTTAATTTCTGGTGTATATAATCTATTATATTAATTTCTTATTATATGTTTTATTTTTTATATATAACACTTAAATTTTTTATAGAATATGAAATGTTTGTTGAAACATCCTTCATCAATGCACTTTGTTGCTATTGGAACGGTACAACAATTGAACGATTCATAATCAATATTTGCCTAATCATTGGAGAATAGTAATTGACCAATCATTGCTTCATGATTGTATACTACCTGTGCCTTCTAATGCTACCACAATCCAAGAGGCGGTTGTTCAGTATGTGGATTGACCGTCGATTCAAGTTGTTCTAAATTTTGATGTGGAATTATTTTTTAACTTAAAAGATAACACTTGTTTACTACTATTATTTTATTATATCTTTTATTGTTACTAACATACATAATACTTTTTTTAGTCTATTATACTAGAACTCTTAAATGCGGCACATTTAAGAGATACAAAGAAAGTATCTCGTGCTAAATCTATGTCTAGTGGCCAATCATCGTGCACCAAGTCATTCAAGAAGAAGCCTTGGAAAATGTATAGTTATGATTATGCTTTAAACTTCAGCAGAAATCTTGGCACTTTGATGACTATTATTGGGAGGGCATCTAGCATAAATGATGGATGGACTGTGCCACTTCTTATAGAAATTTCTGGTGTAGACCTCGGCCAAACTTATATATCGATTGAGTGCATATTGCAATTATTTGAATATCAAATGATCAATTTAAGTATAATTCAAGTGTGGACAAGGTGAGTCATCAATCTATTTAGTTTTCTTTCATTTATGTAGAACATATATAATTATATTTATATTATCTAATTACTTATATCTATATATACATTTTATATAGGGCGTGTTATTATCGACTTCAACATAATCACTCATCACATTTAGCAATGTTCTATGATTCTTCATATATCAATCAATATCAAGAGAAGGATGTTAACATCAGAGCTAAAAAATTATATGATAGGGAATTAACGCTTAACATAAATCAAAAGTTAATAATCCCTTGGCCACTAAGGTTTGAACAAGGCCAAGATCATTGGATGTTGGTAATCATTGATCTGTTCAATAATCATGCTTGGTACTGTAACTCAGCTTCCATAGAACTGAGTAAAGATACAAAAGTAGTTGTTGAAATGTAAGAGTTATAGTTAGATATTGGTTTCTTCTATAATATTTTATAATATTTAATAAAAAATTAACCGTTTTAAACCTTGATAGGGCATGAAAGTTATGGAACAAGTTTAGGGGCATTGTCCTTAAAAAATCTCATAAGCTTATATGGACAAAAGTTATGGTGTGTACAAGCGAATATTAATAATTTTATAATTGAATAATAAAGATGTTCGAATATGGAAAATCATGTACACTTGTTTTTTGTAGGTTGCACAACAAAATAATGGAGTCATGTGTAGTTATTATGTCATGAAGTTTATGAGCGAAATCATCACAAATATCAAAATTTCAATTGATGATGTGGTAGTATCTTTTACCCATATACATAATTTTTTTTAACATATTTGAGTTATTTTTTTGTAAATACATGAAATTACATTCTTATTTTGATTTTAAATATATGTAGTTCTTTGGTTGGAACAAGATGGGCTACGACCAACAATTTTTTGATAATTTACAAGAGGAATGGGCAGAACACATGGTTCAAATTATATCATCACAAGAAAAATCAGGAGAAGATTCTGATGATCTTGAATAACATATGACAATGTAACGGTAAATTTTTTAATGATTTAATTTCTCTATTCCTATGTCTCAATTTGATGGATGTTTTGTTTGATGGATGGTTATATGCTCATATATTTAGGGAAATGCATTGTTTTATGGACTTATTTTTGGCCCAAACTTCATCTCATCTCTCTTGTCTACTTTCCTTATGACAACATCATGGTAGCACTTTATTAATCATTTGTCTATAAATATGAAGTTATCTGTAATCTGTGCTGGTATTTTTAATGCTATAATGAGCTCTAATATGAAGTAAGGTATAACTCATATTTTGTTACTTGGCTTGTATGAGTTTTGGTGCCCATGAACGTATTACAAAAATCATACAAGCCAAGTAACAAATCAGAGTTACACTTGATTTCATATTTAGAGCTCATTATAGCATTAAAAATACTAGCAGAGATTCTAGATAACTTCATATTTATAGACAAATGATTAATAAAGTGCTAATATGAGTTTGAAGGGTTATATCACTCGGATGTCGCTGTGGTAATCTCTTTTTTATGGTAATATTTATAATGATTTAATTTCTCCATTTGTATATCGTTGAAGTTTAGACTGCTTGTTTGATGGATGTTTATGTGCTTATGTATGTAAGAGAATGAATTGTTATATGGATCAACTGTTTTTTGTCTAGTTTCCTTATCACAATGCTGCTGATTCTAAGCCAACCAAGTTTGCTCGCACAATCCAATTACACTTTCACGACATTATTTTATTTGTAATTTAAGTTAACTATATATATATATATATATGTATTGTATGTACATTATTTATTTTTGTAATAAATTTAATTATCAAATAATTAATTATATTTAAATTTTTAATTATTTGTATTATTATTATATTTTAGTTTTTTTATGCTATATATATTGAATACAGGGTGGAGTGAAAAATGAGAAAAAAAAATCTTTTAATTTTTAACTGAATTTAAAACCCGTTTGTATAGTAGTGATAATTGTCGCTGAATTTATAATTTATAAAAATCCTCGTGTAACCTATTTCATGCATATAACTTCTTTTTTTACGTAATGCATTACATATATTCATTAATTAAAGAAATGAAATAAATAACATCACCAATTCCTTGGGAGCAATGAACGACTCATAAATCATGTCATATCACGAGGAAGTGATATTAGTTTCTGATGAGTGCTCAAAAAGCACTAAAATAACCATGATTTTATGCACTTTAATTGATTAAAAATATATATATTTATATGTTTTATCATATATTTATATAAATTTTTCTTTTTCGGAATCACGGGTATTTTTATTGTTTTTCAGGAATTTTGGCCTAAAAACGCAATGTAAAGACTCAAAGAAGAATACTTGAAGCAATACATCACAAATAAATTGATAAATAAGTGGAAAAAGGTGACCAAACATGGAAAAATTGGACAAAATGGGTGAAAAAGGTCAAAAATGTCCAAAAAGACGGAAAAACGCGCTGTGACCAAATTACACACAGCGCCCGGCCGCGCGGCATGACAGGCCCTCCAGCGCGCGGCGTTTCCACACGCGCGGCGCCCGCGCGGTGATGCGTGCTTCCGTGACTGCGGCGCAGAATATTCAGCGCGCGGCTGGCATGGCGCTGACCTTAGTCACAGCGCGGCATCGGCCGGCCCGTAACGGCGTGTGGCTGGCAGCGGCAGTCAGCTGGCAACGCGTTTTTGACCCATTTTTCACGTGCGGTACCGCCCATGACGTCATCGTCTTGGCGTCATTGATGACCTTTTCGACATGTCGGCTACACGTTTTTTATTTTTTAATATTTTTTAACATTTTTTTAATCATTTTTTCTCTCATCCGTCACCTATAAATACCCTTCCATTCAATTCAAAACAGCGCCTCAAAACCTCACTTCTCTCTCTTTCTTTCTCTCATTTCTTAGTTTTTGAGTTTTCTTTAGTTTCTTTCTTAGTTTCTAAGCTTTTCTTAGTTTTTCTCTTAGTTTTTAGTTCAATTGTCTTAGGTTTAGAGTTCTTAACCTGCTTTTTGAGAGGAACTTGTAATGTTTTGTAATAATTTAGATTTTTGATTCAATAAATGGAAGTGCAAATTCGGCAGGAGGTTTTCTAGCGGGAATAACGTCATTAATCTTGTAAGGATTTTATTTTCTTCTGAGTTATTTTTATGCTTTATTAACTTACATGTTATATTTAATTTGTGCGTGATTAAATTTAAGCGTGCTTATTGTTATAATCATGATATAATAATAACGTTGTTATCTTTGCGAGAAATATTAAATAGGTGAAAATTTCTAAAATGAATTGATTTTATTTTTATTCAAGAATTTTATATTAAGGATGTTAGAGAAATATATTATTTTTCATTACAAACTTAAATGCGAAAGTTAGACTTTAAGGTTTAGTTATCGATTAATTTAGAGTAGTTCTTTTATTTGTTGGTACAATCTTGCATTGAGTTAGAGTGAAGCTACTATTTCAAAAGTTTTATAAGAATTATTATGTGGAAATGTATTAACACGTGTTTCAATAGTGATTTTAAAACTTGAAAGTTAGTACTCGGATAACTAAATTCTTAAGTTTAATTTGAATAGCGCTTGAATAAAGTTTAAACTGTCTAACACCAAAGGTGGCGTTTAAATAGTTCGTTTCAATCTCTTAGAAAAAGAATTAATTTAATTAGCAAAATTAGTTATCAACCCCACCTGGCGTAGGTGTTAATTGATTTGTTTAGTTAACAAAGAGTATCTAACCCACCAAAGGTGGTATTCATACAAAAAGAGAATCAATAAAATATCAATTTATATCTTTAATAGCAATAGATAATATGACAAGCATAATTAATTTAGTTATTATATCCATAAATACTACTAATATAAATGATAAAATTTGCACTTGAATATTTATTGGATCTAATTATATTTATTTGTAGATAAATATTTATCGAATTTGTAATCTATGTTTATTCTTTTTTAGATTATATTTAATTATTCTGTATATATGTTTATTTTATGTTATTAGATTAGGAACACAAAAACCAAAACTATCGTGACAGGATGTTTAGGATTTAATTTCGTTTTTAAAAGTTTGAATAATAAATTAAACCACATACATTCCTTTAGATCGACCGTGAGTATACTTATCATTTTCGCTGAAATGATTATGGTACTAAAGAGTTTTACAAATATTAAAACCAAAGTATTTGCGGTAATGGCGATCTGGGTTTTAGTTCATCAATGTTTTTGGCGGATTCTTGTAAGGAATAGCGTTTTTAATTTATTTATCAAAATTTTAAAAATATTTTTGTGTTGTAAATAATTGTGATATTTTAAAAATAAAATAATAATAATAATAATAATAAATAAATAAAATAAAAATTAATCAAATTTCAAAATTTCATAAAAAATAAAAAAAAATAAATAAAAAAAAATAAAAAATAAAAAAAAAATAAAAAAATAAAAAAAAAAAAAAAAATTAAAATTTTTTTTTTTATAGCATAAAAAGTAAATAATTTAGAAATTTGAAATTTGAAGTAAAAAAGTTTTTACCGTTAAAAAAAAAAAAAAAAAAAATTAAAATTTTAAGTTAATAAGAAATAAGTTAGCGTGAATAGTAAAATAAAATTACCGTTCGTAAAAAACAAAATTTAAAAAAAAAATTAAAAATTTTTAAGTTAATAAGAAATAAGATAGTGTGAATAGTAAAATAAAATTACCGTAAAAAAAAAAAAATTAAAAAACTAAAAGGCATGAAAAAGTAAAAATCTAAGGGAGTTAAATACAGGTAGTTCTTTAAGCGGCTGTCTGTAATCTTTCCTGCAGGAGCGTTGTTACTTTGGGAGAATGGTTTTTAAAGGGCCAATGACCATTCTTTCACGGGAACACTCTTGGTTAATACTTATTTATGTTATTTAAAAAAAAAATAAATAAAAAAATAAAAAAATAAAAAAATAAAAAAATAAAAAAAGCGAAAAAAATAAAAAAATAAAAAAGAATTAAAAAAAAAAAAAAAAAAAAAAAAATGACTAAGGTTTTGAAATAAATGCCATGGAAAATTTCTAATTTCTTTATTTTTGTTGACAAGAGTTTTAAATTTACGTTTAAAAATAGTCTACATAGTAGGAGATCCTTAGAAACCCACAACACCGTATATAAATAATATTCATAAATTTAAACAAGTTAATAATGACACTGGATCCTTCATCAACGAGTTTTGAGCGAACATAGACGTCTTAATCGCTTTACTAGAACCAAAAGAAATGGAGGAAAACCAACATGTTAGGGAAACCACGATGAAAGAGTTTGCGAAGGTGATTGGCGGCAAGCTGCCGCTATCCGATTGGGAGAAAATTTGCTAGGACCATGACCTTAAATATTCATTTTTCTATGCTTCCTTCCTTCATGGCTACCTAATAAGATTCTCTTTTCCTTTATGAGAGATTTCTATGCTACGGTCCAAACATTCCCCGCCGGTATTCTAAACGAGGATCAACTTAGAATGAGATGTTTTTCCGGTACACCCAAAGGATAAGGCTAAAGCTTGGTTGATGTCAACACCACGGTTCTCGATGACATGGGGTCAAATTGAGTACAATAAATTCATGGGAAAATTCTATTCCATCAAAAACATCGGAGTCGAGAGGAAAGATTGCTACTTTCTCTCGGATGGAAGGAGAACCATTCCATGAAGCTTGGGATAGGTTCAAAATGTTTCTCACTCAATGTCCCCATCATAGCTTTCCCTACGGTTTGCAGAACCAATTCTTTTACGATGGACTTACACAACAATGTCGGTTCATTGTCGACCTTATTTGCGGGAGGAGCAATAGGAGAAAAAGCGCATCGAAACGTATAATCTCTTTTGAGATGTTGGGTGCTTAATTCCGTGAGAAAAGCTCCAGTGAGAAAAGTGGTGTTCATGAGATTGACTCCGGTAATGAAATTCAACAACAACTTGTTCACCGCGGCTCAGCATGAGTTTCTTCTCGGCTACTGCCAAACCAGCAAATAATGAACAATATGGTTTGTACTGACAACGTGGGACAAGTGCGAAACTGTCCCACATCAAGGAGATACAAGCGGACTGACAGCAGGTTAATGTGTTGGGACGTATCAACAAAGACCAAGGTTTGATCCCAATTCAAATACCTATAATCACGGGTGGAGAAGTCATCCAAATTTCTCTTGGAGGCAAAATAACCCTCGCTTTCCCTCAAAGCTCAAGCCAGAGGGGCAGAATTCCACCACGCTATATTCCACGAAGCATTCCAAATAAACCAACCCTGGAGGACAACTTGAATTCTTTTATTCAAGTTTGTAGGAACAATCAATCAAAAACCAATCAACGGTTGGACTCGTGGAAGCTTACATCAAAAAGGTGGAAGTTCAAGTTGAGCAGTTAGTTGAACATTTGCGAGAAAGGCAAAATTGAAACTTAGATGAATTCAATGAAGAGGAGACATTGAGTTTTTCATTCTGCAATCTCGAGCAACGTCTTACTAGAAGACGATAAATTTTAGTCCTACATGGGAGGTCACCCGTTATTGTATTTTCCTTTGTTTTAGTTTGCGTGTAATAAAAAAAAAAATATTTCAAATAAAATAAATTCGTTTGTTTCAAAAATTGTGTCCCTTCGTTTAAATTAAAAAAAAAAAAAATAATAATAATAATAATTTAGGTTCCTTGCATTTTTTTAGAGATATCTACCATTGTCTTTAAAAGCAAAATCTTTGATTCACATGATAGGAGGAGGATCATTTTCAACTACAAACAAATCCATGGGAGATGTCAAGATAGGCGGAAAAAGATGAAAGACTATACAATGCCAATCGTTGGCAGTGTAACTTCCGGCGTCCAATTGCAAGAGGCTGCAAGGAATTATGAATTGGAAAAGATTCATTATTCTTTGTTGCCTTCCTTTTACGGTATCCCTAATGAAGATCCTTTGCATTTCATTCGAGAATTCTATGCTATTGTCCAAACCTTTCCACTACATGAAATTAGTGAAGATCAACTTAGGATGAGGTGTTTTCCTTACACTCTCAAAGATAAAGCTTGGTCATGGTTCATTACTCTACAAATCGGGTTCTCTTAAAAACTTGGGAGGCGGTCCCATGAAATTTTTTATGGGTAGGTTTATTCCCATCAAAAGCAGTTGATCTAAGAACAAAGATAGCAACATTTTCTCAAATGAATGAAGAGCCCTTTCATGAAGCTTGGGAACGATTCAAACTCCTTTTCATTCAATGTCAAAATCATAGCTTTCCACTACTACAAAAACCAATTCTTTTACGATGGATTGACACTGATGCAGTCAATACATGGTTGATATCTTCTTTGGAGTGCTTTGTAGGAGAAAAGCATGTGAGAGGAAGCCTATAATCTCTATGAGCTATTGGGTTCTAATTCCCAACAAAGAAGTGGTGGAAGGAAAGCAAAGGTCATGAGGTCGGCTTTGATGATGATATAACCTTGCAAATTCTTGAATTGACTAAACAAGTGAAATTCCTCACATCTCACCAAATTTCAAGTCAAGAGGTATGTGGAGTGTGTTGTTGTTCAATTGGGCATGGTACTCATAATTATTCAAATACTTGTGATTCTAGTGTCGATGCCATAGAGGAAGTCCAATATTTTCAAAAGTATCATCCAAACACCTATAATCACCCAACCTCTGACCAACCGCACCTTCATCAAGCCAATCTTTTAAACCAACCTTAGAAGATAGCTTGAATGCTTTTATTCAAGTTAGTCGTGACAACCAAGCGATGACTAATCAAAGGTTGAACACCATGGAGGCTTCGGTTAAAAGAATTGAATCTAAAGTTAGACAGGGCTGAACAAATGCAAAAGAAAGAACCGGGAAAGTTGCCAGGTCACCAACAAGCAAAGATGTTAGAACCCTTCAAGTGGTAAGGTAGTCAATACCGAGTGTACCTGCAGAAATCTCTAACAAAGAGCGACATTCTAATCTCACAAAAAGGAGAAACAAGTGTTAAACTACAAGCTTTCTGAAAAACTCATTGGGGGTCATCGACACTCCCAAAATTCAAAAGACAACGAGAACCACACTGAGATGCAAGTACCTTTTCCTAGCGGTTGAAAGAGTCCAAACAAGATAAGCAATTCAATGATCTTTTTAATATGCTCTCTAAAGTAAATATCAATTTACCATTATTAGAAGTGATCATGAATGTGCTCATATACCAAGTTTTTCAAAGAGTTGAACACTAAGAAAAAGGAGGTATGAAATGAATGAGCAGTAGTAGTATCGAGAAATTTCTAGCATTTCTTGACCTGAAACTACCCACAAGTTGAAAGACCCTGGAAGTTTTATTATTAACATAACTATGGGGGATAGGAAGGTTGCTAAGGCAATGCTTGATTTAGGTGCTAGTATAAATTTGATGCCTACTCTATATTCTCTGACTCAATCTAGGGGATTTAAAACCCACAACTATGTCCTGCAACTTGCAGACAGATCTCTTAAATCTCCAGAGGGAATAGTTGAGGATGTTTTGGTTCAGGTAGACAAAGCTGATAATACTGTTGACTTTGTGGTTACGGATATGCAAGAAAAATCCGGCATTGGACGGAGAAGCATACAATATTGCTTGGTAGACCATTTATGGCAAATACTAAAACTATTATTGATGTCGAAGATGGAAATTTGACAATGGCAGGTCTTAGGAGGCCATTTCATTTTCAAAGTTTTTGATTCTTCACCTTTCCCTTCTATTTACGCCATCGATGAAATATTCGAAGTTGATCCTTTGGATAATCTTATCCAAAACACCTTTTTCCAAACCAGGAATAGAAGCAAACTTGAAAATTTGTTCTTACACTTGAAAAGGTTGAAGAAGATTTAGATGAAGAAATTAAGGGGTACCTTGAACAACTAGACAATAATGAAGCGATGACAAAATCTAGTGCACTTTTAAATCTACCCAGTTCTTCATCTGTTAAAGAGGCCAATCCACCGAACTTGAACTCAAAGACTTACACGAGCACTTAAAATATGTGTTTTGGGAGAAGGAGAAACATATCCGGTGATAATTTCTTCAACCTTGACCAAACCACAAGAAAAGGAACTCGTGATCAAAGTGCTTAAAACGGTTTAAGAAATCTATAGGTTGGAGTATAGGGGATATAAGAGGCATTAGTCCAACAATGTGTATGCCAAGATCAACTTGGAGGATGGTGCTAAACCTGTGCGAGAGGCCCAGAAAGACTAAACCCAAACATGCAAGAGGTAGTTAAACAGAAATCCTTAAATTGTTAGGAGAAGGGATTATCTATCTGTGCCGGATAGTAGTGGAGTTAGTCGGTGCATGTGGTACCAAAGAAATGCAGGATAACAGCTTGTTAAAAATGATAAAAGTGAATTAGTGCCCACTAGAATAATCACCTTGGATGGAGAATGTGTATAGATTTTAGGAAACTAAATTTATATACGAAAAAGGATCACTTTCCTCTTCCATTCATTGATCAAATGTTGGAAAGATTAATTTGGGCACCTAATTTTACTGTTTTTGGATGGTAATGTCTGGATATTATCAAGTACATGAGGAAGATCGAGGAAAAGACCACGTTTTACATGTCCTTTTGGGACATTTGCTTTTCGCGAGAATGCCATTTGGGTTATGCAATGCTCACTTGCCACTTTCCAGGAGATGCATGATATCCATTTTCTCGGACATGGTGGAGAAGTTCATTGAAATTTTCATGGACGATTTCTCTGTCTTTGGGAACTCATTTGATGATTGCTTACATAAATTGACTTTGGTTTTAGAAAGATGCATTGAATGCAATCTCACCCTTAGTTGGGAGAAAAGTCATTTATGGTTCAACAAGGGATAGTTTTGGGACATATAATTTCAAACAAGGGTATTGAAGTTGATAAGGCAAAAGTTGAATTGATATCCAAACTACCTCCTACGTACATGAAGGGGATAAAAGCTTCTTGGGACATGCGGGATTTCTGAGACGATTTATTAAAGATTTCTCTAAAATAAGTCGTCCTTTATGTAACTTATTATCCAAAGAATCTTGAATTTGACTTCAACAATATTTGCCTTATTTCCTTTAATACCTTGAAAGAGAAACTAACATCTACCCTGCACTGTTATAATGGCACCAAAGCGGGTCTTTACCTTTTGAGATAATGTGATGCTTCGATTATGCAATAGGAGCGATCGCAGGACAAAGAGTGGATAAGCGTTTACATGTCATCTACTATGCTAGCAAAACACTCAATGATGCCCAAATGAATTACACCACCATCTGAAAAGGAATTCTTGGCTATAGTATTCTCTTTAGACAAATTTCGGTCTTATTTAGTAGGATCTAAAGTGATTGTACATTACGATCATGCGCTTTAAGATACCTATTAAGTAAACCAAATGCCAAGCCAAGATTAATCAGGTGGGTCTTACTCTTACAAGAATTTGACCTAGAAATCAAGGATAAGAAAGGCGGTGAAAACTTAGTAGTGACCATTTGTCTAGGTTGATTTCGACTTCAATTCTCTTAAAGATGAGAGTAATGATGATATAGTTGAAACCTTTACGATGAACAGTTATTTTCATAGGTCCGAACCCATGTATCTTGATATTGTAAACTATCTTGCCACTTGGTGTTTTGCGACCTAACAACTTCATATCGAGGACAAGAAAAGGTTTTTAAAACTATTAAGGACTATTTCTGGGATGACCTTATTTATACAAGATTGGTCAAGATCAAGTCATCAGGAGATGTGTACTGGGAAAAGAAGAACATAAGAGCATTCGACTTTTTGTCATGAACTTCATTGTGGGGGTCATTTTGGAGGTGAAAAACTGACCGTAAGATATTACTGATCTGGATTCTTTTGGCCTCTTTTTAAAGATGCTACGTATGTTTTGTGCACAATGTGATAGATGTCAAAGAACAGAAACATAAGCAAAAGAGATGAAATGCCTTTGACATCTAATTTAGTTGTTGAACTCTTTGATGTATGGGGGATTGACTTAATGGGTCCTTTTCCCCATCTAACGGTTTTCAATACATTTTGGTTCTTTGTGGATTATGTGTCCAAGTGGGTAGAAGCTATCCCCACCAAAACCAATGATGCTAATGTTGTTGTGAAATTCTTGAAAGATTTCATATTGAGTAGGTTCGGAATGCCTAGAGCTATAATAAGTGATGGAGGTAGCCATTTTTTGTAACAAACTCTTTGATGGAGTACTAAACAAGTACAACATCACATGCGTAAAGTAACTCTCCATATCATCCTCAAACTTCGGTTTAGTGGAAGTGAGCAATAGGCAAATTAAGGGAGTCTTGGAACGCCTTTGTGCGTCCGTCGAGGAAGGATTGGGCATTTAAGCTAAATGATGCCTTATGGGCGTACCGCACCGCTACAAAACACCTATTGGGATGAGCCCTTGCATCGGTTAATCTTTGGGAAAGCGTGCCACCTTCCAGTTGAACTTGAACACAAAGCTTATTGGGCAATTAAAGAGTTAAACATGGATTTAGATAAAGCGGTGAAAAATGATTACTCGACTTCACGAGTTGGAAGAAATTAGGAATGAAGCCTATAAGAATGCCAAATTGAACAAAGAGCGTACTAAGCGGTATCCCGACAAGAGGCTAGCTCCTAAGACTCTTCATCGTGGAATGAAAGTTCTTTTATTTAACTCTCGTTTGAGATTGTTTCCGGGAAAGGCGAGATCAAGATGGGATGGACCATTCAAAATAGTTCAAGTATTTGAACATGGAGTAGTGGAACTATTGGACTCGAAAACAAAAAACGTTCAAAGTCAATGGCCATCGTGTCAAGCCTTATTTAGAAGAACCAAACAACATTCTTTGAAATGGATTGCATTTGGTGAGTAACCCTTAGCACCAAAGAATCGTCTTGCTAAGGCGTTAAACTGCTTGGATGGGAGGCAACCCATCATTTTAGGTAAAATAAAAAAAAAATTTTGTTTGTTATTTGTTTTCTTTACTTAATTTTATTGTTTATTTCATTTTAATTGCATGTGAATAATTTTTTAAATTGTTAGAACTAAAAATATTTGTTGAGATGTTAGAAGTTTCTGATCGTCGTATACACTTTAATGATGAATATGATGGATGCACTGCATTTTCCATTACTACTTGCACATTCTCGGAAATAGGTAATCTTCTTCTTCTCTTCTCTCTTTTATCTTTAATTTACGGTTGTTACATTGAGGACAATGTAAGTTCTAGGTTGGGGGTGGTGAAAAGTTACCATGCTTAATTAAAAAAATAAAATAAAATAAAAATATACTTTTTGTGTGGTTGGTTTTATTTCTATTTTGTGTGATTTAGTAACTTTTTGGAATAAAAAAAAAAAAAAAAAAAGAGAAAGTTTCACAAAAGTTTATCATTTCTTTAAATCAAATTTAAGTAAATAGTTAAGTCTTTTGTACTGTTAGATTAATTTTTGAAAACATATCATGAAATATTTTGTAATTATTTTTGATAATTAGTTAGTTTTTGTCATAATTAGTATTTCTTGATAAGATGTTGAAATTATATTAAACCCAAAATCGGTGTTTATGAGTTTTTTTTTTAGTGGAGACTACCTTTGTGAGATATAATTTGAGCCTAATTTCCTTTATTCGAGTGAAATGTATATTCTTTCTACTCCAAACACATTTCTTATTTCTTCAAATTTTTAGATGCTTTCTCTAGGTATTAGCATTGAATGTATGAATTTTTTTTCATCTTAATAGAGTATCATAAATTTTTTTTATTATTTTTGCTTAGATTAAATGATTTGAGTAGAAGTTGATAGTATATGCTTATATCTCATTTATGCATGACTACTACAAAAACAAAGACATATCACAGGGTTACCTAAACCAAGATCAAGCAGAAAAAGCCACAAAATTAACCACTCACCAAAATTCAAAAAAATGTACAATGCACATTGGGTTGACTCTCTAAAAAATACATATATTGAGAAATATCTACGAGAAAAAAAGAGAGATAAAAATAGTATCATCTACATACTATAACCGCATTGCCTACAAAGTTGTGAGTAAAGGCTAATTACAAAAGAAAGATATAGTAATTCCCAAAAAGTCATTGCAATTTCTTCATTCGTAAAAGGCATATATCTTGAAATTCTTTCTTAATGAGTTTGATTTATGCATGAAAATAATTTTTATATATGATATCTTTATAATTTATACATTTGATTCCTTTCATGAGATCAATGTTAAAATAACACTTTGAGCCTTTATTCTTTATACATATGCGAACATATTAGTTCATTTCTATACATCAACTCTTTCGCATATAAATTAGTATGAGTGTTTGAACCCGTAGGATTCGGTGTTTTGAGAGTATTGACTTGTGAGGAATAGAGTCGATGGGTCGATTCATGACACTTTGAAATTGGGTGAAATTAAATGGATACATTTTTGATATGAAATATGAAAATGATTTTCGACTAATTATTATAATAAATCATGATTGTTTAAAGAGATTAAGATAACTTATGCTTGAGATTTTAATTACGATCTTAAAGGAGATTAAAAAGTATGAGACATTTTTGTGAAATGTTGATAATTTGTGATTTTGTTGTAAATTTAATTTTTAAGTTGTTTGTTTTTATTGTTTCTTTTGTTTTTACATTTAGTACAATGTTTGTGGGTATCATTCTTGAAAACCCTCACGAGACTCAAACTCGTCACTAGGGGCAACCTAGGGTTTAAAGGCTTGTTCATAGGCTAATAGCAAGTGTCAATCCACGGAAGTGATTTAGGATAGTTTAATTTTTAGTTTTTATCGCTTCTCTTGCTAAGGGACTAGCGAAGGCTGGATTGAGGGGGTTGTGATGAGTGCTCAAAAAGCACTAAAATTACCATGATTTTATGCACTTTAATTGATTAAAAATATATATATTTATATGTTTTATCATATATTTATATAAATTTGTCTTTTTAGGAATCACGGGTATTTTTATTGTTTTTCGGGAATTTTGGCCTAAAAACGCAAATGTAAAGACTCAAAGAAAGAATACTTGAAGCAATACATCACAAATAAATTGATAAATAAGTGGAAAAAGGTCAACAAACATGGAAAAATTGGACAAATGGGTCGAAAAGGTCAAAAATGTCAAAAGGCGAAAAACGCGGCCGCGGCCTTTGAGCCCGGCCGCTATGCCACCCGAGCCGCGGCCCGGCTCAGAGTCAAGGCCCCGGCGCCTGGAGCACAAGGGCCTTGTATTGCCGCCCGCGCCATGCTTAGATGTCACACTACACGTAGCAGAACATGTTCGCATGGCCGAACACGTGCACATCAATGACGCTCGGCCCACGGCGGCCAATGGCACGTACGCCAACGTTTTTGACCCATTTTTCACGTGCAGCCGCCAATGACGTCATCTTGGCGTCATTGATGACCTCGGCATGTCCATACCACGTTTTTTATTTTTTAATATTTTTTTAACATTTTTTTAATCATTTTTCTCTCCATCCTCACCTATAAATACCCCCTTCCATTCACTTCAAAACACACCTCAAAACCTCACTTCTCTTCTTTCTTTTCTCGTTTCTTAGTTTTTGAGTTTTCTTTAGTTTCTTTCTTAGTTTCTAAGCTTTTCTTAGTTTTTCTCTTAGTTTTTAGTTCAATTGTCTTAGGTTTAGAGTTCTTCTCTTTTTGAGAGGAACTTGTAATGTTTTGTAATAATTTAGATTTTTTGATTCAATAAATGGAAGTGCAAATTCAGCTTGGAGGTTTTCTAGCAAGGGGAATAACGTCAATCTTGTAAGGATTTTATTTTCTTTCTGAGTTATTTTTATGCTTTATTCTTACATGTTATATTTAATTTATGCAGCTGATTAAATTTAACTGTGCTAGCTGTTTATAATCATGATATAATAATAACGTTGTTATGCTTGCGAAATATTAAATAGGTGAAAATTTCTAAAATGAATTGATTTTATTTTTATTCAAGATTTTATATTAAGGATGTTAGAGAGAAATATATTATTTTTCATTACAAACTTAAATCTGAAAGTTAGACTTTAAGGTTTAGTTATCCGGTCTAATTTAGAGTAGTGCTCTTTTATTTGTTGGTACAATGTCTCGGTAGTTAGAGTGAAGCTCTATTTCAAAAGTTTTTATAAGAATTATTATGTGGAAATGTATTGACAACATGTTTTCAATAGTGATTTTAAAACTTGAAAGTTAGTACTCGGATAACTAAATTCTTAAGTTTAATTTGGACACCTTGAATAAAGTTTAGTCTAACCCGCAAAGGTGGCATTTAAATAGTTCATTTTCAATCTCTTAGAAAAAAGAATTAATTTAATTAACCAAATTAGTTATCAACCCCACCCGTAGGTGTTAATTGATTTGTTTAGTTAACAAAGAGTATCTAACCCCCAAAAGGTGGTATTCATACAAAAAAGAGAGAATCAATAAAATATCAATTTATATCTTTAATAACCTAGATAATATGAGCAAGCATAATTAATTTAGTTATTATATCCATAAATACTCCACTAATATAAATGATAAAATTTGCATGAATATTTATTGGATCTGTAATTATATTTATTTGTAGATAAATATTTATCGAATTTGTATCTATGCTTATTCTTTTTAGATTATATTTAATTAATCTGTATATATGTTTATTTTATGTTATTAGATTAGGAACACAAAAACCAAAACTATCGTGACAGGATGTTTAGGATTTAATTTCGTTTTTAAAAGTTTGAATAATAAATTAAAAACCACATACATTCCTTCCTTAGATCGACCTTGGGAGTATACTTATCATTTTCTATGAAATGATTCGTGCACTTGCGAGAGTTTTACAAATATTAAAACCAAAGTATTTGCGAGAATTGGCGATGCCGGTTTTCGTTCATCAGTTTCTCAGACCATGTTTTCCTTTCTATGATTCATTTTGTTAAGCTGTAGTATAATGTGTGGAATTTAGGATCAATCCTTTCATACTTTGAACTTTTCTTGTGGCAGTAATTTAGTTTTTCAATCCCTGTCTTCTTTTCTATGATTCATTTTGATAGCTTGTAAATTATAAAAATACATATAGTTACAATGAGAAATTTGTATGCAAAAAATCTGTCTTGGAAGTGTATTTATAATATTTGCATTATAATACATCATAAGAGTCAAATTATTGCATTTTTGTTATGATTTAAATGTTGATATTTGTGTGAAAATTGTGTTTATTTGATTATTTAATCCACAAATGTCATTTCACGAGTATTTCATATTTAAATTGCAATTTTAGGTAAAATCATGATTTTGGAGAAGTTTGGGACAAATTTCAATGATCAGGATTGAGTGAGAATAAAAAAAAACAAAGTTTCAAAATTTGGAAATCACGCCATCGGCGAAAAGATTCTAGCCGCAAGCGAAAATCTTACAGAGAGCACAGGTTTTGGCATATGCAAATATCGCCGCCGGCGAGAATCAGAGGAAACAAAATTTAAATTTTCCAGAAATCTCGCTGCGTCAAGAATAATGTTGCCGCTGGCGAGTTTCGTCCGAAAACACATTTTGTATGTTGTTTTGTTCCAAAATTTCCCCCAAAACCCTAGATCTATATATACCATAAGATAGAGAAAAGAGGGGACGACAAAGATGAGGAGGTCTGAGACATTTTTGGAGGAGAGAAGGCAATTTTGGAGAGAAAGTTTGGAGAAACTTGAAGGATCATCACCATTGTTGCTACCAAGTGTTCATCTTCAAGAGTTTTTCATCTCTTCTCCTTAGCTTTCATTTTCTGCATTTTATTCAGATTGTTTGTTCATGGATTCAATTGAGAATATGTTTGTTCTTATTTTCGTTATGAACTAATTCGTTTTTACTAAGGCTATGATGTAGTTGAATAAAAAAAATCTGATTTCTTGTGTTATCGTTATATGAATTCACTGTTTTCAAGTTGAGTATTTATTTCCATGCTTAATGCTTTTAAATTTTTGATCAAGATTTAAATGATTTGTTGCATTATATTGAGACCGAGAGGAGATGTGTAATGAACGCTTCTTGTGATAAATACCGTATGTTGAATGCGAGTGTGAGAACTAATGCATGATGTATGTGGTTATTCTAGAAATTCCATAAATCGTAATGTGCTTGTTTGTGATTAAATCTTCATAGAAATATAGTCGGTTTTCATAGATAAGTAATTCTAATATAACTCGAGAGAGAGTATTAGATAAATTTGGGTGTTTCACCATCACTTTTAACTTTGATTCTCATATAACATGACTTGAAATCGGATTGAATTGATTTAGCGAAATCAAATGCCTTAGCGTTTTTAATCATTTGTGAACAACATTAAATTTTGTTATTTACGTTTAGTTTTAAGTTAATTTACTTTTTAAACAAATTCAAAAATTCGGTTTTCAAATAAAATTAGTGTTAGTCAATTTCGGTACTTAGTAACGCCATTACTTATGGGTTCGATATCCGTACTTTTATACACTTTATTACTTGAACGATTCGTACACTTGCGAAATTACGCATCACCTAATATTAACAAATAGAACTTAGGAGAGTACTTGAACCAGTGTCATTTTTAACATCTATATTCTTACATTCATTCTAAACAATCAGAAAAACATATATATAAAGAATATTAAAACTAATAAATAAACTAACGTTCAAATAATAATTAAAGTAGACAAGCAGATTATATCATCCATCAATGAAAACTCATATTTGTTTTATATAATCCATTACAACGTATACATATTTATATTTAATATTTTACATTCGAAATGATTCCTTAAACATGTTGCGTAGCATGGACTTTTCAGATTCAAGCTAAGTTTACTAATGTACACCATTACATAATTTACATATAAATTGTAATTGTAAGAAAAAATAACACTTAATAAACAGTTTTCAAAATAAGTTAATATAATTCATTAGTTTCAATATACTTCTGTTTTATTAAAGTCATTGCATGCTTTACAAAATTAAAATTAATAGTTTACATTCAAATTAATTCCTAGAACACATTGCACAACATACAATTTTCAAAATCAATCTAAGTTTACTAATGTATACCATTACATAATTTCCAGAAAAATATGTAATACTTTACATAGTACATAATTTTGGTAAAACATGGACTTTTTAGATTCAATCTAAGTTTACTATGTACACCATTACATAATTTCCAGAAAAAAATATGTAATATTTTACATACTACATAAATCGTGCGAAAATAATAACAAACTGTTTTTAAAATAAGCTAATAAAATTCAATAGTTTCAATCTACTTATGTTTTATTAAAGTCATTGCTTGTTTTTCAATATTAAAATTAATAGTTTATACTCAAACTGATTCCTAGAACATATTGCACAACATACAGTAATTTACATACTAATTATTTTTTAGTAAAACATGGACTTTTCAGATTCAAACTAAGTTTACTAATGTACACGATTACATAATTTCCAGAAAACAAATATGTAATATTTTACATACTACATAAATCGTGCGAAAATAATAACACAAACAATTTTTAAAATAAACTAATATAATTTATTAGTTTCAATCTACTTCTGTTTTATTAAAGTCATTGCATGTTTTACAAAATTAAATTTAATAGTCTACACTGATTCCTAAAACATATTGTACAACATACAGTTTTCAAAATCAATCTAAGTTTACTACCATACACCATTACATGATTTCTAGAGTTCAATCTAAGGCACGCTCAATCTAACGGTAGGAGTGGTCTGAGGATGATGGGTAGAGGTAGAAGGCTGAGACGGATATCAACTCTCCTCATTGGAAGAACACGAGCTAGAAGACCTTGAGTTACCACTAGTACTAAAATATTGGGGGATTTCCCAGGAGGTTGAGATCTCTTCTATGTGCATTCTAAAAAAGCTACAAAAACATAAAAAAGGAAACCCGAAGAGTAAGGTATGAGAAGAATAGGTTGCCTAGGGTTGAGTTTGAAAATAAAAGAAAATGATCCTTTAAAAACCGACTTGAAAAGAAAGTAGAAAATTGTTAGGTTCTCGACGCTTGAATTCTAAGAACTCGAACAGAAAACTACAGTCTAAGATGAATTCTTACCACCAAACTAAAAACCTTTTACAAACTCGAAGTGATACGACAGAGCTTTTTTCTTCACTATTTCTCAATTGCACAAGTAATGATGATAAGTCTCAGCCAATCATCCATTTATATAGAGGAACTTGGTTTTTCTCTCTAATCAATTGACACACATTTATTAGGGAAGCTGAATGGTTTGTATTCCATGCCCGATAATTACTTTTCCATCTCAAACTAGAGCCTGAGCTGAAAGAGTAGGAGGACTAGATGTTTGGATATCCGAACTAGCCTGGTACCTAACCTACACAAGCCGTTCAAGCTAAGTCACCAACTTGAGATGGAAAATGAAGCACCCTAGCTCAATGAACAGCCTAAGCTCAATGATCAGTCTGAGCTTAATGACCAGCCTGATTTCAATGACTAACCCGAGCTCAATGATCAATCGGAGTTCAATAATCAGCCCGAGTTCAACGATCAACTCGAGGTAGGGTCAACCTTAACCCCTGATATATTGTACTTTATGCCAATTATACCCCTCTAACATGTAAATATGTGTACTCATTATGTAATTGACACATGTGTAGGTAATATTTTATAAATATATGGACTTCTTATGAGATCAACACATTCAACCAATCAGCTTAACTTTTCTCTAAGTTTTCTCTTAAGTTTCTGACCCTGTACTTCTTGGGATTTTACTCTTAAGAAGAGCTTAAGAAATATATCGTGCTTTGTTAAAAAAATTGCACCTATGATGCAAGCCTTTCTACACACATCAATATGGTGGGAACTCGTGCTGGTAGACATTAAAAATTGGCTAACAAAGGAACGAGAACAATTTAGGAAGATGCATCACCACCCCTCGATGAGGTTAGGAAATAAGAGAAATTGCAACACTAGGAGATGGTTGCTAGCTCTAAAATTGAGAAAGAAGCTCAAGAAAACTAGAAGAGAAAACATGGCACTACATTCTCAATTAGAGGGAAGGGTCCTAGCTGACCAAGCAGTAGACCCAATTGATAGAAATATAATAGGATAGGGCTAACCCAAGCCACACCATATAGAGCAAAAAGATGAAAAGAACCACTTTTCTAGCTCAGTGAGACCTAGTGAGGAATATTAGGTTCAGGAAAGGAAGAACTGGGAGGCATGATTTCAAGCATTGAAGAAAGCTAATAAGAAGCAAGACGTAGCCTTGAAGGTAGCTTAAGAGAAAAATGAGAAGGGTAAAGCTTCTTATGATGTAGACAAAGGTTGTGAATAATTGTGTATCTCCCCCTTTTCTGATAATATAGAAAATGACGAACCACTAGCCAAGTTCAACACTCCCAAATACATGCCCTCATTATTTTGGGACAAAGGACCCTGTGACATATGTACAACACTTCAAAATAGATATGGCTCCCATGAGCTTGACCCATGGAAAAATAAATTCTATGATGTGCAAGCTATTCATAGCCACTCTCTATAAGGATGCCCAAAAATTATTCAATAACTTGGCACCCTGATCCATAACCTCTTTTCCATAGTTTGCCCGACTCTTTATCACAAACTACGCCTACAACAAGCCATTGAGGAAAGAATCACACCACCTTTTCTTCATCATCTAGAAGAGAGGAGAATTTATCGAGGATTATATGAAATGGTTTTAGGAGGAAAAATTGGAAATCTCTGATTCTCACAACTCTATAGCTATAGAAGCATTATAGAAAGGTCTCTTAAAGAATTCTCACCTATTTATAGAATTAACCAAGATAATGCCTCGCACTTTGGAAGAAGCTTATAGCAAAGCCAAAAAGTTCATCAAGAGATTTAGGCCCAATTAAAGATCGTTGAACTAATATGAAGGTAGTGCCTGACAAAGAGAATATGAGGATAAAACCAGACAAGGCACATCAAAATAGCAAGAATAAATGATTTACACCAAATAACAGGTTGATCGGATAGTGGTCAAGAAATAGAGGACCTTTTGGGAGGTCACTTTCTCCCTTCAAGGGTCCTTCCTTGAGAGTAAATCTAACCCAACCAGTAATTATAATGGAGGAGTAACCCATTGTCAGGTGGCCACCCAAGATGAAATCCTTACTTAGAGACACATCCAAGTGGTGTGCCTTCCATAAAAATATGTGCCATGATAAAAAAACTGCAGGCACCTCAAGAAAGTGATAGAGGAGTTATTAGCAAATGGATTTATATAAAGGACCTCGTTATAGAAAATGAACGCGCCATGTTGTTCACGCACGCGCCTGTGCGCTCTGCTACTGCCCCCGCGCGTGCCCTGCATGCCCCTGGTGGTGTCTACACGCGCTGCTGTCCATTTTCGCGTGCAGCCGCCCCATGACGTCATGGTGACGTCATCAATGACCTCCCAAATTGCACTCCGCGTTTTCAAAATTTTTTAACATTTTTTCACTCACTTTTTCTCCTCATTGTCACCTATAAATACCCCCCTTCTCTTCACTTCATAACACACCTAAAAACACATTCTCTTCTCTCTTTCTTTCTCTCATTTCTTAGTTTTTAGTTTTTTTTCTTAGTTTTCTTAGTTTTTAGTTAATTTCTCTTAGTTTTAGAGTTCTTCCCTTTTTGGGAAGAACTAGTTATGTTTTTGTAATTTATTTGCTTTTCGATTCAATAAATGGGAGTGCAAATTCCGCTTGGAGGTTTTCCAGCAATGGGAATAGCATCGAAGTTCTGTAAGGTTTTTAATTTCTTTACAGTTATTTTTTATTCTTTATTCTTACATGTTATATTTAATTTGTCTGTGATTAAATTTAACTCTGCTGGTTGTTAGTAAACATGATGTAATAATAGCATTGTTATGCTTGCGAAATATTAAATAGGTAAAAATCTCTAAAATGAATTGATTTTATTTTTATTCAAGATTTTATATTAAGAATGTTAGAGAGAAATATATTATTTTTCATTACAAACTTAAATCTGAAAATTAGATTTTAAGGTTTAGTTATCCGATCTAATTTAGAATAGTGCTCTTTTATTTGTTGGTACAATCGCCCGGTAGTTAGAGTGAAGCTCTATTTCAAAATTTTTTATAAGAATTATTATATAAAAATATATTGACAACATGTTTTCAGTAGTAGTTTTAAAACTTGAAAGTTAGTACTCGGATAATTAAATTCTTAGGTTTAATTTGGACACCTTGAATAAATTTTAAACTATCTAACCCCACCAAAGGTGGCATTTAAATGGTTTATTTTCAATCTCTTAGAAAAGAGAATTAATTTAATTAACCAAATTAGTTATCAACTCCACCCATAGGTGTTAATTGATTTGTTTATTTAACAAAGAATATCTAACCCCACCAAAGGTGGTATTCATACAAAAAAGGGGGAATCAATAAATATCAATTCATATCTTTAATAACCTAAATAATACGAGAAAGCATAATTAACTTAATTATTATATCCATAAATACTCCACTATTTATAAAAGATAAAATTTGCATAAATGTTTATTGAATCCATATCTATGTTTATTTTTATGTCAGTAGATTAAGAAAACACAAAACCCTAAAATATCGTGATAGGATGTTTAGGATTTAATTTCGTTTTTAAAATTTTGAATAATAAATTAAAAACCACATACATTCCTTCCTTAGATCGACCTTGGGAGTATACTTATCATTTTCTACGAAATGATTCGTGCACTTGCGAGAGTTTTATAAATATAAAACCAAAGTATTGGCAAGAATCGGCGATGCCGGTTTTCGTTCATCAACATGCAGCGCGGTACTCCTAGTTGAGAGAAATAAAGTTTAACATCCAGTCTACTACATCAGCCAGATTCTGACAGATGCCCAAAATAGGTATCCAACCATTGAAAAATTAGAATTTTCCCTCAAAGTTAGTACACAAAAGCTTAGGCACAACTTCATCTCACACAACGTTGTGGTACTCACTTCTCACCCACTCAAGAATGTATTGATAAGACTAGATGATGGGGAGGCTAGCATAGATAGCTATAGAATTGAGGGAGTACGACATTAAATACATGGCTAGATCAGCTATCAAAGGGCAAGTGGTTTTCAAGTTTATGGCTGAGTTTAGTGAAAAGCTAGAGGTTGTTGTCAACAAAGAGAAAAATAGGATATATAGGTAGATAAAAAAGATAGGGAAATTTGGTAGATGTTTGTCGATGGAGCACCAAACTTCAATGTTGTAGTGCTGGGGGTAGTCTTAGTAGACCCCAACAACAACTATTTTGAGTATGACCAACAATATTGCAGAATATGAGGTGGCTATATTTGGGGACATGACCGCTAATAAGCTGGGAGCAAATAAGGTCACCCTACATAGTGATTCATGGCTAGTGGTCAACCATTTCTTAGGGTCATTTGAAGCTAGAGACGGAAAAATGAAAGGTTACCTAGAAAGGTTGAATAAGGAGTGCTCTAAATTCTCTTAAGTTTGATATTAAGAAGATAGCTTGAAAGAATAATGGTCATTTCGATGCCTTAGCAACTTTGGCATCAGTACGAGAGGCCAACCATAATCGAGTAGTATTGATAATAATCTTGTCAGAAGCATCCTCGAAGAAGGCTGAACGAACAGCTGGATGTGTAGACATTCCTACTATCTCATTGTACACCCTGATTTATAACTTCCTAGGAAGGGATAAGTTGCTAGAGGATAGCAGGTCTACAAAATAAATCAAGTCTAAGGTAGGTAGGTAGGTAGGTATATGATATAAACATGGAAATTATATCAGAAAACTCTACTCAGACAAGGGCTCTTATGTGTAACCAAAGAGGGATCTGAAAGATTAATGTATGAAACACATAAAAGGGACTGTGGTTCATATTTAGGGGGGATGAAATTATCACCATGAATCATGAGACATGGCTATTATTGGCCCATTATGTTGGAAGATTACATATAGTACACCAGGCATGCAACAAATGTCGAAGGTTTGCCCCGTTGTCACACACCCCCTAAATACCATGAAGGGTGTGATGAGCCCTTGGCTTTTTTATAAGTGAGGGCTTGACATAGTAGGGCCCACCCCTACCTATAGGAGAAGGTCAAAAGAAGATTCTACCTGTGGCCACTGATTACTTTTCAAAATGGATTAAAGCAGAACCCCAGGGTAGAATATGGGAGGAAGCGATGATTTGATTTATATGGAAATCCATATTTTTCCATTTAAGTCTACCTAGAGAACTTGTCATCGATAATGGGAGACAATTCACAGGATAAAATATCATAGAGTTCACCCCCAAGTACAACATTAAGATGTGCCACTCCATACCATATTATCCTCGAGGCAATGGTCAAGCGAAATCCTCTAACAATCTCATCATCAACTTATTAAAGAAAATACTGGAAAGTACAAAAAGAATGTTGGTGGAAGAGTTGCTTGGAAGATTATGGGCCATCAGGATTAGTCCTTGAGGAAGCATTAACGAGACCCATTTTTCCCTAGTATATAGGATGGAGGTAGTAATACCAATCGAAGTCACGATACCCATTGCTAGATTGATTTTAACGGAGGAAAAAAACAATGTAGTCAAAGCACACGAACTTACCCTTATGGAAGAGAAAATAAACGAGGCCTTAAGAAGGATGATAGAGAAAAAAAAGGAGAATATCATATTATTACAATAAGATCGTGAGCTTTAAAGCTATTTCTAGCGATGATTGGGTCCTTGGGAGGATCTTCCCCAATAAGAAAGAATGGATGATCAGAAAATTGAGCACTAATTACGAAGGACCTTATCAAATAATTGAAACAACACCAGGATGGGCCTACCTGCTAAAAACAATTGAAGGAATTAAAGAGGGCACGAGTTGGAATGCCAGGCACTTGAGGAAATATCACTTCTAATGTACAAAATTTCACCATTTTATGTAATATTGGCACAAACATATCAATAGAACTACATCAACCCATACAAATGGGTCTTTCTTTTAGAAGTATCCCACTATTTTATGTCACGGGCTGATCACCTCGATTAAAAACTAGGTAGAGCACCTTAATACTTCCATAAGGTCACAATTTTTCCACCTCGATCAGGAACCAAGTCGGTGCTCTGACATTGAAGAGAGATGAGCAACTTGGTCAGGAACTAGGTAAGGCTCCCTCTCCCACCAATTTGAGCTATGGGCTGATCACCTCGGTTAAGAACCAGGTAGAGCACTATGGCACTTGCATAAGGTCATGAGTTGTCCACCTCGATTAGAAACCAAGTCGATGCTCTAACATTGAAAGGAGATGAACACCTCAGTTAGGAACCAGGTAAAGTTTTCTCTACCACAAATTTGAGCCATAAGCTGATCACCTCGGTTAAGAACCAGGTAGAGCGCCCTAGCACTTGCATAAGGTCATGCTTTTTCCACCTCAATCAGGAACTAGGTTAGTGCTCTGAAATTGGAGGGAGATGAACATCTCGGTTAGAAACCAGATATGGCTCTCTCTCCCACCAGTTTGAGCCATAAACTGATCACCTTGGTTGAGAACCAGGTATAACGCCCTAATAAGAGCTAAGGTATAGCTGATCATTTCGATCAGTAACCAGTTCGCATTATATAATATAAAACAAATCTTTAGATATTTATAAATACAAGTACACATGACCAGTATCTGGATCATCAATTTCTTCAACTAAGGGCAATAGCTGAGCCTGAATCTCTACAATAGGTCATGGTCTTAGGGTGAGCTATCATCATCTCGAGTAGTCCTCACTGTAATTATTTAGTAACCTACATCACCTTAAGGAAGACTCTTTTAGATCACTTCATATAGAAGCTCGCTTAATATGATTCCTTATCTACAAGTATGGCCATACTAGCCAAGGTCATCCTATCTTGAGATTGAGTTTGGATTAACTGCTTCTTACAAGAAGTAAACTCACACTTGGTCTCTTTTACATGACACTCAAGTTTAACCACCTCGGCTTTGAGTTCCCTAACCACGTCCTTATCCTACCATTTTCAACACATAAAGCTCGAACTGAGCGTCTACTAGTTTGATCAGAATCCATAAAATACAACCAAAAAAGTTGGAGGAATTGACATAAATCCCTAAATGTATGGATTAAACAAGTGTTCTCAACCCATTTTATAAGAGATGAAGCTTGATAAAAAAAAGGAAAAATTAATGACCCAAGTTCCCAAAAACCAAATGGGTAGGTCAACATCATAAATACACAATAAAAGTGAAACTAATTTTCCATTAATAAATAAAGTTGATCTTTTTATTTGATTTTTTCATTTAACATTCTTACAAGTTTGAGCTCATGACCACACGAATAGGACATGCAAGGTTCAAACAATACTTTTGAATATTAACTTTAACATGTAATAAACAACTTAGAATACCTCTGGGGCTCTCATACCATGTATATGCACCAAGGATCTGGGGAGTTAATCAAAGAGGTAATACTAAAGAATAAGATAACAAGATTAATATACAAGCATATTATATTGATAGATTAGGTGGCTTAACAACAATGAGTTTACAAACAATACATACATACATACATACATACATACATACATACATACATACATACATACATACATACATACATATATATATAAATAGAGAAAATGAAAATAAAAATACAAAATTACTTAATTTATAAAAACTGAAGGTAATAAGTTACAAAAGGAAATAGAAATATTATCAGAGAGCTTGCTTAGGTGTGAGAAAGCTTGAGAGTAATTGTGTGTAATATAAGCAATCCCTCTGATTGGTAATGAGTCTTCCTTTTATAGCCGAGTTATGCACTGTTGGAGATGCCTTTATTGTGTTGTGAATAATAATTTGTTGCCAACTTTATACTGTAGAAGATGCCTTTACTATTGTGAATAGTGAGCATCTTTTACTATTTTGTAAATAGTTGTTTGTCTGCACCATTCCTTATTTTGTCGTCTTCTCCTAACGATACAGTGACCTATTACAGTACTTTTGAATAGTACTTTATAGGCTGAAGATTTTGATGGGCCTTTATTGGGCTATTGATTGGGCCTTTTACAAATAATTTGGGTTTTTAGACCCATAATGAAATTGGGGTTTTAACCTTGAAACAAGACAGGGGCTTTTAACCCTAATAAAAGAAAATGGACTTGCAAGCCCAAAAATATGGGTTCATAGACCTATAATACAAATATTTATTAAGGTTTTTATGGAAGGTCTTCACCCATCCAAAATAATATATCTTCCTCTAGAGCTTCTATGTCTGACAGGTAGTCAAAAAGAGCTTTGGAGGATGATGATGATGGTGACTTGGTTAATGATCCTAAAGAATCCTATTTTTGCTGGTAAAGGGTTATTAGGATAATTGTTTGATAATGTCCAAGATTTCTTCTTGGGTATGTGCTTTGGTAACGAGGGCATTGGTATGTACCCTTTGGGCTAAGAACAACGATGTATTTTGAATTTCTTCAACTTTGGCTACTCTATGACCGATTTTGGTTAGCCATTATTCAATGGCTGGTTTTAAAATGGTTTTGGGGATCGTAAATGACAACCGTCATTTTAATTGAAGTAGACGGGTAATGGTAACTACCTTAGATACTATAGGTTTTAAGACTAACTAACATACCCAAGGAAGGTAGAATTTTGTTTCAAAAATACACAGAGGATGGAATATTTTCTCCTATAGTGTAGGTTTAAAATGGGTGATGAATGTTTCATAGCTTTCCTTTACCAGTAGGTTAAGGATAGCAAGGATAGAACCAAAAATTTTCCACCAATTGTGAAACCAAGATGGAAATTTTTTTTAGGTTAATAGCTTTTTGAACGAAAAGGAATAACAACGAGTGTTGATTATCCTTGTTTTGAGTAAGGAAGGCATTGAACCATGCATGGTAATAATCCTAGTCATTATAGGTTATACAATGTGGTTAGGATGTGGTAATACTTACTAGAAAGGTCATAAATATTGATAAATAATTCCTCCAATCTACTAGAGATACGACTTTGTGGATTTTGATAGTAGAGTATTAGGCATCAACTTGGTTGTGGTAGAGGAAATTTTATAATTCCACACTACTAGTTATTTCTAAAATACTCTGATAGTATTCTAGTGTTTTGGATGGGGTGGAAGGCCTACAAAATAATTTTTTTCCAAAAATATTTTGGATAGTTAAATAAGGATTCTTATCTTGAAATGATTTTTCAACAGTTATGACCATCTCAGTGTCAGATTTTTGAAAATACCCAGATGAGGGTTTTGAACTAGTTTTGGGAACAATTTCCCTTTTTCTTGGTACATGGATAATTTTAGTAGAGGATGTTGCCTCTTTCTTTGAAATGGAAAGTTTTCCAGTTTCATGTTTTGAAATAATAATTTTTGTTTTGGAAGATGGTTCTTCCCTTTTTACCTTTTCCTTACCCTTGAATATAAAAACTTAAAGCTATAGACAATAAATTTAAAAACCCGATCTTTAAACCCTTCCAAGTCTCCAAAATAGCCCATGAATAATTATTATCAAAAATTGAGCTCATTAGAGGCATTCACATGTCTCAACTTGAACAACGAAGCTCAAACGCAAAAATGGGTCTAGTTATCCCTCAGTCACCTCCGACCCCCAAAACCCCATTAAATCTCACTCAAAGTAATAGTGTTCTTAACAACGAAGAACCTACTACCTCTGCCGAGGAAGCCTTTTAAGAAATGTCTCTTGAATCAACTCCTCAAATCCAAAAACTAGTTTGGTAACAACCTATACCCAATAAGTACCCACAATTAGATGTAATTACCCAACCAAATTAGGTTATTCACCCAAAATATAACGCATCATCTATCTATGAATGGAACATAGATGGCATGATAGAACATCAAATATTAAACACATTATAGCAAATGACAATGCGTCAAATACCTACAAAACTTAGTCTAGAGAAACGATAAAAACAATCATTGAACTCCTTATAGTTGGCTTCAACACAATTATGACTGGAGAGTATGGTGAACCTATACTCGATAAACATGGAGAACCCATCTAGGACGTAGGCTCCATATTACTTTTCACAATATCATACCATTTTATAGGAGATTCTTCCTATTTAAAACATAAAAATGTTGATCTTCTCTCTAATCTACATTGTGGGAAGATGAGTGATTTTCAAAACTATAAAACTACTTTTCTTAGTAGAGTCATGTTAAGAGAATATTCAAATCAACCTTTTTGGAAATAAAAATTCTTAGCAAGACTTCCTCCACTCATAAGAGATAAAACCAAAAACAAAATCTATGAGACTTATGGGAATCACATCATCCTTTATGATTAACTAACCTACAGTTAATTGATCAGTTTTGCACAAAATCATGGTCTTCAGGTCTGCCAATATTTGAAAATCCAAAAACAAATGAAAGAGGAGCTTAAAATCTCTAAGTGGGAAATTTGATCATTCTATAAACAATTTGATAACTCTCTTCCCACTATCAAACACTACTGTGGAAACTACGGCAAATATATTTCAAAAACTTCTAAGAAACCTTATAAGTCATTTTCAAAATATATAACACCTTACCAGAAATCCCAGAAGGATTCTTTTAAAAAACCCTATAAAAGAACCTTTAACAAATATTCTAAAAAACAAAGGCCATACCACCAATTATTGTAAAATGTCTAAAAACTTCATGAATTAAATCTTGAAGAAGAAACTTTAAGCAAAATCTCCACTTTAATCATAGATGAATCACCATCATCATCTGAGTCTGAACCTTGGACTAAAGACTCTAATGACTTAAACCCACAAGTTGATGAGTTAGCATCCATTGACTTTGGAACTTGTCATTCAAAAATGATCAATGTGTTAACCAAAGAAGATAGTCTATAAGAAAATATTCTTAGGATAAATGACCTTGATCTTACCCAATTATATCTGGACCATTTGACTAATACCCTACCCAAAATCTAGCCACAACCAAAACCATCTGAACTTCCATCAACTGACACAAGCCATTACGAACTCACTACAATCCTTGAATGGAAGAAAGAAAAAAAACCCAAAGCCATAAAGTTAAATCGCAGGCTTGAATGCTAAAATAAAAAATATTAAACTAGAAATCAAACAACATAAAGAGGACTATGAAAAAATCAAAACATTAGTTGCTCAACCAAAGCCTAATGATGATATTTCACCAAATGATTCAGATGAAGAACTCGACAAAATAGATGAACCAAACCCACGAGAATTAAAAAACATGGAAAGAGTTCCAAAAAACATTCTCCACCTTCTTACATAAATCAACACAAGGAAATATAGGATCATAGTTACCCTCGCATTTCCTAACAATTCAAAACTTGAGACAATTGCCTTATTTGATACAAGCACCAATATCAATTGCATTAATCCAAAGATTTTCCTACGAAAATTTCATTACATAGCAGATAAACAACTCAATTCAGCTAATAGCTCAAAGATGAACATTACTAGAAAAACTAAAATTACCATCCTCAACAAGTCTTTCTCTATCAAAACACCATTCATAATGGGATCCGATATATGATACAAGATTATATTAGGAACACCATTTATGAATATTATTACTCCATATCTTGTCAAACATGATAATATTTCCTTCAAATCGAAGAAGAAACCTTCAGTTTTCTCTTTGTCGATAAACCCAAAACTAGGAATCTCAACATTATTTGAACCAACTCTAACTATCAAAATGAGATTTCTACTTTTATTAGACATAGAGAAAAGGACCTTCACTATCTCAAAACAAAAGTTCATCTTTATACTGTTGAGACAGAACTTCAACTCCCAAAGGTACAAAAACAAATCTCTAAACTACAACGCTCTTTTGAGAAAGAAGTTTATTCTAACTTACCCAATGCTTTCTTGGCTAGACAAAAACATATGGTAGATTTTCCATATGAACAAACCTTTCATGAAAGGGATATCCTAACAAAATCAAGGCCAATTCAAATGAATGTTGACCTGAAAACATTCAGTAGAAAGGATATCAATGATATCTAATATAAGAAACTTATTTCAAAATCTAGATCATCATAAAGTTGCAGCCTTCTATGTCAAAAAATCAGTTGAGATCGAGAGAAGAACACCATAATTAGTCATCAACTATAAACCCTTCAACAAGGCCTTAAAGTGGATCAGGTACCCTATTCCTAATAAAAGGGACTTGCTTCAAAAACTTCATTCAACATCTATCTTTTCTAAGTTTGATATGAAGTCAGGATTTTGGAAAATTTAGATTAAACCTAGCCACAGATACAAAACATCATTCACTGTCCCTTTCAAACAATATGAGTGGAACATTATGCCTTTTGGGCTCAAAAATGTAGAATTCCAAAGGATTATGAATGACATTTTTAATTCTTATTTATAATTCTATATAGTATACATTAATGATGTACTCATATTCTCAAAATCTATCATACAACACATTCAACATCTCAAAACCTTGTTTTATATCATTAAGAAGAGTAGTCTGGCCTAATGAGTCAAAAAGATGACTCTTTTCCAAACCAACATCAGGTTTCTCAGACACAATGTGTATAATGGAACCATTATTACAATCAAAAGATCTTTATAGTTTACTACCAAATTCCCTGATAGGATCCTAGATATAACACAGCTTCAAAGGTTTCTCGAAAGCTTAAACTATGTTCTAAATTTCTAACCTAATATTAACCGATTAACAAAACCACTTCATAATAGGATAAGAAAACTCCTGAGCCGTGGACATAAGAACACACACAAAATTTGTAAACCATAAAAGCAAAAGTACACAATATTTCTTGTTTACATCTTGCGGATCCAACACTTCCTAAGATAGTAGAAACCGATGCCAGCAATATTGGCTTTGGAGGAATCCTAAAACAAGTCTAGGGAGATAAGAAACTCATAGTCATTGGTGCATATACATGGTATCAGAGCCACGAGGGTATTCTATGTTGTTCATTACATGTTATAGTTAATATTTAGAAGTATTGTTTGAACCTTGGATAATAATATATATAACTATCAGATTTACTTATAAGATAATATATAAGGTTTCTACATAAATTCTTTGATCCAAATGAAGGATAATAAGTCCCGTTCAAGGAGTGATTCCATTTAGGGCAATAAAACCTTATACCTATCGGTGGTTTAGTGGATGATATATTATCATAAATAGCTAAAGAAAATCATAAATATTATTATCCAAGGTTCAAACAATACTTTTGAATATTAACTATAACATGTAATAAACAACTTAGAATACCTTCGTGGCTCTGATACCATGTATATGCACCAAGGATTTAGAGAGTTAATCAAATAGGTAATATTAAAGAATACGATAACAAGATTAATATACAAGCATATTAATATAAAAACTTAAATAGAAATTACTCTCCATATTAATTCACCTAAAAAAACAAAAATATAAGTAAAATAATATTGGGTTGCCTCCCAACCAGTGTCACATTTAACATCCTTGACAAGACATTCATATCAATTCCTAAGGTACATCTCTTTATGCCCATTTATTATTGAGTTTACTTGGAAATAGTTTAAGTCTTGAATTGTTCATTAATACTTTATGTACTGGTTTAAAAACACGATGCTCAATTATTTTATCATGCCATATTTTTGTTTTTCTTTTTGTACTTTTTAAAATTCTTATAAGCACTCCATAGTATCTCATTTAATTTATGTACTTGTAGAATCTTTTTCAGTCTCTGTTGGACTCTTCCGCTTGCCCATTTAATTGAGGATGGTAGGGTAAAGGTGTCATGTTTAACCTTGGTGGCTCTTCAATAGATGGTTTTAGCTTAGATGTGTAGTCTCCAAATAGTTCTTACAATCAATAATATCAATCATAGATTTCATACTTTCAAAAGTAAAATAGATTGAATTGTTTCTTGGTAAGTTTACTTCACTGTTCATAGCATCATGTGTAATAGTATTAAGTGTAGTCACCAAATAGTTCACACAATCAAAATTAATTATTAGCAACTCAATTGATTTTTTTAAGTTATCATCATGATCAATAACATCTATCCTAAAGCATTCATCAACATTATCAATATCAGAAGGTTCAGATGCTATAAAAACTTTAAATGTTATTGTTCATCTTGCATTCTTATTGTACTTCACCTTTTTGTACATCAATGAGTGGTCTTCCAATTGCTAAGAATGGATAAGTATGATAGGAATTTTACAGTCCCCTTCCATGTCCAGTACAATGAAATCCATCAAAAAGATAAAGTTATCTACTTTAACTAGCACATATTCTACCATATCTTGGAGTCGCTTAATTGATCTATCTACCATTTATAATGTTACTAAATTGAGTTTGGCTTTACCAACTCCCAATCTCGTGAACACTGATAATGGTATAAAGTTAATGCTTGAATCTAAGTCACTTGATTCTTTCTCAAATTTCATCATCCCAATAGTGTAAGGAATGTCAAAATTACCTAGATCTTTCAATTTTTAGGGTAGTTTCTTAGCAAGGATGGCATTACAACCTTCAGTGAAGGTTAATATTTCATTATCGCCTAGCCTCATTTTCTAAGACATTATGACCTTTAGAAATTTGGCATAAGAAGACATTTGTTCCATTGCATCTACAAATGGTATATTTATGTATAGTTTCTTAAAGACATTCATAAATTTTGAAAACTGCATATCTAATATGTGTTTTTGAAGTCTTTGAAGGAAAGGAATAGTAGGTTGATAACTGTATTTTATATAGTTATTTTCGTCTATTTTATCAATTATAATTGTTATGTTCTTGAATTTTTAGTTAATTTTAATGGAATAAATTAATATTTACTCTTAATTTCTTAAGGAATATATTTTTAAGAAAATTAAAGAATTTTAATCGAGAAAGCACTATATTACAAATAAAAATTCTGAAAATATAATTTAAACTAAAATAAGGCTTAATTGCAATTACTGAAAGTTTAAAAGTTAATTTAAATTAGAAAAAGGGCTTAAATGCAATTAACGAAAGTTTAAAAGGTAATTTGAATTAAATTGGAGGGAAAAAATGTAGTTAAGGAAATTTATTTTTTGCGAAGGAAAAGGAGGCCATTCGCAAAATCACCAACGCACGACACCCACCATTCGATCAGGAAATCAAAGGCTACGATGAGGCACGTGGAGGGCCCACCTGCCGTGCAGGCCAGCGTGTAGGGTGGGACCCACGTGCCTCGCGTGCGTTGATCCCGTGTGGCGCAACCACATGTCCCACTATTTCTTCCAGCCAATCATGTGCTAACACGTGGCACATTTTGGTGAACACAAAAATGCAAAACCACGCACATGTTTCCAGCAGCTTTCTGTCCCCCACGTGTCTCAGCACTGTTTATCCCGTGCAACACATTCTGTGTGTGCCTGTTCATAACACCGTATGAAATGCTGCCATGTGTGTGACTATTTCTTGCAGCAAATCTGATGATGACACGTTGCATGCGGGTTGAATTAAAAAGAAATTAGAAACGGCGCACGCTGTCCACTGTTGAGCACGATAAATTTCTTTTACATGCGTCTGCAAAAAGAATATTTCTTGTTTTTCTACTCCAAATATTTTTAATATTTTATTAGAGTTATAAATATGTGATACAAAGAGAAATATTGAGGTTCGGTTTTGGGGTTCGTTTTAGGAGACTTGGACTATGGAACACGTAGAAGCCATTTTTGGCTTCTATTGTGTTCTGCGTGTGCTAGAAAATTTAGAAGCAAAACTTTTTTAATTTTCTTTGTGTTCTTGAGCGAATATTCCTTAAGTGTTGTAATTTAATTTTTATTTATGAAGTAATTTAATTTTTCTAGGGTTGTGTTTTATCTAAATTTATGAAGCTTGAGTTTAATTATTTTTGAAGGAGTTATTAGATTTTTTATTTGTTTATTCTATTTGTGCTTAATGATTTTGATTATTAAAAAATTTATCATTTGATCTATGGCACTCAAATAAACTTGGAAGAGGCATTTTTGTGTATATTGCTCATGGATAGAATAACATGTATATATGAAGGATAGGAATACAACTTTATCGTATGTGTGACCATTTGAGAACTTAGAACGTAATGAATCTTGGTAAATTTAATTCTTATGGGAATATAGTGAATTAATTTAATAAGGTGTGTCTATATGGAGCTCGGAAGAGATGTATGGATAAAATTAGAAGTTTTCGGTTGACAAATTAAATTTACACAAAATATAAATCAATAGAAAATGATATGATTCGAGTGGACTAATTTGGTGAAAACTGCAATCCTAGAATTTTCTTATTTATTGTTTACAAAAATCATTTTAGTTTAATATCATCAAACTTTTCAATCGTTTGAATAAAATCAGAGTGAAATAATTTTAGTACTTCACAAACTGTAGTAGCAAATATCCATGGGAATGATAACTTACTTATCAAATGTATTACTTATGAGCGTGTATACTTGCACGATTTTATGTTCTCCTAAAAGAGACAACATGGGTTTGTAAATATTTCTCTTTTTTGGCTAAATTATTTCCTTTTCAATGCTATGTTTATTCATTTACTCCTCATTATCCTTTTTTGCTTTATGTTCCTCCTCATCCTTTTGAGTCTCATGTTCCTCTTCATCCTTTTTAGTCTCATGTTCTTCCTTTGAAGTTTTTCCACTCCTCAAGGATATGGCATTGCAATGCTCTTTACCTTCTATTATTGGGTTTATAATTGTGTCACTTAGAAGGTTATCCTAAGGCCTTTGACTTATGGCCAAAGAAATTTTCCTCATTTGGGTTTCTTAATTATGAACTGAAGCTTTTTGAATGGACTCTTTTGTATTTACTAACTGGATAAAGTCTTTCACCGTCCTTATTAATGCATTTGTATTGCCCTCAGTAGGTGGCTTTTTCTCTTGGGCTTATAATTATTATGGTTGTAGAAAATCAGGTGGTGAAAATGATAGATGGTTGAATTGATTACCATCTTAATTGTTATTATTACTTCAAGAGAAATTTGGATGTTGTCATCATCGTGGGTTATAGGTATTCGAGTATGGATTATTATTTTGGTTCACATTACCCACACAACATACTGATTCAAGATTATTTGGACAGTTATAAAAAAAATGAGCTCCACCCTTAAATATTGGACTTGCTTTATATTCATTGGTTAGTTTTGCACCTTCAAAAGATTCACCAAAGATGACTCTTGAGTTGTAAGTGCCATGATATTATTTACCTCATGCACTCCGGCTACTCTTCTTATGGCTTCCATTCCATCCATTGACCATTGATAATTATTGCTAGCCATTTTCTTAAGTACATCATGAGCTTGATTGTAAGATTTGGATAGCATAACTTCATTTGTGGATGCATCAAAAATGGTTCTTTTTTTAGCATTGAGACCATTGTAGAAAGTCTCCATTTGGATCAAATAAGGGATACCAATGGTAAGGAAACTTTCTTAGCAATTCTTTGAATCTTTCCCATGCTATATATAAATATTCCCCTTCATGTATTGGTAGGAGATATTATCATTCCTAAGCTTGGCATTCTTTGTTGGTGGGAAATATTTATTCAAGAATTCATTTGCCAAATACTTTCAAGTTGCAATGGAATCAAGTGGAAAAGAGCTAAGCCAAGCTCAAGCATGGTCTTGCAAAGTGTAAGGGAACAATCTAAGCCTAAATGCCTCTTCGATCACACCGCTGAATTTGAATGATTCTCCAACTTTAATAAACAATTTGAGATGTAAATAAGGATCCACTATTGGTAATTTGTTGAATTGTCCAATTGTTTGTAACATTTGAAATCTCACTAGCTTTAATTCAAACTTATTAGCTTGAATGTTTGGCCTCGTAATACTTGGATTCATCACTTCTAACATAGGTAATGTATACTCATTTATAGCTTTTTCCTTATTATCCATGAAAGGTATTTGATTATTTACACTTAGCTCATTATTGCTTATTTCTAATGGATTAGACATTTCTTCCACTTGTATGATAACTTTTTGTTTTCATATTGATCTTAAGTACGTTTAATTTAAGGATATGAAGTAAATATTTCTCCCTCATGAAGTCTACTCATACAATAAACTCAAATATATGTCTAATAGCACTAAAGAAAATGCTAAAATTAAAAAGTAAACAAAAATGAAAAATAAATAAATAAAAATTTATTTCTAATGTTTAAAATCCCTAACAATGGTGCCAAAAACTTGATCGACACAAATTGTGTACAATGAATACGTAAGTATACGTATTGCAACAAGTAATATAAGGATAAGAAAGGATCATTCCTTCTAATTTCTAAAATAAAAAAGTAAATATCAATTTTATTTTTGTGGTTTTAGGAAACAAAATTAAAAGAACTAAAAATAAATAACAGTAATTAATTAATTCAAAATTAGCAGCTAAGAAGATATATGAAAAAATATCTAGGAATATTTAATCCCTTACTTTTCTAAACATATGAATCAATAAAATCCCCCTAAAATAATTACCAATCAATTGAATCTAATCTAGTGTGTATTTCTCTCTTAAGTAAGCTACACACCATATAGTAATTAACTTAATCACATTCTCATATCAATTAAATTGCATGCTACTCATTAATTTCATCAATTATGGATCACATATAGAATAATCATACATTTTTTCCTAGAAACTATACATGTTATTAATCAAGACAAACAATTAAATAATTCTCTCAAATCTATTTAATTGTCTCTATAGATCAATTGTTTGACCAAACAATTAATAGCATAAAAATCATATTAAATAATATAATTGAATGGAAATAATAATTGGGGTAAAATATTAGATCATCACATATAAAAAATTGGGTTCATAAGACACACATATATATATTAATAAGTTAACTTGACATGATTTTATTTATAAAACTCATATTTTATATAAATAAAGACATAAAAATTGATAAAGAAAGGAGAAGAAGAATAAAGAAAATCAATCTCTTGAATTGTAGCACCAATCTCTTCTTGAATCTTTACCAAAATTGTATCTTCTTTCAAAAAATTTAGTATTTTTTGTTACATATCTTGAATCCTTAAGGAATGATTCAAGATATACAGTGAAATTGTTAAGAATTCCAACTTTCTTGTGCATTTGTTCAATCTAGGCTTCTTTTTTTGTAAATGAGTAAGCGAGATATTCCTTTGTTCTCTCAAGGAAAATAATCTACCTTTTTAACTATTCCACTTCATTCTTCTGCTCAGGTGTGGGTTTAGGATTGACAAAAAGATGAGTAGCTTTACCGAAAGTAGGAACCTTCAACTATACCTCAAGCTTCTTCACTTACTTATGATTTTTTTAACTTTTCAAGCAAATCATTATATCTCTTTTGAATGACCTTACACCTACTTGTGAGATCATGTTATTGTTTATCAATTGAGAACTTCCCTTGCTCAAGATTTTTCTTCAATGTGCTAATCTCTTATTCTTTTTCATCAAGGTTGTCCAAGGCTTTTTTCTTTGCTTTTTTGGACTTGATATGCTCCAATATGGGTACATTGTAGGAGTTAAGTAATTCACCTTGCTTGTCATCATCACCATCAGCTTCAGTTGTAACCTCTTGATTATCTGAGTTGTTAGATTATCAATGACACTACTAGAAGCAACAAAGGCCAAAACATTAGTGTCATCATCATCATCACTACTGGTATTGTCCAAAATATTGACCTTAGCTTTCATAGCATGCTTGTTCATACATTTTTGTTTCTAGAAACAATTGATAGCACTATGTCTAGACTTCCCACATTCAAAGCATCTAATCTTATTCAAGTGGCCTTTGCTAGGCTTCTTAGATTCATTATTTAAGTCTTCATTAACTTTAGTAGATTTTGAGGCTTCAGAGCTTGAAGTACCTCTTCTAGTACTCCCAAATGATAGTTTCTTCTTTCTAAAGAATCTAGAGAATCTTTGGGCTAGGAAAGTCATTTCCTCCTCATCATGTTTAGAGTCATTATTACCACCAACTATGGCACAAACATATTTTCTTGGATCACTTCCCTTGGTTGTCTTAAGAACCAAGCTTGTTCCATTCTCAGAAGCAATCTCTTCTTGTCTTGGCAATAAGTGATGTATTTTGAAGACTTATAGGTCACCAACTATGCATTCACTATAAGCTCACAAGGTTTATACATTGATTCTATCATGATAAATTTGGCAAGAAACTAATAGGGTAGACTGGCAATGATCTTCTCAATCTATTTTTCTTCACTGATGAGTCTATCCAAGTTGTATGAAAAATTGACAATATTTGAGAATTATGCATAGAACTTGTCAAAATGCTCATCCTTCTACATGATGCATGGCTCAAAATCTCTATTTAATTTCATAGTATTGGATCTCTTTACAGCAGATGTTCCTTCATGAGTTGTCTCTAGAATGTCTCATATGCTTAAAGGTAATACAACTCTATATTCTTCTAAACTCATCAGGTACCATAGCCCTATAAATAGCATATGAGCCCTTATTGTTCCATTTGGACTCCTTACTTTCTTCCTTCATGAACTTGATCATAGTTTTTGGAATCATAGTATTATGGGGTACGGTTTTAGTTAGGTACATCCAACCATTCTATATAAGTTACCATACATGATCTCCGAGGGACCCTAAGAACACCCTCATTTGTGATTTTCAATAGGCATAATTTAGCCCATTGAAAAGTGGAGGTGTACCTACATTACCTCCTTCTCCTAAATCCATTAGAGAGAAGGTGTGTGTGAAAAGGTGACTCAACAAAATCAACACCAGAGCAGTTAAGCCCAAAGGGTGCACCAGCTCTGATACCAATTGAAAGAATTTGCGACCCGGTACACAACTAGAGTAAAGAGATACACACTCCTTAAGGACTTTCCACTAACTCACAAGAACGGAAAATAAACACTTAACTAGGTTACATAACATAGACACAAATAATATAATGTTAGATAAGTAGATGACTTTGAACAATAGATATTATATATATTCAACATAAAGCAAGAAAGTATATAAAAGATTTTTAAGGAGAGTTTAAACTTTTAATATGTTGTTACATACACGCATTAAATTCATATTGTACTAGCACAAGATTAGATCATACATAAAAAGCGATATAATGCAGTAAACCCATGTAGAGACTATATTTATGTGGTAACATCCATGGGTTTATTAAGTTAACCACTCAGTAGCAAACAATTCACTAATCAATAAAATACTTACAACTTTGAAAGAAATAAAATCACTCTTATATCTATAAATCAAGAACTTTATCCAAATTGTTTGTTGTTGCTTTTGCTTGCTGGTTTCACAATGACCTAGTTCTACATGCAAACCAGGCTCTCCTCCATAACCATACTACAACAAAAGATGGTATTTAAGTCAAGATTTAAAGTCAGATTTTGGGAAAAACTGACTTACAAGGAATTTTAAGTCGGTATGCTGAAAAACTAACTTAAAAAATTAAATATATAGCGTCAGTTGACACGTAAGATTGACGCTACATATAGGACGTAGCATCAGTTCTACTTCTCAACCAACACTACACGTGGATAGCATTAATTGACACGTAGAACTGACGCTCTGTCCTACATGTAGTGTCGGTCCTATATGTCAACCGATGCTACACACTTTTTTATTTTCCTTTTCTCTTCTTTCTCCCCCATTTTCCAAAAAAACGTATTTTCTAGCTATTGTAACTTTAAAATGACAATTCTCTCCTCCACTCTTTCTCATTTTCCAGCCACCTCCAACCAGCAATTTTGGAGTCGTTTAATGGGTTTTTTCCTCTCCAATTTCTCTTCTAGATCCCTTGTTTTTTTAGCATAATACTCAATTTTTTATACCCATTTTCCCACTTACAAAACACTCTTTTTTCTTCAATTCCTTCATTTTATCACTTCATTTCCAGCTACCCAAAGTTATGGTATGTACAAGCAAATATTATTAATTTAATTAATTTTACTATTAAATAATAAAGATGTTCAAATAAGGAAAACCATATACACTTTTTTTTGTAGGTTCCACAACAAAATGATGGAGTCAGGTGTGGTTACTTTGTCATGAATTTTATGAGCAAAATCATCACAAATATCAACATTCCAATTAAAGATGTGGTAATACCTTTTACCAATATACCCTTTTAACATATATAAGTTATTTTTTGTGAATTCATGATATTATATTCTTATTTTGAATTTAAATACATGTAGTTATTTGGTTGGAACAAGTTGGGCTACGTATTCAATTTTTTGATGATTTACGAGAGGAATGGGCAAAATACATGGTTCAAATTATAACATCACAAGAAGAATTTGATGATCTTGAATAGCATATTACAACATAATTGTAATTTTTATAATGCTTCAATTTATCTATTCATGTGTCTCTAAAGTTTGAGCAACTTTTTTTATGGATATTTATGTGCTATGTATTTAGGAAAATGAATTGTTATATGAACCTATTTTTTCCCAACCTCCATCTCATCTCTCTTGCCTAGTTCCCTGATATAACAACATCATGCTAGTCATTGGAAAGCTAAGTACAGGAAAACCACCAAGAATCATCATATCTTCAAGAGTAATTGTTGTTTCACCCCAAGGAAATACAAAAGTATTAGTTTATGGGAACCAAAACTCAACCAACCCAAGTAACAAATCGGAGTTACACTTGACTTCATATTTAGAGCTCATTATAGCATTAAAAATACCAACTTCATTCCAGATGGCTTCATATTTTATAGACAAAAGATTAATACAATGTTAATATGATTTCAAAGGGATGGGATTATTATTATATCACTCTGGTGTCGATGTGGTTATCTCTTTTACTAATCCTTTAACATATATAAGTTATTTTTTGTGAATTCATGATATTACATTCTTATTTTGAATTTAAATACATGTAATTCTTTGGTTGGAACAAGTCGGGCTATGATACGCAAATTTTTGATGATTTATGAGAAGAATGGACAGAACACATGGTTCAAATTATAACATCACAAGAAGAATCAAGAGAAGAATTTAATGATCTTGAATAGCATAGGACAACACCATGATAATTTTTATAATGCTTTAATTTCTCTATTCTTGTGTCTCTGAAGTTTGGGCATCTTGTTTGATGGATGTTTATGTGCTTATGTATTTAGGGGAATGAATTGTTATATGGACCTATTTTTTCCCAAACTCCATCTCATCTCTCTTGGCTAGTTCCCTGGTCACTATGAATGGGACATTATTGGTGATTCTAAGCAAACCAAGAGTCCTCTCCTTGAAATAAAGTGAAAATATCACAAAATTCATGACAAAATAGGCAATATTATTTTATTTGTAATTTAAGTTAAATATTTATGTGTGTGTATTAATTGTATGTAAATTATTTTTTGTAATAAATTTAATTCTCAAGTAATTAATTAATATTTAATTTTTCAATTATTTGTAGTATTTAAACTCTTTTAAATAGATTTTAGTTTTTTCTGCTATTATGTGATCGAATACAGGTTCTGAGGATAGTATAAAATGTGTAAAAAAATACAAAATTTTAAGTCTGTTCAACACGTGAACCGAATTTAAATTTTAATTCTTTCAATTTAATGTGTGTTCACCTAACTGATTTTAAATTAATTTAAAGTTGATTAATAACCAACTTTAATAGTCTCTTTTAGTGTAGTGCTAACACCACCCAATGTTGTGTGATTGGTAACCATTGATCAATAATAATAAGTGTAACTACTCATAACATTGAGGGACACATAATCCATTACAAATGTCAAATCATATATGGGAGGCACACAATCAAACCACTTACATAAAATCTATGATTTGATTATTAAGCTCAATAATTGACCCATACTCAAATGTATGCTCTCCAAAATGATTTAAGAAATATATATAATTCTCAATGTTAATTTTGACAAAATTTTGGTACTAAAATCAATAAGTGAAGAGTTGAGAAAAGTAGGAGGTATTTATAGAACTCGATCTTCCATCTCGTCAAAGGTGCTGGCAAGGGTGGTAATGAGATGGGTGGCAAAGGTGGTGACGAGGTACTAAAACAGTATTTTTTTATTTTCAAAAATTCCAAGTTATTTTCAAAAATACCTGCACTTAAAACGATAAAAAAACATAGTGATGACATCGGTGAGAGAGCATGCAACACTTAACCTAGTATGTATAGTATAAAAATCAACCTAATAATATGTGTAAACATACTCACATACAAAGTATACGTAATTATGTACATATATGTATTACTTATCCACAGTAATCAACTTTATACAGAAGAAAAAAAAACATTGAGTAAAAATAAACATACATTGTGTTTGTATACGGAAAGTCAACATCCAGATACAGAATATAACAAGACTTATATATATATATATATATATATATATATATATTTATTTATTTATTTATTTAAAAGAATTTAGGTGTGTCCCGATGGCAACAACTTCTTTGATATATGCTGCTGGTGAGTAAATTACTCTCCAATACAACATTTTTTTCATTTTGAATATGATATTTTATAAATAAATATATTAAGCAATATTATATATATAAAAGAATTTAGGTGTGTCCCAATGGGAACAACTTCTTTAATATATGCTGTTGGTGAGGAAATTACTCTCCAATACGACATTTTTTTTCATTTTGAATATGATATTTAATAAATATATATATATATATATATATATATATATATATATATATATATATATATATATATATATATATATATATAATGATGATGAGGACGACGACGATGACGACGATTGAGCTGAGCAATGTGATAGGCCAACCGTTATGCACGGTATAACACGTTAGCCAACTTGTCAAGGTTAGATGCATGTATAAAAGCCACTGATCAGCATAATTTGCTAACTAAAGCTCGACCGTACCTCCCAATTTGACATCCCTAATTTTGACATAGCACTCAACTTTCTTCAAATAAAACTATATTATATCATCGTTAACAAAATATATATTAATCTATTTGCAAAAAATTTCATTTTCATCTATTAGACTCAAATACATTTATCAATGTTATATAGGATGCCTATAAATAAGGGCACGTGTACCTGAGCATTTGCATTTTAAACAAACTATGTAGGAATTATGAATTAATATAATAACTTTTCTTTAAAAAAATAAACTTTTTTCATGTAACTAAATTTTCAATTTCCTCCAAACACTACGCAAAAAATGATTTTTAAATTCGGTTAATAATCGATTTTAAATGCGATGACTTAAAATATAAAATCGGTTAAACGCATGAATTAATATTACAATCTATGTATCTTCAATTTATTTTACGTCGATTTTTCAATAAATCGATTTTAAATTTATTATAAGTCGGTTTTAAACGAAAACCGATTTTAAATTTGGACTTAAATAACTAATTTTGTATCAGTGAAGCAATATTTTCTTAAATACATGATTATGTTATAATTACATGGTGGAAGGTTTGCTGACAACTAAGATATCTGATTTTATGGTAAGGAAGAGAAATGTAATGCAATTCCAACTTATAGTTTTATATTTATTTTTTATAACAAACACCATGTATATATTATATTTATTTATAAGTAGTGATAAAAATACAATTATATAATATTTTGTTTTACATGAAAAGTCAATATTTTCTAAGTGGTGCCTATCTTTTTTTAAAGTTTGCATACAAATAATTATACTTGGATACTTTACTACGCAATTACTATATTTTTCTTTAAATCTTAATAAAGATAAGATAAAAGAAATATATATTTAAATTTCGATGAGATAATAAAACATGCTCAGATTATATTTAAATAGATAAAAGACTTAGATTTAAAGATGAATATGGTACTTGTGAAGCAAAGTATCAAAATCCACTTTTAATACACAGTGCTTTTGTGTATTTATGGCCAATGTCTATGCATCCTAAATGCATTGCATGCTTAACTAGTCTCTTTTTTTTTTTATCTTCTTTGACAACTTATGCATCCTAAATGCATTGCATGCTTAACTAGTCTCTTTATTTTTATCTCCTTTGACAACTTAATTGTTTGATTCAGTATATTTATAATTGATAAATATTAGGGATAAATTTTTATTTAATATTAGAGTGATATCATCATTTATATTATATCACGTTTTAATATTATTTTAAAAAATAAATTATTTTTTTGATTTTCAAACTAACATTAATATATGACATTGTATACAAAAATATGAATGTGAAAATAAAAAAATGAAGCAAAAGTGTATAATATTTGCATTTGGCATACACTTCGAAGTAAACAACATACGCATACAAAATTAACCTACTTTAGAGATTAAGTACAAGCAAATTTTGTACCAAATTTCAATGAGTGTCGCGCTTCACTGTCGAATTGCGTTTCATACATGATCTTCATTCCGTGTGTTTATAAATGAGTGGACGGGAGGGAGGGAGGGAGATATTATACTTCTCTTTATTTTGTGTTGGGCCTTTTGTTGTGGATGTGTAAAGAGCTTATCTTCTCTTTTATTTAGTGCCTCGATATTATGAGTTCCAAAAGTTCAATCAAACCATGTTATTCAAGAAATAATTAGAGTTGTATTTCCTTTGCTTGTGCTAGGCCTAGATGAAAACCAATGCCAATTTGGACGTTCAAGACTTGTTTAATAGTATTTACTCCAAAACTAAGGGAATGTTTCTTCCTCGATTTTATATCTTTATATCGGGTGCATGTTTATTTAAATCTTGTAATTACGTGATTTATATATTTTAATTATGTAATTGTTTAATTAAACATTATTAGTCTTGTAAGTTAAAGATATGATTAATTAATTTAAAATTTTAAATTTTTTCAAAACTAAAATGATAATTATATATTTTATTAAAAATGAGATGAAAAAACGATAACATTTTTTTTTTAATTATTATTTTATTAATAAAAAATAAAAATAAATTTGTAAGAGAGAGAGGGAGTGAAAGAAGGAAGTGAGAGAGAGGTATATATATATTTTTTTAATTTTTAATTAATAAAATATATAATTCTTATTTAATCTTTGTAAAATTTCTCCTATCTATTAATATATTTTAAATAAATAGTGTTCACACTTTAGAACCATAAATACTTCGTTTTTTAGCTCCCCTTTATGTCGATTTAATTCTCTTTTGGTTTAGAACTCTCCTAACTGTAAGACATTAAGTTCCTTTATATTTCTAGAAATATATAAACAATTTGAATTCGTTGACTTCACTTATATAGATCTATATAATTCTCGCTAACCTTCTTAAAAGTTAGTAAAAAATATATTTAACATTTCTTTCAAGAACTTTTTTAGTTCAAATCTGCATTGGAAAACGTTTGGAAAGTTTCCGGATTCACTAAAAAAAAATATACATTAGTCCCCTTATTAGTTTCCTTTTTAAAAAAAAAAAAGTACACATGCCCAATTTTACTGTATTAGAAAAAACTAAAAGGAATAAAATAATAAATTTCATTGCCCATTAAAAAAATTCCTACACCTTTGTGTACAGCTTTTTTGTACTTAAACCACTCGGTAGAATTATCTTTAAAAAATAAAATATTTGATCATTTTTAAGATAATTATATCATTTTATAGTATATAAGTAATGTAATTGTAAAAATATTTGCTAATGTTTTTATTATTACTTAGAATTTTTCATCTTATTAAATAATAATACATATTTTTTATTAAATATACACGTATAAGTATATAAAAAAAATTTGGATGCCCATCTAAAAATAAAAGAAATAAAGTTCACTTTTTTTTCTTTATTTCTTTTTTTAAATAAAGAAAGTACCTTAAGCATCGCCACCACCCTAAATCTGCGGCTTCAAAATGTATTTATGAAAAGCTTATACAAATTTCTATGCATTTTAATATTGATTTCAGCCGGTGACCGTCGTCGGTCGACCTGAAATGATCGTTACAAAATAGAACGTGGACCACCAGAGATTTAGATTTGTTTCCAGATCCAGAGAGGTACTCCATAAAAATGGTTGAATATATAAAGGTCCTACCAAAGGTGGATTATAACCCTAAAATTGAAAATACACCTACAAAACAACTAAGTCTTGACTGGCATATTTGCCCCACTCCAGAGAAGTCAAGATCCCGTGAGAAACCACTTATTTCATAAACTAAAATATTTAGGATGCTCTGACTAACAGTTTTATGGACTCAAAATAGGTATTAATTTACTAAATTACCCTTTAAATATAAATTTTAATCTCTGCTATTAGTAAAAATATTATTTTGTAAAATAAATATCTAAAAACTAATTATTACCAAAATATATTTTAGGAAATGCATTTTATTTTATAAAAAGTATTTATTAGTCAAGGAAAATTTTGGAGTTAACTTCACAGTTTAAATTTTAAAACAAGTGTATTTTTTAATAACATTTTCATAAATAATTATTTACTTGATGCTAAGTTATCTTCAGTTCTACATTTTATTAACTTTTTATGCTGATTAAATCAAAATAAAATAATTAAGAAATGCATGAAAGGAAGCAAATATCACGGGGGTAGGCATATCGAATGAATTTGAGCAAATTTTGAAAAGTGAATAATATTTGAGGGACATTACGAATGATTGATCAAATTAATAAAATATTTAGATTAAATTTTATTTTTTATTAAAATTATTTTAAAATAAACACTATCACTACTCTTGGATATCTTCCTATTGTCTTCTTATATTAGGCCAATATCTTTCCATAATAAACCAATGTCATGTCATGAATTCTTTTTTTTTTTTTACCAAAATCATTCTAAAACAAGGCTTATCATTATTGTCATAAAGCATTTACATGTCGTAGTAAACTTTACCATAATACTTACTATCAATAATAAGTCTTTTGACACTAGACCAATGCATTCTCATATTAGGCTAATGTCTTATCACGATTTTCATTTTTATCAAAATTATTCTCAGATCAGGTTTTATCATTATTATGGTAAAGCTTATCACTCACTGTTACAAAAAGAGCTTTAAGTTGGGATTTAAAGTTAAATTTTAAGCAAAATTGACTTATAATGAATTCTAAGTTGGTACGTTGAAAGACTGACTTATAAAATTTAAAAAATAGCATCGGTCTTACGTGTCAATCGATGAATAGAGGGAAACAAAAGAGTCAACTAATAAAAGAGGTCAAAAGGAAAATGTTATTGAATCAGTCGATCATGATTGTTAGAATAAAAAATTAATATTTTGAGAATTACCTTATTGGAAAAACCTATACAATCATCATATCTTAGATTTTATGCACATTGAGAAAAATGTATGTGAGAGCTTGATTGATACATTATTTAATATACCTGGAAAAATAAAGAATGGAATTAAAGCAAAACTAGATTTAAAGAAACTAGGTATACTACCTGAATTGGCACCAAGGGTGAAAAATGATAAGAATCGAAAATACTTGCCACCAGTATCATATACAATGTCAACAAAAGAGAATGATGTGTTTTGTAAATGTTTGGTGTGTGTGAAAGTTTCTAATGATTACTTATCCAACTTAAGAAATTTTATGTTTATCATCGATAAGAAACTTTATGCATTGAAATCACATAACTGTCATATCTTAATGCAACAATTATTACCAGTTTCTATTAGGTCAATTCTGCTAAAACATGTTCGATTATCAATAATTCATCGTTGTTCATTCTTCCATACAATATGCAAAAAATATATATCAATTATCAAATTAAACTCTTTATAGAAAGATGTTGGAGAGAATTTGTGTCTACTTGAAAAAAAAATTTCCTCATTTTTTTGATATAATGATTCACTTGTATGTTCATTTAGTTCAAGATGTTCAATTGTGTGGTCCTACTTACTTAAGGTAGATGTATCCTTTTAAGAGATACATGCAAGTCCTTAAAGGATATGTAAATAATAGAATTTGTCCTGAATGATGCATGATGGAACATTACATTGCTAAAGAGGCCATTGAGTTTTGTTCTGAATACTTTAGAGGTTGCATTGAAATTGAGAATCATACGCACAAGTTATTCTTAGAACATCACATGATCCAAGTAGGTAACCCTATGCTCAATGGAAGTAAGAAATTTTTTATTGATTACACTCGATGAGAAAAAGTACACTGAATCATTTTGGTAAATAATAATGAGGTACAACCATACATAGAGTAAGTGATGACATGTTCAACCTTTTCATTTAAAATAAAATTATTTTTTATTTAACTATTAATGATACCTAATTGATATATCTTGAATAACATTACAGAATGCATTTAAACTTATTAAAGATTGATCCTCGTTATAAAAAAAAGAATAAGAATGGTTGCATAATGTACATAAGAGAGAGCTTAATAATTGGTTTCACAACTATGTAAGTGTCACATACAAGAATTCATTAGTACTTCTATATAATGTTTTAAAATTTTGTTTTAAACACATTTCATGTTTTTATATGCATAGATTCGAGTTGAACTCAACAAACTCTATCATAAAATAACATTAACATTAGAATGGTTTGCACATGGTCCAAAATTTGATGACAAATCATATTCTAGTTTCACAATTAATGGTTCGAGATTTATGACTCAAGCAATGGACAATGTTTGAGTAAATCAAAATAGTGGTGTGAAGATGGTTGCACAAAATAGTCAATTTTTCAATTCAAAAGATGATAATCCTATACTTTCTGATATATAGAAGTTTCTTTTGTTTTATAATTAATTACATATATTATATCTTTTTTGTATATCTTATCTAAAATGTGTTTTTTTTACAAAATTTTTTTAAATTCCCTGATAATTGGAAGAAAAAGTGTTACAAGATGGCAAATAAGGCATGAAAGGAATACAAAACTTTTAAATTGGCCAAAATATGTGTTTTCATACTTGGAACCACTTAATGAACAAGAACTATACAAAATCTCTGAAGAACACCCCTGGATTGAACCCCAAGTATGGAAAGACTTTATGGATTATAGACATACATATGAATTTCAAATCATTAGGGTAGAATATCAGAATATACAAATGTAGAATATTCTTCCTAAACATACTAGAAAGTTATCAAATCCTGAAGTTAGACAAAAAATACTATTATTAAGTTGTTAATTTATAATTATTTTTATATTTATTTTGCTCAAATTTAAGTTGATGTCATGGTTAATAAATTTATTTAATTTATGTGGGAAGTTGAATTGAGTAGACCAGTTACCCGATCTAAATTGTATATAGAAACAATGACCCCTAAAGCAAAAAAGTCAAGACTAATGACTAAACGAGGAGAAGAACAACTCAATAAGTTTTTTAAAAATTTAACTTCATACAAAGTCTTTATGATTTTTACATATTGATGTAATAATGTATCAATTTTTTTTTTTTTTGCTTTATTATTTGTAGAGAGTTGTTTAAGAACAAATAGTCAGTGGTGAAATAATTGAACAACCAGGAAAATATGCAATATATCATGCATTTGGACGTAAGCATCTTGGTCATGTTAGGGGAGTAAGCCAATATGATGGTTATATGAAGTTTTTTAATATTTCAAAACAAAATCCTCAGATGGTAAGTAAAGAGAAGTATTGTAAAATTGAAGAAAAATTAAACTTCTTTAAGGTCTCAGTGTTAAGTGAGATTATCACTTTAAAGCAATATCTACCACAACACATGTTAAGCATGGCACCATACTACAATCAAGGCATGCCACACATACAATCTCATAGTGCCCAACCTATATCCTCTATAGGATATAGTCATCCTATTAATCATTCATTTATGCCAGGAATGCAGATGCAATTAGGTAGTGGTTTAATATCTCTAATGCAACATTCTTACCATCCATCACATAATGAATGTTTTGATGAGAATGACCCTTCAATAACTACCCCACATGAGAGTCCTCCTCTATTTGATGAATCATTTGTGGTAAGATTTAAAGCTTATATGGATAGTCTATTTTTTATTGTTTATTATATATTTTATTTATTATATAGAATGCTTATATTTTTTACAAAATATGAAATTTTTGTTGAAACATCCATCATCTACGGACTATGTTGCTATTGAAATAGTACAACAATTGAGCAAAGATCGAATGATTCATAATCAATATTTTCCAAATTATTGGAAAATAGTAATTGATCAATCATTATCCACTATATGTGCCTTTTGATGTTACCACGTTCCAAGAAGCTCTTGGACCATATATGACTTAGGTGTCGAATCATGTTGTGATAAATTTTGATATGATATTATTTTGTTACTTAAGATAATTTTTTTTTACTACTATTATATTATTATTCTTTTATTGTTACCAACATATATAATACCTCTTCTTTAGTCTATTATACCAGAATTAGTATGTGTGGCACATTTAAGAGATACAAAGAAAGTATCTTATGGCAAATCTATGTCTAGTGGACAATCATCGTGCACTAAGTCATTCAAGAAGAAGCCATGGAAAAAGTATAGTTATAAATATGCTTTAAACTTAAAGAGAAATCTTGCCTCTTTGACGACTATTGTTGCGAGCAAGACTAGTATAAATAATGGATCGACTGTGCCACTTCCCAGAGAAATTTCTGGCATAAACATAGGGAAAACATATATATCGATCGAGTGTATATTGTAATTGTTTGAATTTCAAATAATCGATTTAATTATAATTCAAGTGTGGACAATGTGAGTCCTCAATTAGTATTTAACTTTCATTTATATAGAACATATAATTATATTTATATTATCTAATTATTTATATATATTTCTTTTATATAAGACATGTTATTATCGACTTCAAGCTAATCACCTATCATATTTAACAATGTTCCATGATTCATCATTTTTCAATCAATATAAAGAGCATGATGTTAACATCAAAGCTAAACAATTATGTGATAAGACATTAACACTTAACAGAACTCAGAAGTTGATAATCTTTTGGCCACTAAACTTTGAACAAGGCCAAGATCATTGGATATTGATAATCCTTGATCTATATGACAATTATGTTTGGTACTGTAACTCAGCTTCCATAGAATTGAGTAAAGATTCAGAGTAATTGTTAAAATCTAAGAGTTATAGCTAGCTATTTTTTTATTTTTCTTTGTAATATTTAATAAAAAAAACTAATTGTTTTAAACTTTGATAAGGCATGGAATTTGCGGAACAAGAGTAGGGGCATTACCCTTAAAAAAATCTCATAAGTTTATATGAGACAAAGTTATGGTATGTGTAAGCAAATATTAATAATTTAATTAATTTTACTATTGAATAATAAAGATATTCGAATATGAAAATTCATGTACACTTATTTTTTGTAGGTTTTACAACAAAATAATGGAGTCATGTGTGGTGGTTACTATGTCATGAAGTTTATAAGCGAAATCATCACAATATTAATATTCCAATTAAAGATGTGGTAATCTCTTTTACTAATATAGTTTTTTAATATATATAATTTATTTTTTGTTAATTCATGATATTACATTCTTATTTTGATTTTTAATACATGTAGTTTTTTGGTTGGAACAAATCTGTCTATAATACTCAAATTTTTAAGGATTTACAAGAAAAATGGACATAACACATGCTTCATATTATAACATCAAGAGCATAATCTAAATATATTTTGGTTTTTTCTATTATTATGTGATCGAAAATAGGTAGTGAGGATAGTAAAAAATGTACAAAATATTTTAAAAAATATAGAATTTAATGTCGATTCAAACTGTAAACTGACTTTAAATTTTAAGTGTCCTCATTTTAATTCGGTTCACCTACATGACTTAAAACGACTTTTAAGTCGGTTATTAACTAACTTAAAAGCCCATTCTTATAATAGTGACTATTAATCCTAAATTCCAAACGATTTTAGTTAAAAACAAATTAAAAATGATCTAAAATCAAACAATTTTGGATAAGTTTTTCAATATTTCCATTCGCTTTCTAGCATTAACTTAATGTTAACTATTTCATTAGTCGTCACACATTAAACAACTTTATATATAAGTTCTTAAAATTTTATATTTTATGAATTAGTTTTCAAATTTTTAAAATTTTATAATTATAAAATGCCCTAATTTAACTATTTAAATACATATTTGTGTTTCAAAGTTTTAAAAATATATATGTGAATTAAGTTTTAAAATTTTAAAGATTAAATTATGTTTTTTAAAGTTTGAAAAACTAAGTTTAAAATTTTAAAAATTTATTGATTAATTCATAAATTTATAAATTTTAAGAAGATATATATAAATTAAATGAAAATTTAGGTACTAATATTATTTAATCTTAATTTTATTAAATTAATTTATCGTGTATAACTATAAATTTTATTTTTTATTATTTATTGAGATAAAGTTTTTTAATGTTGTAATAAGATCATGGTAAGTTTTATCCCAGATTAATTTTAACAAAAAAAATAAAAAAAATTCAAAATTAAATGATTTTAAGTATTAATAATATTTAACCTTAATTTTATCAAATAAATATAAGAAAGGGAATGAAATTTCCATGACTGCACAATCTCTCTTCAAGCACGATAGCTAGAAGTGAGTCTAGCGATAGGAGTGGAAGTTTTTCAGAGATGGAAGATGTAGAAAGAGACAATGGGACACAACTTTTGCAACTATCGGTAGCTTTAGCTTTAATAGTATTTTCTCTCTTTTTAATTTTGAGATAATTATTTAAAATGCACATTTATTATTATTTATTCTTCTCACTAACACGTCATTTTTTCTTAGCAGCTTTTTAGTATATTAATCGTAGAAACTTGACATTTATTCGCAGTGCCGTTAAAATTCTCACCTTCCGAAATTAAAAATTCTCAGAAACTATAATACTAAAAGTAATATATATATATATATTATCTAATTCATATATTTTACTATTAAAAAAAATTTACATAATAAATTTTATTATAAACTATTGGTATGATAAATAATTATAAATTAAAAAAATAATTATTGTTGTTATAGTCAATAATCATATACCATATTAGTTATATATTGTGTATAAAAAAAATTTAAAACAATGTTATATATTATTTTATATTAAAAACGCCTAATGTTTAATATTATTATAATTTTTATTTTTATTGTTATAAATTTAAAGGTATTATTTTTTATAATTTTTATTTTTATATATTATTATTATTAAAAATTATGATGATAATGTTACTGGAGTTATAGTTAGTTTTTATACAAGAAGTATAATTAAAGTGTGGTTTTCGTGTCAGAATTGGTCCTCTAATCTTTTTAAAAAGATGCAGTTTAATTGATTAACTTTTGAAGTAGTTCTAGTCTAATAATTTTTCAAAGTTTAATTTTTGTACAATTTTGTAAAATTTGATATTTTAAAGATAAAATAAGAATTCAATTAAGATACTTAAAAAATACTTTAATTTTAGTACAATTTTGTAAAATTTGATATTTTAATGAATAAATAAGAATTTAATTAAGATACTTAAAAAATATTCTCTCTCTAACCATCATCACTTACTAACAAGTTTAAAAAAATTCATTTTCAATTAAAACCACTATAAATTGTCATCATTATCACACTTTTTAAAATTTTAGTACAATGTTCGTCGAAAACCACAGAGTCTTCGTCATCGCATTTGGGTAAAAAAAAACTCAATCTTACAATGATGTCTCTAACCAGATAAATTCACGCTTGAAAAAACCCTATTCAACCTATTCTTCTCCATTCAACGTGTATGGTGATGGTTTAGTCAGAGTGAGCGTTCGGTGGAGAGAGAAGAGCTTGAAAGAAGAGAGAATAAATATGTTTTTTTATTTTTTTTAACTAAATTTTTATTTTTTAGTGCTTTTATTTAATTTAATCTTAGAAAAAGGAATTTTTTGCAAAATTGTATTTAAGTTGGAGTTCAAAACTTAATGGTGTAAAACTGGTGAAGTAATAAGTTAAGAGTGATAACTTTATTTTAAAAAAAATTACAATATCTATACATCCAGCTATTAATCAATTAATGTGCGTATTTAATTATGAGATCTAACTACCCCATGGTAATACTAACAGGACTTAGAAGGCTCTTTTTCAATAATTACTGGATTACGATGCACATTACCATTAAAGTGCCTTAGAAGAAGATGAAGAGAAAAAAACAGAGAAGTGAATAAAGAGGAGTTAAATATAAGATACCAAATGAAAATTATGTATTTAATTTAAAGCATGAAATGTAAATAATAAAGCCCTAGAGAGACATTTTTAGTACTATATACTTAAACCTTTTGTTTTTGGAAGGAAGGAAGACTTATTGGGAATTTAAAAAAAAAATTATTTAAAGAATGAAAATATATTTTTTAAATATTTTAAATACCACGTTATGTTCATTATTTTTATTAGCAAAACATTTAATTGTAAACTTGGTTTTAGATTTATTATCTAGTCTATCAAAATAATTCAAACAAATTCTCAATTTTTTAATAATCGTAATTCAAGTATATCTTTTATAACTATCATATATATTATTACATTCATTTATTCAATAGCACATATTCACAACATTTAGAATTATTTTTTTGTTAAAATATTTATTTAACTTTCAATCAATTTATGAAATTATTACTTAATCTTTTTTAAATATTTTTTAATATTTTTAAAATGTATCTCAAAATTAATTTATTATTTTGCTAAATTTTCTAAATGAATTCTAAATAATTAACCCCAAAAAAAATTGAATAGTTTATTAAGGTTGAGTTTGTGATGTGTCGAAAACATTATAGATATATTTTTATCGACACAACAGACATAAGAAAAAAAGGATCGGTGGTAGAGGCTACAAGCCTCTAACATAATAATATCTCAAATGCCCTTGAGGTTTGGCATATTTTTGTTTATATCTTTGAAGTTTATAAAATATCAAAAATATTCTTAGATTTTAATAATGTTAACTTTCCATCCATTACTATTTATAATATTATTCCTTGGCTTTGATACCAGTTTTTAAAGATCAATATAATTTTTAATCAGTGGTTAATATTAATCTAGTTAATGGTCTTTGTCTATTTACTAAAAACAATAATTTATATAAAAAGCATATTATTTTTTGGTATAAATTTAATTTTCTTATATATTTATTATAATTGCATAGTATATTATGTTTTTTATTACGTTGGTTACTTAATTCTAATCATGAATCTATTAATTGTCTTTTAAAATTAAAAATTATTTTTTCATTTGTTAAATCTAACAGTTTAATTTATGTACTAATGATGTTCATAGAGTATTATCTTGATAAATCATATGTGTTGAATACATATTATTTTGTCATATTCGTAGTATACAAACATGCTTTCTTGTGTACATATAGTGTATTTATAATCTTAAAAATAATATTATCCAAATATTAAGTTGTTGAATTCCTCTTTCTTTATTCTTACATATTTTTTGACTAAAATAATATTTTAATATCCTTGAAACAAAATGGTCTATGATGCTTGTGATAGCTTTAATATAATTTGTATACATATCTAATAAGATGTTAAATATTTTAAAAATTTCAAGACAAGTTTCATAATCCTCATCTTTAAAATATTTATTTAAATGATAGAGATAACTTTTATCAAATGTTTCTAATAGAATTAGATTTTTATCTTTGATTTTATTTAGAATTATTAGTTATTTATTTCTAAAAATATTTTTCATTTTCCTATTTTAGCAGTATTATGTCTTATTGTAAGTAAATATTTAAACATTCAAGATTCTTAACTAGTTTAAATTTATAATTATTATACTTGAATTTAATGGGTCTATCACAGCCTTCCCTTTTATTCGTCTTCTTTTGTTACACCTGTAATGCCCCAGCTTTGCTCAAACCTCAACGCCTTCCTGGAAATGGTAAGCCTTCTACATTCGTACATAAATGATGTCCAATAATTGACTTACTAGAGAAGAGTAACTAAACTCCATTTTATTCATAGGATAATAATTATTATAGCTTAAGGCCAACTAAGAACCTTAAAGAGGTGCTTAGCCTCTCATAATTACTCGGTATAACATTGTTGGTTTTAAGATTTCTAGATAGAGGGGTTTTCTATGCTAGAGTATTTTAGAGTAGAGAGCTCTGGATTTCTATGTATTCGTATGTGATAACTGTATTTTATATAGTTATTTTCATCAATTTTAGTAATGATAATTGCTATGTTCTTTTCATATTTAGTTAATTTTTGTTAAATAAATTAATATTTTCCTTTTATGTGCTAAAAATACATTTTTAATAAAATTAAATAATTTGTATCGAAAATGTACTTAATTTCATATTTCTGTCCACAAATATAATTTCAAATAATATTGTTCTTAATTACAATTTATAAAAATCGAAAATATAATTTAAATTGAATTTTAGCTTAATTATAATTATTAAAAGTTTAAAAATTTAATTTAAAATTAGCAAAGGGCTTGACTGTAATTTAAGAAAGTTTAAAATGTAATTTGAAATATATTTGTTGGTGAAAACATAATTAATAGAAGTTATTTTTCTTCGCAGGAGAGAAGTTCCATGCATCAACATCCACGCGTACAACGTGGTCCGTCCGATCAAAGCATAAACGGTCAAGATTGGCCCGTGTAGTTTAAGCCCGACCAAAGCGAATGCGTGTAGACTCTGACGCGTTGCAACCGCTGTTCCCCACTATCGCGCGCCATGTTTCCCTGCGGTTGATCCACGTGCGCCTGGTTATTCCACGAACCAGAATCTGCCACGTGTTACACTGAATATTTCAGCAAATTATATTCCGACACATGGCATGTTACCATGTGCGCGACCGCACTGAATCAACCCCCCGTTTGTAGCCGTTGCCGCTCTTTTCTCGGCGCCCCAATCCCGTGCTTCTTTTCTGCGTGCACCCGTTCCTTTCAACGAATGAGATGCGGCCACGTGTCCCACTATTTGTTTCAGCGAATCAAACTCTAACACGTGGCATGCACTTTGATTTTAAAAAAATGTAGAAACGACGCCTGTTTACGCGTGATTTTTAATTTTTTCGATATCGAATTTCAAAACGCGTTGAAATTAATTTCGAGGGAATATTTTTTTTACGCGTTTCTGAAAACAAAAAAATAAAATAAAAAAAATGTTATATTTCTGATGTATTTTTTTAGCTATAAATAGGTGATATTATGATAGAGTTTAGGAGTTTTTTGGGTAAAGTTTAATTTTCGTGTGTTGCTCGGTTTTGGACTTCAGAACACGCAGAAGCCATTTTTTGGCTTTCGTTGTGTTCTGCGTGTGCCAAATATTTTCGTTTCGTGATGTTTTAATTTTCTGTGTTCTTCATCTTATTTTTCTTGAACTGTTGTAATTTTTATTTTAAATTTATGAAATAATTTAATTTTTCTAGGGTTGCATTTGATCTAAATTTATGAAGCTTTGATTTTAATTATTTTTGATAGATTTATAAGACGTTCGATTTGTTCATTCTATTTTGTGTTTAATGCTTTTTGGTTATTTATGAATCTTATCAAAATGATCTGTGGCACATAAATAAACTTGGAAGAGGCATTTGTGTGTGTATTGCTCGTAAATAGAATGACATGTATGATGAAGGATAGGAATATACCCTAATTATATGTGTGGCCTTTTGAAAACTTAGAATGCAATGAATCTTATTAAATTTAATTCTCATAGAGATATAGTGAATTACTTTAACGAGGTGTGTCTATACGGAGCTCGGAAGAGATGTATGGATAAAAATAGAAGTTTTCGGTTGGCAAATTAAATGTACTAAAAAATATAAATCAAGAGAAAATAATATGATTGGAGTGGAATAATTTGGTGAAAAACTACAATCATAGATTTCTTTTATTCTATTTTTAAACTTTTTATAAATCAACGATTGTTTTGGATAAAATCAAAGAGAAATAATTTTAGTAATCAACAAACTATAGTACAAATCTCTGTGGGAACGATACTTTACTTACAAATCTTTATTACTTGTGGCCGTGTATACTTGCATGATTTCTGTGTGTTGCAAAACACACAACAGTATGTTTTGAAATGAGGATAAAGGTTTTTTTATAGCACAAAGAATTCATGTTTTACAAGACTAAAATAAAATTATTATTTTACCCTTGCTTTAATAATTAATCTCCTTTTTTACTTTAAAGGATAGTCACTGCTTTTTTCTTTGGCACATGTTGCCGACTAAGATGTGGGATCTACATCTTTATTTCTTTTGTTGTCTTCTATCGATAATTTTTTTCCTATTTTTCTTTGTCATTTTCTACCATAATTCATTTTATGATATTAATGATGACGCATCTTCATCTTCTCAATCTTTAATGTAGAGAATGCATTTGTGGTCTTTGGTGGCTTTTCTGGCATAGAAGCAGAATGCCTTCTTTGTTTTTTGACTAATTTCTAGGTTGTTGCAATTAAAATTGGTTTCGAATTTGGTAATTTTTTCAACATCTTCTTCTGACAGAGCTACCTTTGATGACATTAATGATGACACATCTTCATCTTCTCGGTCTTTAATGTAGAGAATGCATTTGTGGTCTTTAGTGACTTTTCTAGCATAGAAGCAGAATACCTTCTTCTTTTTTTGACTAATTTCTAGGTTGTTGCAATTAAAATTGGTTTCGTATTTGGTAATTTTTTCAGCATTTTCTTCTAACAGAGCCATGCTATTATGAGAAATGATGATGAATTTACTAGTTGAATAATTTACTTTGATCTATGAAGAATTGGAAATCTTTTTGAGTTCATAATAAATTTGGCTTAGCATTGGACCTCTTAGTACATAAAGTTCTTCTATGTTGAATTCTTTTTCTAGAAGTGCCTTTAGTTTGGGAACTTCTTTGTTTGTGTTAGAAATCCCAGTCTTGATAAAGTGGTAGGGACTAATACTTTCTTCATCATTCCAGTCCATTAATGAATTAAACAATCTAAGATAAATAGGTTTATCACCTGCTTTAATCTTCCTTCTGAAGTTCTTGATTGCTCTTTTAAAATTCATTGGGAAATAATTTAACTCACCCAAATTAATTCTTGGATATATATTTTCTATTAGTCCTGTATGAAAGGCTTTATACAAAAATATTGGATCAACTCCTTCCAATATATTGAGTTTATTTCTTGTAGGAAATTCCTTTTCTCTAGTTTATAACTTCATATCTTCAATATGTTCTTGGGTAGATTTTATGGCCAAGTTATAGAGACTCAATCATTGAGGTTTGCTGAGGTTTCTATATTGGTCCTTTTCATCTTCAATGATTGGAGTAGTTCTAAGAGATGTCTCCCTGAATAACATTGAATGCTTTACTATTTTTGATGTCTCTAGAGGAGATGTTTCTCTAAATAGCACTAAAGGCCTTGCTATCTTTCCAAGATTTGTCAACCTACTTGGATCTTTTGGTTGTTGTTGTAATGCTGCACAATAATATTTTGCTATTTCCTCTGAAGTTATCAGTTTTGGTATTTTGTAGTTGGCATAACTACCTTATGCTTCTATTCTATTGGTGAAGGCTCTATGAGTTACTCTACTAACCTAGAATAGATTTGCTAGCTTTTGCCCAGTTGTTATAAATTCCTAGTTTTGGGCCATTATAGACCATATAAAATTTTACTTGTTATTCTTTTTCTACCTCATTTGCCCAATTGAGCTTTTTGGTTTCATAAGTTTTTGTGAACTGTTAGGTTCTTCCTTTTATAATAAAGATTCCTCATTTGATCTTTTGATCTCTATAGGTTGTTTTAAACAATTAAGTTCTTTCTATTTCTTTTTTGTCTCCATAAGATATTTCTTGAGATATAACATCTCAACTTATTCTTGTAGGATTTTTTATCTCCTTTTTCTTTATCTTGATTTTGATATCAAGATATTCCATTGCTAAAAGCATAAAATAGTTAGAGGTGTTAATTCTCTCGTAAGAGCATTAACTAAGCTATTTTTATTTCCTGGAGGATGTTCAACATCAAAATTGTAATGGTTGAACCATTGTTGCCAACTAACTAATCTTCCTTGTTTGTAATCACCTGTAATATTAGTTCTTAAGAAATAACCAATATTTTTGTTATTTGTTCTAACAATGAATATGAAACTTATAACATATATTGCAAATTTCTTAATAGCTTTTTTAACAGCTAAATATTCTTTTTCATTACTATGGTAATTTAATTATGAACTTGTGAAAAATCTTGACGTATATCTACAAAAATATTCATCTTTGTCATCTATTCTTGCTTTAAGAACTGCTCTCCAATATTCTTGTGAAGCATATGTTTCAATTATCATCTTATCATCTGGTCCTAGATGGTATAAAGTTGGTAAATGTTTTACCTTTGTTATTACTCTATCTATATATAGAGTATCTTCTTCGGTCCATCTCTAGATATGATCTTTTTTCAATTTTTCTTATAATGGTTTTCTCATTTCAACAAGTTTCTTGATGTATGCTTTTGCATATGTTAAATATCCTAAAAATCTTTGTAATTGGTTTTTGTCTTTTAATTCACTAGAGAAACCTTGAATATTATTTAGTAAATGGGGTTGTAGATTATGTTTTCTATCTTCAATTTCCAACCCTAAATATTTAATTTTTTGTTGAGCAAGTACTACTTTCTTTTTAGAGGGTACAATGACTTCTTTTCTACATTCTTGTAAAATATTGATAATATCCAAATAATGTTTATTTACTTCATTACTAAAAACCAAAATATCATCTATGTAAACACAACAAATATCTTGTAATTTCTTGAAAATGTTATCCATATATCTTTGAAAAATACCTAGAGCTTGTTTTAATCCAAATGGTATAATTGTTCATTGGAATTGTCCTTGGGGGCACTAAATTCCTTTAGTTTTTGGGATTCTTCATCTAGTCTTATTTGCCAAAATCTACTTTTGTAATCAAAACTTAGAAGTATTTCTTTCCTTTTATTAATGATAGTAGTTCTTCTTTTTTTAGAATGAAGTATCCATCGTCAATGGCTTCTTTATTCAATGCTTTAAAGTTTATTACCTTATATTCTCTTTTTCCCTCTTCTTTCTCGGCTTCTTTTTCAACTAAGAATACTTGACTAGAGTGAGGTGAATTACTTGGTATTATGACTTTTAATTCCAAAAGTTCTTAAATTTGTTTTCCAAATTCAATCCTGTCTTCCAGAGTATAAATCATTGGTTTTACTCTTATGTTCTTGTTAGGATCTCTTAATTTTATGTTGACTATTGTTTAAGATTTATTTATTTTTGGATCTATAGGATTTTCTAAACTGACTATTTTTAATAGTTTTTTGATGCCTATTAGGGCTTTGTCTTCTTGTATTTTGATTAAGAAAAGAGTTGTGTTTCTCTTTTATATCTAATAAAATATTTTCTTAATAAGATTTTTTAGTCTTCTATCTCACCACGTTTTTTTCTTTTTATGTTATTGCATAAAAGTTGGGTTTGAGACAGTTAAAGATTTTCTTATTTTTGAGACATAGATGGTATATCCTTCTAAGGTTGTGAGACTTATTTTGTCAAAATTTTGTGTGAAAGGTTGATATAAGTTTAGGAAATTATTTTCTATTAACAAATCAATTCCTGTTTCTTGTTAATATATGATAGCAATGTGAAATTTTTCTCCTCCTGTCATTATATCAATATCTTTTAATACTTTATTAAGTTTTATTGTAGTATTATTAGCAATTCTTACAATTAAATCTTTTGGCGCTTGTTTTCAATTGTCTTTTGGAAATAAATATTTATTGGCTACACACATACTAGCCCATGTATCTATTTATGCATGTAAATGATAAAAGTTATAGTCTTTAAATTTTAGTCCTACTTTAATGTAAGTACTATTTGGATTTATAATACTATACAAATCATTCATGTTTTAATGAAGAATATCCACCATTTGGGTGTTCATATTCTGAGTCAGTTATTTCTTCCTCAGTTTCTTCCAATAAATAGGTATTATAAGTATCATCTATATTAGATTCCTCGATTGGTTATGATTCTATTTTGAAAGCTTCTTCTTAGATTTTGTTTTTTTTGTGGAAATTCCATTTTAAATTCCTTTTTGTGTTGAAGTTTGCTCGGACATTCGTTAGCATAATGTCATTTTCATTAGAGATCCAACATCTGCATTTTTTCTTTCCTAAAGTGCAGTAATTCTTTTTTTTAGAAGGTTTATACTTTTTTCTTCTAAAATATATTTTCTTATAGTTTTTTATAAGATTTTATATTAATTCTAGAATCTTTTGTATCACAGCAAATTTTATCATTTCTTCTTTTCTATTTATATTCTTTTCTTTCTTGACATTTACTAATGATCCAATTTTTAAGGCTTCTTATTCTTCCTCCTAGAGTACCTGGTATAGTTTCTTTATTCCTTTGTTCCCAACTTTCTATTAAGGTTTTATGTAGTGTTCCAGGTAATTTTTGGAAAAAATATTTCTTTATAAGTTGTTTGCATAGCTGGTGGTAATTTATGATAATATATTTCATATTCACAAATAAAAGAATCTATGTAACACATGTTACAAATTTCCATATTTTTAGATGCCATTTAGCTTCATTATTTCATTTTAACTAAATTCAGTGATAGTCCTTCCTTTATCTTTTCCAATATATTCTTTGTATATTTCATTTATTACTGTATCCAAGTATTCATTCCTATGGAAGAATTTTCTTGCATTAACAAATGTTGTTGATTTGTTAAATTTGAAAACCAAACTTTAACATTTCCTGTCATTTTATGTGCTATAAATACTCTACAGATTGACGGGTTTGTTTGGATAGTTTGAGAAGTTTGTATGAATACACTTATACCACTAGCCCATTCATCTAAAGCTTTCTTCATATCTCTTATACAGTCTAAATCTAGAAGTTTAGACTTATAATTATCATGGAGTTTGAACTCTGGTAGAATACTACCTCTAGTTCCCCAATGCAACACTTCCTCCATTTTAGGTGGTTATCTTCTTCTCTTTGTGGTATCAAGTTGTTCTGTTCTTTCTTGGTAAGGAACTAGTAATGAAATTGGTTTCATATGACCTTTTGGGGTCATGTTTTCTAGTTCAGAATTAGTTTTACTGATTATTATCATATCATCATCTTCTTTGTCAGTACAAATTTTTTCATTATAATGTTATTCTTTTTCTTCATTGGTTAATGTCAATAAACTGACTAATGTTTCTATATCCCTGTTTTCAAGGTCCGTGAATTTTCTTTCTAATTCTTTTCTATATTCCATTAAATTGGAATCATCTCTTTGTTCTTAGATTGTTCTTAGATTGTTCTTCATTTTTAAGAATTAGGGAATCTGATATCTAAGGTGGTTCTTTTTTTAGTCATTCTAAGGGATCATATTTATGACATATTAATTCATTATTTCTATGTATGTTGTATACATTTTTTCTTAATTCTGAAAATTTTTTGTGCATATCTTGTTGTAGTTTATTATAACCACATTTCTTTATTTCTTTTAGTAATTCTTTTTGTATATATATTATTTCCTATAAATATTTTTTGTTTGATTCTTGGACAAAATCTATTTCCTCTATTAATAATTGTACAATTTCAAATAATGTTGCTTGATTTTTTGCTATGCCTACTAGGCTTCCATTTACTTCTAAATGCATATTTTTTATTTTATCTCTAAACATTATTTTTTCCCTAATATAAACAATGAACTAATGTCTTCATTATTTTAACTTCATTTTCTAGTTTTTTAACTTCTTCTTAATTAGAAGTTTATCCTTCATGGAATGCTACTATTTTTAACATTTCTTTTTCTTCCAGTTATCAAAGGTTTTTCAAAGTCTATTAATATTTCTGATTTTATTATTTGTCCAAGTTCCTTAAAAGTTTTGTCTATTTCTATAAATTCATTTTGTTTGTATATTGAACTATTATGACTATTTGTTAAAGAATATGCTACTAGATAATGTATTAAAAATAAATGATTTCCTTCTTTCATTAATTATCCTCACTCAAATTCATAAGCTAGACTTAATACTTGATTTAGATTTTTATCATGTATATTAATAGCAAATCTAGAATATATTGTAAATTTTAATTTTTCATATTCTAAATTACCATGGATAATTCCTAATAAGGCATCTTGCTTATTATTATTTTGGTATCTAATAATACTATTTTTATTGGTGTATCTATTCTTTCTCTAAAATAAGCTTTTATTAATATTTGAATTCTTCCTAAATGAATGTATCAAATTTTTTCTTTGTCTTTATAAGGAATTTTTGATAGCTTGTTTAATTAATGGTATATTATACCTTATTTTTGCATCTGTAATCTTAATACTATTTTCTTTATTACTTGTGCTATAATAAATTATGTTTTTCTTAGGGAATAATTTTCTTAATAAAAATTTTGCGTTTTTAAATCCATCTCATTCTTTAAGATTTAACTTTGCTTTTTAAATTTCTTTAAATTTCTTTTTTACTTATTACCATTTTTTGTGAAAAACATCTTCAGATATCTTCTATTTCTATGTCTATTATTTCTTGGTTTATTTTTCTTTTTTCATTTTAAGAACATTACTATTTACTTCTATTAGATTTAACTTCCGTTATATTTCAGGGATACTTCTGAATTTTTTGAAACCTTAGAAATATTTTTGAAGATTACTTAAAATTTAGAGGTATTTATGATATTAATCCTCATCTAACATTCATAGTCAAAAAGTTGGTTAGTTAATAGAGGTACTTATTGATTTGGCCAAAAACGTTTTGGCCATAGGTATTGGAGAATCTAAACGCTAATATTTATTAATCTCTTTATTTTATATTGTTATATTTATGTATATTTTTTTAATTAAGATTTTACATATTTAAATAAAATAATTTTATCTTTGATTATAACTATTTACTTTAATCATTAAATTTTTTAAAAATTATTTTTATTTAACTTGTATTTAATCTTTTTATTTTAAGATTTATTAGTTAATTTTATTTAATTGATATATATTTTGAATCATATAGTTATAATTTTTTTATTAAATAAGTTTTAAAATACACACGAATACTTGTATTTTTGTACTAATTTTGATTATAAATTAATCTGTATACATATCTAATTGACAAAAAAATAATTAAAATATTGATCTAGATACCACTTATAATATCCTTAAAAATTGTGAAAATAGAATAGAGACTCAAAAATTAGGTATATTAAAACAATATTTTAAAAAGTTATTATAAGATTGAGTTCATATTTAAAGGTTTATTTTTCATAATGGAAATTTAAATTAGTCTATTAAATCGATGATTTTTCTCATAAATTATGATTACGATCTAAGTGTTTACACCGTATATTATTTTTACTTTTCATACTTTAATATTTATATATAATTTAATATATAATTGTTTTATTTAAATTGATAAAATTTAAAAATAAATTATAAATTATCTCTATTAGGTTAATTTTAAAACTTTTAAAAATAAATTTTAAAATACACATTCATCGACTATTTGGCACTACATTTCAACAAATATTTAAGAGGATATAAGTTACTATAGTTAACTACCAAATTAATTGGGTGATGTGCGAAACAAAGTACTTAAATACACTCACAACACAAGATCATAATTGTTAACAGTTGTCTCATAGCTTTATTATTAATTTTTTTAAATAACAATTATAAACTCCTGTACATATACATTAATAAAGTTTGAACGTCACGTTCTCATATAATCTTGATTTTTTAAAATAATATTACATAATTTAAAGATTTCTCACAAAAAAGAAAAAAAATTTATGTCATTTTGTTACATACATCTTGTAGCCTTAATTTGAAACGTAACAGAACATGATAAGGTGGTTTAGAAAGAAAACAAAAAAAGAAGAAGAAGCTTTATAGATAGTTATACAACTAGTAACTGTTACTACCTAGCAAAAAATTGAAGTTCACTTAATAGCATTAATTAATAGCACGTCAAACTACTTTCTCACTCCATCTTTATAGCTGCTAAGCAATCCAGAGAAAGATCATAACAAAATCTCTGATTGCCTTATACAATTTTTTTCTCTAATTAATGGGCTCAGTATTGAACAAGCTTTCATATTCCAAGCTGAAAAATGAAGAAGCAGCAGAGAAAGCTCATAAAGAATTGAAGAAGATCTTAGGAAGAAGATACAAGACTAAGAAGCTTAGTGGTAGGAGGATTACAAAGCCAAGGGTACAAATTCCAATATTGAGAAAGTTCCTGAGAAGAAGAAATAAGTTATTAGTTTTCTCTAACTTCATGAGTGTCTCTTGGGTTTTGGCTTTGAAAAGAATGAAAAATGGACAGGCTCACTTGAATGATCTATTTGGTCGGAATTATATGCTGATGCAAGTTAATCCAGTACTTTCCAATTTCGCGGGAAACCCACATATCCCTAGAAAAGTTTAAGCTGTGTTATTTTTCCGTTGGGTACATAAAAATTCTACATATTCAAATTTATATTCCAAAATTCGTCTATGTAAAATGTTTTCGGGGTTACTTTATTTTTGTAAATTGAATAATGCACTAATTTATTGTCTTGTTTGAATAGGTATATTTTAATTATTTTATTATATCATTTGTACATGTATACTTAAGCTGTTTTCTTTTTATCATTTCTGGTAATTTGTCATTATAATTTTCATTTTTCAATTTTTTGAAAATTTTATTTCTTCAAATATCCACCAATTCCATGCAACTAAAATTTAAAACGATTATATTAAGTTTTTCTTGACCCAGAGAACAAAAAATTTACATAATAACTAAAATTTCTAAAAATATAATAATAACTTCATTAAAATCCACCGATTTTAATTATAATAACTAATATATTCTATTTAGACAAGCAAAATAAACAGAATTTCATGCTACCCTTTTCAAATAGCAGTAAATACCAATTTTCATTAAGGGTAGGGGTCACTGTGGCACCTAATTAATTTTACTCATTCCCACAAAATATTACGTGGGTAAGATTGCAGGTAGTGCTCCTCTTCGAACAGACTAATTTGCATTTTTGCGTAAACAAGCTAAAATTCTATTTATGGTTGTTTTAAGGATTATGTGCATCTTTCCTTTTCCAAGTAAAAATGTGAAATGTTCTATCTTTTTCTTTCTCTTTGTTTGGATACATGGATCAATCTGTAACCCAATCCAAGACGAAGGATCGACTTGTAGGTTGGTCCGATTCAAAATGAGCAATCTGAGCTCATGTCATCAAATAGAGCCAATGGAAGATGACCTAATCATAAGAAAGAATACCCTGAGTGATGTATTTGACTCTGTACGTTTTAAATGTACTAAGAAAGTAGAAGGTCTATCCTAGAGGACACTTTCTCTATAGGGTCAACCACCAGTTCGACCTAAGGTCCAACTCGATACATAAAATGTAGTATTTTTATACCGATTGTATCCTCTGACACTCATATATGTGTACCTATTGTGTAATCAATACATGTACGTGCAATGTTCTATAAATAGAGAAGTCTCTCATGTAATCCACATATTCAGCTAATTATCTTAACTTCTTTATAAGTTATCTCTCTGTAAATCGAATCAACCCCAAACATTTTAACATCTACCATAGGGCTAAGATTTTTAGGTCAAGCTTAAGTTTCTGACCCCATACTTCTTGGGATTTACTCAGAGTCTTGAGAGAAGCTTGGAGAATCTATCGTGCTTTGTTCAAAAATTGCACCTAGGCCATTTTTCACACATCAAAATGGTGGGAACTCGTGTTCGTAGACGTTCAAAGTTGGCTAACAAGGAAATGAGGGCGACTCAGGGAGACGTTGCACCATCCCTCGATGAGGTCAGAGTAGAAGGTAGCCTGCATCACTAGGAGATGGCTCGCCAACTTTTAGAATTAAGGAGCGATCTCGAGGAAACAAGAAGAGAAAATAAAGGCATTATGGTCCCAATCAGGAGAAAGAGCCCTGGACGACCAAGTTGCATACCCAATTAAAAGAAACACAGCAAGATCGGTTCGGCCCGAGCCACACCACTTAGAGCAAGAGGATGAAAGGAATCCTATTTCTAGCTCGGCAAGACTTGGTGAAGAACAATGGGTTCAGGAAAGGAAGAGCTGGGAAGCACTATTTCTAGCATTGGAGGAAGCCAATAAGAAGCAAGACCAAGCTGTAAAGGTAGCTAATGAGAACAAATAAAAGGGTAAAACTCCTTATAATATGGATAGGGATTATGAACAATTATGTATCTCCCTATTTTCTAATGATATAGAAAATGACGAGCCCTCGACCAAGGTCAATGCTTCCTAATGCCCTGACTATTTTGGGACAAAGGACCCAATAATGCACGTGCAAGACTTCAAAATAGTTATGGTTCCCATGAGCCTAACTCAGGAAAAAAGAGATTCCATGATGTGCAAACTATTCACAGCTACTCTCTATGAGGGCACCCAAAAATAGTTCAATAACTTGGAGCCCCGATCCATAACCTTATTTGCACAGTTCGCTTGGCTCTTTATCACAAACTACACCTGCAACAAACTCTTGAGAAGAGAATCACATCACATTTTCTCAATTGTTTAGGAGGGGGGAGAATTCACTAAGGAGTACATAAAAAATTTAGGGAGGAAAAATTGGAAATCTCTGATTGTCTAAACTCTATAGCTATAGAGGCCTTTCGGAGAGGTCTCCCAAAGAATTCTAATCTATTTGTAAAATTAACCAAGACTATGCCTTGTGCTTTAGAGGAAGCTTATGGCGAGTCAAGAAATTTTTTCAACTTGGAGAGAAAGCTAGGCTCAGTCAAAGACTAGCGAACTAACATGGAGGTGGTGTCAGATAAAGAAAAGATGAGGATAAGCCTAGATAGAGTCAATGGTCAATAAATAGAGGACCCTAGGGAAGTTTACTTTCTTTCTTTAGAGGGCCTCCCTTGAGAGTAAATCTAACCCAAGCAGTAATGAGAATGGAGGAGGAACCCAACGTTAGGTGGCCACTGAAAATGAAATCCCTGCTTAGGGACACATCCAAATGGTGTGCTTTCTATAAGGATGTGAGCCCTAAGACAAAAGATTATAGACATCTTAAAAATGAGATAGAGGAGTTATTAGTAAGGGGATATCCAAAGGAACTTGTCACAAAAGATGTAGATCGAAGAAATCACAAAAACATGTAAGAGGTGCCAAAAACAACCAGCAGTGAAAAGGAGTCCCACAAAGAAACCAATATTAGAACCATGCACACCATACATGGAGAGTTAGGGATTAGTGGAAGTTCAAACAACTCACATAAAAGGTTTTCCAGAGAATTTCATAGTGCCCTATGTATATGCCTTGGACAAAGGGAAACATGCCACTAAAATTGTTTTCAATGAGAAGGATGAGACCTCGTTTCATCATGATGACCCCTGGTGATCAACTTGAGGATTAGATCTTGTGATGTTTGTAGAATAATGATTGATATAGAGAGTTTGGTAGACCTATTTTTATGACAACTGCAAGAGCTCTAGGTATAAAGGACCCTGATATTGTCAAGACGGAGCTCCCTCTCGTAGGGTTTAACAGCAATACTACCTATGCCAAAGGAATGGTAGTGCTGCCTATTATGGAAAAATGAGTGATAGTAATGATCACTTTCTTAATAATCGATGTCCCAGCTCATTACAACGCCATCTTAGGAAGACCTTGGATACATAAAATGAGACGAGTTTCATCCATCTTCTACCAAGTAATCAAATTTCTCATTAATGGAGGTCAAGAGGAGATTAGGGGAGACCAGAAGAAGGCTAGAAGTTACTATAACGCTACTATGAAGGAAGTAGCCTGTAAATAGCAGTTAGTAAGAGGTCTCCATCAAAGGTATCCACAAAGCAAAGGCCTTATAAAATTAATCAACTTAAATGAAGTAAAAGACCACTAAATGGAGCTAGAGGAACAAATCTCACAATTCCTTAGGACTAACTCGGATGTCTTTGCATGGACTCTAACTAACATGCCTGGAATTGATCAAAGAGTCATATCACACGAACTAAATGTCAATCTAGAGGCTAGACCCATACAATAATGAAAACGAAAATTCCCAAGAGAAAAGAATGAGGTCATTAGACACTAGGTTGTTGTTCTTAAAGAAGAAGAGATCATAAAGGAAGTCAACTATCTTTCATGGCTATCAAATGTGGTCCTAGTCAATAAAGCATGTAGGTCTTCTCGTATGTGTGTAGCTTTCATATATTTAAATGAGGCATGTCTTAAGGATTGCTTCCCCTTCCCAAGTATTGATCAATTGGTAGATGCCTCTGCTAGTTTTAGGATGATGAGTTTTTTGGATGCATACTCAGGGTACCACCAAATTAGGATACACCATAAAGATGAGGAAATTTTTTTTATTATGGAAGAAGAAAAATTCTATTATAAAAGAATACCATTTGGATTGAAGAATACGAGTGCCACATATCAACGTCTAGTCAACAAAATATTTGAAGAACAACTAGGGAGGAACGTAGAGGCTTATGTGGATGATATGTTGGTAAAATTAGCTCAGCCTAGGGACCACATTAAAGACCTAAAGGAAGTATTTTTAGTAATCTAAAGATATGGTATGAGGCTCAATGTTAAAAAAATCATAGTTGGTGTCGATGGGAGAAAATTCTTAGGGTTCCTCGTGTTAGCCACAGGGATTGAGGCCAACCCATACAAGATATATGCCTTGATAAATATGAAACCACATTCTAGCCTTTAGGGAATCCAGCAATTAAATGGAAGAATAATAGCATTGAATAAGTTCATTTCTAAATGCACTGATTAGTGTTTACCCTTCTTCAAAATATTAAGAATGGGCATATCAGTCTTTTGGGACGAGAGATGCGATGGAGCCTTTGAAGAAATCAAGAAGTATATGAATAACCCCTCTATCTTAGCTAGCTCTCATCTAGGTAAGGTTATTTATTTGTATTTAGCTGTGACTTTCCATACGTGTAGCTCTGTACTCCTAACTAAAAGAAACAAAATTCAGCATTTTATCTACTACGTCAGCCAGGTCCTGAAAGATTCTTAGAGTAGGTATCCAACAATTGACGAGTTAGTATTTGCTCTTAAAATTAGCACATGGAAGCTCATGTATTATTTTGGTTCACACATAATTATGGTATTCACTTCTCATCCACTCAATTTCCTGATGAGGCTAGATGTAGCAGGAAGGCTAGCACAAATAGCCATAGAATTGGGGGAATATGACATGGATAGAACGGTCATCAAAGGGCAAGCAGTGACCAATTTTATGGTTGAGTTTAGTGAAAAGATAGAAGTTTTTGTCATTGAGGAGAAAAATAAAGTATATAGGGTAGATAAAAAAAGAGCAGAATTTGGAAAGTGTTTATTGATGGAGCATAAAACTTCAATGGTGCAGGGCTAGTAGTAGTCTTAGTAGACCAAAGCAACAACTATTTTGAGTACACAATCAGACTTGATTTCCAAGTGACCAATAATGTTTCAGAATATGAGGCTGCTATATTCGGTGCCATGACTACAAATAAGTTGGGAGCTGATAGGGTAACCTTACTTAGTGATTCGAGGCTAGTGGTCAACCAGTTCTTGGGGACATTTGAAGCTAGAGATGGTAAAATGAAAGGGTACCTAGAAATATTTAAAAAAGTGCTCTAAATTCTCTAATTTTGAGATCAAGAAAATAGCTCAAAAGAATAATGGTCACGTCGATGCCTTAGCCATTTTGGAATTAGTACGAAAGGACAAGCACAATCAAGTAGTATCAATAAAAATCCTATCAGAAGCATCCTTGGAGGAAGATGAAAGAAGGGTTGGATGTGTATATGCTCCCACTATCCCATGGTACACCTTGATTTATAACTTCTTGGAAAAGGAAGAGCTGCTAGAGCATAGAAAGTCTGTAAACAAGTAGGAAAATTAAACTAGAAAACTTCACTCGGTCTAAGGCTTTTATGTGTAGTCAAAGAGGGATCTAAAAGATTAATTTATGAAGCACACGAAGGGGATTATGGTTCACATTTAGGAGGGAGGAAGTTATCATAGCGAATCATGAGACATAGCTATTATTGTCCAACTATGCTAGAAGATTGCACAAAATACACCCAAACATGTAATAAATGCCAAATGTTTTCCCCTTGTCACACACAAGAAAGAAATTTATTTGTTGTTGAAAGTTTATAAAATACGGACCTGATTAACCTAGAGGGGTGAATAGGTTATTTTTAATTTTTATCAATTTATAACTTAATAACCTAAAAATATGGCTAGATATGCAATCACGTATAATAATAAAGTACGTAAATTAAATAATAACACATGATATTTTTAGGTGGAAACAACCTAGGCCATAACCATGACCTAAGAGAAAAACTACCAGTCCACTGAATCACCTAACTTTCCACTATGAAAATCAAATGTTCAAGAACAAATTTCGTCTTATGCTACCCTCTCTAGGATATTACCCCAATGTACTTTACTTATTAGCCTTTGCTTTGTTTTCATAGTTTCTAAAATTATCATGAGCAATTTCCATACCAACGTTCCAATGAGCTTCCCACCAATCAGTTCGTTCAGAAATTAACTGTAAAATAGTTAGGACAAAAACAAAAGTACCAATGTGTGTTCTATAATGGATGGTGAGGTCATCAATGACATCAGCATGATGTCATGGGGCGACTGCACGTGAAAAATGGGGCGAAAACGCGTTGGGCGTGCGGAGGGGGGCTGCTGGGGCGCGCACGGCATGGGGAGCAGCGCGGCGGGCCGGGTAGGCGCCGGGGCTGTGCGCGGTGCTGACGGGCGCGATTACTTGTCTTTTTGACATTTTTGACCTTTTCGACCCATTTTGTCCAATTTTTCCACGTTTGTTGACCTTTTTCCCACTTATTTATTAATATATTTGTGATGTATTGCTTCAAGTATTCCTCTTTGAGTCTTTAAATTGCGTTTTTAAGCCAAAATACCTGAAAAACAATAAAAATACCCGTGATTCTGAAAAAGACAAATTTATATAAATATATAATAAAACATATAAATATATATATTTTTAATCAATAAATGTACATAAAATCATGGTTATTTTAGTGCTTTTTGGGCACTCATCAAGGCCCGGGCTGAGTGGCATTTTACGGTACAATTTTCCTGTCTAGATCAAGTACGGGCCTACTTTAGCTTTAATTTTCTTTACAACCGTGAAATTTTTGGGTAGGTCCCATTTATCCAAGAAATTATAGATTGGTGCGAACCATGTTGTAAATGGATTGTCCATGTATCCAATCCTTTTTTCAGTTTCTTTGAGAGAAGCTTATGCTAGCACCGTTATTGATACCACTCGGTAGTATTTGGTTTCTCTTATTGATGCTAAAATGGCCAGGGTGTCAGCGTGACTGTTCTCGTTTCAAGCTATCTGCTCGATCTTGAACATTGAGAAATTTGCTCATTCTTGTTTTAGTCTTTCCAAGTACTTCTTCATCTTTCCATCTTAGGCCTCAAATGATCCCAAGAACTGATTAACCACGAGCTGGGAGTCGCTATGTAGGGCGATTCTATCTACTCCTATTTTTTTTGCGGTCATGATTCTGAATATGGTAGCTTCATATTCTGTGATGTTATTGGTTGCTTGGAAGTCAAGCTTGACATCATATTCAAAATAGTGGTCCTTTTCGTCCCTTATAACCACCCCTAGTCCTAAGCCATTAAAGTTATGAGCACTATCCATAAATACATGCCAGGTCGGTGCATTCCTTGGGTTAACTGTCCATACCTCCTTAGTTTCTGTTATGGTAACGACCTTGGGGCATTCAGTGAACTCAACCACAAATTTGGCCACAGCCTACCCTTTGATGGTAGTCATAGCCTTGTATTTAATGTCGAATTCCCCCAATTCCATGGCTATCTGGGGCAGCCTTCCTATAACCTTTGATTTTGTTAGTACATTTTTGAGGGGATGTGAGGTGAGTACTATGACAGTGTGTGAGCCAAAGTAGTGCCTGAGCTTTCTTGCAGTAATTTTGAGGGCAAAGGCAAGTTTATCTATGGTATGATATTTTCTTTGGGCCTCAGTTAAAATTTGGCTAACATAGTAGATGGGGTGCTGGATTTTGTGTCTTTCTGTTATGAGCATGGCACTGCATGCTTGAGGTGTTACATCCAGATATAGATAAAGAACCTCTCCTAATTATGGGCTGATTAGGACTGGGGGATTGCCAAGGTATTTCTTGATTTCCTCAAAGGTCGTGCTGCAATCCTCATTCTAGAAGACAATCTTGTTCTTTCTAAGCATTTTGAAGAAAGGCATACACTTGTCTGTGCATTTAGCTATGAATTTGCCCAACGCACCAATTCTTCCATTTCACTGTTGTATACCCCTAAGACTACTGGGCATTTGCATGTTTACCAGTGCTTGTATTTTTTCTGGATAGGCCTGATTCCTATTATTGATACGAGGTAGCCTAGGAATATTCCTATAGCCACACCAAAAATGCATTTTTTGGGGTTAAGTTTCATGCCATCCTTCATATTACTTCGAATATCTCCTGTAGGTCTTTGATATGGTTCAAGGGTTGAACTGACTTGACCACCATGTTGTCGATGTATGCTTCCATATTCCTATCCAACTATTTGTGGAACATTTTGTTGATGAGATGCTGGTATGATGCACCTGCATTTTTCAATCCGAATGGCATTCTTATGTAGCAAAATGTTCCTTCTTCTGTTATGAAAGAAGTTTTCTCCCTATCCTCAGGATGCATTTTGATTTGATGATACCCGGAGTATGCGTCTAAGAAACTCATCAATAAGAGCCCGGAAGAGGCAACCACCAATTGATCAATGCTTGGGAAGGGGAAGCAGTCTTTGGGGCAGGCCTTGTTTAGATCTATGGAGGCTACACATAAGTGAGATGCTCTGCAAGCCTTTTTTACGAGTACCACATTTGAGAGCCATGAGGGATACTTGACCTTCTTGATGACTCCAACCTCTTTTAGGGGTGCTACATGACATTTGATTGCCTCATTTTTTCTCTAGGGAATTTCCTCTTCTTTTGTTGAACGATTCTAGCCTTTGTATTGACATTTAGCAGTGTGTTATTACTTATGAATAAATTCCTGATATATCTGTAGAGGTCCATGCAAAGATGTTTGTATTGGCTCTGAGAAATAATGAGAGTTGCTCCTCGAGCTTTGTTATTAGGTCGTCGCCTATTTTACGGGATGTCCCTTTCCCCCCGTGTCTATTGGGAATTTTTTTACTTTGTTTAGAAACACTCACCTTGCTATACTTTTATTCCTTGGTCTCTTTGGGAGGAAAACTCTTGATGATTTCTATTTAGAGGCAGTTCCCTTCATTGTGGCATTATAATAACTTTTGGCGTTTTCCTAATCTCCTTTTACCTCTTTGGGGCCTTTAAATGTAGGGAATTTTACCACATGGTGGAACGTAGATGGAACTGCTCTCATCTTATGTATCCAGGGTCTTCCCAGGATTGCATGTAGTGAACTGGGGCATCAATGATGAAAAAATTGGTCATTATTAATACCCCATTTGTCATGACCGGTAGGACAACTGTTCCTTTTGCATATATGGTACTGTTGTTGAATCTTATGAGGGGAAGCTCGGCCTTGATATTTTCTGCATCTCCAAGCCCTAGGGCCTTAGTCGTGGTTTGAAAAAGGAGGTCTACTAAACTCCCAGTGTCAATCATTATTTGTCGGACGTCACAAGAACTGATCCTTAGGGTAATCAATAGTGGGTCCTCGTGATGGGATGTAGTTTCATCCCTCTCCGTGAATTTTATTCTCATAGGGGGTTTCTCTCTATCCAACGTGTATATGTGGGGGTGCATTGTGCATCTCTCTTGCAAATATTTTATGGGCATTGTTGGAAACCTCGCTAACCCCTGGTCCTTTATGTATGGTATGTATGGTTTTAACATCGACCCCATTATGTGGTTGTTTGTCACTGTTTGACGAGTATGTTTGTTTGGATATTCTTTGCTCACCTTGGTAGACTCTTCTATCTTCATTCTTTGCAACAAGGTCCTTGAAATACCCTATCGCTAGTAATTTTTCTAGCTCTCTTTTCAGGTTTCTACAGTCTCTTGTATCATGGCCCATATCTTTGTGAAAGGCGCACCACTTGGACATGTCTATGTCCGATCATTCATCCTGGGTGGCCATCTGGTTTGGGGCTCCTGCTCCATTCTTTTTATTACCTCAGTTAAATCCAATTTTAAAGAATGACCTTTGGAGGGGGATTCTATTCTTCTCCATGTTTCCTTGTTTCCTGGCCAATTTTTATTTACTGCCCAGTTTCTGTTGACCAGCCAGTGTCTATTCCTTAAGTCAACAAATAACTTGTTTTTGTAGTTTTGGTGTGTTTGATTCAAGCTTGTCCTCATTTTTTCTCTGCTTGGGGTTGGGACCATCTCCACCCATGTTCGACGGTCCATAGCCAAGATAAGCTCTCTTTCTAAGTTGAAAAACTTCCTGGCCTCCCCATAAGCTTACTTCAAGGTAAGTGGCACTAATTTAGTTAGTTCCATGAATAGGGAAAAATTTTTAGCAAGCCTCGCCTGAAAGCCTAGCGATAGAGCTAGGGCAGTCAGTGATTTCTAATTTTTCTTCTCTAAATCGCTTCATATACTATTCGATGGGCTCCTTTTTCCCTTATATAATTGAAAAGAGGTGGTGCGATTCTTTTCTCATGGGTTTATTACAGGCGTAGTTGGTGATGAATAGGTTGGCGAATTGTGCGAAGGAGGATATGGATTGGGGAGCCAGGTTGTTAAACCACTTTTGCGTGCTCTCGCATAGAGTGGCAGGGAACAATTTGCACATCATTGCATCTCTTTTTGCCTGGATAAGGCTCATGGGCGCCATGGATATTTTGAAATGTTGGACATGTGTTACTGGATCTTTTGTCCCAAAATAGCCTGGCCATTTAGGAGCATTGAACTTGGGTGGGGGTTCATCATTTTCGATTGTATATGCAAAAGTTGAGATGTACAATTGTTCGCAATCTCTGTCCACTTCGAAAGGGGCTTTTCCCTTTTCATGTCTCCCATTTGCTGCTTTCAAGGCTTCCTCCTGTCTTCTATTGTTATTCTCTAGAGCTTGTAGTCATGTTTCCCAACTTCTCTTTTCTTGGAGCCATTGTTCTTCATCGGGGTGAGCCGAGCTGGAAAACGGATGTCTTTCGACCTTATGCTTGGTATGATGTGGCTCAAAAAGACCACATCCCCTTGCCTCCCCCGTGGTTGGTTCGACGGTAGGATTTTCTGAGGTCTTTCCATCGACCTAGGACCGGAGAGTTATGTTTTCTCTTCGGGTTTCATCGAGTTCTTTTCTTAACTCAAGGAATTGTCGAGATAACTCCTGATAGAGGGTGTTACCTTCTACCTCTCCCCATTGGTGGCATGTGGTATGTTTCCTTGAATTTCCATTGTTTCGGCATCAATCGAATCTGACCGTCTTTCAGACCGAGTTATTTCCATGATTATAAATTTGTGAGTTACTAATTTCTAATTTCTCTTAGGGAAGAGGTGAGTCTCTCTATAGGATACAAGGTCATAAACTTGTGATTGACTTGAGAATCTGAGTCCTACGGTGAGCACCAAATTGTTGAGACTGTAAGGCTTATCTAGAGAGAGATTAGAGAGATTAATACAATAGGCTGAATGTGTGGATCCTTATAAGTGGTCCACTTATTTATATCACATAAATGGTATTGGTGTCAGATACACAATGTGTAAATGTAAATACATGTTAGGAGGGCATGATTTAGCTTAAGGTATAATGTGTCAGGTATCAAGGTCGGGTTCAACTGTGCTTTCCACGAGGTCGTGCTGTGACCGAGCTCGAGATGACCTTAGGCTCGGGTTTCTATCGAGTTTGTTCTTTCTAGGCTCAAGCTGACATCGAGCTCGGTCTTGATAGGGGTTGAGGCTATATGTGCTTGGTTTGTTCCACGAGTGAGATGTCTAGGGTGCTTCATCTTCCATCTTGGGCTAGACTTGGGCTTAGTCTACATAAAGCTCGGTCTTTGGGCAGATTCAGTTGTCCAAACAATACTTATATTGCGTTAAGTTAGACTATTTCCATTTTTATAGTTATCTCCGAGCTTTGCTAACATTTTTGAGAATGAAAGGGAACAACTTACTTTGTAAAACTGTTGAGTGTACAGAGTTTTGTATAATAAGGATCTACAGAGTTTTATATAATAAGGATCTGATGAAAGTCATCTTAGTTAAAAAATATGATGTGTTGCCATAAGACTTTTGGTGGTGGTTGTTGGCTTTAACATCGTTACTCCTAACTTGGGTTGTAATGGGGCGAGCTGAAGTAGTGGCTGCTATGGGCATGTTGGGTTGGGACAATTAGGAAAGGCAAGGCAAAGTGTGCTCCCTAATGGCATTAACTTTTAACCCAAAACATCATTTTACATTAAATATTACTCCATCTTATACCAAAAGTTACATTAAATTTTTATATCTCTTCAACCCACAACACCAAATATTATAATAAAAAATATATTCTTTTATTAAATAGAATATTTCTCAACCAATTAAATAATTATATATTATTATTAGTTAAGTAATAATAATTGATTAAAAAATTATATTATTAAAAATATTAATAATTCATTAAATAAAATATTATATTTATTATATGAATTAAAAATTACATTTAAGAAAAAAAAAATAATTAAAAAAATATATAAAAATATATTAATATGATAAATTACTATATTCATCTCATAAATATTCAATTAATGCATTTTAAAGTACAATGTATGCTTCTCTATCCTTGATTTGTTTATATCGAGAACAAAATTCTTGAAATCGAGCATTTTTTTTCTATCATCTCAACTTTTGGAATTTACACTTCCATTCGTTTTTCAATTGTTTTATTAAAATCATGTTCATTTTTTATTATCATGTTATGTATAATAATGCACGTAGATATTTATTCAAAGATTTAAATTTAATATCTTAACCAAGCATACATTAATTTATTTGAAGTGAACAAAAAGTATGCAAAAAATATCTAAAAAATAAAGATATAGATCTTAATAGAGAGATCTTAACAAGGAGAAGGATCTCATAATTAAGATCGAGGATCTCAAGATAGCATAGATATTTTAGATCAGTATTTTAATAATATTAGAAGAATTATTGTTTTAATTTATATTATATTTTTAACTATATGTTGTATTAGTATTTAATTTAGTTATTTTGTATTATGTACTTAATTTTAATTTATTATATGTAATAAAAAATTTAACAATATTTTTAAAATTTTACTAAATCGTTGTTTCAATTTATATTATTTGTTAGTTTTATGTTATAATATGGGAATTTCTTTTAATCATTTTATAATATATATTTAATTTTAATTTTTTATATGTAATAAAAAATTTAATAATAATTTTAGAATTAAAAAACAAATAGAGCAATAAGAACAAAAATTTAATGTGATATTTTTTATCACATCAAATTTAGTAATAGATTAACAATTTTGAACCAAAATTTGTATAAATTTAGAGTTTTAGAGTAGAGTTGGAGATGTTCTAAAGGAGAGATGTTGTGTTTATCGGGTGGTTAATATTTTTTGGGCTTGAGAAAGGTATAGGCATCTTACAATATTAAAGTCATATTAATAGTTTAATTAGGGTTTGAAGGATTGTATTTTTTTGTTAGATTTTTTAAATTTTCTTTACATTATAGATTATGAATTGCTAAAATATTTTTAACGTTGTCACCTAACTACCACACGTTTGATTAATTTTGTGAATAGAAAATAAAACAAAAAATATATAGTTTTAATAATAAGTTTGCACAAGAAAAAAATCTTAGTATTAAATCGATATAAAACTAATAATTTTATTATTAAATAAAATATTTATCCATTTTTAATATAAAATATTATATGATAAATTAGAATGCGAGCCTATAATAGAAATATTATATATCATTTAAATTAAATTTTAATTATTTAAATTAGTATAATATTAAACGTGTTTTATTTATTTATTATTATTTTTTAAATTTTCTAAAATTTAACTCTCTTAATTACTAATCGTTTAATAGCAACAGTAATTAAAATCCATAAGTTGGAGTGGAATGGAGTCCATATCTCTTGCCACTGCAGCAAAACTTATCTTTTAAATAGCTGCACATGATTTTCTGTAAATGTTTCAACCTCGATCATATCATACGGAACGGTTTCGTTGGAAGGACCAGCTGTTGACACACACCTATGTCACATTATTTAGGTAAGGTTATAAAGAATAGAATGAAGTAACACAAAATTGGTTTACATTAATTTATTTATGTAGTTTAGTATGTTATATTAAAAATAATGTTGTTTAAATCTTTAAGTTTATAAAACAGGATCAATCAAGAATAAAATTTATTATTTTAATATTAAAATATTATTATTTTTTATTAATATATTAAAATATGATTAATGTATGAGTATCTAATAATAATAAAAGTAATATTTAATATAAACTTTTTTAACAAAAATAATAAAATTAAAAAAATGTTATTTAAATATATAATTTAGGTTTTAATAAAAATTAAAAAACTAAAAAATACATTAAAATAAAATAGTAAAAATTAGACAATATTAAGAATAGATTTTTGTAAATTTTTATATTATTTGTGATTTTAGTATTGTTAAATACTCATATTTTAATCTTATTTAATTATTTAATAAAAAATAATTTAAAATATTATAATTTATCTTTAATTGATATTTTTTTAAGAAATTTCATTTTTAATCTCATTTTTTTATAATATTTTAATAATTCTTTATTCAATGCCTTACGAATTTTGAAATTGAAGAGAAAGGGAAACATATAAAAAGAATACTTATTCTCCTCTTTTAGTCCCACATCAAATTTTTCATTTCTCGCCGTAAGCTGCGTTTTGGATGCTCAATTTTACATTTTTATCCTTCTAGCTTTTCTTGTCTTATGTTTCCAAAACGTTTATACTTTCTTTCGTTTTTTGTGTATTGACTGTTATCTTCGGCAGCAATTATGCCATTATCAATTACAAAAGAGATATCTCGAATACCCATAAAGTTTATCATATCTTCAAAAGAGATATCTCAAACGTCCATAAAATTTATCATGTCTTCAATAATATCTTCGAAATTTATAAAATATTAAAAATATCCTTAGATTTTCTGGTGTTAATTTTCCATCCATTACAATTTAGATTATTATTCCTTAACTATGATACCAATTTTTGAGGATCAATGCAATTTTTAATCAGGGGTTAATATTAACTTAATTGATAGTTTTTGTCTATTTATTTAAGGTAATAATTTGTCTAAAAAATTTATTATTTTTCTGTATAAGTCTAATTTTCTTCTATATTTTTTACAATTGTATAGTATATTATGTTCTTCGTTATGTTGGTTGCTTAATTCTAATCCCAAATCTATTAATTTTCTTTTAAAATTAAAAATTATTCTTTCATTTTTTAAATCTAATAGTTTTAATTTATGTACTAATGATTCGATTTTCATAGAATATTATCTTGATAAATCATATGTGTTGAATATATATTATTTTGACTTATTCGTAGTATACAACAGGTTTTTCTTGTCTACATACAATGTATTTATAATCTTCAAAAAAGTAGTATCCAAACATTATGTTATTGAATTCTTTTACCTCCATTCTTATATATTTTTGACTAAAATAATCTTTTAATATCCTTAAAATAGGATGGTCTATGATGCTTTTGATAACTTTAATATAATCTGTATAGATATCTAATAAAGTGTTAAATCTTTTAAAATTTTCAAGACAAGTTTCATAATCTTCATCTTTAAAATATTCATTTAAATGATAGAGATAACTTTTATCAAATATTTCTAATAGAATTAGATTTTTATCTTTGATTTTATTTGGAATTATTAGTTGTTTATTTCAAAAAATAATTTTCATTTTCCTATTTTAGCAATATTACGTATTGTTGTAAGCAAATATTTAAACATTCAAGATTCTTAACTTGCTTAAATTTATAATTATTATATCTGAATTTGATGGGTCTACCATGGTTTTTCCTTTTGTTCGCCTTCTTTTGTTACACTTGTTATGCCTCAACTTTGCTCAAACCTCAACGCCCTCCTAACAATGGTGAGCCTTCTACATCTATACATAAATAGTGTCCAATAGTTGACTTACTAAATAAGAGTAACTGAACTCCATTTTATTCTTACAATAATAATTATTACAACTTTAGGCCAACTAAGAACCTTGGAAGGGTGCTTAGCCACTCATAATTACTGGGTATAGCATTATTGGATTTGAGATTTCTAGATAGATGGGTTTTCTATGCTAAAGGGTTTCAAAGTATAGAGCTTTGAATTTTTGTGTATCGTGTGTCCACTGAGATGATAATAAGGGTTCCTTTTATAGAATAAGGAATCCATGTTTACAAGACTAAAATTATTATTTTACCCTTATTTTAATAATTCATATGCTTTTCTACTTTAAAGGATAGCCATTACTTTTTCCTTGGCACATATTGCCGACTAAGATGTGGGGTCTACATCTTTATTTATTTTGTCTTCTTCTACCAACAGTTTCTTTTCTTATTTTTCTTTTTCATTTTCTACCGATTGATCCTTTGATGACGTTGATGATGACACATCTTCATCTTCTCGATCTTTGATGCAGAGAATGCATTTGTGGTCTTTGGTGGATTTTCTTGCATAGAAGTAGAATATCTTCCTTGTTTCTTAACCAATTTCTAGGTTATTGCAATTCAAATTGGTTTCATATTTGATAATTTTTTCACCATCTGATAGAGCCATGCTAATGTGGGAAATGATGATGACTTTACTAGTTGAATAATTTACTTTAATTTTAGTAGAATTGTCAATCTTCTTGAATTCATAGTAAATTTTACTTAGCATTTGACCTCTTAATACACAAATTTCTTCTGTGTTGAATTTCTTTTCTAGATGTGCCCTTAGTTTGGAAACTTTTCTATTTGTATTGGAAATTCCTATCTTGATGAAGTCGTATGAACTAATATTTCCTTCCTCATTCCAATCCATTAATGAACTAAAGAGTCTAAGATAAATAGGTTTATCACCTACTTTAATCTTTCTTCTGAAATTCATGATTTCTCTTTTAAAATTCTCTAGGAAATAGTTTAACTCACCTAAATTAATTTTTGGATATATATATTTTCTATTAGTCCTACATGAAATGCTTTATACACAAATATTGGATCAGCTACTTCCAATATATTGAATTTACTTCATGCAGGAAATTCCCTGTCTGTAGTATAGAACTTCATATCTTCAATATGTTCTTGGGTATAATTTTTAGCCAAATTAAAGAGACTCAACCATTGTGGTTTACTGAGGTTTCTATATTGGTCCTTTTTATCTTCAATGATTGGAATAGTTCTAGGAGATGTCTCCCTGAATAGTACTGAATGCTTTACTATTTTTGATGTCTATCGATGAGATGTTTCTCTAATATTTTTGATGTCTCTAGAGGAGATGTTTCTCTAAATAGAATTGGAGGCCTTGATATCTTTCCAAGATTTGTCAATCTGCTTGGAGCTGTTGGTTGTTGTTGTAGTGTTGCAAAAATAATTTCTTACTATCTCCTCTAAAGTTGTTAGTTTTGGTGTTTTGTAGTTGAAATAACTACCTTCAGCTTCTACTTTGTTGGTGAAGGCTCTATGAGTTTCTCTACTAATTTCTAGAATATATTTGCTAGCTTTTGCCCAGTTGTTATAAATTATTGGTTTTGGGCCATTATAGACCACACAAAATATTTCTACCTTATCTACGCAATTGAGCTTTGTGGTTTTAGAAGTTTTTTGTGAACTATTAGGTTCTTTCTTTTATAATGAAGATTCCTTATTTGAGCTTTTGATCTCTAGAGGTTGTTTTGAACAATTAAGTTCTTCTATTTCTTTTTTGTCTCCATAAGAGATTTCTCGGGATATAGCATCTCAAGTTGTTCTTGTAGTATTTTTATCTCCTTTTTCTTTATCTTGATTTTGATATCAAGATATTCCAATCCTAAAAGTATAAAAACAGTTAGAGGTACTAATTCTCTAGTAAGAGCATTAACTAAGCTATTTTTATTGCCTGAAAGATATTCAACATCAAAATTGTAATGGTTGAACCACTATTGCCATCTAACTAATCTTCCTTGTTTGTAATCACCTACAATATTATTTCTTAAGAAATAACCAAAATTCTTGATATTTCTTCTAACAATGAATATGGAACTTATAACATACATTCCAAATTTCTTAATAGCTTTTTTAACAACTAAATATTCTTTTTCATTACTATGGTAATTTAATTTTAAACCTTGGAAAGATTCTAATGTATATCTAGTCATCTACTCTTTCTTTAAGAACTGCTATCCAATATTCTTATGAAGCCTCCTTTTCAATTATCATCTTATCATCTGGTCCTAGATGGTATAAAGTTGGTAAATTTTTTACTTTTGCTTTTACTCTATCCATATATAGAGTATCTTCTTCAGTCCATTTCCAGTTATCTTCTTTTTTCAATTTTCTTGTAATGATTTTCTCATTTTAAGTTTCTTTATGTATGCTTTTGCATATGTTAAACATCCTAAAAATCATTGTAATTGTCTTTTGTCTTTTAATTCACTAGGGAATCCTTGAATATGATTTAGTATATGTAGATTTTGCTTTCCATCTTCAATTTTCAACCCTAATTATTTATTTTTTTGTTGAGAAAATACTGCTTCCTTTTCAGAGAATACAATGCCTTATTTTCTAAATTCTTGTAGAATATTGATAATATCCAAATAATGTTTATTTAATTCATTACTGAAAACCAAAATATCATCTATGCAAAAACAACAAATATCTTGTAATTTCTTGAAGATGTTATCCATATATCTTTAAAAAATACTTGGAGCTTGTTTTAATCTAAATGGTATAACTATCCATTATAATTGACCTTGGGGGCAACTAAATGCCATTAGTTTTTGAGATTCTTCATCTAGTCTTATTTTCCAAAATCTACTTTTGCAATCAAAACTCAAGAAGTATATCTTTCTTTTTATTAATGATAGTAGTTCTTCCTTTTTTGGAATGAAGTACCCATTGTCAATGGTTTCTTTATTTAGTGCTTTAAAGTTTATTAAAATTCTCTTTTTTCCCCTTCTTTTCTCAGCTTCTTTTTCAACTAAGAATGGGGGACTATAGTGAGGTGAATTACTTGGTATTATGACTTTTAATTTCAAAAGTTCTTGAGTTTGTTTTCTAAATTAAATCCTATCTTCTGGAGTATAAATCATTGGTTTTACTCTTATGATCTTGTTAGGATCTCTTAATTTTATGTTGACTATTGTTTTAGATTTATTTATTTTTGGATCCAAAATATTTTCTAAATTGACTATTTTTAATAGTTTTCTAATGCCTGTTAGAGCTTTGTCTTCTTGTATTTCATTGAGAAAAGAGTTTTGTTTCTCTTCTATATCTAATGAAATATTTTTTAAATTAGGTTTTTGCTAGTCTTCTATCTCACCGTGTTTTTGCTTTTTATATTATTGCATAAAAGTTGGGTTTGAGACAGTTAAAGCTTTTCTTATTTTGGAGACATAGATGGTATCTCCTTCTAAGGTTGTGAGACTTTGTCTAAATTTTGTGTGAAAAGTTTATATAAGTTTAGGAAATTATTTCCTATTAACAAATCTACTCATGTTTCCTGTTGATATATATTAGGAATGTGAAAGTTTTCTTCTCCTCCTATCATTATATCAATATCTTTTAATACCTTATTAAGTTTTATTGTAGTATTATTAGTAATTCTTACAATTAAATCTTTTGACACTTGTTTCCAATTATCTTATGGAAATACATATCTACTAGCTGTACACATACTAGCTTCTGTATCTATATATGCATGTAAATGATAAGTGTTATAGCCTTTAAATTTTAGTCATACTTTAATGTAAGTACTATTTGAATTTGTAATACTATACAAATCATTCATCTTTTGACGAAGAATTTCCATTGTTTGAGTGATCGTAATCTGAGTTAGTTATTTCTTCCTTAGTTTCTTCTAATAGATAGATACTATAAATATTATCTATATCAGATTCTTCGATTGGTTCTAATTCCATTTTGAAAGCTTCTTCTAAGATTTTTACTTTTTTATGGAAATTCATTTTTATGTTGAAGTCTACTTGGACATTCTTTAGCATAATGTCCTTCTTTATTACAAATCCAACATCTGCATTTTTTCTTTCCTGAAGGGCAATAATTCATTTTTTCAGAAGGTTTATAATTCTTTCTTCTAAAATATCTTTTCTTGTAGTTTTCTCTATTAAATCTCTTTTTATATTTTTGGAAATTTTGTTTTCTGAATTTATATTTTTAAAATATTTTATATATTTATATTTATATTTTTGTTTATAAGATTTTATATTATATCTATATTTTCCTAGTATTCTAATATCTCTTGTATCACACCAGATTTTATCATTTCCTCTTATTTGTTTATATTCTTTTCTATAATTTATTAAATTGGAATTATCTATTTGTTCTTAGATTGTTCCTCATTTTTAGGAATTAGAGAATCTGATCTCCTAGATGGTTCTTCTTTTTGTCCTTCTAAGAGATCATATTTATAACCTATTATTTCATTATTCCTATGTATGTTGTATACATCTTTTCTTAATTCTGAAAATTCATTGTGCATATCTTGTTTTAGTTTATTATAACTACATTCCTTTATTTCTTTTAGTAATTCTTTTTGTATATCTATTATTTTCTGTAAATATTTTATGTTTGATTCTTCGACTAAATCCATTTCCTCTATTAATAATTGTATAGTTTCAAATAATGTTGTTTGATTTTTTGCTATACCTACTAGGCTTATATTTACTTCTAAATGTATATATTTTTTTTATCTCTTAATATTATTTTTCCCTAATATATAATCATGAACTAATGCCTTCGTTATTTTGACTTCGTTTTCCAGTTTTTTAACTTCTTCTTAGTTAGAAGTTTCTCCTTCATGGTCTATAAAAGTAAACATTGACATGCTATTAGTTTTAATAACATTACTTTTTCTTCTTGTTATCAAGGGTTTTTCTTTGATATCTACTTTCCATTCTTCTAGTATTTGAAAGTCTGTTAGTATTTTTGGTTTTATTATTTGTCCAAGCTCCTTAAATTTTTTTTCTATTTCTATAAACTGATTTTGTCTATATATCGAATTATTATGACTATTTGTTAAAGAATATGCTACTAGATAATGTATTTAAAATGAATGATTTCCTTCTTTCATTAAATCTCATCGTTCAAATTCATAAACTAAACTTAATAGTTGATTTAGATTTTTTTTTCATGTATATTAATAACAAATCTAGGATATGTTATAAATTTAACTTTTGGTATCCTAAATTACCATGGTGTATCTATTCCTAATAAGTCATATTGCCAATTTATTATTCTGCTATTTAATAATGTTATTTTTATTGGTGTCTATTCCTTCTCTAAAATGAACTTTTATTAATATTTGAATCCCTACTAATGATATATTATATCTTTATTTTGCATATGTAATCTTAATACTCGGTTCTTTATTACTGATATTTTCATTTTGCTTTTTGAATATCTTCAAATTTCTTTTTATTTAGTACAATTTTCTGTGAAAAGCCTTCTCAGATGTCTTCTGTTTCTATGTTTATTATTTCTTGGTTTATTGTTTTTCTTCCATTTTAGGAATATTTTTGAATTTTTGAAAACTTTAGGGGTATTTTTGAATTCTTTGAAACCATAGGAATATTTTTGATATTAAATGTTACTATATACTTTCGTTAAATTTAACTTCCGTTATGTTTCAAAGATATTTTTTTTTATTCCTTAAATCTTGGGGATACTTTTGATATTAATCCATTACAAAAGTGTAAATCAAATATATAAACACCAATATCAACTGACTTATACTCTCACTGACCAAAAATTATTATAGTTGGAAGAAATACAACTTTTTTTAAATCATAAGTAATAAAATTAGGAATGTTAATTTTCATGTAATAACAAATTTAATTTTTCTTAATTGAAAAATTCAGTTTCCGGATATTAACGTCAAGACTCAAAAGTGTCAAAGCTAATATGTATTTCGAATCTATGCAAACGACACAAATTTAATTGTACATTGCAATACTAGGAAATAACGTTTTCCACCCTACTAACTAATAAAATGCATTTGGTAAAAAAGTTCAATTATTTTCTAGGCATAATAAATATTTATTCATAAGTTAAGAAATAACTCGAATATACAACCAACATATTTAAATATACATAGTTGGATAGGAAAATCATCAGGTATGCATAACTCCATTTGATTGGTCCATATTGATCTTGAAAAGTCAAATAAATACAGTCAACACATAATTAGATATATCTTATACTATTTAATTTTAAATAAATATTTATAATTCAATACATATTATTGAAAAACAATAATATTCTAAGTAATTATATATTTAAATATTAATTAATCGATACTGATTATTTATTATTATGCTATTCATCAAAACCTTTAAATATGTCCTCATATATAGAAAAAGTTACACCTCAATGCCTAAGTTCATCACTCAAATACTCTCAAACTCTTTTTTATCTTAGTTTTCTCTCAAAAACTAACTTAAGCATTAAAGAATATATGACAAGCATAAATGTCATCATTTCTCACATGGTTTTCTAGTGTGTAGGCCTTTGTGTCAAGAGCATATGACCTAACATAAATTAGCTTAAACATCTTAGGTTGTCTATAGGAAAGAAATTTGGTGTTCAACTAATTGAGCAAGTAAAACTCAAAAACATTCAAAGTGTTCTTTGTGTTCTTCACTCTACTTGTAGCGTTCTTTATTCAATTCTCTTATAACAACGTGTTTGATAAGTTAAGTCACTAGGATGAGCTCCTAACATGTTATTGGGGACATCTCACTCTCCCAATAGGTTCATGATCTAGTTGGCACCCAGGACCAATGCTTTCCCCTCACTATGCTCCAAGAGTATGGGAACACCCAAAGGGAGCCCAATTTCCTTGATTCTAGATCGCTGCCTCTAACACCTTAGATCTAAATTGGGTAGTAGAACCCTAATGAGGAACTCTCAGCAACACTTAGGTAGAAGCTAGACCGTAGTCTAAGTCACCTTCTGTCACCAAGCTAGTTGTGGAAATGAAACTTCTCAACCTATTAGAATAGGAACCACATAAAGTAGCCTAGGAAAAGCTTGATCAACCTACCTTAGCAAAAGCCACAAAGAATAGGAATCTAATCATTCACCTAGAAGATGTACTCTAGTATGCAGTGCAATGATACAATTGATGAGTGCTTAAAAAGTACTAAAATTATCATGATTTAATGTAATTTAATTGATTAAATAGATTTATTTTATATAAACTTGTATTTTCGAAATCATTGATATTTTTATTTTTTAAGTATTTTCGTTCAAAAATAACTTAAAGACTCAAAGAGAAATACTGGAGGCAATACATCACAAATATGTTGAGAAAAGAAATGAGAAAAAGTCAAAAAATGAAAAAATTGGACAAAATGGGTTCAAATGGTAAAAAATGTCAAACAGGTTGAAATCCCGCTCACAGTCGCACACGCCCAGCACAATTATATCGATTGTATTGTCTTTCTTTATGAAAATTTGAGCTTTATGAACACAATTATATCTAGTTAATTTATTGATCTAAAGGTCTTATGAACCCAATTTTCTACATGTAATGATATAATATTTTACCTAAATTGTTATTGTAATTCAATTATATTATTTAATCTTATTTTTAGGTTATGAATTGTTTGGCCAACAATTGATTTATAAAGCCAATTAAATAGATTGATAAAATTATTTAATTATTTGTCATGATTAAATAACATGTTTAGTTTTTAGGTAGAGATGTATAATTTGTATGTGTGCGATCTATAATTGATACACTTAATGAGTGGTAGGCAATCTAATTGACATGAGATTGTAATTATGTTGATTACTTTATGGTGTATAGTTTACTTGAGAGAGGAATAAATGCTAGGTTATATTCAATTGATCATATAATCGATTGGTAATTATATTAGGGGATTTTAGTAATTCACATGTTTAGAAAATTGGAGGATTAAGTTTTCCTATATTTTTGTCATATATCTTCTTAGTTGCTAATTATGAGTTAATTAATTACTGCTATTTATTTTTTGTTCTTTTAATTTTGCTTTCTTAAAACAAAAAAATAGATCTTTACTTTTTAGTTTTAAAAATTTGTTTCTAATAAAATAATCTCTATGTGAACGATCTTTTCTTATCGTTATATTACTTGTTATGATACTTATATTTGTATATTCATTCCACACAAATCGTGTTGATTATTTATGACCTCCATATGGTGCTTTAAATAGGCTGAAATTAATCCTTATTAGATTAGTATACGTATTACTATGATCCAATGGCTTAGATTCAAAGTTAGGATTTAATTTAGTGCTGATGCATTTTATTCCTTATCACTCGATGGATTAAGCCTATTCTTGATTGATGGAATAATGAACCTTGGATTTATCAACTTCATTTTCGATCGATCCAGTAATAAAATTCGATTGATCCAGTTCCTAATTGATCGATTAACCATGTAATTTGGTATATTCCCTCATTTTGCCTATTTTTTATCCATTTGATATATTTTCACCTATATTGCCAAATGAAACACCAATTATGCTTATTAATGATATTTAAGAAAAAGTAAGACAAATAAGTGGATCAGAAGTGGCCAAATTAGGCTAAGCTTAATGCAAGACTCAATAACTACAAATATATACGAGAAAATAATCTAAGAATCTTTAATCTCTTGATTTCCTAACATGTGAACAACTAAAGTCCTCTATGTATAATCATGAATTAATTATATTATCAATTGAATCTAACTTATAATGCATTCATCTCTCAAGTATAATAAACATCATATAATAATTACCCTAATTACACTCTCATGTCAATTACATTGCCTACTACTCATTAAGTTCAATTATAGATCACACATATACAAATCATACATCTATGTCTAAAAACTATGCATGTTATTTAATCAAGACAAATAATTAAATAATTTTATCAATTATATTTAATTGCATCCATAAATCAGTTGTTGGCCAAAAAATTCATAATATAAAAATTATATTAAATAATATAATTGAATTGCAATAACAATTTGGGTAAAATATTATATATCATTACATGTAGAAAATTGGGTTCATAAGACCCATAGATCAATAAATTAGCTAGATATAACTATGTTCGTAAAGCTTAGATTTTTAATAAAGAAAGACATTACAACTGATGAAGATACAAGAAGAATAAGTGATACATATAATCTCCTGAGTTCCATCATTAATCTTCTCTTGAATTCTTCACAAAGTTGTGTCTCCTTTAATCTATTCTTGATCTTTATCTCTTCTTTTCTCTTCTTGACAGCTGCTAAGGTTTTGAATCTTAATTGTATATTCTCTATTTCTATCTCTTAATTGTATATTTATGACCTTCTTATGGTGCTTTAAATAGGCTGAAATTGATCATCATTAGATTAGGATTCATAGTACTATGATCCAATGGTTGAGTTTGAAAGTTGAGATTTAATTTAGTGCTGATGCGTTTTAATCCTCGTCAGTCGATCAATTGAGCCTATTCTCGATCGATTGAGTAATGAAATCTCAATTTATTCACTTCTTTTTCGATTTTGATTGATCTAGTAATATAATTCGATCAATCTAGTTCCTAGTCAATCGACCCTGTAATTCTGTATTTGTCTTCATTTTTTCTATTTTTGTTAGATATCCTTTCACCTAAATTTCCATACTAAACACAAATTAAGCTTATTTATGATGTTTAAGTAAAAATAAGATGAAATAAATAGTTTAAAAGTGAACAAATAACTATAGTTTCGTAGAGTTATCAACAAGCTACCTTCCAAGTGGCACTACTTAGATTGCCATCCATCAAACATGTGGATCCAAGCCATACTTGATTACTATGGATCTAGACCACATCAAGTAATTGTAGATCTAGGTCATAATAGATGAGACATATACATTAATTTTCATGAAATGATGTTTAGAGTCATCGCCCTAATAAGAGAAGTCCAAGTCATTGCCATCCAAGCCATGTGAAATTAGAAGCAACTTCTTATTGGGACTTTAGAAATGTGACCAACATTGCATCTAGAACACAAAGTTGTTAGAAAAATTTAAAGATGAAGCACTTCTCAAAGAAGTCACCCATCCTTGAATTTCTCAAAGTTTAGCACATTTAATTTTGATGTTCTAAATGAATGGTTGCATAATCTTTCTACAAACCAAGTTGATTAGAGGATAAGAACAAAGTAACATAACTTAATCTCTCCAATAATTAAAAAGACTACTTCACAAAAGGTGAAGAATCTTGGATATGAAAGTACTCATCCTACAAACATGAACAATCATTATTTTCAGAGAATAATACCTTGATATCCTTGGCAATTAGAGTTCTAGAGAATAAGAGTGCCTACCCACCCATTCAATTATAGCTTCCAATAAGCGAGAAAAAACTTCACCAAAAGTCTATGAGAAAAAGTGGAATCCAAAAGTAAGTGTTCACTAACCAATTGATTCCAAATGTTCTTGGAATTAGGAGAACCAGAATCTCACCACTCAATAGGAAACAAATCTTGCAAGAAAAAAACTTATCAAGGTTGAAAAGTAGTATCAGCTTCAGATTATCACTTTTTATATGAGCATAATAAAACATTATAGCTGCCTTGGAAATTATGCAATGAATTTACCATCCACCTCAAAGTCTTCAGAACTACCTCCATAACACCTACCTTAGGATAAGAATCAGTAAAAACATTGTAATATGGAGTTGAGGTTTACGAAACTTGCAACTAGGGTCAATTATAAACTTAATCATGCATTGGATCAAGAAGGTTACACCTTTTGGAAGATCCATGTAGTGATCATTACCTCATAAAGGATTGGAACATAGTGTTATCCAACCATTATATTAATGGATAAAGTTCTATATGGGAAAGGAAGTGGGCCTAATATTCCTTAATTATCACACACATCAACTATAATTTAGGATCTAGACTAGCTCGATTGGCTTCATCATATCATTGTCTTAATGATTCACTTACTATATGGGAAAGAAAATGGGTTCAATACCCCTTTAGCACCCATAACAACTATTATCAATTATCAAGAAAGTGTCTTCTATTGCCTTAATGGATCACCTCCTATGTAGGAAAGGAGACAGGCCCAAAACCCCTTCAACACCAACAATGACTAGTCTAGGATCAAGGTATTGGAAAACTTAGCATTACACCATTTTCTAATGGTTCAATTCCTACGCTTGAAAGGAAGCAAGCCTGATGCACATAAACTTGATTGTCAAATTTAATATTTATAATAAGCTCACAAGTGCACGAATCACGAATCACTTATAGTAAGCAATAAGTATATTGCCAAGATCATTTTTTAAGGATTATAGTAGCTTTAAACAATTAAATTAGTTTCTAATATATTTTAGAAGAACAAAAGTCCTAAACATTTTTAAAAAAATTCAGTTTGAAAGAATGGAATCATAAAGTCTAAATTGAATTAACATATAAAGAAAACAAGTGAATAAAAGCAGATAAATGAAAGTAACAAATTAAAACGGCAAATGAAAGTTGATAAATGAAAGCAATAAAACTATATTAAACCTAAGATGATGGATGTATATGAGATTTTAGTTAGCATAACTCTTCACTAATAAAACAAATTAAATGATTTAAATATAATCTAGATTTGATTATTTAAATTTATTTTTAAATAAAACTCTATAAAATAATGGGGAGTTTCCTATGATAATCAATTAATCAAATTTTCCTTTATGAGATTGATATTGATTAATTGGTAAATTAAAGAAATATATACATATCAAATTTTTTAATTAATTGATAACTTGTCATCGTCGGGGTTGAGATTAAAAATTGATAAACCTAAGTTAGATATATTATTTAATTATAAATCAATATTTGGCTCATCTTTAATTTAGAAATAAAATTATTTTTCAACCATCTAATTTAATACAAATAAATGAAATTAAAATAAACCATTATTCATTTTGCACAACTAAGTACAAATGATGTGTCTAATGCTTAGTTCTAAAATATTTTCTTTAATCATAAATGCCTATCATTAATTTATGATTAAAGATCTGAATATTGTGAATTAGAAATAAATCTAAACTTTTATTTATTTAAATTAAAAAATCTTTCTTCCAACCATTGGAAGTAGTGACTAAAATACCATATACATATTACAAAGAGAAATTAAAAACAAATTACCTCTTCTTGATATGAACAATTCCATATCTCTAAATGGGTGATGCTTGTAAAGGTTAACTAATTTTTAGTGCTATTACTGGTTTATTTGGCAATTGCACTAAAAACTTGATGTGCTAAAATTAGGCATACAAATTGCATAATTTCAAAAATAACTTGCAAGTGCACAAATCACTTATAAAAAATGATAAATATACTTTCAAGTTCGGTCTAAAAATGAATCATATGCATTTTAAAGAATTCAAAAAATTCATAAAATCGAAACTAATAATCTAAACATCATGTCAATATTTTTTTGGGTTGAGTTTCTAAACTAATAACAAAAAATAAATATAGATTCAATAAACATTTAAATAGTTAAATATTTATCATGTAGTGGAGAATTTATGGGATGTATTAGATATTTAATCATGATTGTTCAATATTAAGTTGGATATTAAATATATGAATTAAGAGTATTGATTCTATCTTATAGGTACATGAGGAATAGAACCGGCATCGTTGATCCTGTAAATATTTTGATTTTATATTTGTAAAACTCTCGCAAGTGCACCAATCATTTTATAAAAATGACAAGTATACTCCCAAAGTCGATCTAAGGAAAGAACATATGTGATTTTTAATTTATTATTCACATTTTTAAAAACAAAATTAAATCCTAAACATCTTGTCACGATATTTTGGGTTTTGTGTTTTCCTAATCTAATAACATAAAAATAAACATAGATATGGATACCATAAACATTTATGCAAATATTTATCATTCATAATAATGAAATATTTATGAATATAATAACTAAGTTATGTTTGCTCATATTATTTAGGTTATTAAAGATATAAATTGATATTTATTGATTCTCTCTCTTTTATATGAATACCACCTTTGGGGAGGTTAGATATTCATTGATAATTAAACAAATCAATTAATTTGGTTAATTAAATTAATTCCTCTTTTTCTAAAAGATTGAAAATAAACCATTTAAATGCCACTTTTGGTGGGGTTAGATAGTTTAAACTTTATTCAAGATATCCAAATTAAACCTAAAAATTTAATTATCTGAGTACTAACTTTCTAGTTTTAAAACCATTATTGAAAATATATTGTCGATATATTTTTGAATAATAGTTCTTATAAAAACTTTTGAAATATAGCTTCACTCTAACTACCGAGCGATTGTACCAACAAATAAAATAACATTATTCTAAATCAATCTGAATAGCTAAACCTCAAAATCTAATTTTTAGATTTAAGTTTATAATGAAAAAGAATATATTTCTCTCTAACATTCTTAATATAAAATCTTGAATAAAAACAAAATGAATTCATTATATAGAGATTTTTACCTATTTAATATTTCGCTAGCATAACAACGTTATTATTATATCATGTTTACAAATAGCCAGCCATGTTAAATTTAATCATAGACAAATTAAATATAACATATAAGAGTAAAACATAAACATAATTGTAAAGAATAAGAATAAGAATCCTTACAAAACCTTGAGGCTAATTTCATTGCTGGAAAACCTCCAAACGGATTTTCATTTTCGTTTATTGAATAAAAAAAACTAAAAATTTACAAAAATATAACTAGTTCTTCTCAAAAAGAGAAGAACTTTAAAACTAAAAACTAAGAAACTAAGAAAACTTTCTAGAGAGAGAAATCTAGAGAGAGAAAGAGCTAAGAAACTTATTTCTTAAGGTTTGTTTTGTGTAATGGGAAAGAAGGGGTATTTATAATTGAGAAGAAGGGTAAAAAAGTGGGAAAAATGATAAAAATGGGTAAAAATGCGTAATGGATGGACGCTAATGTAAGTGTTGACGTAGAATGGACATGCGCTGTCGTAAGCACTGATGCAAGTAGTGGCACACATGAATTCGATATGATGCGACGCTGCTGGGCGCATATGGGGTACGGTTGGGAGCAAATGCACACTTTTCTCAGTGCGGATGGGTTGCTGATGAGCATAGATATGCGCACAAATTCAGCTTGATGGGTACAGTTACACCCATTTCTCAACATGGTATGGCACGACTATGCGCTTTTTTCGGCATGGTGTGGCACGGTTTCATCCGTTATTTGGCATGGTGAGTGCGTCTATGCACCAGATTTCAACATTTTTGACATATTTGAACGTTTTGACCCATTTTGTCCAATTTTTCCATCTTTTTTACTTTTCCCCATTTATTTTCTCAGTGTATTTGTGATGTATTGCCACCAATATATTTCTTCGAGTATTTAGGTTATATTTTTGAAACAAAAATACTTAAAAAGTAATAAAAATACCCATGATTCCAAAAATAAAAATTTATATAAAAATATGATAATATCATATAAATATAAATATTTTTAATAAATTAAATTACATTAAATGATGGTAATTTAAGTGCTTTTTAAGCACTCATCACAACTCCCAACCACCTTCTTGCTAGTCCCTTAACAAAAGAAGCTATAAAAACTAAAAATTAAACTATCTTAAATACTTTCATGGATTGACATGGTTGTATTTAGCGTATGTAACAAGTCTTTAAACCCTTAGGTTTCCGTAGTGGACGAGTTTAAGTCTCGTGAGGAGTTTTAGTAATGATACCCACAAACATTGAACTAAATGTAAAAATAAAAAAATAAAAAAATAACAACTCAAAAACTAAAATTACTACAAAATTAAAAAAAATAAAATCAATAATTAACTTCAGAATAAAGAAAACAAAATGAAACAAAACAAAAAATATCTCATACTTTTTATTCTCCTTTAAGTTCATTTTTAAAATCTAAAGCATAAGTTATTTTCATCTTCATAAATAGTCATAATTTATTATAATAATTAGTTAAAAATCATTTTCATATTTCATATCATAAATGTATCAATTTACTTTCACCCAAATTCAATGTCAAGAATCTGAATTCGCTTCAATTCTATTCCTCACAAGTCAATACTCTCAAAAACACTGAATCCTATGGGTTCAAACACTCATCCTAATTTATATGCGAAAGAATTAATGTATAGAAATGAATTAATATGTTCGCATATGTATATAAAGAGAAAAGGTTCAACGTGTTATTTTAACGTTGATCTCATGAAAGGAATCGAATGTATAAATTATAAAGATATCATATATAAAAATTATTTTCATGCATCAATCAAACTCATTAAGCAAAAATTTCAAGATATATGCCTTTTAGAAGTGTAGGAAAAATAAATGCAATGACTTATTGGGATTTACTTCCTATAACTTTCTTTTGTAATTAGCCTTTACTCATAATTTTGTAGGCTATATGAATCATAGTATGTAGATTATACTATATATTCTCTATCTCTCTATTTTTGAATAGATTTTTGAATAGATGTTTTTAGAGAGTGAACCCATGTACAAATTGTACATTTTTGTAGGATTTTGGTAAGTGATTAATTTTGTGGCTTTTTTGTTTGATTTTGTTTTAGGCAACCTTAGATATATCTCTTTTTCTTGTTTTGGTAACAGTCATGCACAAATGATATAAAAGAATATACTATCAATTTCTACTTACATAATTTAAACTAAGCAAAAATAATAAAATAAATATACAAAACTCTATTAAGATGAGAAAAAAATTCGTACATTAAATTCTAATACCTACAGAGATCATCTAAAAATTTGAAGAAATAAGAAAAGTGTTTGGAGTAGAAAATATATTTCATTTTGAATAAAGGAAATTAGCAAGGCTCAAATTATATCTCACAAGGTTAGGCTCCATAATTTGATTCATAAACACCTAATTTTGATTTTAATAGAATTTACACACCTTATCAAGAAATACTAGTCATGACAAAAACTAACTAATAGTTCCAACAACATTAGGCGCAGCATAATCCCTCAAAGCTCTATGATTTCCACCTCCCTCAACAAATGGTGGATCCATAGCTGATTGTCTATTAGGAGGTGAGGTTGAATGCCTTCTCTCTCGGTTTAGACGCCTATATGTTCTATCAATCTTCGGATCAAATGGAAAATGGTTAAGGCTTCTTATACGTCTCATACAACAATCCTACAACTAGAAAATTAACTAGCACAAAAATAACACAAAGTTACATTTTTTTATGATAAATGAAATAAAAGAGCAAAATAAACAAAATTAAAAATGAAACAATGATAAAGCAAATTAACTTCAAATTAAAACTAACATTACTAATATCTCATATTATTTATAACCACACATGAACAATTTAATAATTGATTAGTCAATTAAACATATAGCATGTAAAAAACGCTTGAAAATATTCTGAAAAGAAAACATTTAAATATACCTAAACTAAATTCTTATAATTGCTTCTAGAAAACCTTCACACAAAATTGTTGAGTTGTTTATTGAATTGTAGCTAAAAGCTATTACATAAGGTAAATTTGTTTAACTCTTGAATGAGAGAAGTACTTTAAACTACTAAAAGAAAAGTTAAGAAAAACGAAGAATTGTATGAAATCAACTAAAAGAGAGCTGATGAGATATGATATATTTTTTTTGGAAAGGAAATGGGTTCCTATTTATAGGGTGAGAAAAGAAGAAAAAAATGGATTTTTTAGCCTAGCTCTGTGGCATACAACGTTTCCACACTATAACATACATAGCTTGTACATGGTTTAAGCACAATCAACTCACTTTATGCCGTGGCATACAATGTTTTCACGTCGTAGCGCATATCATATCTGGGGTGCATTTAATCATTTCCTTTGGCCTCACGCTGCTGCTTACAACAATTTTTTACCACATCATACTTCAAACTGCATGACTTTGAAACCCAAATTTTCTTGTAATTTCTTTTTCTAATTTTTAAACTTATGCAATTTTTGACAAATATTTCATTTTAATCTTTCAAGTTGTAATCGGTGCTTTAAGTATAATTCTTTCAAGTTTAATCTATTTAATATAAGAAATACCTGAAAAAAATAAAATATACATGTGATTCCGAAAAAATTGATTTGTGTAAAATGATAGGAAAACAAGAAAATATAAATTTATAAAATCACCAAACATGAATAAAATCATGATATATTAAGTGCTTTTGAGCACTTATCACAACCCCAACCATTTTCTTGCTAGTCTCTTAGCAAGAATAGTGAAAAAAAACTAAAAACTAGAACTAGAACTAGAAATCAAACTAAAAACAAAAACTAGAAATTAAACTATCATATCCTAAATTATTTTTGTAGATTGGTATGGTTATATTTAGCGTATGCAACAAGCCTTTAAACCCCTAGGTTTCCTTAATGGATAATGGACGAGTTTAAGTCTCGTAAAGGTTTACAAATATGATATCTACAAACATCAAAAGTAAAACAAAAATTGAAAATAGACAAAAAAATAACACATAAATAAATAAAAATTTACTACAAAGTAAAAAGATAAAAGATCAAGAAAATGAAAATTTCTCATACTTTTAAAATTTCTTTTATAATTAAAATCTATAAAATATGTTATTTCAATATTCTAAACATTAATGATTTATTATAATAATTAGTTTTAACATAACTTTCATATTTAATTCAAAAATATATCAATATAAAATTTATCCAATCTCAATTTATGGAATTTTAATTCATTTTAACTCTAGTCTCAAATGGTATACTCTCAATAACATTGATCATATTGAACTAATAGTTTGCATATGTATAAAGAATATAAAATTGAAAGTGGTGCATCATATTGATCTCATAAAAAGAATTAAATGAAATGATTTATAAAGAAATCACATACTATTTTCATACATCAATCAAATTCACGAATTAAAAATCTCAAGTAAATATGCCTTAGGAAATGATGAAAATACAATGACTTTTTAGGGAATTATTTCGTACATTTTGTTTTTTATTTAGCTAATTCTCACAACTTTAAAAGATAATGGGTCATAGCATGTAGTTTATACTATTCATTTTTCTCTTTTCTCTTTTTATTTTTTCTCTCTTTTTCTTAGAGACATTCTTTTTTAGAGAAATAACCTATGTACAAATTATACATGTATTGATTTAGGTAACCCCATATATGTCGTTTTTTTAGAATTCATGTATGAATGAATAGAAATGCATATATTTTCAATTTCTACTTAACTTATTCTATTTAAGTAATAAAAAAAATATATGACACTTTATTATATGCAAAAATACTAAAATTCAATGCAAAGATCTATAGAGATCATCTAACAATTAGAATTGATAAGAAAAGTGTTTAAAGAGTAGAAAAATATTATCACTCAAAATGGAAAGATAATAGCACAAAATATATTTTCATAAGGGTAGTCTCTAATATTTAATGTCTAAACACCGATTTTAGGTTCACCACAATTTCAATATTTAATTATGAAATACTAATTATGGAAAAAATTAACTAATTATCACATTATTCGATGAAATATTTTTTAAATTAATCTAATAATGTAAATTTTTTTATCATTTTCTTAAAATTAACTTTATAAGACATGATAATTTTGTAAAAAATTAAAATAAACCAAAAAATCCTAATTCAATAAAAATAAATAAAAGCACACAAAAAAGTAAGTAAAAACATATATAAAATTTTAATTTTAGCACATGATTTTTTAAATATTACTTTTTTAGTCCCAACCTAGAATTTATATTGCCCTCAATCTAATAATTATAAATTAAAAATAAAGAGAAAAGAGATAAAAGTTACTGATTTGTTGAACCTATTCCAGAATTGGTATAAAATTGTAGGTGCATTAATTAATCCAATCATTTATACATAGATTAAACTGTGTACTTCTAACACCCTTCAACAATTGGTTATAACATTGAAAATTCTAAATAATGTTCACAAAAAATGGAAATAAAATAATACAAAATAAAGAAAATTATAGAAAATGTAATATTATCTATAATGATAGGTTACCACTCATATAATACTTATTTTAACATCTTAACAAGACGCATCTCATGGGATCTCCATTTTCATAAATTAATATACTCTATGTCCTCCTTGCTATTGAATTTATTGAAATTACAAAATCTACAAGCATGACAAGTTTATCTACCTATATTATGTAAACACTACTACAATATATATATATGACCTTAGTTTTTAACTGTGATCGTAGGTCTATGGCCACGATTATAAGAATTGAAGCCTAAGTGAGAGAGACCATAGACTATTATCTATGATCTAAGTTTTTTAATAACCGAGGCCATAGGCTATGTCTATGACCTCAGTTTTCAATAATTGAGATCATAGGGTATGTTCATGGCCTCGGTTTTTTACATAACTGAGGCCATAGACATACCCTATAGCCATAAATTTAAATAAAAATGCAATTATTAATTATAATATTAAAAATCAATATAAATTACAATAAATTATTAATTACAATATTAAAAATCATATTATATTAAAATTAAAAGTGCAATTATATTTGAAAGTTTATACACTAAAACATAATAAAACCTGACTAGCTAATTTTAATATTTACAATGACTATGAATAATATCCTTACTATTACAAAATGACTTTTTACTATTACAATCATTTACAAGGACATCCTAGTCATATAGAGACGTTACAATTTTAGGAAACAATTTTATCAATTTCGCTCAATAGAATAGGCTCCAAATTATATCTGGTGAAGATTATAATTAGCACTCTACTACTGGTTCTTCCCAGACCATTGAACAATACTCCACAAAATTTGAACAATCTTAACGTATGGTAATTTGGCATCTTTAACACGCTAGTTCACTGTTTCTATGACTTTAGAAACATCAGTTTCCTCTATTATATGAGTTGTCAAGACAGATTTCATAACCTTAAGCTTCACCTCAAATGTTCTATTCTCATTGTATTCAACCAAGGCAACCAACCCTTCCTTCCAAAAAAACAACTTTTTAGACACAAACAAGCTTAGGAATGACACTTTTCTTTCTGAAAGTTTAATAAATATATAATGTATATCCATAATTATTACACTGCTATACATGAATAGAATTAGATTAAGCCACACCAGTAACAACAAACATTAATAGGAATGAGATGATGTTTTAAAAAACAAAAGACTAAATATTGTGTACCCGTTTGAGAGGAAATTTGCAAAAACAAAAGTAATAATGACGGTTGGATTAAAGTGAGCATCAGAAATATGACCAATATAAGTTGATGTTTTGAACATTTTATGCAAAAAGTTATTACTAAAACTAGCCAGAAACATGAATCAATTGTAGGACCTAGTACGCCACTCACTACTGAACAGGACACATTGATTTTCCCACATCTATCAATTGTTGATACCAAAGAAGCAATCTGCTCAGGCAGTTGAAAAAAAATTGGAAGATGATGAAGTTGGAGAACAACCGAAGAATGAAAGACTACACATATGCTGTGTTAGAAATACTTAATGATTGTATTTTATTCTGTGTATTTAGGAATATACATGGTTCCTTTCTATAGGAGTTACAAGTAAACTAGATATGCCTAAAGTAAACTAGATATATATATTAGCAGATGTGATATACATTAACAGCCCCCCTTAAACTAAAGGTATATATGAGACTAGTGTGAGGTTGTCAACCAAATTACGAGTATGTCCCTTAAGAAGTGTCTTTGTAAAGATATTTGCAAGTTGATCGTTGGACGAGATGGGGAAAATCTTGAGAGCACCATGGATAAGGAAGAGAATGAATAAAGTGACAATCAATCTTGATGTGTTTAGTCCATTCATGGAAGACATCATTGTGAGTAATATGAATGACACTTTGATTGTCACAATAAATGGGAGTAGCAGAGGATGTGGACACACCTAAATCCTTAAAAAGCCATCTTAGCCAAAGGAGCTTAGATGTGGTATCAACAAAAGCATAATATTCTGCTTCAGTATTGGAGCGGGCCATGAAAGTTTGTTTCTTACTTCGCCAAGAAATCAAAGCAAAACCAAAGAGAAAGCAATAACCTATAGTGGACCTATGTTTAATGGGATCTCCTACCTAATCAGCATCAGAGAATGCACAAAGTACAAGAGAAGACTGAGCTGATTAGAAAAGGCCATAGAAGAGAGTGTCTTTCAAGTATCGTAGAATACACAGAACAACAACATAATGAGTCAATCGTGGAGCAAACAGATACTACCTCACCTAATGAACAATATAAGAAATTTCTGGATGAGTAATTGTAAGATAAATTAGGATGCCAACCAATCGTCTATAAAGAAAGTGATTAGATAATGGTTTACCCCTATATGGTGTCAGATGCGCATTAAGTTCAACTAGAGTGTCAACATTCTTGTTGTCAGTGAGTCCAGCTTGAGATAAAAGGTCAGATGCATACTTGGCTTGAGTAATATAAAGACCATCTGTGGAAGGAGTGATCTCAAGACTGAAGAAATTGTTGAGATGTCTAAGGTCTTTCATCTCAAACTACTAACTAAGAAAATCCTTGAATTCTTGAATGCCATTGAGGTCATCACCAGTTATGATCATATCATCCACATATAGGAGAAGCAAAATGGTGCCTTTGTCATTGTGATGAAGATATAACGTAGAATCAGAAGGACTGGCAATGTAACCCAAGTAAAGGATGGTGGAGCTAAACTTGGCAAACCACGCTCGTAGAGCTTGTTTAAGGCCATAAAATGCACGTCGATTGACAAAGCTCATTTGTTTCAACAAAAAGACCAAGAAGAGGTTGCATATAGAATCCTTCATATAGATCCCCTTTAAGGAATCCATTTTTAACATCCATTTGAAAAAGGTCCCATTTACTAGCAGCAATAATAGCTAAGAGGGTACAAATAGAGGAGATAAGGGCAATTGGAGCAAAAGTCTCTTCATAATCAATCACATACTCTTGTGTAAAACCTTTTGCAATAAGACCAGCCTTGTAGCACTCGATGGATCCATCAGAACGAGTATTGATCTTATAGATTGACTAACAACCAACCACAGATTGAACATGAGGGAGAGTAACCAGATCCCAAGTATGGTTTTTGGTTAATGCATCAATTTCTTATTTCATTGCAATCTGCCCTAAAGGAATGGATCTTACCTAGGTTGAGTGGTGAGGTGGAATGTCTTTGGAGGATCTTCAAGCAGAGCAGGAGTAGGGAACTATGCTCAATGTGGGGTAGTAGGAACAAAAGACTATTTTGGAAAGATTTCTAAAACATTTGAGTTAGTTAGGGAAGAATGAAAGTGAGAGAGTTCAACATATAAGCAGTGTTCCCAAAAGATGACATTACGAGAAACATGAAGATGATGCGAGATAGGATCATAGCATCGATACCCTTTTTGAGTTTCACTATAACCAAGAAAACAACAAAGTCTAGATCGAGGGTCAAGTTTGTTGTGTTTATGAGGCTGAAGAAGAACGAAACAGGCAGATTTGAATGAGCGAAGGTAATGATAGTCAGAGGATGAACCAAAAAGGTGCTCATGCAGAGTCTGATTATGAATGACAATGCTTGGAATACGATTAATGGCATGAACAACATAAAGAGCAACTTCACCCAAAAATAGGGAAAGAACTTTGGTAGAAATAAGAAGAGCACAAACAGTGTCAAGAATATGATGAAGTTTTCTTTCGGCTCGACCATTTTTTTGAGAGGTTCTTGGATAGGTTAGGTGATGTAGAATGCCATAGGAATGTAATAGAGCTTGAAAAACATGTTGAGTATACTCAAGAGCATTATTAGATTGAAAAGTTTTGATATGTTTAGAGAATTGTGTTTCAACCATTTTTGCAAAGTTACTATATATTGGTAAGATTTTAGAATGAGATTTCATAGGAAAGATCCAACTATAACTAGAATAATCACCAATAAAAAAATCTACCAATACTAGTAACAAGAGAAGGTTCCTAAACATCAGAGTGAATTAAATCAAAAATACTATTAAAGATAGATTCACTATTATTGAAAGGTAAAGCTCGTTGTTTTCCTAACTGGCATGAAGTGTAATCAAAATTTTCTTTGGACACAGAACCCAACAGACCTTTAGAAGCTAAATGTTGTACCCGAGTGGATGGGGCATGACCAAGACGAGAATGCAAAAGTGCAAGAGAAGGTAAGGAAGAAACTTTAATAGCTACAAATGTAAAAAAAACATGAGCAACATATGGAAGATGAAGATTATTCACAGGAAACATACGCCCAACCCTAGGACCAGACCCAAGATCTTACCCCATCCTTAGATCCTACATAATACACCCAAAATAGTCAAAAATAAGGTGATATATTAGTTCAGCTAATTGTCCCACAGAGCATAAATTATAGGATAGGTCAGGTACATGGAAGACCCCAGAAACATAGAGGTTAGAGGTCAAAATAAAACCTAGACTATTCCCATGCATGGTGGAACCATCAGCTATATGAATATTAAGAGGATGTGGTGTAAGGTCAAGTTTTGAGAATAAGGACGAGTGAGGTGTCATGTGATTATAGCAAGTAGAATCAAAACGCCAAGTTTGAGACTTATCGGGCAGAATTGAGAGAGCAATGGAAAGAGATGCATTACCAGCCATTTGAACAGCCTGAGTTATGATCTTCTATAGTTAAGTGAGGGAGAGGTTGATAGTGGATCCAAAAGACTGAGACTCAGTTGAAATGGAAGGCATCAACGAAGTAGGCTCATTATTAGCAACAACAGTAGTAGATTTATTGTGATGGTAATAGGTCTCAATGATGTGGCCATGATGCTTGCAATAATTGTTGAAATTCTTGTTAGTCTACTTATGATGATTGATAGAGTAAGAGGAATCACCTGAATATTGAGATTGCTCAATGGTAGGAGCTGAAGCAAAATGAGTAATAGCCAAACATTGAACTTATTCTGGGCTTGTAGGGTTGCAAGCTGAGCTTCTTCTCTAACCAACTCGTTTACGGCAGTATCAAGAGAGGGATGAGGATTGTGATTGAGAAGCTGACCCTGGATGGGCTCAAAGTCCTTATGAAGTGACATTAGGAACTCATAGAGACGAAACTTATATCTAACTACAACATACTACTGAGCATCCTTTAAGCATGCCCAAATTGGATCACAAAGGTCAATTTGGTCCTAAAGAAAGCAAAGCTGACCAAAGTAGTCATTGATGTACTATAATGATGTCAGTAGAAGGCAATGATGATGCCAACCCTAGGGATGTGTCACTGATGATGTCATAGGACCAGAGTGCTACGTGTGAGGTGCGTGAATCTAATTCGCGATTTTTGTTAGCGGCACGTAAGGGTGCGATCGACCTCCAATGATTATGATACTTCCACGGTTATGTAGATGTGGTCGAGCCGATCATAGTGGTATCTGTAGAAAGGTTGTTAGAGCAAGATTCACCGCAGAGTTTATTTTTCTATTTGTGGTGCGTGAGGAAGATGTGTAGTTTATTTGAGTGGCGCGTGAGAGAAAATGTGGACTCCTATGGGTGTGGGACTTCCATGGTTGTGTAGATCGGGGTGAGATGATCACTATAGTACTTGTAGAAGTGTTATCGGAACAAGATGCAAGGTGGAGATGGTGATTATAGTGGTCTATAAGGTACGAGACTCCTCAAAAACGATGACTATAGGCACGGAACCTAAGGAAAATGGTAGAGAGACGTCAAAGGTTCAACGGTGAGTGGCTGCAGTATCTGTTTTGACAGAAAAAGCTATAAGGGTAGATTAACATCATAAGAGACAATATTGCTAAGAGAAAGGGAAGAGTAGTGGCTCTGATACCATGTTAGAAATACTTAATGATTGTATTCTATTATATGTATTTAGGAATATACATGATGCCTTTATATAGGAGTTACAAGTAAACTAGATATGCCTAAAGTAAACTAGATATGCCTAAAGTAAACTAGATATACATTAGCAAATATCATATACATTACTCTATTAATAGATATACATTAACATGACACAACATTGAGTATGTTTGTTTGTACTTATGTTAAATATTGTTTTAGACAAAAACAAAAATTGACAAAAAGTTTCCAATAATTGTCAAAATAGCTTTTACAAAGTCATAGAAAGAGAAACAGAGAGACTCATAGTACTCCTTAAAGAGTCTTTTACCCCTTTTTAAACCTAACGAAAGGATGTTTCCATTTTTGTGTATAGAATGTAGAATCGTGAGTCTCGAGTATACTTGTTTTGTAGCAAAATTACAAAATTGTAGGTAAGTGATGTAGCTTAATGATGCATTCTTGAGTAGCTTGGGAAATTTTCCCTTTTCTAACATTTTGTTCACCAATCTCCTTAAGGTTTCTTCATTCACCAATCTTTTTAAAACCTGTGTTCCATTAATCAGATCAAAGTCATCTCAAAAATTATAAACAAGAATTTTCAGTGATGGGTTCAATGCTATGAGACAACAATAAATAAGGAATGATGATATACTGGAACACAAAGATTAGATGTTGCAGCATGAGGGAAAATAAGATGAAAACAATCCATAGGATGCTTATGGTGGCAACTATGAAGAAGATAATGCATTGTGTTTCACCAGCACCAACATCAGGTACTAGCACTTGGCAATGACACCAGGCACCAGCACTAGAGATATTGAAATATAAAGGTACAAGCCAGTTACTAAATGTTGTAACAGAATGTTGCATTGCATTTAGTTTTGCATCCATAAACATGCTCTGTATGTAAAAGAGCTTGTGAGCAAAGGAAGGAAGAAATCTATAAATTGGAGAGGAAAAAAAAGAATAAACTACCTTATAGTTATCTCCATATTTGTCAATAAGTCAACCTATATGAATGCACTGGATTTCTGTTAATGGTTATAGATGTGTTGATAAACACTTGATTTATAGTGAGCCAATTCCTACACAATCACAAGAATAAAAAAAATTGTCCCTCAAAATTCAGTTACAATTAATTTCTCTAGAAATGAAACAAATTACCGAGACCAAAATGTTTTAAACACACAAAAAAGTTATACCCTCCTGTGGTCAAAAGTAAGCAATATTTTCACAAGAGAAACTACAACTATCAAGTTTTTGTGTTAATGGTATAAAAAGAAAATCGTACTGTGACAAAGTCCAATACTACATTTTAGTTGAGACTAAAAACAACTGCAGTATTATATTTACATGCCTCTTCAAAATAAAGGTGATCCCATATGCAAAATCTTCAATGGGCCGCTTGCCCCAAGTCTCAAAGTAAGTAAACCTTAAAGTCTCCGAAAAGGTGGAAATGGTCTCAACCATATTGTCGTTAGCTCACCCTCAATAAACAATTCATAATCAAAACCTCAAAAAAGAAATGATAGTGATAAACTTCCAGAACCACTCTCCTTAAAATTTTCATATGACATTGAATTTCCACCATTAACATATCTTTCAAAAATTTCAACTTCAATTCAATCATTCTAAAAACTAGAAAATATAATTTCTATATTAATAAATGAAATAGTTTGTTTCAATGATAGGACTTACTCCATATCCAACCAATTAAATTATTAAAAAAAATCCCCAATTATTTCTATCTCTTATATTTTCTTAACAAAAAAAACCAGTCAAAGATTTCACTAGAAAAATGAAAAGTTGGTTAAAAAATTCATGAAAGTGAAATACATCAACAATCACATATTCTATGGATATTGATGTTACCTTCGTAACTTTGGCTCCACAAGTTGCAACAAGTATGGAAGCCCCTATTGATATGTTAACTGTGTTTGAACCATCACCACTTGTTCCAACTATATATATTGCATCATGCAAGCCTTACCTTCATGTTATTCTTGATCATCATTCTTGCCAAGCCAATAATCTACTTGGTAATAAAATTTCACAAATGATCTCTTTCACTAAGTCTAAACATCTCTCTGTATAATACTGACCACAATGCACATTAATCTCTGAATGGGACTTACTTAATGTGAGGATAATAACAATAAAAATAAATATAAGTATATCATGAAAAAAATAGAAAAAATAACTTACTTCCTCATAAGTCTCTCTTTGCCTCTCAACAACACAAGAAAAGCATTGATTAATGATTCATTAGCATCATTCATAATCATTGATCTATTAAATCCACATGATTCACCAAAGATTCAATCAGTTGCCAAAACCCACAATAGAAAAATAACAAATACATATTGAATTTCTGAGAAAACCAAATATTCAAAATGGGTAAAGGATAAACTCAAACCACATTGAAAGATGTTATAAGTGGGATTGTAAAGCACTAAAAAATAGCTAGTCTTAGAAGCTATGCTCTTTCCATTTGAGTGAAGAACTATCGTTTTAGGCATGATAAGTTGAGGCTTAAACTTAGAGAAACGAGATAATGGAGAGATTTTGATTGGATATTGGTATGTAGAAGACGTCATATAGTCCAGAAACAAATCATAATTGAACCAATGATTGAAGCTTTACTCAAATCTATCTTCTGGGTTTGTTCTTAAAGGATGATACAATAATAATGGATCGCAAAACATAGACAGAATCTAACATGATTGCGAGGATGGCGAGACGAGGACAACAAGATGAGGATGGGAGACCAGAATGACTAAAGAAGGATGGCGATAAGAGGATGACAACGGTGAGACGTAAAGCGGAAGAGAGGATGGAGAGAAAGGAAAAAAAAAGGAAAAAAAGAAAAAAAAGAGAGGGAAAAAGAAAAAAAATTGATGAAGTTTTTGGTGTTAATTTGGTGTAAAAAGAGAAAATTAATAGAGTATGTTTATGGCCTCGATTGTTAAATAATCGAGGCTATAGGGTATGTCTATGGCCTCGTTTTTTCAATAACCAAGACCATAGAGTATGTGTATGGCCTTAGTTTTTAAATAACCAAGGGCATAAGGTATGTCTATGGCCTCGGGTTTTAAATAATTAGAGCCAAAGCCTTATGGTCTTGGTTTTTTAAAAATTAAAGGCTAAATTTCCGAGACTATATGTATGTATTGTAGTAGTGATTAAATCATTACCATATCCAATGCATATTAAATCATTTTTCTACTTAGAAGTAGGTACATGGTTATGGGGTTTAGTTCACACACTCTTAGCTACACGTATAATGAATGTGACATTAAATTTACACTTGTACCTAGATCTAACATAATACTTACCCCCTTTTTATTTTTAATGACTAATGGTGATATTGACAATAACATTTTTAGAATTTTTGGAGGTAACTTAAAAATTGTTTGTATTAGGAGCATGGAAAAAATAGAGTTTGTACAAGAAGAAATATAAACAAATTGTGTGAGTCTTATTTAAAACCCATTTTTTAGTTTAAAACTTCATTGCAACAAAAATAAAAAAACATCATATTCAAACAAGGACCCATGTAAAGATATGTTTTTCTTTAACTCAATTGTATTAAGAGAGCACCGAGTTACAATTAGTTGAAAAGCATGCCACAACTCATATGCTATTATTGAAAAACACTCAACAAGAATAATAAAAGGAAACAATAAATACAATAAACAATAAAATAAGAAAATAAAAATATACAAGAAAATAAAAGAAAAATAAACAAGAAATAAAATTATTAAACAAAAAGACATAATCAAAAGAAATAACAAATAAAATAAAAAAATAGAAAAAGAAAATAATAAAAATAAACAATGAAAAACAATAAATAAGAGAAAATAAATAAAAGAAAAAAATAACAAAAGAATTAAAGAATTAAAGTTAATAGATAATTAAATAAAAATAAAAATAAAAGATAGTAAAATAATTAATTACACAAAAGTTAGTAAATAAAAATATTAAGTAAAAAGAAAAAAAGTTAGTAAATTAATAAATTAAATTAAAGAAAATTAAATTAAAATTAAAGTTAAAATAAAAATTTAAATTAGTATACCAAAATTCTAAAATTAATTTAAGTTAATAATTAATATCTAAGTTAATTAACAAAATAGTTATAAAAAATAAGATATTTAAAGATAATTATTCAGACAACAAATAGATATTTTATTTTTATTTTTTTAAGATGTTTTTAAAGTTAAACAATAAATGAGACTTTAATTTTTTATTTTTCAATCTTTGTTTTTTGAATTTATGATCCCTCCTATGTTTTTTAGAAATGTTTTTTTAATTTTTTATATGTCTGTTAAGTCAACTAATAAGATATTAATTTATTTAGATTTAATTTTTTAAATATATAATCGTCAACTAATAAATCATATATATATATTTTTTAAAATTTTTTATTAAATAAAATAAAATAAAAATCACAATATTGATGAAACAATTAATGATCGCAATGTATAACTTAATGATAATTTAAAAATAATATTTCTCTCCATCAATGGCGTTAAAAACTTAATGATTGCAATGTATAACTAGTTTTTAGTACTATTATTGTTTTAGCCGGTAATTACACCAAAAACTTAATGTGCCAAAATTAGTCATACAAACTTTGTATAATTGATTAAATAGCTCGTAAGTGCACAAATCAATTATATAAAATAACAGGTATACTTCTATAGTCACTCGAAAGAGAAATCATGTCATTGCTACATAATTCAATAAATTCTTAAAAACGAAATTAATAACCTAAACAACCTATCGTGATTGTTTTGGGTTAAATTTCTAAACTAATAACATAAAAATAAAGTAGATTTAATAAAAATTTATCATGGAGTAGAAAAGTTATGGGATATATATATATATATATATATATATATTAATTAATTAATCATGTTTGTTCAATATTAGGTAGGATATTATATATATATTTTAAGATTGTTGATTCTTTTTTATAGGTATGAAAATATCTTAAGATAAAGATCATTTTATTTATTAATTAAATTTCAACTTTCCACTTTTGGTTTAACCGATAATTTAAACCTTATTTAAATTTACCTCATTTTTTAAGAAATTACTAAATTATTTAATTTGTTACCTTGGGCCGGGTTGATAATATAAAATTTATCAAGGTGTCTAAGTTAAGTTTATGATTTATGTATCTGAAACTAACTTTCAGATTTTAAAACTATTCTGAAGGATAAATCCTCAATATATCTTCAACAATAATTCTTTTAAAAATCTTTGAAATAGAAATCACTTTAACTATGTAGTTGATATACACCAAAAGATTTAATAGCATTACTCTAAATCAGATTCAGATAATTAAAATCCTAAATCTCTCTTGTATATTATGAAAAACACTTCATTGATATATTTTCATTTACCAACTTTGGTTTAAATCTTGATGATGAAATAAAACTTAATTCGTTTTATAAAAATGTTTAATCTACTTAAAAATTTCATAAGTGTAACAACATTACTAATATCCTATATTATTTATAGTAAGACATGCATAGTTTAATAAATGATCAATAAATTAAACATATATCATGTAAAACAACACTTAGAAATATCTTGAAAAGAATATATTTAAGTATACCTTAACAAAATTTTTAGAATTGCTTATAGAAAACCTTCAGATAGAATTATTGTACTATTTATTGAATTGATGCTAAAAGCTATTACATGAACTAAATTTGTTCAACTCTCAAATGAGGGAATAATTTTAAACTACTAAAATAAAAGCAAAGAAAAGATAAAGAAATGTAAGAAATCAACTAGAAGAGAAGTGATTGGATATGAGATTTTTTTTTATAAAAGAAATAGGGTCCTATTTATAGAGTGAGAAAAGTAGGAAAAAGTAGATTGTTGAGCCTAGCACCAAAGCATACATTTTTTCCATTCCACAACATACATAGCTTGTACATGATTCAAGCATGATCCACTCTCTTCTTGCCTTAGTACACAATGTTTTCATGCCACTTTGGCCTCACATCACGGCTCACAACAATTTCATGCTACTATACACTTCAAAGTGCATTACTTTGGAACCCTAATTTCCATGTGATTTCTTTTCCCAAATTTTAAACACATGTAATGTTTTACATAGTCTTTCTTTTAATCTTCCAAATTGAAATGGGTACTTCAAGTATAAGTCTTTTAAGTTGAATCTGTTTTGATACAAGAAATACTTAAAAAATAATAAAATGTACCCATGATTCTATAAAGATATATTTGCATAAAATGATAGCAAAATAAATAAATACAAATCTATATAATCATTAACATGCATAAAATCATGATATATTAAGTGCTTTGTGGGTTGTCACTACCTTCTTCAATTTCTGGGATAATCTTTACAGTTGGAGGGTTTTGTCTCTATATCTTTTCATGGTGGTGGAACAGCTACCTAAAACTACTCCTACAAATGGCTAGAGAGAAAAAAAATTATAGACTACAAAACCATTTCATATTTTCTCTATGATTCTAGTGTGTTAAAATAATAGAAAATGAGTTCTATTTATAGTTGAAAATAAGAGAAAAAAGTACATCGTGGGAGAGAAATTTTAATGCACTATGGCCCACATTTTTCCATGCTATAGTTTGCATCCCATTTTGATTTGCCTCAATTTTTCCAAAAAATATTGCGCATGACCAGAAATTTTTGACTCCGTGGGTCAAGTCAAATTATTTTTCTTCACTTTTTTTATTGTTTCACCCCTTAGAAATTGGTTGGATCACACGTAAGCTTTGCATATTTTATTCTTCTAAGCTTAAAATGAGTGATTTAGGTATGATTATTCAAGTGTTTGTCTTTTGAATCAATTTTGAAGCTAAACTTACTTGAAAAATAACATAATATACCTATGATTTTTAAAACATAGATTTTCTTAAATAATGATAAAATCATTCAAATTCAAATTTATTTATATTTAAGTGTAAATAAATGTTGAAATAATAGTGTTGTTGTCATCACAACTCTCAACCACCTTATTTCTAGCCTCTAAGAAGGAAATTGATAAGAAAAATAAAAAAAACTTAAACTAAATAAATTAGATTAATCTAAATCATTTTTGTATATTGAAACAGTTACATTTATCATATGAAACCAATCTTTAAACCCCTAGGTTTTCCTAGGGGATGAGTTTAAATCTCGTGAGGGTTTTCAGCGATGATACCCACAAACATCCTACTAAATACAAAAGCTAAATGAAATAATAAAAATTTAAAAAAATTGACAAAGTAAAACTAAAACAAAAAATAACAAAGTAAAATGTAAAATGTAAAATAAAAAAATGTCTCATGCTTTAATCTCTTTGAAGGTCATATTTAAAATCCAAAGCATACGTTAGATCAACACCCCAAAGATTTACAGTTTATTATAAAAATTAGTTGCAAAACAAAAATTCATATTCCATATAAAAAATATATCAATATGAACATAGGCAATTTCAATGTTTGGAATCTGAATTTGTTTCGACTTTAATCCTCACAAATCATATTCTCAATATTACACTCATCCTATGGGTTCAAGTACTGAATCAAAATTGTATGCAAATATAAGATATATAAAGAAATGGACTAATGGGTTTGCACATGTTTAAAGAAGAACGGCTCAAAAAGTGTGCAATATTGATCTTATGAAAGGAATTAAATGATAGGATTTATAAAAAAATCACATACTATTTTCATGCATCAATTAAAATAATAAAGTAAGAATAACAAGTATACGACTTTAGAGAATGAATGAAAATGAAATGACTTCAAAGGGGATTTGTTTCCTATCTTTCTTTTGTAATAATCGTTCTCATAACTTTAAAGCATAGTATTTAGTTATACTATTCATTTTTATTTCTCTTTTCTTTTCTTAGAGAACAGACCCATGTATATATTGTACATATTTGTATGATTTGGTAAGTGGCTAATTTGTTTTTTTTTCTTCTGTTTTTGTATTGGCTTTGGAGAACCCCATATATATCTTTCTTTTGAAATATGCATCCATTTTAGATTTTACTTAAATCATTCACTTTAAGCAATAAAAATAAGTACATGAGACTCTATGAGATGTTAAAATTCCTAACATTCAATGTAAAACCTATAGAGGTTATCTAACAATTTAAATTTATAAAAAGGGTGTTTAAAAGAGTAGAAAAATATTATTAATCAAAATGAAAAAAATTAAGGTTCAAAATATTCTCACAAGATAGTCTATACTATTTTATTTCTAAATCATTCAATCATTAAACACAAATTATGACAAAAAATCATAACATTCCATGACATGTTCAAGACATTAGTTCAAGAGTGCAATGATTCAATCATTCTCTTTAAATCAACTAAAAATATAATAATTTTGTAATTTATTTTAAAAATGAATCTAATTATCTTTAAACCAATAAATAAACAAAATTAAAGAAAATAAATGTAAACACATGTTTAATAAAAGAAATTTAAAAATAACTAAATTTATGTAACTCTTTCTTCACCCTCAATCTAGAATCTACTAATCCTCAATATAATAAATAAAAGCTAAAGGAAAAGAGAAAGAAAAGAAAAGTTTCCCTTTTCCTTAGCAATGTGATCAAGTAATGTGATAAATCACGTGTATCCATCATTTTAAACAATTTTATTGCATATACATAATATTTTATACTTCTCATGCATCATATATCTAAACAAACAATTATAAATTTAACAATTTGAAATAAATAGGAAATAAAATAAAATAAAATAAATTATACTAAATTGTAAAAACATAAAATAAAATCTAGAAAAAAAATAATAAATAAAATAAAAGTAACAAAAATAAACAAATAAAACAAAAAAGTACATAACAAATAAACAATAAAATAAAACAAAAAACAAGTGAAATAAAAAGAAATAAAAATAATAAATATATTAAAAATAAAATAAACAAATAAAAGAAAATAACAAAAGAAATAAAAATACAATAAACAAATAAAAGTAAATAATAAGAAAAACAAAACAAAACAAAATAAAAAAATAAAATAAAAAAAGAAAATAAATTAATCACATAAAATAAACAGGAAATAAAAATTATTAAAAATAATATTAAACAAACTGAAATGAAAATAAAATAAAATAAAAGTAATATAATAAAAGAAAATTGTAAAAGTAAATAACTTGGAAAATAAATAAACTAATAAAATAAATTAATAAAATAAAATAAATAAAAAATAAACAAGAAATAAATATTAGTATAGAGAAATACTAAACAAGAAATAAAAATAATAAAATAAAAAAAAGTTAGTAAGTAAAAAAATAAAAATAAATAAATAAAAGAAAAGAAGAAAATAAAAGTTAATACACAAAAATACAAAAAATAAAGAAATAAAATTACTTAATAAATTAATAATTAATTAAAAATAAATTAATAAAGGTATAAAAATAAAAATTTGTATTAAAAAGAAAATTAAGTTAGTGAATAAATTAATAACTAAAGTGAAGTTAACAAAAGAAAAGAAGTTAAAAATAAAAAGTAAAAATAAAATTATTTTTTTTTGTTTTGATTTTTTTAAATAATTTTTTTAGATCTTATATTTTTCAAATTTTCAAATTTATTTTAAGATCTCTTTAGATTTTTTTTAATGTTTTGACTTTTTCTTTTACATCTTAAATTTTTCAAATATTTTTAAATTTGCTTTTATATCTCTTTAGATATTTATTTTTAGATTTGTTTAGATCTTAAATGTTTGAATTTGTTTTTGAATTTGTTATAATATCTCTTTACATTATTTTTTAATTGAAGAATTCAAAATAACAAAATTAAATCCTAGACGAACACGAATATTTACAAAAGCATAGAAATAAAAAGCGAGTCTCAAAACAAAAAACATTCACAAAAAATAATTATTTAAAAAATAAATAAATAATTTAAAATAATAATTCTTTAATAACAGTACCAAAAATTTAACGTAGAAAAACTTGGTTTTCAAATTTTATATTATAAAAAGATCATAAGTGTATAAAAAATTTATAATAAGCGATAATCACACTCCCAAGATTATTTCTCAAAGAATTAAGATGATTTTAAAATGTTAAATTATTTTATACTATTGTTACGAAAAAAAAGTACTAAACAAATAAATTGTTGGTTTAAAAGAACGGGATCATAAAGTCTAAATTGAATTAACATCGAAAGAAAGCAAGTAAATAAAAGTAAATAAATGAAAGCAATAAATTAAAGTAGAAAAATGAAAGTAATAAAATTATGTTGAACCTAGGATGATGGATATATATGGGATTTTAGCGTGTATAACCCTTCACGAACAAAACAAATTAAATTATTTAAATATAATTTTCAACCATAATGAATTAATCAATTCTTCATTGATCGAGGTTAAAATTGATTAATTGGTAAATTAGAGAATATATATATATATATATATATATACACCATTTTTTTAAATAGTTGATAAATTTCATTGGTCGGGCTTGAGATTAAGAATTGGTAAACTTAAGTTAAATATATATTTTAATTATAAATTAAAATTTGGTTCACCTTTGATTTATAATTAAAGTTATTTTTTATAATCTAATTTAATACAAATTAATGAAATTAAAATAGACTCTTATTCGTTTTGCACAAGTAAGCACAAATGATGTGTTTTATGGTTAGTTCTAAAATATTTTCTTTAATCATAAATCAAGACTTGAGTCATTGTTGATTTATGATTAAAGATATAAAGATTGTGAATAATAAATAAATCTAACATTTTATTTATTTAAATTATAAAATCATTCTTCCAATCTTTGAAATTAAAGACTAAAATATCATATATAGATTATAAAGAGAAATAAAAAATATAACAATAAAATTATCCCTTCTTGATAAAAACGATTTTAGATCTTTAAATGGCTTGTCACTACCTTTTTCAAATCTTGGAATCTTCTTTATAATTAGGGGATTTTCTCTCTATATATTTACATGGTGGTTAAGAAGCTAACCTAAAATATACCCTAAAAGTACTCCTATGAAGGGTTAGAGAGAAAAAAATCATAAACTACAAAACTATTCTACATTTTTTCTATGATTTTAGTGTGTCGAAACAATAAAAAATGAGTACATAGGAGAGAAAAGTGGATTGTGACGGGTAAATCTTTGAAGGTCACAACCCATTTTTATCCATGTCACGATTCGAGTCTCATTTTGGTTCAGCTCCATTTTTCCAGAAAAGATCGCATCATGGCCAACACTTTTTCATGTTGAGGCTCAAGTCAAACTATTTTTCTTCACTTTCTTTGTTGTTTCACCCCTTAAAAATTGATTGAATCACATGAAAGCTTTGCATGTATCATTATTTTATTATTCTAAGTTGATAGTAAGTGCTTCAAGTACAATTTTCCAAGTGTATCTTTTGAATCAATTTTGAAGCCAAAAATACCTAAAAAATAACATAACATACTCGTGATTTTGAAATTGTAGATTTGTATAAATAATGATAAAATCATGAAATTTCAAATCTATTTATTTCATTTAAGTGAAAATAAATCAATGTATAATTGTACTTTTCAAGCACTAATGAGGGCCCATAACCCCTTCGACACCCGTAACATCTGTAATCCAAGATAAAGGTGGTGCCCTTTTTTAGTGCCATATCATTGTCTCAATATATCACATGCTGTGCTAGAAAGTAGTAGGCTAAATACCCATTTGACATCCACAGTGTATATGATCCAGGATCAAGACAATGACTTTCATTGTCATAATGGATGACTTCTTGTGTGGAAAGGAAAGCAAGCCCACCACTCTTTTGCTATCCACAACAATCATGATCCAAGGTCAAGGCTGGAATTACTACACCATTTCCTCAATTGATCACTTCTTGTGTGAGAAAGGAAGTCGGCTTAAGATCCCTACATCACCAACTGGGATTGTGATTCAGGATCAAGAAAGTGGCTTCGTTGCCTCAATGGATTATTTTTAATGCTAAAACGAAAGTAGGCTTAACACCTCTTCTCCATTCATAGTGATCACCATCTAGGATCATGCGATGGAACTACTTACTTTTATCTTAATGGACCTAGTCCTACACAAAAAAAAGTAGGACATAATCCCTTTGATACCCATAACAAATATGGTCGAAGATCATGGAATCGAGACACCAATGTCTCAATGGACTAAGTATTGTTTAGAGAATGGAGTTAGGAGACAACTTCTATAGCACACACAATGATGATAGTCTTGGATCCAGACATTGGGAAATGTTCACCAAGATATGAAGTAGTGCGTTATCTCCTTCCTACCTGAAAACTCCTTTCTAGGAATCAAGAACTTGCACAAAATTTTCCAAGATACAAGACTTATGATGAGATCACTTAAACTAACACAACTCCTTAAGGGAAAAGGTGGAGGCCACATCTCTAAAGATTGAAATCTAGAAGATTGGGAGGCTAGACCACTCATTCCACTCATTAAAAAAAAACAATTCCTCAAGGCATTTGGAAAGACTAGAAAACTCCTAAGGCTCTTGGCAAGACTAGAAAAATTCTTAGGAACTTAGGAAGACCAAATGTTTTTAGAATTTTGGAAATACATCCAAACATTCAAAAAATGACATTGATAGAAAAATTTTGGAATAGGGAAAAAAGTTGAAGTCTGTAGAAAATGTCAAAACTTTAGAGTTTGGGTAAGTCAAGTTAGGAAAACATTGTAGTATCAATAAGATGGGATCACCAATTACTAGACTTCCATCTTGAGATGCATAATTGGAAAACAACTATTCTTCATGATCATAGTTGGTGGGACTGACTAATTTCCCAGACACTTACCAGCCACTTTGAAGGAATAGTCATCATAGACCAAACCATAATAGACTAACCATCTAACCAGTTCACACTAACCAATTGATGATTCAGATAACTACCATAAATCGTATCTTATTATGTATCACCTTTGCTTAATCCTTCCTTTATCGCTTCCTATCTCACCAAGTGCCATTCAGGACTCTCTAGGACTTGCACTGGGTGCTGACACCATCTTCATCATAAGTAATTGGGGTTGACTTACTCCAATCCCATCATTTAACTCTAGAGGAATTTCCTAAAAGAGTTGAGCTTTTTCGAATAGTTCCAAGTTTATTTGCCAAAGATTACCAAGGCTCTAAGTGATCTCCCAACATCTAAATAAGGCTAAGTGTGTACTTCAATGATTTTAACAATGATGATTATGATCCCCTAAGGTCAGTGTAATACTAAGTGTGTTCCTTTAAGGTTGTCACAATGCTAAGTATGATCTCCGAAGTCACCAAAATGATAAGTGTGACCTCCCAATGTTGCTTAAGCACTAAGTGTGTTCTATATAGGTTACAGAAATGCTAAGGGTATACTTCTAATCTAAGTTCCAAAATGAATGGAAGGTCACTTACAAGGGGTACACATGTTCCACAATAAAAAGCAAAACAAAAATTGTAAAGTAAAGTATGGAATACAAAAATATGCAACCAAAAGTGTTGATAATATTTCCTTCAAAGTTCAATACATTTGGAGTTACAAAGTAAAATCCAAATCCTAACACTTTGGCCAAAAATTAACAAAAAAATACAAAACAAAAAGAGAGGTATAAGTGGCCTAAGTTCTAAGCCCTATAATGGTCGTCCCTGCTAGCGTCCACTGATATAACAATAGTGATGGGTACTACTTGAATTGGTCCCTGAGTCCTTACAACTCCTTTGGTTGGGTCTCACACTTAGTACTAGTAGATGTATGGACTATCATTCTAAATGGGGTCTCACTCCACACAATGTTTGAGTTATCATTATAGCTATTATGCTTAAATGTAGTCTTTAGCTTGGAATACATTTTCTTGACCATCTTCTTGGCCGGCTCAAAGTCATGGTCCTAAGAAACATCTATGATAACTGCTAAGTCATCTTATTCCTTATACTTGTTCAGAGAATTATTTCCCACTTCTTCAAGGTGGGTAGATAGTCTTTGGTTCATAGTTCTCAAATTTTCACATTCTAACTCGTTTTGCTTAAGATGGTCTCTAGTAGCCTTAAAAACGTCTTGAGCCATCTCAGCGGCCTCTAGAAGAAGGCTAGCATTCTTCAAGGCATCTTTAATTCATCACTTTTCCTCAATTTCATAATTTAGTGACTTTATGGTCAGGTCCCTTTCTAATATGGTTGACCAGGTAATATACTTCATTGGTTGAAGACATGCCAAAGCTTTATTGAAATATTATTTAACTATTGATCTTAACCTTCTAGCATATGAAGCACCAAGTTAAAGGTGGGTTACTAAAATGGATTCTAAGTGTCACCCTAGATGCCACATGAGATAACAATTCAACCATAGATCTTTAAAATCACTTCAATGCATTGTCCCACTAGTTTTCCATAGTTTGATAGTAATCCTTCATAATCACCTTCTTAGATTATTAAATCTTAAGGTAGAACGGGTTAAAAGCTGGAGAATAGATCAAGAAGGAAGTCCAACATTTGATGTATAGCTACAATATTTCTCACAATGGACTTAGATTCTTGTGCTTAAGAGGCACAAATGATTGTATGCCATGTGATTTTTGAACTCTTCCTATTCTTGTATTGTCTATTCTCTAGTAGTTGCAAGGTTCCCAATCGACTTATAGAGTCTTACCTTCTCATATGTAGCAACATATCATGCTAGTAGTGATCTCCTATGACTTAGGGTAGCTTTTAAACATCGTTGGTTCTTCTTTTGGTGTTCCTAGATCTCTTCAGAGTCTTCTTAGTAATCTCCTTAGCTAGAGATTCTCACAAGAAAAGTTAAGATAAAAAATACCATAGTTATTCTTGGTCTGTGGGTTCCATTGATCAATAAAAATTGTGTGCAAAAAATATACAAGTATATGTATCGCAACAAAAAATATAATGATAAGAAAATATCATTTACATATAGATTATATTATTAAAAACTAATTTTAAAACTTAAAAAAAGGAAACAATTAATTTTTTTGTGTTTTTATTTTAAGAGAAAAATTTAAAGAACTAAAAATAAATAGTAGTCATTAATTAACTGAAAATTGGTAGCTAAGAGGATATATGAGAAAATATCTAAGAATTCTTAACCCTCTAATTTTCTAAACATGTGAATCACTAAAATCTCTCAAATATAATTACCAATCAATTACATGATCAATTGAATCAACCTAGCATGTATTCCTCTCTCAATTAAATTATACACTATATAGTAACAAACCAAATCACATTTTCATGCCAATTAAATTGCATACAAATCATTAAGTTCATCATTATGGATGCCATACATAATAGTCATACACCTCTACCTAGAAACTGGTATGTTATTTAATCAAGATAGATAATTAAATAATTACTTAAAATCTATTTAGTTGCCTCTATAGATTAATTGTTGGCCAAACAATTAATAACATAAAAATTATATTAAATAATATAATTAAATTGAAATCATAATTGGGGTAAAATATTAGATCATCACATATAGAAAATTGGAATTATAAGACCCTCAAATTAAGAAATTAGCTAGACATAATTTTGTTCATAAATCTCATATTTTTTTTTATAAAGAAAGACATAAAAATTGATAAAGAAAAGAAAATAAGAATAAATACAATCAATCTCTCGAATTGTAGCACCAATCTCTTCTCCACAAAAATTATCCCTTTTTGAATTTTTCAGAATTTTTCTTTCTTCATGGCACCAAAAACTAATATAAAATATGTTAATTTTGGTTAATTAGGGTTTTAAGGGCAAGTAACGAGTTAAATTTTGCTCAGATAGAATCTAGGCCATCAGATCAGCTTCAAACCAAGGATTGAGATGAAAAAGTGAAATAAATAGCACTAGCCAATGCAATTTTGACACATGAAAGAGGGGGAATCATTGGAAGAATCAGCATGAGATGCGTGGTGATGTGGATTTATCGTGGTCAATGCGTGCTAAGTCAGCAACACGTGGCACATTATGATTTGCAGATATAGATTATGTGGCACCCAGGTGGAACAAATGGACAAATCACTTGATGACACATGGCATACCCCTTGACCATTCAGCAAAACTTGGAATGAATGATGTGTTAGCACGTGGTAGGCCTGCATCACCTAGTACAGGTAACGCACTATGATTGGCTTGATTTTCTTGCATTGTATCCTCATGTAATCTTTTGATTGGTCTTGCTTTAAAAATTCATGAAAAATGAAAAAACATTCTAAAAAATTCCCAAAAAATATATTTTTACCCCTATTGACTAAAAAGTTCATATTTTAATTTTTTTAATCCCAAATATACTACTTATTGAATAAAATGAGCAAATATTAATTATATAATTGCACTAATGACTCTACTTTCATAGAGTCATCACACCACCAAACTTAACTCTTTGCTTGACCTCGAGCAAAGCCAAGTCTAACTAGATAAAAAGATATGAGCGATATATTCATACATATATATCTACTAATACATGAATATTTAGAAAAGAAACAATCTACATCAAAAGTTCTACAATTCTAATAAAAGGAAGTTCACATTTCCATCAATCAATGTTCCATCATTAATAGAAGGATATGTATGGTTTTTGACGAATTAATTCGTGTGTGTGTGTTGCACATGATATCATCCAAGTACTCATGAAATCAACTTATATGAGCATGATAATCAATTCAATCTTAGAACATCTCTCTCCATTAATATAAATATGTACTTAGCTAAATATCAATAAGGGCTTTTCATGCTTGTCATGTAAGGCTTAGGTGGGGGTTGACAAATGAAGACATTTAGACTCTTTCCACACCTTAGCTTTCTTTTCATTCATCATGCACCTTTTAACTACAATTTAGCTTTTAATTGATATTTTAGTGCACCATATTTTATAATCCTTTTCATATTCTTTTATTTCACATCTTTGTTTTTTGTAACTTCACAACACCGCCAAACTTATTTACAATTTTATTTTTTCTTTAGAGGGATAATTGTGTTGTGAGTTTTTCCTTCTTTTCTCTCTCTCTCTCTCTCTATTTTTTTAATAAGGTGAATTACATTTCACCTTACTCTATAGCATAACACATGATTGGATTTTTTTAGACATGCTAAAGTTGCAAGGGTCAAGACAATGCTTATTGGTTAGACATAAAATGTGACTTAAAGATATAAAAGGTTCTTGGTTGGGCTTAAATGGGTGACTAAAGATATTAATAATGGTTAGCTTAAAAGACTCAATCGATCCAAATAAGGCCTAAATTATTTGCTTGTTAAATACTATTTAGAATTTTTCCTTAATATATGTTCAAGTAGATTCTAAAACATGGTAGATTTCATTAACTTACATAACCACCACAAATTTTGTCTTAAAAAAGAACACCAAAATCAATCATGAACATGTGCATAAAAATTTGAATCCATCAATCAAAGCTAGAAAGTATATTGATTAGTGCTTAAAAAGCACTAAAATTACCATGATTTTATGTACTTTAATCGATTAAAAAAATTTATATTTATATGATTTTATCATATTTTTATATAAATTTGTCTTTTCGGAATCACGGGTATTTTTATTATTTTTCAAGTATTTTCGCTTAAAAAAATAATTTAGAGACTCAAAAAACATACTAGAGGAATTACTTCATAAATATATTAAAAAAATAAATTAGGAAAAGTCAAAAAGATGGAAAAATTGGATAAAATGGGTTAAAAAAACCAAAATCATGAGGGTAGCCGCCCAATCCCTGTGAGAAACCCACACAGAGTGCCACAGCATACTGAGCATTGCCCAAACAATGCTGAAGTATGCACACACTGCGTGCATCCACTCGAACCCATGTGCATCTAATCCCGTCAATGCCTCATCGCATCAAATTTTCACATCGCATAGCCAAAGTTAGTGTTTACATCAGCACCTATCCTTTCTGCATCAATGATGACATCAGTGTCCGCCTATTACACATTTTTCTCATTTTTTTAATAATTTTTTCTCACCTTTTTTTTTATCATTTTTCTCACTTATAAATACCCCCATCTCTCCCATTACACAAATCATATCTCAAAAACATCTTCTTATCTCTTTCTTTCTCTATATTTCTTAGTTTTTTTAGTTTTTAGTTTTGATGTTCTTTTATTAGAACTAGTTATGTTTTGGTAAATTTCTAGCTTTTTATTCAATAAACGGAAATGCAAATCTGTTTGGAGGTTTTCGAGAAATAGAATTAGCATCAAGGTTCTGTAAGAATTTTTATTCTTTACAGTTATTTTTATGCTTTATTCTTATATGTTATATTTAATTTTTTGTTATTAAATTAAACATGATTGGCTACTTGTAAAAATAATATAAAATAACATTTCTATGAGCACTTACTTTATTTTTTTACATAAAATAATTATTTGTTAAGATGTGTTAGAGTACCTATTTGTATGATTCAAATTTGATGTTGGATTTCAACTAGTGTTATACATCAAAATCCATAACAAATAAAGTAATTTGGTAACTTCTCTATGCCTTCTCCTTTTACAATTTGTATTTGTTACATCGAGAACAATGTAAAATTTAGATTGGGGGTGTTAGGATTTAAAAGTTACGCAAATTAGGAAAAATTTAAATTTTTTATAAACAATGTGCCCTCATTTAGAATACCGAGGGGGAAGGTTTGGACTGTAGCATAGAAGTCTCTAATTAAGGAAAGAGAATTTTCATTAGGTAGCCCATAAAAGGAAGGAAGCATAGAAAATTGAATATTTTTCAGTTTATAATTCCGAGCAGCCTCACCAAGCTGGATAGAGCGAGTTGCCGTCCAATCACTAGTCTTGCAAACTCTTCCGTGGTGGTTTCCCTAACATGTTGGTTTTCTTCCATTTCTTTTGATTCTAGTAAAGGATTAAGGCTTGGTTCTATGTTTGGCTCAAAAATAGGCTGATGGTTGGAATCTAGTCTTTTTGACAATTGTTTAAATTTATGAATATTATTTACATATGGTGTAAGGGGGTTTCCTAAATATCTCCTACCACACATAGACTATTGAAAAAGTAAATTCAAAACTCCTATCAAGAAAAATAATAAAATAACGTGACAAAAATTTAGAGAAAATTTACATAGTATTTAATACAAAACACTAAACAAAACTATTTAAACCCTAATTTATTTTATTTTATTATTTTTTTAAAAGAAAAAAATAAATTAAAGTTTTAATTTTTTTTTAATTTTTAAAAGAAAATAATTAAATAAATTTAAAAAATTTATTTAAATAAAGTTTTAATTTTATTTATTTGTTTTTAAATTTATTTTTATTATTTTTTTATGTTTTTTTAAAAGAAACTAATTATATAAAAAAAATTATTTTATTATTTTTTAATTAAAATTTATTAAAGTTTTTATTTATTTATTTATTATGAAATTTGAAATTTGAAATTTTTTTTCTTTTTTTTAAATGAGAAAAAAATTATTTCAATTTTTATTAATTTTTGTTTTATTATTATTATTATTATTATTACTATTCATGAATGGTAAGTTTTTTTTAACTTCAAATTTCAAATTTCAAAAAATATTTTACTATTCACGCTATAATTATTATTATTATTATTTTATTTTATTTTAATTTATTATTTATTTCTTATGAAATTTGAAATTTGAAATTTTTTTTAACTCAAAATAAAAAAAATCACAATTATTTAAAGCACCAAATTTTTTTAAAATTTTGATAAATAATTTAAAAACGCTATTCCTTCCCCAACAACGGTGCCAAAAACTTGGTGAGCAAAACCGGCATTGTCGATCCTACCAATACTTTGGTTTTATATTTATAAAACTCTCGCAAGTGCACAAATAATTTCATAGAAAATGATAAGTATACTCCCAAGGTCGATTTAAGGAATGAATATATGCGGTTTTTAATTTATTATTCAAAATTGTAAAAACGAAATTAAATCCTAAACATCCTCTCACGATATTTGGGTATTTGTTGTTTCTAATCTAATAACATAAAAAATAAACATAGATACAGATTCAATAATATTGATGCAAATTTTATCTTTTATAAAATTAGAGTATTTATGGATATAATAACTAAATAATTATGCTTGCTCATATTATTTAGGTTATTAAAGATATAAATGTATATTTATTGATTCTCTCTTTTTTATATGAATATAACCTTTAGTGGGGTTAGATATTCTTTGTTAACTAAACAAATCAATTAACATCTATGAGTGGGGTCAATAACTAATTTGGTTAATTAAATTAATTCATTTTTCTAAGAGATTGAAAATGAACCATTTAAATGACAACTTAGGTGGAGTTAGATAGTTTAAACTTTATTCAAAGGGTCCAAATTAAACCTAAGAATTTAATTATCCGAGTACTAACTTTTAAGTTTTAAAAATACTACCGAAAACATGTTGTCGATACATTTTCAGATAATAATTCTTATAAAAACTTTTGAAATAGAGCTTCACTCTAACTACCGGGCAATCGTACCAACAAATAAAAGAGCACTAATCTAAATTAGACCGGATAACTAAACCTTAAAATCTAATTTTTAGATTTAAGTTTGTAATGAAAAATAATGTATTTCTCTCTAACATTCTTAATATAAAATCTTGAATAAAAACAAAATCAATACATTTTGGAGATTTTTACCTAAATAATATTTTGCAAGCATAACAACGTTATTATTATACCATGTTTACAAATAACCAACAAAATTATATTTAATCACAGACAAATTAAATATAACATGTAAGAATAAAGCATAAAAAATAACTGCAAAGAAAATAAAATCTTTACAGTACTTTGATGCTACTCGGCGCGGCTGGGCACGATGCGCACATTGGCTAGCGCGGCTGCGTGTGCGATTTCCTCCTTTTTAACATTTTTGACCTTTTTGACTCATTTTTTCCAATTTTTCCATCTTTTTTTTTACTTTTTCTCATTTAATTTATGAATATATTTGTGATGTATTGCTTCTAGTATTTTTCTTTGAGTCTTTAAGTTACATTTTTAAGTGAAAATACCTGAAAAACAATAAAAATACCTGTGATTCCGAAAAGATTGATTTATATAGAAATATGATCAAATCATATAAATATATATATTTTTAATCAATTAAAATGAATAAAATCATGGTAATTTTAGTTCTTTTTGAGCACTCATAAATAAGTATGCATACTTATCAGTTCATTGCTAAACATAAATTCTATTCGCATATGCCGTAGTATAAGTACTTGAACTCATAGGATTTAGTGAAATGAGAGTATCAACTTGTGAGGAGTTAAGTCAAAATTGAATTCGGATTCCTAACACTGAAATTGGATAAAGTAAAAACGAAACATTTTTGATGAAAATGTGAAAATGATTTTCAATTAATTATTATAATAAATCATGAATGTTTAGGAAGTTGAAATAATCTATGGTTAAGGATTTTAATTATGAAATTTAAAAAAGATTATAAGCATGATATATTTTTATATTTTATTTAGCCTTTTTACTTTATTTTAAATTTTAGTTAACTTCTTATTTTATTTAATTTAATGTTTGTGGGTATCATTACTGAAAACCCTCACTAGACTCAAACTCGTCAACTAGGGAAACCTAGGGGTTTAAAGGCTTGTTACATACGCTAAATGCAACTGTGTCAATCTACGAAAGTGATTTAGGATAGTTTAAGTTTTAGTTTTGATTTCTTCTTTTGCTAAGGGACTAGCAAGAAGCTGGTTGGGGGTTGTGATGAGTGCTTAAAAAGTACTAAAATTACCATGATTTTATGTACTTTAATTGATTAAAAAATTTATATTTATATGATTTTACCATATTTTTATATAAATTTATCTTTTTGGAATCACGGGTATTTTTTTTTCAGGTATTTTCCCTTCAAAAAATTAACTTAAAGACTTGAAAAGTAATAGTTGAGGCAATACATCACAAATATATTGAAAAAATAAATGAGGAAAAGTAAAAAAGATGGAAAATTTTGACAAAATGGGTCAAAAAGGTAAAAAAAAAAATGGCACGTCGAACAACGCGCCCATAGTATGCCGATCATTGCGCAAACTACACTGAAGTTTGCATGCATCACCCAAACTACACCCATCTATGCGCATCCACCTAAACCCACGTGCGTCTACACCTATCAGCACCCAGCCATGCCCAACCACGCCCCATCGCATAGAATTTGCGTGCCCCACAGCCAAAGTTAGCTTTTACATCTACACCTATCCTTTCTGGGTCAACGATGAAATCAACATCCGCCTATTACACATTTTTCTCATTTTTTATCCATTTTTCCCACTTTGTTTTACCATTTTTCTCACCTATAAATACCCCATCTCCCCTATTACACAAATCACACCTCAAAAACATCTTCCTATCTCTTTCTTTCTCTATATTTCTTAGTTTTTTTATTTTTTTAGTTTTAATGCTTTTTTATTAGAACTAGTAATGTTTTTGTAAATTTCTAGCTTTTTCAACCAATAAACGAAAATGCAAATCTGTTTGGAGGTTTTTCCAAAAATGGAATTAGTATCAAGGTTCTATAAGGATTTTTATTCTTTACAGTTATTTTTATGTTTTATTCTTATATGTTATATTTAATTTGTGTGTGATTAAATTAAAAATGATTGGCAATTTGTAAAAATGATATAATAATAATTTTGTTATGCTTACAAAATATTAAATAGGTAAAAATCTCTATAAAATGAATTGATTTTGTTTTTATTCAAGATTTTATATTAAGAATGTTAGAGAGAAATATATTATTTTTCATTACAAACTTAAATATGAAAATTAGATTTTAAGGTTTAGTTATCTGATCTGATTTGGAGTAGTGTTTTTTTATTTGTTAATATAATCGCCCAGTAGTTAGAATGAAGCTTTATTTCAAGAATTTTTATAAGAATTATTATTTGAAAATGTATTGACAACATGTTTTTAGTAATGGTGTTAAAACTATAAAGTTAGTACTCGAATAATTAAATTCTTAGGTTTAATTTGGACACCTTGAATAAAGTTTAAACTATCTAACCCCACCAAAGGTGGCATTTAAATAATTCATTTTCAATCTCTTAGAAAAAAGAATTAATTTAATTAACCAAATTAGTTATCAACCACACCCATAAGTATTAATTGATTTGTTTAGTTAACAAAAAATATCTAACCCCACCAAAGGTGGTATTCATATAAAAAAGAGAAATCGATAAATATCAATTTATATCTTTAATAACCTAAATAATATGAGAAAGCATAATCAACTTAGTTATTATATCCATAAATACTCCACTATTATAAATGATAAAATTTGCCTAAATGTTTCTTGAATCTATGTCTATGTTTATTTTTATTTTAGTAGATTAGAAAACACACAAAACCCAAACTATCGTGACATGATGTTTAGGATTTAATTTCATTTTTAAAAGTTTGAATAATAAATTAAAAACCACATATATTCCTTCCTTAGATCGACCTTGGGAGTATACTTATCATTTTATATGAAATGATTCGTGCACTTGCGAGATTTTTATAAATATAAAACCAAAGTATTGGCAGGATTGGCGATGTCGATTTTTCTCATCATATATCACATGATTAATGTAAGTATCTTAATGAGAATGTTACATTCCTTATTCTAGTCATGACAACAAATATATCATTAGGTTCATATGTTTCATATCAAGCATGCATACATTTAGTTTTCTTATATTTATCAATGTCTACCCAAATCTTTATTAAAATCATGCTAAACATAAAATAAAACTTTCCTAAAAATTGAAAATGCATACTAAATAATAATGTAGAGAATGAAGTTCCCTTTCCCAAACATAAATAACACATTATCCCCAATGTGCATATATAAGTATGTAAAAGTAAAAAGAAAGCAAACTCTCTTAGTCTTGGCACACCACATCTGTCGTTGAAACTGTTCATTATTGTTGCGACATTACTCTCCCCATTTATTCACCAAAAAAATAAGAACAATAAAAATATAAGTAAAATAACGTTGGGTTTCTATTGTGTGTTTTGCAACACACAGAAAATCGTGCAAGTATACATGGTCACAAGTAATAAAGATTTGTAAGTAAAGATCGTTCCCACGGAGATTTGTACTATAAATTGTTGAGTACTAAAATTGTATCTCTCTAATTTTATCCAAAATAATCGTTGATATGGAAAAAGGTAACAAAAAAAGTAAGAGAACTCTAGGATTGCAATTTTTGATCAAACTAATCCACTCCAATCATATTATTTTCTTTGGATTTATATTTTTTAGTACATTTAATTTGTCAACCGAAAACTTCTTTTTTATTCATACATCTCTTCCGAGCTCCGTACAAACACACCTCGTTAAATTAATTCACTATATCTCTATGAGAATTAAATTTAATAAGATTCATTAAGTTCTAAGTTCTCAAATGGTCACACATACAATTAGGGTATATTCCTATCCTTCATCATACATGTCATTCTATTTATGAGCAATATACACAAAAATGCCTTTCTCAAGTTTATTTTTATGCCACAAATCGTTTTGATAAAATTCGTAAATAATCAAAAAGCATTAAGCACAAAATAGAATGAACAAATCGAACGTCTTATAAATCTTTCAAAAATATTTAAAATAAAAGCTTCATAAATTTAGATCAAATGCAACCCTAGAAAAATTAAATTACTTCATTAATTAAAAATTAAAATTACAAAAAATGCAGAAAAAATTAGAAGAACAAGAAGGAAAATTAAAACATCACATAGAAAAAATATTTGGCACACGCAGAACATAACAAAAGCCAAAAAATGGCTTCTGGGTGTTCTACAGTCCAAAACCGAGCAACACAGAAATTATACCAAAAAACAACTTTCAACTCTATCATAATATCACCTATTTATAGCTAAAAAAATACATCAAAAATATTAAAATATCATACACGCGTTAAAATTTGTATCAAAAATAAAACCCCGACATTCCCCTTAAAATCCGCGGTCACGCGAAAATCAAAAACTTATTTTAATTCACGTGAGACAAGGAGCTGTTTCTGCATTTTTTTATTCATTGTGCGTGCCACGTGTCAGTGTCTGATTCGCTGAAACAAATAGTGGGACACGTGGCAGCATCTCATTCGTTGAAGGGAATGGGCGCACGTAGAACTTGTCGCACAGAATCGGGGTGCGCGAAACATGAGGCAACGGCTGGAACGAGGGCGAGATTCTGCGCTTTTGCATTCACCGATATGTGCCACACGTCCTCTTATGATTCGTTCAAGGGGAAATTGGGACACGAGGAAGACTTTAATTCGCTGGAAGAACGATTGCACGTGGTTCAGCCGCACAGAACAACACCCTTTGGCAGACGTGCGTCAGACACTCGGGCACCGAGCCGCGTGAAAACGCAGAGTTCTGAGCCACTCACTTTGGCCGGGTGGGATTCACACGCGCGAATCTGAGCCGTTGCGTCTTTGATTGGACGGTCCATGTTGGGCGAGTGTGATCTTACGCATGGACTTCATCTCTCCTGCGCAAAAATTAAACTTCCATTAATTGTATTTTGACCCACAAATTTAATCCAAATTACATTTTGAACTTTCTTAAATTATAGTTAAGCCCTTTGCTAATTTTAAATTAAATTTTTAAACTTTAAATTATTATAATTAAGCCCAAATTTAATTTAAATTATATTTTCGATTTTTATAAATTTTAATTAAGAAACTATATTTTCTGAAATAAAATTTGTGGACAGAAATATGAAATTAAGTACATTTTCGATACAAATTATTTAATTTTATTAAAAATGTATTTTTAGCACATAAAAGGAAAATATTAATTTATTTAACAAAAATTAACTAAATATTAAAAGAACATAGCAATTATCATTACTAAAATTGATGAAAATAACTATATAAAATACAGTTATCAGTTTCCTCCCAACCAGCATTATATTTAACGTCCTAGACTAGACGGTTATATCAACTCCTCAATTGCATCCACTAAGGTTACTACAAATGTTTCATTTGATAATTGATTTTTACGATAAGGCTTCACTCTATGTCCATTAACCATAAACCAATCTTTATATTTATTTTCTAATTGAATGGCTCAATGGTTGATTACCTTTGTAATGTTGAATGGACCTAACCATCTACTCTTTAATTTTCCCCAAAAAAAGTTAAGTCTTGAGTTGTAAAGGAACACTTTTTGTTCCTATTCAAAGATACAATGCACAATTTTCTTTTCATGTCATATTTTGGTCTTTTCTTTGTAAAGCTTGTCACTCTTATAAGAATTCCATCATAGTTCATTTGATTCATTTATTTGCAACATTATTTTCTCACTAGTTGTATCTATAGACATATTCAACTATTTCAATGCCCAATATGCTTTGTGCTCCAATTCTAACAATATGTGACATGCCTTTCCATAAACTAGCCTATATGGGATGGTACAAATTGGTGCTTTAAATGCATTTCTATACACTGATAAAGCATCATCCAACTTAGATGATCATTCCTTTTTGGTGATGTTCACAATTTTCTCCAAAATTCTTTTCACTACTCTATTAGACCCCTCCACTTGCCCAATTGTTTGGAGATGGTAGGGGCAACACTCTATGCTTAATCTTATACTTCGACAATGAGGACTTGAATGCTTTATTGCAAAAGTGACTACCTCTGTCACTAATAATGATCCTAGGAGTTCCAAATCTAGAGAAAATGTTTTCCTTCAAACATTTCTAGACAACTTTAGAATCACATTTGTTACTAGCTATAGCTGCTACCCACTTTGACATATAATTCATTCCTATAGGTATATTTACCAAATGATAAAAAGAATGGTCCTATAAAGTCAATGCCTTAAACATCAAACAATTCCACTTGGAGTATACTATTTAGGGGTATCTCATATCTTTTTAAAATATTACCTATCCTTTGCTATATGTGACACATCTTTACATAAATACAAGTATCTTTAAATAATGTGGGCCAAAAATAACTAGATTGAAGTACCTTAGCAATTTTTTTGTGCTGCCAAAGTGACCTCTATAAACTGAGCTATGGAAATGGTAATGAATACTTCCAACTTCATTATGATGGACATACCTTCTCAAAATACCATCACCGCATTCTTTATTGAGGCAAGGGTCATCCCAAAAATATTATTTAATATCATGGAAGAATTTCTTCTTTTGTTGTAATGTGTGGTTTGTTGGAAGAATGTTGGCATCTAGGAAATTTGCAATGCCTACATACCATGAGATTTCTATTTAAGCTTTGGAAAAGAGTTGCTCATCTAGAAAGGATTCCCTAATCACCATATTGTCATCTATTTTTGTTTCCCTTTCCAATCCAGATAGATGGTATACTACCTAATTTTCTGTTCCCTTTTTATCATAGACTTTCAAGTCAATTTCTTGTAAAAGGAGAACCCATCTCATCAATCTTGTCTTGGCATCTTTCTTTGTTATGAGGTAATTCATTGTAGAGTGATCCATATAGATAGTCACTTTAGTTCCAATAAAATAAGATCTAAATTTCCCAAAGTCATACATAATGACAATGAGCTCTTTTTCTATAGTAGCATAATTTATTTGAGCCTGATTCAGTGTCTTTCTGGCATAACATATGGCACAAAACATTTTATCTCTTTGTTGTCCATGAATAACTCCAATAGTAAAATCACTCACGTCACACATCAACTCAAAAGGAATATAAAGCTTGGTATACAAATTTTATATATTTATAAATAACTTGCAAGTGCACGAATCACTTATAGAAAATGATAAGTATACTTTCAAAGTTGGTCTAAAGAAAAATCATATAGTTTTTAAATAATTCAACAAATTCTTAAAAACCAAATCAAAAACCCAAACATCCTATCACAATTTCTTGGATTTGAAAAGTGTATAAAAATAGATTCAATAAAACAATTGACAAATAGACATTTTCATACAACGGAGAATTTATGGGATAGATTGGTTAGTTATTATGCTTTCTCAATATCAATTAGGTTATTAAAGATTTGAATTAATATTATGGATTCCTTCTTTTATGTATGAAAATATCATAAGGCAGAGATCATTTTCATTATTCATTAAACAATAACTTGTCACTTTCGGTTGGGCTGACAACTTAAATTTTAATTAAATTATATTCATTTTCTAATCAATTAGTAAACCATTTAATTTTCCACCTTCGGTCAAGTAGAAAATTTAAATTTTTATCAATATGTCAAAGTAAGGTTAATGATTCAAATATTTGAAAACTAACTTTTAGATTTTAGATCTATTATGAAAAATATGTCATTAATATATTTTTTAATAATAAATCTTATAAAAATATAAAATAGAGCATGACTCTATATAAGGTATAGATAGTAAATATATAATATCTAAGAGTATTAGTCTAAATCATATTCAAATAATTAACTCTTAAATCTAACTCTCATGTTTGTTATAAAAGATATTGAGTAAATTTACTTTTCTTTAACAAAGTTTTGTTTAAATTTTGATGAGCAAATAAAACCTAGTTTATTTTATAAAAATGTTTACCAACTCTAATATTTCACAAGTGTAAGGACTATGAGTGTTGGCTATTTTCGTGGATAAAATATTTACATGTAAACTAATGTTGTTATGGAATCTATAAATGACATTATAGATGATGCAAGTAAGTAGATTACAAGTGAAGAAGTTGATAATGAAGTAAATCTCATAACACCTTAATTAAAAATGACAAGTGACACGAATGGAACAAAAGAAAAGGAGTTCAAGGAAAGAGAAGAAAAGAAGGAAGAGACATTAACCTCATTAATGATAAATCCAACCTGTACTTCAAAATATCATCCTATCAAGAATATAATTGGAGATCCTAATGCAAGCATGGTAACAAGAAGAAAACAAATAAGTGAGATAACTCATTTATGCTATATTTCTCAAGTTGAACCAAAAAATGTGAATGAAGCCCTTAGGGATGAATTTTGGATAAACGTCACATAGGATGAGTTAGCCCAATTTGAAAGGAATCATATGTTGATATTAGTACCTAAGCCTAAAAAAATATTTTATTAGAACTAAATGTATGTTCATAAATAAATTTGATGAGCATGACATTGTTGTTAGAAATAAGGGTAGATTGGTAGCTCAAGGCTACACACAAGTAGGAGTTAACTTTGATGAAACATTTGCACCTGTAGCTAGGTTGGAGTCAATTAGGATTTTACTTGCCATTACTTGTCATATGAAATTCAAATTATATTAAATGGCTGTTAAGTCTGCCTTTTATATGGATTTTTGAATGGGGGTATACATGGAAAAACCAAAAATATTTTTTGATCCAAATTTTCTAAATCATATTTACTAACTCAACAAAACTCTTTTTGGTTTGAAAAAAGCTCCTTGAGCATGGTATGAGAGTCTTACCAACTATCTATTGAACAAGAGATTTATTTGAGGAAGAGTTGAGAAGACTCTATTCATTAAAAGGAGTAGTGATGAGATCTTTATTGCTCAAATTTATGTCAATGTCATAGTTTTTGGATCCATATATAGTACACTAGTGGATGATTTTTGGCATGATATTGCAAATGAATTTGATATGTCCATAGTAGGTGAAATTACTTTCTTTCTTGATTTGCAAATCAAACAATCTCATGATAATATATTTATTTCTCAAACCACGTATGCTTGCAACTGTTTTAGAAGGTTTGGTCTTGAAAATAGCAAGCCAAGGACTCCTTTGGGTACCAGCACAAAAATTACAAAGGACATTTAAGGTAAAAGTGTTGATCAAACCCTTTATAGGAGTATGATAAGCAGTTTACTTTACCTCACTGCAAGTAGGTCTAATATATGTTTTAGCATTGGTATGTGTGCATGTTTTCAAGCTGACCCTAAGTAATCACACTTAGAGAATGTAAAGGGAATCATCACATATATTTCAGGAACAAGTAATTATGATTTATATTTTACTACTGACACTACTTGTGAAGTAAGTGTTTATACAGATATCGACTAGGTAGGAAACCATGATGATAGAAAGAGCACATTAGGTGGTTAATTTTACATTGGGAACAACTTAGTATCTGCACACAGTAAAAAAAACTCTATCTCACTCTCTATAGTTGAGGCGAAATACATTGTTATAGGAAGCTCTAGCACACAAATGCTTTGGATGAAAAACATGCTCAAGGACTACGGTCAAGCACAAGATATGATACCCTTATATTGTGATAACTCTAGTGCTATATGTATTTCTAAGAACCTAGTTCAAAATTCTCGAACTAAGCATATTGACATTAGGCATCACTTTATTTGAGAATTAGTTGAAGAGAAAGTAGTGACACTTGAGTTTTTATCTACTGAGAGACAACTAGCTGATAAATTCACCAAAGACATAGACACTCAAAGATTTGAGTGTCTTAGGAGTGACTTGGGAATTTCTCTCAAAAATAATGAATTTCAAATTTTATTATCAAAAAAAGAAAGAAAAAGAAAAGTAGAATCCTTATATGGCCAACATGGTATTGAACTTATTTAATACTTACATAGATATAACCTCATTTTTAGTGACTCAACTCATTTTGATATTTGTTGTATAAATTACTCTAAAATGTTGACTTATGCACACATATATTCTTCTATATGTGATGATCGATGTTGACATGAACTTATTCACACACTCACAAACACACATGTATGTTATGCTTGAAGTTTATGAATTTTCTCGAAAGACTCTAGGACTTCAACTAATTTGGATTGTAAAATTTTGTTGAGTTATATTTTTTGCACACTAAAAGTTTACCATATGGAGGAATCTAGTATTGAGAGGGCTACCTAATTTAATGTGTGAAGTTTGCAGTGAGGGGAGAGGGCTACCTCACAACTAGTGTGAAATTGATCATGCTAGGTTTATGGCTCCTACAAAAAAAGAAGAAGAAAGAAAGAAAGGTTATGCAAAAAGTAACTACTTACCAAACTTGTACTTAGAATGCCAAAAAAAGAAAGAGCCAATAGAGTTTAAAATAAAATCAAATAGAAATAATAATATCATCTTCCTTATTGATAAAATAAAAAAAATTTAAGTCCTTTTTTGGTAGATATATTTTATTTTGTGAAATTAGAGACTCAATTATGATTTTATATGATATGTGATATTTTTTCCTTATGAGTCTTTTTTGATTGGTCATAAATGAATTCATTGATATAATTATGGAGTTTAAACATATACACTACTTTTAAGTAAATATCAATATGTCATTATATGTTCGAAGCAAGCTTGTGTGCACTTCTACTCTACTTGCTTATTTATATAAAAAACAATTGAAATTTGAGTTAAAAAATGATGAGTTCTCAATTGGTTGTGTGCTCATTTGTGATTAAATAAATTTAATATCTTATGTTTCTATTTATGAAAATATAATAAAAAAAATCAAATTTTTATTCATTTACATTTTATTTTATTTATTCCCTTTTTAATTGGTTTTTAAGTTAGAGAGTTATAGAACTTAGGGGGAGTTTAAACCACATTGAACTTTTGCATTAATCTTCTTTCACTTTGATCCATCTCTAAGGAAAGTTTAGCTTCATTGCTTTGTCTAATTTTTTTCCAATGCTTTGTCCTTCTCGTATGTCAAAAAAGGGGGAGAAAATAGTGTGTTTCACTTCCATATTTATTTTGTTATGCATATAGGGGGAGAACATATTTAGTTAAGCTTCTATTAAGTTTAATTGGTATGAATGCATACGACATTATTATTCTTTACACTTTACTTATTGATATGTAAATTGAACTAATGTACAATGAGGCTTTCAAGAAATATTGTTGTCTACCTTGTTTATGTCATTTCAATTACTTACAAACTTGTCAAGTTGCAGTGAAGATGGATTCACTAGACCACAGGATAATTCCAACATGGAGTCTGGGACTTCATTTTATTTTTTAACTTATTTTTATAAGTGTTATGTAGTGAGTCAAAGGTTTTTCCATGTAAACTTATTTTTAAACTTACTATCAAGTCTATCAAACAAAGTCGAAGAAATGTCAAAATTTTAGATAGTCGTACTTCATGTATATCTGTTATAAATGTAACACATAGGATTATACTCATATATTTAATAACACATATTCATAAATCTGAAATTATTTTTGCTACAAAACATATTTATGTTAAAATATAAAATAAGATATATGCTAAAATGTTAAATAAGATATAACTTAAATCTTAGTATAAAAGATAGTATAAAATATACTTTAAAATAACTCTTTTTTAAATAGGAGTCTTCATAATTAATGAGCCTACTTTAAAAAAACTCTTCTTTAAATAAAAGTCTTCTTAATTAATGAGTATTACTAATCCTATTTATAATAGAAAAGATATTTATCAATTATATATGAGTATTCTTAATTTGTGAGTATTACTAATCCTATTTTTAATAAAAAAGATATTTATCAATTACATATGATTAAGTGTTTTAATTTTTTCAATAAAAAAACCCATTACTCATTGTTTCAATCAACCACACAAGAGAATTGTTCTTTTCTACTTGATCTATCTCTTTTTTTGCAAATATAAGATCATATATGATCACCACACATGAAGTGTGTGCAATGAATTCGCAAGTATATGTATCGCAACAAGTAATATAATGATAAGAAAAGATTGTTCCCACGAAGATTATTTTACTAGAAACTAATTTTTTAAATTAAAAAAAATAAAAATCAATTTTTATTGTGTTTTTATATTTTAAGGAAGAAAAATTAAAATAACTAAAATTAAATATAATAATTAATTAAATTAAATTTGGTAACTAAGAAGATATATGAGAAAATATTTAGGAATACTTAATCCCCCAATTTTCTAAACATGTGAATGACTAAAATCTCCAAATATAGTTATCAATTAATTACATGATAATTTGAATCTAACCTAGCATGTATTCTTCTCTCAAGTAAACTACACACCATATAGTAATTAATTTAATCATTCTCATGCCAATTAAATTGCATACTACTCGTTAAGTTTACCAATTATGAATCACATACATAAGAAATCATACATCTCTGACTAGAAACTATGCATTTTATTTAATCAAGACAAACAATTAAATAATTCTCTCAAATCTATTTATTTGCCTATATAGATAAATTGTTGGCCAAGCAATTAATAGCATGAAAAATAAGATTAAATAATATAATTTAATTAAATTTATAATTGGGGTCAAAAATTAGATCATCACATGGTGAAAATTGGGTTCATAAAATCCCTAGATTAATACATTAACTACACATAATTGTGTTAATAAAACTCATATCTTTCATAAAGAAATACATAGTAAATTGATAAAGAAAAGAGTAGAAGAAGAAATACAATCAATCTCTTGAATTGTAGTGATAATCTCCTCTTGAATCTCTACCAAAATTGTGTCCTTTCTTGAATATTTCTATATTTTTCTCCTTTTTATCTCCAAACACTGACCAAAATTATGCTAATGACGTCCACTTAGGGTTTATGGAGTGATTAGTGGCTTAAATATTACTCAAGTGCGATCTGGACCGTCAGATCAGCTTCAGATCAAGGGCTACTATCAAAACAAGTAAAACTGACAACGCCAACCAAATCACAGTACAACAAATAGTACAAGGAATTTACTGGGCGAATCAAAGAGCAACACGTGGAATTCTCATGGCTTGCCCAGTCAGTTTCACTGCTTACGTGGTAGCCACGTGGTAGCTTCTGATTGGTCCTGCATTAAAAATTCAAAAAAACCCTAAAAAATTCCAAAAATTATATTTTTACCCTTTTTCAATAAAAAGTTTATATTTTAATATTTTTGACCTAAAAAATACTATTTATTGAATAAAACAAGTAAATATTAAGTTAAAAAGTGCGCTAATGACTTTATTTTCATAGAGTCATCAATATATCTTTAGGCTTCTTTATTTAGTTTATTATCAACTATTGGTGGTTGTGTTAAATTGATAAATAAACCTAATTAGTTTATGATATTTTCATCATATGTTCTTAGAGCTTCTTCTTTATTTTTGTTTTTGAATTATTAGATCAAATAATTGTGTTTTTTATATCACAATTATTTGATTTGATTCTTAACCTTCAAAGAAGCTATTTTTATTGAACTTTTGTTTAATCTTTTTGCTTTAGGATTTGCTAGTTGATTTGATTTAAGTGACATATGTTTTAAATCATCTAGTTAGGATTATTCAAAATTAAATCTATTGTAGAACACACATGGGCACTTGTGGTTTTTTGTGCTAATCCTTTTGCAGTTAATTTGTGAACGTATCTGATTGGCGTGGAGCTTATTGGAACATGATTTGGAAAATTCTCACGCTAATATTGAAAACTGTGAAAATAAAGTAGTAGCTTATACGTTAGGTACATTGGGACAATATTCTAGAGAGGGTAACATAAGACTAAGTTCATACTTAAACATTTGTTTTTCATTCATTTATTTACATATTTTATTCTTATACACGATTCCATGCCACACAACTTTATTTAGGTTATTAAATTATAAATTGATAAAAAATTTAAAAATAACCTATTCACCCCATCTAGGTTAATTACGTCCATATCTTATAAACTTTCAAGAAGAATATCAACATTACTAATACCTTATATCATTTACAGCGAGACATGCATGTTTTAATAAATAATCAATAAATTAAACATAGAATATCAACACTATTTATTGAATTGAAGCTAAAGTTACCACATAAACTATATTTGTTCAACTCTCAAATGAGAAAATAAATTTGAAACTACTAAAAGAAAAGAAAAACTTGAACGAAACTAAGAAATCTGCTTAAGGACAAGTTGTGGGATGATAGGAGTGATTTTTACAATGAAGAAAAGGTATTTTATATAGGTTTAGAAAACATTGCAAAAGAGAGGAAAAAGTGGAATAGATGGTTGAGTGTCGTGGCACACATTATGTCCACGCTACGACATGAGATAGACTGTACATTCTTTGGCCATAATCCATTTCACTCATGACACAACACACATTATTTCCATGTTGCTACCCACGTCCTTCTGAACAATTGGAACCTCAATTTTTTGTTAGACCCTTTTTCAATGGTTTGGAACAAATGTAAGCTTTACATAAGTAAATTGAAAGAGTCTATGACCCTGTACACTACTAGTATAAGGAGATGCAAACTCCTTAACGAATTAACCCTAACTAGCACCAATAGAAAATGCAGTAGAAACACAAGTAATAAAATATCCGATAAGCAAATAACATTTAACAGTATATAATATAAATCAAGCATGATAAAAGAAATAATAAATGCTTTCTAATTAGATTTTAAGCTAAGTATGTTGTAACATACACATCTTAAATTCTAATTTTACTAACACAATAAAGGATCATGCACAACAAGCGATATAATGAGATAAACTCACATAGAAATTGTAACTATATGGTAACATCCTTGAGTTACTTATGACAACCACTCAACAACAAATAATTCATAAACAATAAATGAGTTACAACTCTGATAGATAGAAAAACTACTGTTAACTTTATCAGCGAGGACATTCATCCAAATTTCTTATTGCTACTCTTTACTGGCTACTTTTACATAGTCAAACCATGTATTTACACATGGAATGATTTGATAACTAACCACAAAATGACCCACTCTTAAATGTAAGCTCTCCAAAATACTTTCAAAAATAGATATAAATCTTAATGTGAATTTTGGTAGAATTCTGGCTCTTAAAGTAGTGGGTACAAAACATAAGAAATAAGGTTGGTATTTATAGAAACTAGATTTACATCTCACCAAGGGTGGTAGTAAGGGTGTTGGTGAGGTCCATGACGAGCTTATTGACGAGGTGCCAAAAATTCACATTCTTTTGCTCCAATTTTTTTTGAGTAATATCCATAAATACTCGCATAAAAAAGAAATAAAAATGCAGTTTATGAAAACCAACCTCATGTTATGTGTAAAATTTCTTGCATACAAAGTGTACCAAACTATGTGCATATGTGAAATACTAATTGGTAGTAACCAACTTTACACAGGAAGAAAAATACAGTAAGTGAAATAACAAACACCATATTTTGTACACAAGAAGCCAACACAAGGACACAAAGTACAATATGACTTACATTGTCTCTCTTTAGCTTTCGTGTCAAAACAACGCAAAACTGGGTTCCAAAACTGATCAAATATGAGATGATCAAGAAGATATCCTAAAGTTATTTGTTCTTATGAACAACACAATGAAAAACACTAAAACCCAAAAGTCACATCTACACCAACTGCATCCATCTTGAGTGCTCCATCCAACTTCATGAACCAACTTATAAAATCTATACACAGCACATCTGAAGCACGAAGTCTCTACTCAAAATGAACACATATCATGTAAACGTATAATTTAGAAATAATATGTAGTCAAACCATATGCTATCGTGTTACTCCTACATAGGTACAAAATAATAGAATCAAAAACAAGTAAACATGCTCAACTCCCTGACTTCATGAAATACTCCTTTCAATGCTTGCAAGTCATACAACAATATGTAGTGCAATCATACACTCATAGCCCATGCAACACACAACATGGAAACAAACATATAGTTATGCACATAAATGTCTCCCCTTTTTTTACATTGAAAGTCAAAGGTACACCCCTATATGAGAAAAAGAAGACATACAAATATGATATTATCCTAACACTAATATAACATTGCAGATAGGACTAAAGCAAACACTATAAGAAGCATAATATGTAGTCATATGAAAAGGACAAAGGATAACACCAAGATAAACAAAAAGTAAAAGCATACAGCAATCAACAAACTAAATGCAGAGAAAACTCGAGAGAAGAGTAGATAGAAGACATCTCAGTTTACCAAAACATATGTCTTGAATTCTAGCAATAGCTACTAGACAATGAACGATATGGGAGAAGTATGCAATAAATCACTATAACAAGAAAATAGGTAGATGCAAAGGATGACATGTGAAGTAAGGGGTTGCAAGATATGTATGCAACAAGTCATACTAAGATACCTATTTATGCATGGTTCATATAAAGTGATGTCAAAGAGAAGGAAGTATCATATGAACAAGACAACAATAATGACTTATAAATAGGACAAGTAATATGAAATAAAACAAACACAAAACTTCCCTTGATAGCATATACAAGATACATACCTCTCCCTCTAAAAATATGCATTTGATGCAATCAACATATTATACATTCTATTTGCAAAAACTCTCCCAACATAGAAGAATCTACACAAATTATACAAAATAAATATAGAATGACCAAAGCAAACTAATCAAGTTCAATGAATTAGAGAGTCCTTAAAGAGTATTCAACACAATTAATGTAAATATCCATATGTCCATTAATTCATAATGCATTCATAAATGGATATAAATAAATTTTTGATGCTATGCACAATGTGTGATATGCAAAATTTGTTTACTCCATATGCCATCAAGACATGCTTATGTGAACCAAGCAAATTGAAATGTAGGCTTAAGTTGAATCAAGCTTCATAAGTCCACAATTAGTTACTCTCTCCACTAATGTATATGCCAACCTAGAAGAAATCAATAGGTCTTTCAAAGTTTATAATATTAGTCTAAGGTATAGGTAGTGAAGAGAAGATATTTAGGCTTAAGTACACCTTTTTTTACCCAATAAAATAGATAAATTCCCCCAAACATGGGTTCTTTTCTCCTTAGTTCTCAAACTTTAATCAATGAAATTGTGAGAACAGTATACAAAATTTAGATGTTTACGCAACATTTCCTTAACATACTTATCATCTTTCTAGTTTCCTTTTTCTTTTCTCCATCTTCCCTTTTTTATATAATTCCATAATAAATCATGATTGTTTAAAGAGATTAAAATAACTTATGCTTGAGATTTTAATTATGATCTTAAAGGAGATTAAAAAGTATGAGACATTTTTGTGAGATGTTGTTAATTTGTGATTTTGTTGTAAATTTAATTTTTAAGTTGTTTGTTTTTATTGTTTCTTTTGATTTTTACATTTAGTTCAATGTTTGTGGGTATCATTACTGAAAACCCTCACGAGACTCAAACTCGTCCACTAGGGCAACCTAGGGGTTTAAAGGCTTGTTGCATAGGCTAAATGCAACCGTGTCAATCCACAGAAGTGATTTAGGATAGTTTAATTTTTAGTTTTTATCGCTTCTCTTTCTAAGGCACTAGCAAGAAGCTGGTTGGAGATTGTGATAAGTGCTCCAAAAGCACTAAAATAACCATGATTTTATGTACATTAATTGATTAAATATATATATATTTATATTTTTTATCATATATTTATATAAATTTGTCTTTTTCGGAATCACGGGTATTTTTATTGTTTTTCAGGTATTTTGGCTTAAAAACGCAATTTAAAGACTCAAAGAGGAATACTTGAAGCAATACATCACAAATATATTAATAAATAAGTGGGAAAAGGTCAAAAAAACATGGAAAAATTGGACAAAATGGGTTGAAAAGGTCAAAAAAGTCAAAAAGACAGAAATCGTGCCTTCGCGGCCGTCTTGTACTCAGCGCCCGCCCCGGCCGCGCGCCCCACGCCCCGTGCCGCGTGCGCCCGTGGTGCACTTGTTCACGCGCAGAGCTGCGCACGGTGACGGCCCCGCGCACGCACGCGCGATGCCGGCGACGCGCGCGCGCGCGGTCTGGCGAGCGCCGCAGCGTTGACGGCACGGCCCACTCGCGCGCCAACGCCTTTTCGCCACATTTTTCATGTGCAGTCGCCCCATGACGTCATGCTGACGTAATTAATGACCTCAGCATTTCCATTACGCATTTTTACATTTTTTAACATTTGTTTTACTCATTTTTTTCTCTCCATCCTCACCTATAAATACCCCCTTCCCTTCAATTCAAAACACACTTCTCTCTTCTTTCTTTCTCTCCATTTCTTAGTTTTTAGTTTTTCTTATGTTTTAGTTAGTTTTGCTTAGTTTTAGAGTTCTTCCCTTTTTGGAAGAACTAGTTATCTTTTTGTAATTTATTAGCTTTTTGATTCAATAAATGGGAGTGCAAATTCCGTTTGGAGGTTTTCTAGCAAAGGGAATGGCATCGAAGTACTGTAAGGATTTTATTTTCTTTGTAGTTATTTTTTATGCTTTATTATTACATGTTATATTTAATTTGTCTGTAATTAAATTTAACTGTGGTAGTTGTTTGTAAAAATGATATAATAATAACGTTGTTATGCTTGCCTAGTATTAAATAGGTAAAAATCTCTAAAATGAATTGATTTTATTTTTATTCAAGATTTTATATTAAGAATCTTAGAGAGAAATATATTATTTTTCATTACAAACTTAAATCTGAAAAATTAGATTTTAAGGTTTAGTTATCCGATATGATTTAGAGTAGTGCTCTTTTATTTGTTAGTACAATCCTTGATAGTTAGAGTGAAGCTCTATTTCAAAAGTTTTTATAAGAATTATTATCTGAAAATGTATTGACAACATGTTTTCAGTAGTAGTTTTAAAACTTGAAAGTTAGTACTCGGATAACTAAATTCTTAGGTTTAATTTGGACACCTTGAATAAAGTTTAAACTGTCTAACCCCACCAAAGGTGGCATTTAAATGGTTCATTTTCAATCTCTTAGAAAAAGGAATTAATTTAATTAACCAAATTAGTTATCAACCCCACCCATAGGTGTTAATTGATTTGTTTAGTTAACAAAGAATATCTATCCCCACCAAAGGTGGTATTCATACAAAAAAGGGAGAATCAATAAATATCAATTCATATCTTTAATAAACTAAATAATACGAGCAAGCATAATTAACTTAGTTATTATATCCATAAATACTCCACTATTTATAAAAGATAAAATTTGCATGAATGTTTATTGAATCTATGTTTAATTTTATGTTATTAGATTAAAAACACAAAACCCTAAAATATCGTGACAGGATGTTTATGATTTAATTTTGTTTTTAAAAGTTTGAATAATAAATTAAAAACCACATACATTCCTTCCTTAGATCGACCTTGGGAGTATACTTATCATTTTATATGAAATGATTCGTGCACTTGTGAGAGTTTTATAAATATAAAACCAAAGTATTGGAAAGAATCGGCGATGCCGGTTTTCGCTCATCAATGGTAAGAAAGGTATTAAGGTAGAACAATTCCCAAGAAGAAGGGGAAAATGTCTCAATTGATAAAAAATATGAGGCAAAACATGAACATACACAAACAAGAGATAGACAAAGGATGAACATAAAAAATACTAGGTATTGGAAAGTAGAACCTAGTAAAAAAGGTGAGATGTTATCTATTTAAAATGGAATATGAATGACAAGACTACAGAAAGTATAGTTGACGACTTTATGAAAGTAGAGTCATTATGACACTTTTTTACTTAATATTTACTTGTTTTATTCAATAAATAGTATTTTGGGATAAAAATATTAAAATAAAAACTTTTTAGTGAAAAGGGGTGAAAATATAATTTTTGGAATTTTTTAGGATTTTTTTATAATTTTTATGTATTTTTTATAAATTTTTAACACAAGACCAATCAGGAGTTGCTACGTGGCCTAACACACAAGTAGAGGAGCTAAGTGGATAAGCCACACATCCTACCATGTCTCAGCATGACATTCAATATGATTTCAAAGATCAGTTAAACAGCACTACCATATGTCATCACGCAATTGCTCCCCACGTTCAATCAGTGTGCCCCACCACCTGTTACCATGAATCACACCACGCTGCGTGGTGTTAAATCAGCATGCGCTGACTTGGACATGTCTCCTTTGCCAGGTATCACCCAGTGATTGGTTGGCATAATTTATTTTTCTTGTTTTGCTCTCAACCCTTGATCTAAAGCTAATTTGATGGTCCAAATCACACGTGAGCTATATTTAAGCCCTTAATCATCTCATAAACCTAAAAAGGTTACCATTAGCATAATTTTGGTCATTTTTTGGAGCTAAAAGGAGAGAAAAATCCAAAAATATTCAATAGGGCATACAAATTTGTGGAGATTCAAGAAGGGATATAATTTTGGTGCAGATTCAATCAAAGATTAGCACTACAATTCAAAAAATTGATTGTATTTCTTCTTCTACTCTTTTCTTTATCAATTTTTATGCCTTTCTTTATGAAAAATGTGAGCTTTATGAACACAATTATGTGTAGTTAATTTATTAATCTCGAGATCTTATGAACCCAATTTTTACCATGTAATGATCTAATATTTTACCCTAATTATAAATTTAATGTAATTATATTTTTTAATCTTATTTTTATGCTAATAATATTTTGGTCAACAATGTATCTATAGAGGAAATTAAATAGATTTAAGAGAATTATTTAATTATTTTTCTTGATTAAATAACATGCATATTTTCTAGGTAGAGATGTATGATTCTTGTGTATTTAATCTATAATTAATGAACTTAATGAGAAGTATGCAATTTAATTGGCATGAGAGTGTGATTAGATTAATTATTATATGGTATGGCATGAGAGTGTGATTAGATTATTTATTATATGGTGTGTAGTTTACATGAGAGATGAATACATGCTAGGTTAGATTCAATTGATCATGTAATTAATTAATAATTATATTGGGGGGATTTTAGCAATTCACTTGTTTAGAAAATTGGGAGATTAAGTATTCCTAGATATGTTCTCGTATAACTCTTTTAGTTTTATCATGTGATATGTATACTTGCATATGCATTGCAAACATAATTTGTGTGGCGATGAAGTTTTTGGTGTCATTACTAGGTATTATAAATATTATAAATTAATAAATTATTTTTATTATTATTTTTATTTTAGTTATTTTTCTTAATGTATTTTTATTTACTTTAATTTTAATTTACTTATATTCTTTTACTAAATTATTTATTTATTTATTTATTTTAGTTAATTTGTTTTATTTATTTCTTTATATATTTTTTTAACTTTAATTTAATTATGTAGTTGTTTATTTTTTTAATTTTTATTTAGACATCTCCTTTAGTATTTTAGAAACATAATTGAGTCTATTGTGTAAGCAGAGTTCATGAAGGAGAAATATTACCTTTAGATTTGAGCGTACTTTGAGATTAATTAAAAAACAAGTTGTCACTTGAGAGGAAAAAATGACTAATCCATTTGAAATAAACAATAATGAGCTAAAGTTGAACAATCAACTACTTTTGATGGATGATAGAGACAGAGCTATGAATGAATATGCAATACCTACGTTGGAATGATTGAGTCAAAGTATTACAAGGCCAAACATTCAAGCTAATAAGTTTGAACTAAAGCTAGTGATGTTTAAAATGCTACAAACAATTGGACAATTCAACGGATTACCAATAGAGGATTCTCATCTTCATCTCAGATTGTTTATTGAAGTTGTAGATTCGTTTAAGTTAAATGGTGTGACGAAGGAGGAATTTAGGTTTAGATTGTTCCTTTACTCTTTATGGGATCATGCTCAAGCTTGGCTAAACTCTTTACCACCTTATTCCATTACAACTTGGAATGGTATGGCAGATAAATTCTTACTGAAATACTTCCTACCCACAAAGAATGCCAAGCTTAGGAATGATATTACTTCTTACCAACAATACCAAGGAGAATATTTATATGAAGCATGGGAGAGATTTAAGGAATTGCTAAGGAAGTGTCCTCATCATGGTATTCCTTCTTGGATTCAAATGGAGACTTTTTACAATGGTTTCAATGCTTAAACAAGAACTATTGTTGGTGCATCTGGTAATGGAACTTTGCTAACCAAATCTTACAATCAAGCTTATGATTTACTTGAGAAAATGGCTAGCAATAATTATCAATAGCCAATGGACAAAATGATATCCACAAAAAGAGTAGTTAGAGTGCATGAGGTAAATGATATCATAACACTTATAGCTCAAGTGTCATATATTTTTTAATCTTTTGAAGGCTCAAATCTTATCAGCGAGTATAAACTAGGTCCAAGATTTAGGAGTGTCGTGTGTGTTTTGTAGAAGAGCTCATTTGTATGATAATTGTCTAAATAATCCTGAATTCGTATGCTATGTGGGTAATGTGAATTTAAAAAATAATCCATAGTCAAACACATTTAACCTAGGTTGGAGACAACATCCAAATTTCTCTTAGAATAACAACAATCTAGGTTGTAATCAATTCAACCATCAATCATTTCCCTCGCCTAGTTTTCAAGAACAACAATAGCTGAAGAAAGAAGAGACCCAATTAGGACAATACAAATTCTTTAATGGGGATGATGAAAGACTTCATCCAAATATTTAGTGAAAATGTGTCAACTCATGAGGCTTCAATTCAAAATTTGGGGAACCAAATGGGGAAACTTGCTCAGGCTATAAGTCAAAGGCCTCAAGGTAACCTTCCACGTGATATTATTGTAAACCCATGAAGAGAAGGTGAGGACCATTGTTAATCATTAGCCTTGAAGAGTGGTGAAACTTTAGAGTAGAAACATAAGATAGAACAAGATGAGGATAAATAGTAAATTTAAAAGGATGAGGAGGAACTAGTGGAGAAAGAGATCGTTGAAAAGAAAATAATTCAGCCATAGAAGAAACCTTTACAAACCCACTATTTCTTTCCTTCAAAGACTACAAAATAAAAAGCCAGATAGGTAATATTCAAATTTTTTGAAAGTCATCAAGAAACTACATATAAACATACCATTTACAAAGGCATTTGAACAAATTTTGTCTTTTTCCAAATTCATGAAGGATATACTGTCAAATAAAAGATGTCTTGGAGATCATGAAACAATAACTTTAGTAGAAGGTTGTAGTGCCATCCTTGATAGAAAACTACCACAAAAACTGAGAGATCAAGGTAGTTTTAAAATTCCTTGTACAATTGGGAACATCCACTTTTAGAAAGCATTTTTGTCATTTGTGTTCTAGTATTAAAATCATGCCATTTTGGCCTTCCAGAGATTGGGAGTTGTTTAGGACAAACTCATTTCAATAACATTGTAATTGATAGATATATTGATGAGCAGAATCGGGATCACCAAAAACTTTGATGCCATCCCCGCAACGGAGTCATCCCCGGCAACGGCGCCAAAAACTTGATGAACGAAAACCGGCATCGCCGATTCTTTCCAATACTTTGGTTTTATATTTATAAAACTCTCGCAAGTGCACGAATCATTTCATAGAAAATGATAAGTATACTCCCAAGGTCGATCTAAGGAAGGAATGTATGTGGTTTTTAATTTATTATTCAAACTTTTAAAAACAAAATTAAATCCTAAACATCCTGTCACGATATTTTGGGGTTTTGTGTTTTTAATCTAATAACATAAAATTAAACATAGATTCAATAAACATTCATGAAAATTTTATCTTTTATAAATAGTGGAGTATTTATGGATATAATAACTAAGTTAATTATGCTTGCTCGTATTATCTAGTTTATTAAAGATATGAATTGATATTTATTGATTCTCCCTTTTTTGTATTAATACCACCTTTGGTGGGGATAGATATTCTTTGTTAACTAAACAAATCAATTAACACCTATGGGTGGGGTTGATAACTAATTTGGTTAATTAAATTAATTCCTTTTTCTAAGAGATTGAAAATGAACCATTTAAATGCCACCTTTGGTGGGGTTAGACAGTTTAAACTTTATTCAAGGTGTCCAAATTAAACCTAAGAATTTAGTTATCCGAGTACTAACTTTCAAGTTTTAAAACCACTACTTAAAATATGTTGTCAATACATTTTGAGATAATAATTCTTATAAAAACTTTTGAAATAGAGCTACACTCTAACTACCGGGCGATTGTACCAACAAATAAAAGAGCACTACTCTAAATCAGACCGGATAACTAAAACTTAAAATCTAATTTTCAGATTTAAGTTTGTAATGAAAAATAATATATTTCTCTCTAACATTCTTAATATAAAATCTTGAATAAAAATAAAATCAATTCATTTTAAAGATTTTTACCTATTTAATATTTCGCAAGCATAACAACGTTATTATTATATCATGTTTACAAACAGCTAGCACAGTTAAATTTAATCACAGACAAATTAAATATAACATGTAAGAATAAAGCATAAAAAATAACTGCAAAGAAAATAAAATCCTTACAGAACTTCGACGCTATTCCCGTTACTAGAAAACCTCCAAGCGGAATTTGCACTCCCATTTATTGAATCAAAAAGCTAATAAATTACAAAAACATAAATAGTTCTTCCCAAAAAGGGAAGAACTCTAAAACTAAGAGAAACTAGCTAAAACATAAGAAAAACTAGCTAAAACATAAGAAAAACTAAAAAAACCTAAAAACTAAGAAATGGAGAGAAAGAAAGAAAAGAGAAGTGTGTTTTGAGGTGTGTTTTTGAAGTGAAGGGAAGGGGGGTATTTATAGGTGAGGATGGAGAGAAAAAATGAGTAAAAAAATGTAAAAACGCGTAATGGACATGGTGAGGTCATTAATGACGTCAGCATGACGTCATGGGGCAGCTGCACGTGAAAAATGGGGCGAAAACGCGTTGGGCGTGCGGAGGGGGGCTGCTGGGGCAATGCGCGCGCGCGCGGGGGCTGTCGCTGCGCGCAGCTCGGCGCGCGTGAACAGTGCCAGCTGCGCTGGGGCGCGCGCGGCAGGGCAGCGGGGCGCGATTTCCATCTTTTTGACATTTTTGACCTTTTCGACCCATTTTGTCCAATTTTTCCATGTTTGTTGACCTTTTCCCACTTATTTATTATTATATTTGTGATGTATTGCTTCAAGTATTCCTCTTTGAGTCTTTAAATTGCGTTTTTAAGCCAAAATACCTGAAAAACAATAAAATACCCGTGATTCAGAAAAAGACAAATTTATATAAATATATGATAAAACATATAAATATATATATTTTTAATCAATTAATGTACATAAAATCATGGTTATTTTAGTGCTTTTTGAGCACTCATCATATATCAATTAAGAGACCTTGGGGTGTAGGAGAAGATATGCTAGTAAAAGTAGAAAAATTAATCTTTTCAACAAACATCATTGTGCTAGACATAGAGGAGGACCCTAACATGCCTATCATACTTGGTTGTCCATTCTTAGCAACTAGAAAAAAAAACTTATTGATCTAAAAAAGGTGGCCTTACAATGACAGTGTAAGATGAACAAGTAATATTTAAAGTTTTTAAAACATCTGAACCCCCTGACATTGATAATGCTAATGAATGTTTAAGGATAAATGTTATTGAATATGGAGACAACGTACAAGAATTTGTTGAGTCTCCCACACTTAAAACTGTTACACATGATGCTATGAACAAGGATATAAACTCATATGAAAAAAACTTGACTTGTTTTAACTTTGAAAGTATGGAATCGATGGTTGATATCATAGACTATGTACAAATTTTGGAGGATGTACCTCTTATGTATGTATCAAAGGTGATTATGGAAAATTTTGAGATAGGATCTAAGATCAAAAAATCAATTGAAGGGTAAATAATTTTAGACCTCACACTTTTACCCTTTCATCCCAATCAAGTATGAAAGTGAAAGAGTCCAATAGAGAGGTGAAAAAGATGTTGGAAACACATAAATTGTATGAGTCACGGTGGAATGCTTATAAGAATGCTAAAAAGTTCAAAAGGAAAACAAAAATATGGTATGAGAAGAGAATTGAGTATCATGTTAGTGAACCAAAGTATAAGGTATCATTGATGAAATCAAGACTCAAATTTTTTCCAGGAAAACTCAAAAGTAAATGGACACAAAGGTATGTGCCTTAGGGCTTGATAAGACTGTCTAGTCAAGGACATTGAACGTGATGCTATTTGGGAGGTAAACCAACATTATTTTACTTATATTTTCATTATTTTTGTATTGTAGGTGAATAAATATGGAGAGAAATGGCACAACAAGAATGAGCTTTTCAACGACAGATGTGTTATGCCAAAGCTAAGGGAGTTTTCTTCCTTTTTACATTTTCATATTTATATATGCACATTGGGGACAATGTGTAATTCAAGTTTTGAGGAGTGAACTTCATTCTCTATATTTTAAATTTTTAGAATTTGTTTTTTAGTAATGGGAAAAAATTGATAAATATATGGAAACTAAATGTAAGCATTCTTGATATGAAACATATGAACTCAATGATAAAATTGGTTGTCATGAATAGGATAAGTAATGCAACATATTTGTAAAGATATTTACATTAATCATGTGATATGCTTGTTAGTTTTGATTGGATTTATTCAAATTCTTATGCATATGTTCATGATTGATTTTGGTGTTCTTATTGAAAGAAAATTTGTAGTGAGTTATGCGAGTCGATGAGATCTACCAATTTTTAGAATCTATTTAATCATCTATTGAGGCTATATCCTAAATAGTATTTAGCAAGAGAAATGATTTAGGCCTTATTTAGATCGATTGAACCTTTCAAGCTAACCATTGCTAACATTTTTAGTCACCCATTTGAGCCTAACTAGTAAGAATTACTTCTATCATTGCACCTTTAGCTTTTATGAAAAGAAAATAAAAATACAATCATATCTTATACTATATAGTAAGGTGAAATGTAATGCAATCTATAAAAAAAGAGAAAAGAAGAATAAAAACTCATAACATAATTATCCTTCTAAAGAAAGAGAAAATAGAATTGAAAATAAGTTTAGGGTGTTATTAAGTTACAAAAAAAGAAGAGAAAAGAGATGTGGAGTAAAAGAATATGAAAAGAATGACAAAATAGGGTGCACTCAAATATCAAATAAAAGCTCAATTGTAGTTAAAAAGTGCATGATGAACAAAAAGAAAGCTAAGGTGTGGAAAGAGTGTAAGTGTCTTCATTTATTGACCCCTCTCCTAAGCCTTACATTACAACCATGTAAAGTTGTTATTGATCTTGAGCTAAGTGTATATTTATATTAGTGGAGAGAGATGCAAAAACTAGACTTATGAGACTTGTTCTAAGATTGAATTGATTAGCATGCTCATATAGGTTGATTTAATGAGTGCATTGGATGATATTATGTACAACACACACATGAATCAATTTATCAAAAACCTTGCATATCCTTGTATTGATGAATATGTAAACCTCCTTATCATAGAATTGTACAACTTTTGAAAGGGATAGTTTTTGTGAAATTTGCATGTGCTAATAGAAGTATATTTATTAATATACTACCCTTATTATTTTATTTAGTTATACTTAGAATTACTTGAGGACAAGAAAAGAGTTAAATTTGGGGTGTGATGACATTATGAAAGTAGAGTCATTATCGCACTTTTTTACTTAATATTTACTTCTTTTATTCAATAAATAGTAATTTTTGGGGCTAAAAATATTAAAATATGAATGTTTTAGTGAAAAGTGGTGAAAATATAATTTTTGGGATTTTTTGGGATTTTTAAGGATTTTTTATGAATTTTTAATGCAGAGGAAATTAGGAGTAGTCATGTGGCTTGCTAGGCAAGTAGAGGAGCATATTGAGAAAGCAACAAGGATGCCATGCAAACAAGGACAAAAAATCATAGATTAGTGCATGTGAAGAGAACATACCGTGTTCCACTGCCACATGTCACCACTCGAGATTGGAGATCTATCAAATAGCATTGCCACATGTCACTACTCGATTGCTCCTTGTGTTCCACATGTGTGCCATACCATCTATTGTTGAAAATCATGTGATGTCTCATGGTGCTGACTAAGCATGTGTTGTCTAGGACCGGTCTCCCCTACCACACATCGTGTTCTGATTCGTCCAGTGAATTCTGCCTACCACGTGTCACGTTGGGATTGGCTGACGCTATAATTGTTTCTTGTTTTGATCTCAGCCTTTAATTTGAAACTGATATGATGATCCAGATTACACCTAAACTATATTTAAGCCCTACTCACCCCATAAACCCTAAGGTGCCATCATTAGCATAATTTTGGTCAATTTTTATAGCTAAATAGAGAGAAAAATACAGAAAAATTCAAGAGGGGATAAAAGTTTGGTGAAGATTCAATAGGAGATTAGCACTACAATTTAAGATATTGATTGTATTTATTTTCTACTCTTTTCTTTATCAATTTTTATGCAATTCTTTATGAAAAATATGAGTTTTATGAACACAATTATGTGTAGTTAATTTATTAATTTAAGGATATTATGAACCTAATTTTCACCATGTAATGATATAATATTTTACCTCAATTATAAATTTAATTTAATTATATTATTTAATCTGATTTTTATGCTAATAATTATTTGGCCAACAATTTATCTATAGAGGCAATTAAATAGATTTGAGAGAATTATTTAATTGTTTGTCTTGGTTAATTAACATGCATAGTTTCTAGGCAGAGATATATGATTTTTATGTATGTGATCCATAATTGATGAACTTAATTAGTATACAATTTAATTGGTATGAGAGTGTGATTAAAATAATTACTATATGGTGTGTAGTTTACTTAGAGAGGAATATATGCTAGGTTAGATTTAATTGATCATGTAATTAATTGATAATTATATTGGGGGATTAAGTACTCTTAGATATTTTCTCATATATCTTCTTAATTATCAAATCTGATTTAATCAAGTATTGATATTTACTTGTAGTTATTTTAATTTTGCTTCCTTAAAATATAAAAAAACAAAAAATATATTTTTAGTTTTAAAAATTAGTTTATAATAAAATAATCTTTGTGGGAATGATATTTTCTTATCATTATATTACTTGTTGGGAGACATATATTTATGTATTCATTGCACACAAAATTTGTATGGCGATCAATAGTCCTAATACTTTGCCTCTACATGTTGAGTATGTGATGTAATGCACATATAAAAGGCCATAAAGAAAGAAGCATGCAATATGCAAGACAAAAGAACATAAGGAAGATGTTAAAGCAAATAGCATGTGTGAAAACTCGTAAAGGATCCATCATATCGGTAAAGCAATAGATATGACGACATATTATACATGCCAAAGAAATTGTAAGAGAGATACAAGAAGTGTCAAAACAACGAACTTAAATAAAATGACATAAATTCACATGCAAAAATAAGACAAATAAAGAGTGGAATGAAATTAAGCAACTCAACCCCAACAAATCACTCAAAAATATTGATCAAACTACATCCCTCTATTTAAAGCATTTGTGAGGGGTAATAGAACTCAAATGTAGTCTCTAACTCTTATGAGCATGAGGTGTCTATGTGACTCATGATCTCTTTTGTTTATAATTTTTTTGAAAATTCAGTCGAGTCATCCATATAAGCTACGCAAGGAGGACTTTTTGAGGCATATTTATTTCTTTCTACTTTATGCCTTGTTGTCTGTTTTGCAGAACATAAAATCGTGCAAGTATTCATACATTTGTAAAAAAGATTTGTAAGTAAAGATAGTTCCCAAGGAGATTTGTTACTATAGTTTGTTGAGTACTAAAATTGTATCTCTCTGATTTTATCCAAAACAATCGTTGGTTAAGAAAAAGGTAACAAGAAAATAAGAGAACTCTAGGATTGCAGTTTTTCACCAAATTAATTCACTCCAATCATATTATTTTCTCTTGATTTATATTTTTTAGTACATTTAATTTGTCAACCGAAAACTTCTATTTTTATTCATACATCTCTTCCGAGCTCCGTATAAACACACCTCATTAAATTAATTCACTATATCTCTATGAGAATTAAATTTAATAAGATTCATTAAGTTCTAAGTTCTCAAATGGCCACACATACAATTAGGGTATATTTCTATCCTTCATCATACATGTCATTCTATTTACGAGCAATACACACACAAATGCCTCTTCCAAGTTTATTTATGTGCCACAGATCGTTTTGATAAGATTCATAAATAATCAAAAAGCATTAAGCACAAAATAGAATGAACAAATCGAACGTCTTATAAATCTATCAAAAATAATTAAAATCAAAGCTTCATAAATTTAGATCAAATGCAACCCTAGAAAAATTAAATTACTTCATAAATTTAAAATAAAAATTATAGGAGATGCAGAAAAATTAAAGGACGAAGAAAGGAAATTAAAACATCAAGCAGCGAAAATATTTGGCACACGTGGAACACAACAGAAGCCAAAATGGCTTCTGCGTGTTCCACAGTCCAACCCCTAAAATTCTAAACTGCAAAAAAAAACTCCTTAACTCTATCATCTTATCACCTATTTATAGCTACCAAAATACATCGAAAATAATAAAATTTAACACACGCGGGGGACAAAGAAGTGTGGGACAAATAATAAATTAAAACGCGTGGGGGGACAAAATGTATCGAAAAAAATGTGAGTGGAGACGTTGCGCGTTTCTATTTTCATTTTCCTTCACGCTGCCACGTGTCGCGATCTGATTCGCTAAAATAAATAGTGGGACACGTGGCAACATTTCATTCGTTGAAGGGAATGGGCGCACGCAGAACTTGTCGCACGGGAGCCAACGGCTACAAAACGGGCGTCATCCAGCGCTGTCACGCGGATTGTAAAATGCCACGTTTCATAATATTATTGACTTACAAAATAAAGTAGACACGTAGCTTATTCTTATTCAGGAAACCTTGATGGTGCACGCCGCTTGGATGAACAGTGTCGCACATGATTTATAGACAAACGGTTCGGTGCGCGACAACTTGGTTCCACGCACTTCAATCTGGATCGTTCATCTAATCCAACGGTCAGCGATGCGCCTCGGGGATTTTACTGCGCGCACGAGCATGTGGGTCCCAGCACGCCGGCACAACGCGGCAGTGGGCCCTACGGGCACACCGAGCCATGCGAAAAATATACGGTGCACGCGATTTTGTCTCGTCTGGAATGCACAAGCCAAATCTAGACCGTTGATTTGATGATCCAATGGTGGGTGATGGGCGCGTTCTGTGATGCGAGTGATATTCTCCTCCTGCGCAGAAAATTCAATTTTTATTAATTTCATTTTCACCCACAAATATATTTCAAATTACATTTTTAACTTTGTTTAATTGCAATATAGCCCTTTGGTAGTTTAAATTAAATTTTAAACTTTTAATAATTAAAATTAAGCCTGAATTTAATTTAATATATATTTTCTACATTTATAAATTGCAACTAAGCATTCATTTTTTTTTTAAATTAGATTTTTGGATGAAAACTTATAATTAAGGACGTTTTCGATACAAATTATTTACTTTTCATAAAAACAGTAAATGCAAATTTATTCATCGAAAATTAACTAAAAACATTAAGAACATAGCAATTATAATTAATAAAATCGATGAAAATAACTATATAAAATACAGTTATCAACACCCCCCAAACTTAAGTTTTTGCTAGTCCTCGAGCAAAAGGAAGGAAATAAAATAAAGATAATTGCATTTAAAATAGTGATTTTCAAAATATTTCTTATCTTTTGAAATTACATAACTCAAAGAAATAAAAGAATTTTATCTAAGCATCAAAATCAATTTAAAAGTATATAACCTTTTCCCAACGAACTTTAAGTGTGTGTGTGAAGTCTTTTCATATTTCATCACATGCAATCCGAATAAGTTTATACAAATATAAAATCAAACAAATTGTCATGAAATCACAAATCTCATAGTTTATTTTTCATTTCCCTCTCCACTAATGTAGACAAACACACAACACCAAATCAATAGGACCTTATTAAGTTTGTAATGTATGGCTTAGGTGAAGGTAGGATAAAAGATAATATTTAGCACAAAATTTCCTAAACACATCATTTTAGGATTGAAACAAGAAATCTTCTATCATCACAATAAATACTTCCCAATTAGGGATTTATCATCACATCCAAAATCAAATTTCATTTCTGCTTTTTTTCTCTTTTTTTTCTTTTTTTTCAGAAACTGTTTTTTTTTTCTTCTTTTCAGAATCTGTTTTTTTTTCTTCTTTTCTTCTATTTTTTATTTTTTTTATTAACCTCTTTTTTTCCTGATATATCTTTAATTATTTACTAACAACTATAAATGTTAGTGAGATAGGAAAAATAGATATATCCACACACACATATATATTTTTTTAAGGTAGGCTTTTGAAATGAGATAAATATATATATATATATATAAACTTTGAAGCTCAAAAGGGGTATACTATAGATAATGTATGTGAAGGTAGATAGAAAGGCTCAAACGATCCAAAGATGGCCTAAATCATTTTCTTAGTTAAATGTTGTCTATAATTTCACCTCGAGAGAAAATCAAACAAATTCTAAAAATTGTGACACCACAAATATAAATCGAATTCCATACTCACATAAACCTTCTCTAAATTATCATATCAACTCAAAAATCAAGACTAGTGCTCATAAATATTTATCCTTGTAAAAATGAAACATACGTAAATATTATTCATTGCTTAGACAATATTCAAATTTTTCAAAGAGATATGCATCATTTAAATCGAAGAAACAAAAATAAATCACTATTCATAGCAAAATATCTTCAACCAACCAAACAAACAAAAAAAATATTTCACGAGCAAGAACATCCAGAAAGTATTTCAATTAAGTTCAATATATCTACCACCCCCAAACTTAATATACACATTATCCTCAATGTGTTAGAGTTGAACATATGAGTTGGGTTTAAAGAAACTTCTTGGTTTGGTTTGAATGGTTAATCCCAAAATAGCTTCACTTCCTCCAATTTGCGCCTACGAAAAAGAAAGAAATAAAATAACAATATAACAAAAAAAAATAATAATCAAATACATGCGAAAATAAAAAAAATAAAATAAAACACATGGGTTGCCTCCCAAGAAGCGCTTGATTTATAGTCTTGAGCTTGACTTCTCAATTTGTTTTTCTTTTTATAAGTTAAGATTTGTGTGTCAAACAAAATCTCAACTTACGAAAAAATTGAAAAATAAATTAAGAAACAATAACCATAAATTTTTTTTATTTTTTTTTCTTTTGTGAATTAAGATTTGTGTGTCAAACAAAATCTCAACCCACTAGAAAATTGCAAAATGAAATAAACAACAAACAATAAGCAAAACAAGATTTATTTTTCTTTTTATAAGTTAAGATTTGTGTGTCAAACAAAATCTCATCCCAGGAGAAAATTGAAAAATAAATTAAACACGCAACAATAAAAAAATTTTTGTTTTTTTTTAATTAAAATCAGATTGATTGGTATTAATATCAACAATGAAAATAGTAAAACAAATCCCCGGCAACGGTGCCAAAAACTTGTTGTCTGTTTTGCAGAACATAAAATCGTGCAAATATACACGGTCACAAGTAATAAAGATTTGTAAGTAAAGATCGTTCCCACAGAGATTTGTTACTATAGTTTGTTGAGTACTAAAATTGTATCTCTCTGATTTTATCCAAAACAATCGTTGATTAAGAAAAAGGTAACAAGAAAATAAGAGAACTCTAGGATTCCAGTTTTTCACCAAATTAATTTACTCCAATCATATTATTTTCTCTTGATTTATATTTTTTAGTACATTTAATTTGATAAGATTCGTAAATAATCAAAAAGCATTAAGCACAAAATAGAATGAACAAATCAAACATCTTATAAATCTATCAAAAATAATTAAAATCAAAGCTTCATAAATTTAGATCAAATGAAACCCTAGAAAAATTAAATTACTTCATAAATTTAAAATAAAAATTATAGGAGATGCAGAAAAATTAAAGGACGAAGAAAGGAAATTAAAACATCAAGCAGCGAAAATATTTGGCACACGTGGAACACACGAAGCCAAAATGGCCTGCGTGTTCCATGATCCAACCCTAAAATTCTAAGCGCAAAAAAAAAACTCCTTAACTCTATCATCTTATCACCTATTTATAGCTACCAAAATACATCGAAAATAATAAAATTTAACACACGCGGGGGACAAAGAAGTGTGGGACAAATAATAAATTAAAACGCGTGGGGGGACAAAATGTATCGAAAAAAATGTGAGTGGAGACGTTGCGCGTTTCTGTTTTCATTTTCCTTCACGCTGCCACGTGTCGCGATCTGATTCGCTAAAATAAATAGTGGGACACGTGGCAACATTTCATTCGTTGAAGGGAATGGGCGCACGCAGAACTTGTCGCACGGGGGGCCAACGGCTACAAAATGGGCGTCATCCAGCGCGGTCACGCGCATTGTAAAATGCCACGTTTCATAATATTATTGACTTACAAATAAAGTAGACACGTAGCTTATTCTTATTCAGGAAACCTTGATGGTGCACGCCGCTAGGATGAACCATGTCGCACACGATTTATAGAAAAACGGTTTGGTGCGCGACAACTTGGTTCCACGCGCTTCAATCTAGATCGTTCATCTAATCCAACGGTCAGCGATGCGCCTCGGGGGATTTTCTACGCAGCCTACATGTGGGTCCCACTCTGCACGCCGGCCTGCGCGGCAGGTGGGCCCCACGGGTCGGCCTCTGATAACTGTATTTTATATAGTTATTTTCATCAATTTTAGTAATGATAATTGCTATGTTCTTTTAATATTTAGTTAATTTTTGTTAAATAAATTAATATTTTCCTTTTATGTGCTAAAAATACATTTTTAATATAATTAAATAATTTGTATCAATAATGTACTTAATTTCATATTTCTGTCCACAAATATAATTTCAGATAATATAGTTTCTTAATTACAATTTATAAAAATCGAAAATATAATTTAAACTAAATTTGGGCTTAATTATAATTATTAAAAGTTTAAAAATTTAATTTAAAATTAGGAAAGGGGTTAACTGTAATTTAAGAAAGTGCAAAATGTTATTTGGATTAAATTTGTGGGTCAAAATACAATTAATGGAATTTTTAAATTCTGCGTAGGTGAGAAGAAGCCACGCGCTATTATTCAAGCGCGCAACCCGGACCGTCCGATCAAAAAATAAACATCTAAGATGCGCGCATCCAGATCAAGCCCGACCAAATCACGTGTGCATAGATTCCTTTACGCGGTTCGGAGTATCAGTTGGGCCCACTTGCCGTGCAGGCCGGCGTGCAGAGTGGGACCCACGTGTCGGCTGCGCAGATTTCCCCGAGGTGTGTTTATACGGAGCTCGGAAGAGATGTATGAATAAAAAAGAAGTTTTCGGTTGACAAATTAAATGTACTAAAAAATATAAAGCAAAAGAAAATAACATGATTTGAGTGGATTAGTTTGGTGAAAAATTGCAATCCTAGATTTCTTTTATTTTCTTATTAAACCTTTTTCTTCTTTTTCTAAATCAACGGTTGTTTTGGATAAAATCAGAGAGATACAATTTTAGTACTCAACAAACTATAGTAACAAATCCTCGTGGGAACGATACTCTACTTACAAATCTTTATTACTTGTGACCGTGTATACTTGCACGATTTCTGTGTGTTGCAAAACACACAACACTGCCGTGCGAGAAATATATGGTGCACGCAATTTTGTCTCGTCTAGAATGCACACGCCAAATCTGGACCGTTGATTTGATGATCGAACGGTGGGTGATGGGCGCGTTGTGTGATGCGAGTGATATTCTTCTCCTGCGCAGAAAATTCAATTTTTATTAATTTCATTTTCACCCACAAATATATTTCAAATTACATTTTCAACTTTATTTAATTGCAATATAGCCATTTGGTAATTTAAATTAAATTTTAAACTTTTAATAATTAAAATTTAGCCCGAATTTAATTTAATTTATATTTTCAACATTTATAAATTGCAATTAAGCATTCATTTTTTTTTTGAAATTAGATTTTTGGACGAAAACTTGTAATTAAGTACGTTTTCGTTACAAATTATTTACTTTTCATAAAAATAGTAAATACAAATTTATTCATCGAAAATTAACTAAAAACATTAAGAACATAGCAATTACAATTAATAAAATCGATGAAAATAACTATATAAAATACAGTTATCATGCCTCATGTGCATAATCCAACCTATATGAACATGCTCAGATGAGACACAATAGCTATATGTAGACAAAGGATATAGGATGAACAAGGTGGAGGACTCTGAGATGTTTTCCTTAAAAATCTAGGATACTACCTAAATATTTACCCAGCAGTACCAAAATAATAACAAGGAATAGTGGAGTTGGGAAAATGAGGTCCCTAACTTCGAGGAGTAGTATATGAAGGAGAAGAATCGAAGTGCTCATATTAACTTTCACATGAGCATGAGGGGCCAATTCCCATAGAGATTACAAGTGGTAATAATAATAGGTAAAGCCAATAGGCCATTATTGGAGTGAAGTGTTATTCTTAGGTGAAGAGATCAACTTATTAGAGAAAATAGGCTAAAATGGTGTAACTAACTTACCTTTTGGATTTGTAGCACCAAAGTTTAATTTTTGTTCTTGATTGGTTGACTTTACAAACTTAGTAGTACTAGGTGTTGAAATAGAAATCCCTTTTTTTCTAACTAATGCCACGTCAGTCTCCAAACATGTTTGTGCTAGTAAGGATTTCATTTGACTTCTTTGACCCTGTCATGATCTTGTTGACAATAGAAGCAGAGTGAGCTATTTCCTTAAAATTAATACTAAGCTTGTCTTTCAAACCTTTAAACAATTCTTCCTTTTTATTAAGGAAATTTTCAAGACATACTATAGAATTGTTTAGAAACCCAAGTTTCTCATTTAATTATTCAACCTCGTCTTTCTTTTAGATAAGTGAGTAAGAAAGATATTCCTTTGCACTCTCAAGAACTATAATTTATTTCTTCAATTTTTTTGATCTTGGAAATTTGATAAGAAAAGAGATAAGGACTAACAAATAGCTATGTAGTTTTTCCTAAATTATGAATCTTCAATTGTTCCTTAAGTTTTTTAACTTTATCATGCTTTACATTAAACTTTATTAGAAAATCATCATATTTATTTTGAATGACCTTGTACCTTCTTGTGAGATCATGTTGTTGGCCATTAATAAAGGACTTCCTTTTATATAGAATTTTCTTTAGTGCACTAATCTCACATTCCTTTTCATCAAGGCTCTCTATAGCCTTTCACTTATCCTTTTCAGACTTTATATGCTCCAACAAAAGAGAATTTTATGAGTCAAGTAGCTCATCTTGCTTATCATTATCATCAGCTTCAATAGTTACCTCTAGAATTTCTAATGTAGTAGTCAAAGGATCAATGGCATTACTAGAGGTAATGAAGGCTAGAAAATTGGTGTCATCTTCATTATCACTATTGATACTGTCTGAAATTGTAACCTTAGCTTTGATATCATGCATTCATAAGAGGTTGTTTCTGAAAATACCTAGCTGCAATGTGACATGGCTTCCCACATCTGAAGCATCTGGTTTTATTCAAGTATCCTTTGTAATAACTGTATTTTATATGGTTATTTTCGCCTATTTTATTAATCATAATTGCTATGTTCTTTCTATTTTTAGTTAATTTTAGTTTAATAAATTAGTATTTATTGTTTTTTATATATTTTAAGAAAATTAAATAATTTGTATCGAAAATGTACTTAATTGCAAATTTATGTCCAAAAATCTAATTTCAAATAAATGAGTGCTTAATTGCAATTTATAAAAGTCAAAAATTTAATTTAAATTAGAAATGGGCTTGATTGCAATTAATGAAAGATTGAAATGTAATTTGAATTAAATTTTTGGGTCAAATTGCAATTAATAAAAATTGAATTTTCTGCGTAGGAGAAGAATGCCACTCGCACAACACACGATGTCTATCACTCACCGTTCGTTCATCCAATCAACGGTCCAGATTGAGCGAGTGCATTCCAGACGAGACAAAAGAGAGTACCCTGTATATCTGTTGCACGTAGCTCACACCCAGTGGAGCCCACTTGCCGTGCAAAACGGCATGCAGTTTGGGACCCACATGTCGGCTGTGCAGATTATCCCCGAGGCGCATCGATCACCGTTGGATCGGTTGAATGGACCAGATTGAAGCGCCTGGAACCAAGATGTCACGCACCGAACCGCATGTCTAAAAATCCTGTGCAACACGGGTTATCCAAGCAGCGTGCACCCTCAGTTTTTATAGAACAAGAAGAAGCCACGTGTCTCTTAAATCTTCCAACGAATAAAATAATGACACGTGGCATAAATTTAGTAAACCAGAACGCACGGAAAAGGCACACGTTTCCAGGCGTACCGTTGTCTGCCATATGTCCCCACGTGCCTTGCTTTCGTGCAGCGCAGTTCCAAGCACCCTTTTTGCTCTCACCAATCGAAGGATGCCATGTGTCCCACGATATTTTACAACAAATCAGATCGCGGCACGTGGTTGAGTATATTGAAAACAAAATCAGAAATGCGCGCCGTTGTCTCCTACTCAGTTTAAAATAATATTTTTGTTGTAATGGTTTGTCCCCCACGCGTTTTATTTTTATTTTCGATACAAATATTATACGCGTGTCTGCGTAATTAAAGAAAAATGTATATTTTTTTAGTTGTATTTTTGTTGCTATAAATATGGCATTTTTTGCCAAAATTTGGAGGTTGGGTTTAGGGGTTCATTTTAGGGGTTGGACTGTGGAACACACAGAAGCCATTTTGGCTTCTATTGTGTTCCGCGTGTGCTAAATATTTACGATCTGAAATGTTTTAATTTCCTTTCTTCTTCCTTTAATTTTTCTGCATCTGCTGTAATTTTTATTTTAAATTTATGAAGTAATTTAATTTTTCTAGGGTTGCATTTGATCTAAATTTATGAAGCTTTGATTTTAATTATTTTTGATAGATTTATAAGACGTTCGATTTGTTCATTCTATTTTGTGCTTAATGCTTTTTGATTATTTACGAATCTTATCAAAACGATCTGTGGCACATAAATAAACTTGGAAGAGGCATTTGTGTATGTATTGCTCGTAAATAGAATGACATGTATGATGAAGGATAGGAATATACCCTAATTGTATGTGTGGCCATTTGAGAACTTAGAACTTAATGAATCTTAATAAATTTAATTCTCATAGAGATATAGTGAATTAATTTAATGAGGTGTGTTTATACGGAGCTCGGAAGAGATGTATGAATAAAAATAGAAGTTTTCGGTTGCCAAATTAAATGTACTAAAAAATATAAATCAAGAGAAAATAATACGATTGGAGTGGATTAGTTTGGTGAAAAACTGCAATCCTAGAGTTCTCTTATTTTGTTAACTTTTTTCTTAACTTTTTTCAATTCAACGATTATTTTGGATAAAAACATAGAGAGATAATTTTAGTAATCAACAAACTATAGTAACAAATCTCCGTGGGAACGATACTCTACTTACAAATCTTTATTACTTGTGACCGTGTATACTTGCACGATTTTATGTTCTCCAAAAGAGACAACACTTTGCTTGGCTTCTCAAATTCATTTTTTAAGTCTTCATCAACTTTAGTAGAATTTGAGGCTTTGGAACTAGATGTATGTCTTCTTATAAACCCAAATGCCAGTTTCTTCTTTCTAAAGAGTCTAGTAAATCTTTGGCCAAAGAAGGCCATTTTCTCCTCATCATAATTAGACTCATACTCAATAGAAGTGGTTATTGTGCTAGTACTATGACCACTTTCCGAGGTAATCCTAAGTGCAAAATTCTTTTCCATCATAGCAGCATTTTGACATTGTCTAGGTAGTAAATGATGAAGTAAAAAGACTTATAGGTCACCAACTAACTCATTAAAAGTAAGTTTACTAGGCTTATATATGTACTCAATCATGGTTTCTTTGGCATGAAACCAATAGGGTAGGCTAGAGATAATTTTCTCAATATATTTTCCTTGCTAATAGGTGTATTGAAGTTAAAGGAATATTTGACAATATTGGGAAAATATTCATAGAATTTGTCAATGGTTTCATCCTTTTGCATGATACAAAGTTCAAAATTTATTCAACTTCAAAATTCTAGATCTCTTTATAACAAAAGCTCTTTCATGAGTTGTCTCTATAATGTCTCATACTTGTTTGGAGGTAGTACAACTCTATATCCTTCTATACTTATTAGGTGATACAACACTGATAATAGCATATATACCCTTACTATTCCCCTAGTATTCCTTTCTTCCTTCCTTTGTACATTCCATCATTGGTTTAGGAATCATGGTATTATAGGGTAGGGTTTTAGTTGAGTAAAGTTGAGCCATTTTCTACAAGGAATGAAACAATGTCTCCTTGGGATCAACAAAAATCCCTCATTTGAGATTCCAATAGGATAATTTAGCCCATTCAAAAGTACATATCTACCTACACTACCCCTTTATCTTGACTCCATCAAAGAAAAAGTGCATGTGTAACTTAGTGAGTCAATAGAATCAATACTAGAGTAGTAAAGCCCAAAATGGTGAACTCATTCTGATACTAATTGAAAGAGTTTATGACCCAGTACACTACCAGGGTAAGGCAATACAAACTTCTTAACAACTCAACCTTAACTCACACAAATAAAAAATGTAGCAGAAACACAAGTAATAAAATATCATATAAGCAGATAACTTTTAATAGTAGATATTATAAATCAAGTAGAATGTTGAAAACAATAAACACTTTTTAATTAGAGTTTAAGCTATAGTATATTGTAACATACTTAAACTCAAATTGTACTAGGATAATAAAAGATCATGCACAATAAGAGATGTAAGGAGGTAAACCTTTATAGAGATGTATCTATATGGTACCATCTTTGAGTTTCTTAAGGCAACCACTCAATGGAAAATAATTCATTAACAATAAAATACTTTTATAGATAATAAAACCAATATTACACCTATTAGTTGGGGTTGTGATGAGTGCTCAAAAAGCACTAAAATAACCATGATTTTATGCACATTAATTGATTAAAAATATATATATTTATATGTTTTATCATATATTTATATAAATTTGTCTTTTTCAGAATCACGGGTATTTTTATTATTTTTCAGAGGAATACTTGAAGCAATACATCACAAATATATTAATAAATAAGTGGGAAAAGGTCAACAAACATGGAAAAATTGGACAAAATGGGTCGAAAAGGTCAAAAATGTCAAAACGACAGAAATCGCGCGCCGCAGCCCAACCGCGCGCGCAGCCCAGCGCCCCATGCTGCGCGCACCCGCGTGCGTTGACATGCCCATCTGCGCGCGCCCCAACGCGCGCGTGCAGCACCCAGCAGCCGCTCCTCCGCACCCCCAACGCGTTTTCACCCCATTTTTCACGTGTGACCTACTGTGACGCTACGCCGACGTCCATTGATGACCTCGATTTCCATTACACGTTTTTTAATTTTTTAATATTTTTTTAACATTTTTTTACTCATTTTTTCTCTCCATCCTCACCTATAAATACCCCCCCTTCCCTTCACTTCAAAAACACACCTCCAAATACATTCTTTTCTCTCTTTTCTTAGATTTTTAGGATTCTTTAGTTTTTCTTAGTTTTTCTTATGTTTTCTTAGTTTTTAGTTTTTCTTAGTTAATTTCTCTTAGATTTAGAGTTCTTCCCTTTTTGGGAAGAACTAGTTATGTTTTTTGTAATTTATTAGCTTTTTGATTCAATAAATGGGAGTGCAAATTCCGCTTGGAGTTTTTCTAGCAACGGGAATGGCATCGAAGTACTGTAAGGATTTTATTTTCTTTGCAGTTATTTTTTATGCTTTATTCTTACATGTTATATTTAATTTGTCTGTGATTAAATTTAACTGTGTTAGCTATTTGTTAACATGATATAATAATAACGTTGTTATGCTTGCGAAATATTAAATAGGTAAAAATCTCTAAAATGAATTGATTGTATTTTTATTCAAGATTTTATATTAAGAATGTTAGAGAGAAATATATTATTTTTCATTACAAACTTAAATCTGAGAATTAGATTTTAAGGTTTAGTTATCCGGTCTGATTTAGAGTAGTGCTCTTTTATTTGTTGGTACAATCGCCCGGTATTTAGAGTGAAGCTCTATTTTAAAAGTTTTTATAAGAATTATTATCTGAAAATGTATTGACAACATGTTTTCGGTAGTGGTTTTAAAACTTGAAAGTTAGTACTCGGATAACTAAATTCTTAGGTTTAATTTGGACACCTTGAATAAAGTTTAAACTGTCTAACCCCACCAAAGGTGGCATTTAAATGGTTCATTTTCAATCTCTTAGAAAAAGGAATTAATTTAATTAACCAAATTAGTTATCAACCCCACCCATAGGTGTTAATTGATTTGTTTAGTTAACAAAGAATATCTAACCCCACCAAAGGTGGTATTCATACAAAAAAGGGAGAATCAATAAATATCAATTCATATCTTTAATAACCTACATAATACGAGCAAGCATAATTAACTTAGTTATTATATCCATAAATACTAAACTATTTATAAAAGATAAAATTTGCATGAATGTTTATTGAATCTATGTTTAATTTTATGTTAGTAGATTAAAAACACAAAACCCAAAATATCGTGACAGGATGTTTAGGATTTAATTTCGTTTTTAAAATTTTGAATAATAAATTAAAAACCACATACATTCCTTCCTTAGATCGACCTTGGGAGTATACTTATCATTTTCTACGAAATGATTCGTGCACTTGCGAGAGTTTTATAAATATAAAACCAAAGTATTGGCAGGATCGGCGATGCCGGTTTTCGTTCATCAAAGTATTTGGCGATCACGATTCTGCTCATCAGGCCTTCATCTAAACCGCCTATTATTGCTTCCATAACTATTTGGTTCAACATACAAACCTAGGTATCCTTTACAGCCAATGCCACTCAATATGGTGTGATTGGAAACCCTTATAAGGCTTACTAGAGACTCATAGTCAAACCACATACTCACATAGATAATGATTTGATAACTAACAACAAAATGACCTACTTTTAACTATTAGCTCCCCAAAGTACTTTTGAAAATAGATATAAATCTTAGTGTGAATTTTGGTAGAATTTTAGCTCTTAAAACAATGGGTAAGAAACAAGAGAAATGAGAGGATATTTATATACCTCGAATTGCCATCTCACCAAGCATCTCTCCAGCCATCTCGTAAAGTATGGTGATGAGGGTGCTAGCAAGGTGCTAAAAAGTCACATTTTTTGTTGCAAAAGTTACCAAGTACTATCCATAAATACCCGTACCAAAAACGAACTAAAAATGTAAGTAACAACGCCGGCATAAACCAACCCAATGTTGTGTGTAAACATACTTGCATACAAAGTATACATAACTATGTGTGTGTGAATTACTGATCCATAGTAGCTAACCTTACATAAAGGAAAACAAATATATTGAGTAAAAGAACAGACACCGTGGTTTATACAAAGGAAACTAACACAAAGATACATAGTACAACGGGACATACACAAAGCTTCAATGTTGTAATGGAGTGATTTTATGTACTATACTTTGATTTTTGATTAATTAAATCATTTAAATCATTTTTGAAGCTAAGATACCTAAAAAACAACAAAACACACCCATGATAAGTTATTTTAATTTTTTCTTAGTGTACAATTTAAAATCCAAAGCATAAGTCATTTTATATTCTAAAACTTCATACTTTACTATTATAATTAGTTGAAAATCATTTTCATATTCAAATAAAAAATGTATCAATATTAAATTTATCCAATTTCAGTGTATGGAATTTGAATTCACTTCAACTAGAAAACTCTCAATAACACTAGTCCTATTGTTTAAAGCTAGCACTCATTTTGAAGGTATATGCAAAGAGAGTTTTTGTATAAAAATGAACTAAGGGGTTTGCATATGTTTAAAGAATAAAAGGGTAAACGTGGTGCATAATATTGATATCATGAAATAAATCAAATGAAAGGTTTTATAAAGAAATAAAATATTATTTTTGTGCATCAATCAAATTTATCAAACAAAAATTTCAAGTTATGTGCCTTTAAGAGATGAAGAAAATGCAATGAATTCTTGGGCATTTATTTCCTATCTATTTTTGTATTTAACCATTTCTCACAACTTTGTAAGATATTTTTTAGTCATAGTATTTAGTTTGTACTATTCAATTTTATCTCTCCTATTGTTTTTAGAAAGGACCCATGTACAATTTTACATATTTTGTAGATATAGTAAGTGGCTATTTTTTTCCTTTTTCTTTTGTGTTGGTTTGGGTAACCCCATATATGTCACTTTTTTAGAAGTCAAGCATGCATAATGAAGGGTATATACTTTTAATTTCTACTTAACTCATTCAATTTAAGCAATAAAAATAAATATATGACACTTTATTATATGTAAAAATCCTAGAATTGAATGAAAAAACCTATAAAGATCATCTAGCACATTAGAATTGATAAGAAGAGTATTTAAAAGATAATGGTTCAAAATATTATGATAAGATAGTCTCTATTATTTGATTCCTAAACATCGATTTTGGGTTTATCTAATTTCAATATTTTAGCATGAAATACAAATTATGACAAAACTAACTAATTGTCTTATTATTTTATAAAATGTTCAAGAGATTAATCTAATAGTGAAAAGACTTAATTATTTACTTAAAATTAACTAAAACACATAATACTTTTGAAGGAAATTTTTAAAATTAAACAGAAATTCCTAAAACCAATAAAAATAAATAAAAACATAGAAACCAAATAAAAATGTAAACAATATAAAAATATGAACATATGTTTAAATAAAAATTTCAAATTAGCTCAATTTTATAATGTAACTTTTTCTACTCCAATCTATAACTTACATTGTCCTCAATATAACAATTGTAAATTAAAGACAAAGAATAAGGAATAGAATGTTACACTTTGCTAAACCTGCTCTAGTGTTTGTGTTGAATTGCAAGTGCATCCATCAATTCAAATATTTAAATTTGTACAAATAAACAATGTACTTCTTACAAATTTCAATAAAAAATTATAAACTTAACAGTTTTAAACAATCTTCATATGACAACAAACTAAAACTAAAAAAATAATTAACATAAAAAAGTAAAATACATAAAAAAATCCTACTCAAAATGGAGCTCCTCCTCTATGTCGCCTAGACCTTGTTCTTCAGGTTGTTGTCATGATCTTTTTAGAGGTGTAAAGGTGAAATCATGATGATGACACTTAGGTGTTACTAAATGGCTTGTATCTATCCCAAGATGACTTAGTTGTGATCGATTCATTTTGTCCTAATACTCTTTAGAAGTTGAAGCGTCTTTTCTTTAATATTCCTACTTATTTTGGTGCCATTTTTTTTTAAAAAAAATTATAATATCTTAAAATTCAAAGCTTCACAGACAATCTTGATAACAACACAAATTTTTATACCAATATTTTCCATCCCCCCTTTTCCCTAATTAGGTTTTAGAACTCTTAAAAAATATTTGACAAAATTATTCAAAGAATTTAATTTAAAGACTTAAATTCTAAATATTTATGAATATTATGTTGTGGATTGAAGAAAATGAAGAACACCCCACTTTGAGGATGTAGATTTCTTGATATTTTTGATAGTTTTTGAAAATTTCTTTATGGAATGGGTTGCAAATGGTTAGGGTTTTGATTTTTTGAAATATTTTGAAAATTTATTAATGAAAGGAGGGATTTTTGAGGGTATTGAGGCATTTGATGTGGAGAAAGTTTAGGGTTTGTGATGTTTTTAAGAGAAAATGAGAGATAATGATTGTATTTTTGTGTGGGGGATATTTTTTCAGTCCAAAAATTGTATGCGTGCCTTGGTGCAGTAAAAAGGATGCCACAGTGCTAGTGTTTGAACTTCAATCTAATTTGAAATAGAAAACCCCATACCTCGATGCAAAATTAAAGCATGCCATGAGACAAAACCAAAAGTTCTACGTTAATCCCTTTTTAATATTATCATATTATTATATTATTAAAATATTTACATAAAAATATATGCTTAAATTAAAAAAAATTATTTATGGAATGAGAATTAATTTAAAGCAATAATAAAATAAAATAATGGGTTGCCTTCATCAAGGACAATATTTATTGTCTTTAGTGAGCCTTACTTATGAGATTTCATCATTTTGCAACTCAATATCCTTACATTGTTCAGTTATTTTTCTTTTTAACCTAGACAATATTCCTTACCTTGCTTCTGGAGGTGCTCAGTTAGTTGCTCAACTTGCACCTCCACCTTTGTAATGGAAGCCTCTACAAATTCCAACATTTGATTAGTTCGTGATTGGCTATCTCTACTAACATGAATGAATGCATTCATGTTATCCTCCAAAGTTGGATTGTTAGGAGGATTCCTAGGCATATGTTAGTGGAATTACTAGCCCTATGAATTTGAGCTCTAGCAAAAGAATGGTTTTTTCACCTTTAAGAGAAATTGAGATGATTTTTCCAACCTAAAATATAGGTATATGCATTAGAATTGTACTTGGGTCTTGTTTGATATTCCATTAATACATTGACCTATTCAGGTCTAACACTTGCTTCTCCTTAATAGGGACAAGCATCAACCCTATGCCCCAAAGTACTACAAAAGCCAAATTTTTCTTTATTTCTTATGGCATATGCTGTTAGAAATGTAACTTTCTTGGTTGATTGAGAAAGCTACCTGATGAGTGCTCAAAAAGCACTAAAATTACCATGATTTTATGCACATTAATTGATTAAAAATATATATATTTATATGTTTTATCATATATTTATATAAATTTGTCTTTTCGGAATCACGGGAATTTTTATTGTTTTTCAGGTATTTTCGCTTAAAAACGTCACTTAAAGACTCAAAAAGGAATACAGGAAGCAATGCATCACAAATATATTAATAAATAAATTGGGAAAGGTCAAAAAATATGGAAATTTGGACAAAATGGGTGGAAAAGGTCAAAAAGGAGAAAATCGCGCCCGAAGCAGCCCACCCCGCGCGCTCTAGCGCCCAGCCGCGCGTGCAGCGCGGCACACGTCTGCGCGCATCCGCGCGCGCCTTCCTCCAGTTCTGCGCACAACGCAGCGCGCTGTCACTGTTCACGCACGCGCCGATGCCATTTCGCCCCATTTTTCACGTGCAGCCGCCCCCATGACATCATGCTGACATCATCAATTACCTCACCATTTTCACTACGCGTTTTTACCATTTTTTTACATTTTTTCACCCACTTTTTCTGTCCATCCTCACCTATAAATACCCCCATTCTCTTCACTTCATACCACACCTCAAAACACACTTCTCTCTTCTTTATTTCTCTCCATTTCTTAGTTTTTAGTTTTTTTTTTAGTTTTTCTTATGTTTTAGCTAGTTTCTCTTAGTTTTAGAGTTCTTCCCTTTTTGGGAAGAACTAGTTATGTTTTTGTAATTTATTAGCTTTTTGATTCAATAAATGGGAGTGCAAATTCCGTTTGGAGGTTTTCTAGCAACGGGAATGGCATCGAAGTACTATAAGGATTTTATTTTCTTTGCAGTTATTTTTTATGCTTTATTCTTACATGTTATATTTAATTTGTCTGTGATTAAATTTAACTCTGCTATCTGTTTGTAAAAATGATATAATAATAACGTTGTTATGCTTGCGAAATATTAAATAGGTGAAAATCTCTAAAATGAATTGATTTTATTTTTATTCAAGATTTTATATTAAGAATGTTAGAGATAAATATATTATTTTTCATTACAAACTTAAATCTGAAAATTAGATTTTAAGGTTTAGTTATCCGGTCTAATTTAGAGTAGTGCTCTTTTATTTGTTGGTACAATGTTAGAGTGAAGCTCTATTTCAAAAGTTTTTATAAGAATTATTATCTGAAAATGTATTGACAACATGTTTTCAGTAGTAGTTTTAAAACTTGAAAGTTAGTACTCGGATAATTAAATTCTTAGGTTTAATTTGGACACCTTGAATAAAGTTAAAACTGTCTAACCCCACCAAAGGTGGCATTTAAATGGTTCATTTTAAATCTCTTAGAAAAAAAGGAATTAATTTAATTAACCAAATTAGTTATCAACCCCACCCATAGGTGTTAATTGATTTGTTTAGTTAACAAAGAATATCTAACCCCACCAAAGGTGATATTCATACAAAAAAGGGAGAATCAATAAATATCAATTCATATCTTTAATAACCTAGATAATATGAGCAAGCATAATTAACTTAGTTATTATATCCATAAATACTCCACCATTATAAAAGATAAAATTTGCACAAATGTTTATTGAATCTATGTTTATTTTTATGTTATTAGATTAAAAACACAAAACCCCAAAATATCGTGACAGGATGTTTAGGATTTAATTTCGTTTTTAAAAGTTTGAATAATAAATTAAAAACCACATACATTCCTTCCTTAGATCGACCTTGGGAGTATACTTATCATTTTCTACGAAATGATTCGTAAACTTGCGAGAGTTTTATAAATATAAAACCAAAGTATTGGCAGGATCGGCGATGCCGGTTTTCGCTCATCAAAGTTTTTGACAATCCTGATTCTGCTCAACACTACCTTAGAGCTTTAGTACTAAAGTTTATTTTATAGACTCTAGCTTTCCTCACCTGATAGATTATCTATTCAGAATTAGCACCCAACATCTCAAAGATATTATACGTCTCTATGGTAGTCTTTTCCACCAGCGCTCCTTCAGTAGCTTTGTCAATGATTAACTAACATTGTTGTGTCAATCTATCATAGAAAAATTGGTTCTACAACTATATAGGATATCTATGATATGGGCATTGATTGAGGAAGAGTTTGAACCTATCCTATTGTTCATGAAAAGGTTTTCCCTATATTTGAGATAAGGTAGAAATATTTGCTCTTACCTTTGATTTTTTTGGGGGCAATAGAATTTTCCTATAAAATTATTGTATACATCCTCCTAATTCATTAGAGAACTAGGGGAAGTGATGTTACCTATGTCTCTACCCTGTCCTTTATGGTGTAGGTGAAACACCACATTTTGAGTTGGTTCTCGATGCGTACACTGAAGGAAAAAGTTTGGACTATTTAGTAGAATTACTTAATGAAAGATAGTGAGTCTTCATTAGGTACTCAATTGTGCACATACATAATAAACATGTTGAAATTAAAAGAATACAAAATGATACATATGTTAGTAAAAGAAAATATATCATACTGGAAATAATTTAGTACACACAAATACTAAACAAAAAGTAAAAGAAATAAAATAATAAAAAGAATTGGTAAATAAATAAAAAGAAATTACGCTTTAAAATAAAGAAATAAGATGATAACATAATTAAATAAAGAAAAGAAAATTATATTAAGTATAAAAATAGTAAATTAAATTAAAATTTAAAATCTTCATCTTTTTATTTATTTTATTTTATTTTGTTAAAATTAAAGAAAAGAATATATTTTAATATTTTTTAAAATAAATAAAATCTTAAAATTTTCAATTGTTGTAAGATTTAACAATATTATTATTATTATTATTATTGTTGTTGTTGTTGTTATTGTAAATATATATATATATATATATTAATCTTTAAAATATTTTTCAAATAAAATTAAAAATTAAAAATATATAAATTTAATTGGTAACCAAATATTCTAAATTTTAAATAATAATCATAATATTTATAACACTAAAAGTTATTAAGATTTGATAATAAAATTTAAAAATGCTACCCTTCCCCGACAACGACGCCAAAAACTTGATGTTTCAAAACTTGATGATAATTGTACTTTCAAGGTCGGTCTAAAGAGGAATCATGCAATTTTTAAACAATTCAACAAATCCTAAACAAAATTAAAAAGCTAAACATTTTATCACGATTGTTTGGGTTTCAAAAATCTAATGTAATGACAAAAAAATATATTCAATAAAATAATTGCTAAATAGATATTTTCATTCAGTGAAGAATTTATGAGATATATTAGTTAGTTAATTATGTTTGTTCAATATTAATTATGTTATTAAAGATTTGAATTAAGATTATTGATTATTTCTTTTATGTATGAAAATATCCCAAGGTCATGATCATTTTCTTTATTGATTAACCTTTAACTTCTCACACTCATTGAGGTAGACAATTTCAAATTTAATTAAATTATGTTCATTTTCTAAGAAATTACTAAACCATTTAATTTGCCACCTTTGGTAGGGTTGACAAGTCAAGGTGCCAAAGTTAGGTTAATAATTTAAGTATTTGAAAACGAACTTTCAAATTTTAAATTTACTAGGAAAAATATGCTATCAATATATTTTTTCAATAATAGATTAAAAACCCTTGAAATAGAGCATGACTCTATACAAGTTTTAGATAATAAATATCTAATATCCAAAAGCATTACTCTAAATAAGTTTCAAATAATTAAATCATAAATCTAACTCTCATGTTTGTTATCAAAAATACCGAGTAAATTTTTTTTTCTAAAATAAATTTTTTTTTAAATCTTGATGAAGAAATAAATCATAATTCATTTTATAAAAATAATTATCTACTTTAATATTTCACAAGCCTAACAAAATTACTAATAACCCATATTATTTATAGCTAGACATGTATGTTTTATTAAATGATCAATAAATTAAACATAACATGTAAAACAATATGTAAAGATAGTCTAAAAGTAATACATTTAAATTATACCTCAATTGTATCCTTATAGAATCTAAGTATCATTTATGTTCTGAAAAACCTCCTAACAAAATTCCCAACATTGTTTAATGAATTGAAACCAAAGCGACTACATAAACTATATTTATTCAACTCTCACTTGAGAGAAGAACTTTGAAAATACTAAAAGAAAAGAAAAACATGAAAGAAACTAAGAAATTAGCTTAAAGATAAGTTGTGAAATGAAAAGGATGTTTTTTTACAATGAAGGAGGGGTCATTTATATAGCTTTAGAAAACACTACAAAAGAGAGGAAGAAATGAACCAAATAGTTAGGTGCTACAGAACACATTATTTCCACACCATATCATTAGATATACTTTACACGCTTTGGTCAAGATCCTCTTCACTTGTGCCGTGGCGTAAATTATTTCCAGATAGTGGCCCACATCTTTCGGAACAACTAGAACTTTTATTTTCTTTTACACCATTTTCAATGGCTTAGAACATATGTAAGCTATGTAAATATTTTAATCTTCAATGTAGGAATGGAGTTCTTTTAGGTACTATCCTTCAATTGTTGATTAATGAAATCATTTTTGAAGCTAATATACTTGAAAAATAACAAAATATACCCGTGATTCTAAAAAGGATAAATTTTCATTAAAAGATAATAAAACTACACAAATACAAATCTATTTTATTATTTAAATTACATAAAATTATGTTGTATTGAGTGCTTTTAAGCACTCATCTTCCACCTATCAACTTGCAAATAATCTCCTAATCACGATTATAATTGTGGACTCATGGAGGGTTGTTTAGACTCTCAAAAGATGAAAAATTAGTCAATTACCTTTCCAAAATCATACAGAGGAATTCGTTCTAACTTGCCACTTAGACTCCTCCAAAAATGTTGAGTAATGATGTTGCAAACTAGACTAGATTGAAGAAAAAACCAAATAAGTTTGTGGAGCTTATCCTTTACCAAAATATTGATTATGTATGTAAGGCATAATGCTAGGGTTCCTTGTGATAATCTTTCAGACGAGATTTTTTTAGTAAGGCCACATTTAAGAGATGTTGATCCCATAAACCAAGGCCACTTTCCTCGAGGAGGGAAATAATTCATCCAAGAAACCTAATCCAACTTAAGCCTATCCATTTTCCCTATCAAAAAGAAATTATGAATAATTGTTTTAAGGTAATCTAGAATAGCTTTTGGCCATTTATATATCTAAAAATAATGTGGAAACTTGGTCTAAATAACTATAGGAATCAAGCATTTATTCCCTAACAAAGAGAGGGTGTAACCCTTCCACTAATATATTTTTGTAAGAATTTTATCTGCCAAGCCTTGAAACCATTCCTTTTTTGTAACCCCTTGAAATAAAGTGACACCTAAATAGGATAAAAAGTCACCCCTAATGTGAATCATAGAAATAGCTTGGAGAGACGAAATGTTACTCTGATGTACACCCTTACGGAAGTAAATGAAATATTTTTTAAGTTTACCACTTGCCTCAAGAGATGAAAATATAAATGAAAAGCCTCATATAAAACCAAATGCTCAATAATCATGCATTATTGAAGATAATCTAGTTATAAAAAAACCTAAAATTCATTTGAACACCACTTATAAGGGACAAGACTAGTGGGTGTCATATCCACTCTAATGATTATGATCAAAGGGAGTTTGAGAGAATTTGAGTGGTGTGCTCAATCATTTAGGTATACCTATAATATTTATAAGGATGTATATATATATATATATATTTATATACCAAGCCTTGAAATCATTGCTTTGATGGAACCCCTTGAACCAAAGTGACACCTAAATAGGGTAAAAAGGCACCCCTAATGTGTATCTCAGCAATAGCTTGGAGAGACAAAATTTTACTTTGAGGCACACCCTTACGAAAGTAAATGAAAGATTTTTTTCCAAGTTTACCACTTGTCTTAAGAGATGAAAATATAAATGAAAAACCTTAGATAAAAAAAATGCTCAATAAGCATGCATTATTGAAGATAATCTAGTCATCGAAAAACTTGAAAGTCATTTGAACACCACTTAGAAGGGACAATGCTAGTGGGTGTCATATCCACTCTAATGATTATGATCAAAGGGAGTTTGAGATAATTTTAGTGGTGTGCTCAGGAATTTAGGCATACCTTTAATATTTATAATGATATATATATATATATATATATATATATATTGTTAGATAGAAAAATCACCAGGTATAATGGTCTCATTTGATTGGTCTACCAAGACATTGAAAAGTCAAATGGGTACATTCAATGCATAATCAAGTATTATTACTTAAATATTTTGGAATGGGTGCTACACAAGTATACATGTCATAAATAAGTAATATAATGACAAGAAATAATCATTCTTATAGAGATAGTAATATTCAAAATTAATATAAAAACTAATAAGTAAATATCAATTTTGTGTGTGTTAAGTAATCTAAATTAAAAGAAATAAAATCAAAATAAAAAGTAACAAGTTGAAAAAACTATATAATAATCAAATTTAGCTCAGTAAGAGAAATAACAAAGTATTCAAATGATTTAGACTTCTAAGATTGTAATTGAAACAAGTTGTCACAGTCATTGCACAATTGCTACAGAAATGCAATGGCAAAGATATAACAATGTGTACCATTATCTTGAATTTGAAAAATTACAAGGCATTCTATTGAATCTATGATGTATATAATTCCTAAAGGTTTGATTAAACATATTCCTATGTAAACTTGATGTTAAAAATGTCATTACAAACACCAATTCTTTTGGTCATTAGAGAAAAACTATATATTCCTATATTAGTTGCAACGTTTAACTTTAATCCTTAAACCTAAGCTAAACCCACATTATTCAAGCTTAAACCAACTTAAACTAAAATTTCTAAAATTAATCTTAGTTTATTATCCTACTAATTGATGATTAAGTAATAAATAGGAATCAACATTAAAATAATCTTGAATAACTAACATATTTTCACCACAGCAAAGCATATATTTTATATTAAAAAAAACACTACATGACCTTGTCTATTCACAGTCCTAACTAAAGGATATTTAGCTCATCATCCTCCCTAAATCAATTACAAATTCATAGATAAAAGAATCCATGTAAAAATCCATAAATTATAGAGGATAAATTTCAGATTAAAAAAAATTGAGAAAACTTTAACTAAGTAGCCTCTTATCTTCTTTTTCCTTGGTTGAACTCCTCTCTGAAATTCCTTTTCCAAGCTTGGTCTTGATTTCCCTTCCTCTACATTATTTTATTCTCTTCTTCAATGTAAAATTTCAATGAGATTCGTCAATTGTGTTTTCTGTCTCACCTATTTTACGAGGTGGCATTCTTGTTCTAACTCCTAAATATACCCTCTAAAATGAGTACTTAGCTATCCAATTTTATCCTTTAAATGGCTCCTCTCTTGCGGTCTCTTGATTTATACATTTATTTTTTCCCTACTCTAATTCTTGGCAAGTTTGTTGTAGCAAAACGTGAACTACATTTGTTCTTGTTCTTTTTACTCTTTGCAAAATAAGTGAGTATAATTTCCATGAATAAGCTCTAAAATATTAATTATTTCAATAAAATATAACGTACTTTCATATTTTACAGTCAAGAGCACACTCAATTCTAAAAAGGTACAATTAAAGTTTATTTAATCACCTTAAGTATATTTTCTCAACTAAATAAGAAGTTATTAAAAGAGTGAAGCTAATATTAAGTCTAATAAACAAGAATTATCGACTCCCCCAAACATAGCATATTATTTGTCCTCAAGAAAGTTAACTGATAAGAGCTAAATTATTGCATTTTTGTTATGATTTAAATGTTGATATTTGTGTGAAAATTGTGTTTATTTGATTATTTAATCCACAAATGTCATTTCACGGGTATTTCGTGTTTAAAGTGCAATTTTAGGTAAAATCATGATTTTGGAGAAGTTAGGGACAAAGTACAATGATCGGGATTGAATGAAAATAAAAAGAGAACAAAATTTCAAAATTTGGAATTTCGCCGCCGGCGAAAACCTTAGGAAGAAAATATTGAAAATCATGCAGGAAGCACGGATTTTGGCAAAGTGAATCTCGCCGATGGCCACATTGAGTTGGCCGCTGGCCAAATAATCTAGCCGCCGGCCACATTAATTTGGACGCCGGCCAAAATCAGAAAAACAAAATTTAAATTGCCAGAAATCTCGCTGCGGCGAGAATAATGTCGCCGCCGGCGAGTTTCATCCGAAAACACATTTTTTTTGTTTTTTTGTTCCAAAATTTCCCCCAAAACCCTAGATCTATATATACATTATGATAGAAAAAGAGGGGGATGACAGAGAGAGCAGAATTGAGTTTTTTTTGCAGGAGAAAAGGAAATTTTGGAGAGAAAGGTTGGAGAAGTTTGAAGGATCATCACCATTGTTGCTACCAAGTCTTCCTCTTCAAGAGTTTTTCATCTCTTCTCCGTAGCTTTTATTTTTTGCATTTTATTCAGATTATTTGTTCATAGATTCAATTGAGAATATGTTTGTTCTTATTTTCGTTATGAAGTAATTCGTTTTTGCTAAGGCTATGATGTAGTTGAATCATGAAAATCTGATTTCTTGTGTTATCGTTATATGAATTCATTGTTTTCAAGTTGAGTATTTATTTCCATGCTTAATGCTTTTAAATTTCTGATCAAGATTTAAATTATTTGTTGCATTATATTGAGACCGAGAGGAGATGTGTAATGAACGCTTCTTGTGATAAATACCGTATGTTGAATGCGAGTGTGAGAACTAATGCATGATGTATGTGGTTATTCTAGAAATTCCATAAATTGTAATGTGCTTGTTTGTGATTAAATCTTCATAGAATATAGTCGGTTTTCATAGATAAGTAATTCTAATATAACTCGAGAGAGAGTATTAGGTAAATTTGGGTTTTTCAACCATCACTTTTAACTTTGATTCTCATATAACATGACTTGAAATCGGATTGAATTGATTTAGCGAAATCAAATGCCTTAGCGTTTTTAATCATTTGTGAACAACATTAAATTTTGTTATTTGCGTTTAATTTTAAGTTAATTTACTTTTTAAACAAATTCAAAAATGTGGTTTTCAAATAAAATTAAGGTTAATCAATTTCGGTACTTAGTAACGCCATTCCTTGTGGGTTCGATATCCGTACTTTTGAACACTTTATTACTTGAACGATTCGTACACTTGCGAAAATATGCATCAAGTTTTTGGCGTCGTTGCTGGGGAATGGTTTGATTTTATTAATTTCAATACTACCTAATCTTAGTTTTAATTTGAAGTTAATTTGCTTTATCTTTCTTTCATTTTTTTAATTTTGTTTATTTTGCTGTTTTATTTTATTTATCATAAAAAAAAGTAACCTTGTGTTGTTTTTGTGCTAGTTAATTTTCTGGTTGTAGGATTGTTGTATGAGACGTACAAGAAGCCTTAACCAATTTCCATTTGATAAAGAGATTGATAGAACATTTAGAGGTCTAAACCGAGAAAGAAGGCGTTCAACCTCACCTTCTAATAGACAATCAACTATGGATCCACCATTTTTTGAGGGAGGTGGAAATCGTAGAGCTTTGAGGGATTATGCTGCGCCTAATGTTGCTGGAACTATTTCGGGTATAAGGAGGCCAGCTATTCAAGCCAATAACTTTGAGATAAAACCATCCTTAATCCAAATGGTTCAATCAAATCAGTTTGGGGGAATGTCAAAGGATGATCCAAATGCACATATTGCTTACTTTCTGGAGGTGTGGGATCTTTACAAGATAAATGGTGGTGTAAAGAGAATCAGTAAGATTGAGGGTTTTTCCTTTTTCATTTAGGGATAAAGCCAAGGAGTGGCTAAACTAATTACCACCGGGATCAATTATAACATGGAATGAATTGGTTCAGAAATTCTCGTCCAAGTTCTTTCCTCCTGCTAAGACAGCAAAATTGAGGACTGAAATCACATCTTTTACACAATATGACCAAGAATCATTGTATGAATCTTAGGAAAGATTCAAAGAAATGTTGAGGAAGTGCCCACATCATGGTATACCAATTTGGCTACAAGTCTCTACATTTTATAATGGGTTGGTTTCAAACTATCGTGCAATGATTGATGCTACAACTAGATGATCTTTAATGGGAAAAACACCGGAGGATGCTCATGAGTTGTTAGAGGTTATGGAAGAAAACAACAATCAGTGGCATTCAAAGCGGGTAATTACAAAAAGACCAGCAGCAGTGCATGAAATTGATTCAGTGAATGCTTTGTCGGCTCTAGTTGCTGTTCTTTCAAGAAAGATGGATTCTTTGTCCTCCAAATTTGAATCCAAACCAACTGCACAATGTGATTTATGTGGTGGAAATCATGCTAGCATTGAGTGCCAAGTTGGAAATCCATTTGCTTTACCAAATGCTGAGCAAGCAAATTATGTTTCAAATTTCCAAAAACCTCAACATAACCCATACTCGAACACCTACAATCCAGGTTGGAGAAATCATCCAAATTTGTCATGGGGAAATAACCAAGGGGGATTCAAACCGTCATCATCTTCCTACCAACCCCAAGAGAAAAAACAAACAAATTTGAAAGAAATTTTTGGAAAGTTCATTGAGGAGTCTAGAACAAATTTTAAATCAAGAGGCAATTAACAAGGATATCCAAAACCAAGCGGGAAACTTTCAAAGTAGATTGCAGAAAGGTCTCGAGGATCGTTGCCTAGTGAAACAATAAATCCCAAAGAACGTACAAAGGCTATCACATTAAGAAGCGGTAGAAATTGAGAATCGAAGAAATCGGAGAAAAAGATGGAAGAATCTAAAGAAAAATCCATCAACATCCCAAGATGTTCAACCTACCCTAAATCACGCGAAATATGAGCCTCACATCCACATATCCTCAATGATTGAATAAGAAAAAGCTTGATAATCAATTTGATAAATTTTTGGATTTTTTTAAGAAATTGCATATTAACATTCCTTTTTGAGAGATGTTGGAACAAATGCCCAAATATGCAAAATTAATGAAGGAAATTCTATCAAAGAAAAGGAGGTTGGGAGATTATGTAAAGCTCATGCTAAATGAGGAGAGTAGTTCATTCTTCAAAGAAAATTGCCACAAAAATTGAAAGACTAGGGGAGTTTTACTATACCTTGCACTTTATGAAGTTACAATTTTGATAAAGTCTATGTGATTTAGGAGCAAGCATTAATTTGATGCCACTGCTTTCAAGAAACTAGGCCTGGGGAGAAGTGAAGCCCACTTCAATCTCTCTCTGATTAAGCGGATCGATCGGTAAAATATCCTTGAGGGTAATTGAGGATGTTTTAATTAAAGTTGACAAATTTATTTTCCCTGTAGATTTCGTGGTGCTTGACATGGAGGAAGATAGAGAGGTACCGTTGATATTGGGGAGACCATTCCTTGCGATTGGAAGAACATTGATCGATGTTCAGTAAGGAAATCTCATTCTACGGGTGCAAGATGAGCAAGTGACCTTTGATGTTTTTGAAGCAATGAAATTTCCAAGTGAAGTACATTCGTGTTTTCAAATTAACACTCTTGATAGGTTAATCTCAGAAACTTTTGCGGAGAGAACTCCATTGCTACCACTAGAAGCTTGCCTTGTGAAATCTGCAACAATTGAGGAGGATGATGAGGGAGTGAGACAATGTTGGATATGCGGCAGCACTTGATGAATATTTTTCCAATGATGGAACATTCAAGGAGTTGGGAACAAATGAAACTCCAATCTCAGTGGTAAAGAAGGAAGCCAACAAGATTGAGCTAAAGCCATTGCCATCCCATCTAAGGTATGCCTATCTTGAAGACTCTGAATCGTTTCCTGTTATTATTAACAATTCCTTGAATGATGAAGAGGAAAACAAGCTATTAGGAGTTCTTCAGACTCACAAAACGACAATTGGATGGACAATGGCGGACATCAAAGGGATTAGCAACTCTATATACATGCATAAAATCTTGATGAATGAGGATTACAATCCCACAATTTAGCCACAAAGGTGCTTAAACCCAACAATGCAAGAAGTGGTCAAGGCTGAGGTGATCAAGCTTTTGGATGCCGGGATAATTTATCTGATTTCAGACAGTGCTTGGGTAAGCCCAATTCATTGTGTACTAAAGAAAGGAGGAATCAAAGTTGTAGAAAATGAAAACAATGAGCTTATTCCAAAAAGTACAGTGACTGGGTGGAGAGTGTGTATTGATTATCGAAAGTTGAACGACGCTACCCGAAAAGATCATTTTCCTATACCATTTATTGATCTGATGTTGGAAAGATTGGCTGGACATGCTTATTATTGTTTTCTTAATGGATATTCGGGGTACAACCAAATTGCAATTGCACCAGAGGATCAAGAGAAGACAACATTTACATGCCCTTATGGTACTTTTGCATACAGAAGGATGCCATTCGGTTTATGTAATGCACCTGCAACTTTCCAAAGATGCATGATAGCAATTTTCTCTGATATGGTCGAAAAGTTTATTGAGGTTTTTATGGATGATTTTTCTGTTTTTGGCCATTCTTTTGATAATTGCTTGCATAATCTCTCGTTAGTCTTGCAGCGTTGTAAGTTTCTTAGGACATGCTGGGTTTTATAAAAGATTTATTAAATATTTTTCAAAAATAACAAAACCTCTTTGCAGTTTGTTAGTTAAAAATGCACAATTTGATTTTTCTCCTGATTGTTTGCAAGCTTTTAACCTTTTGAAGGAAAAGCTCACTTCAGCCCCTATAATTTGTGCACGGATTTGGAGTCTTCCATTTTGAGGTAATGTGTGATGCTAGTGACTATGCTATAGGTGTTGTTACGGGCCAAAGGAAGAATAAGTTTCTGCATGTGATTTATTATGCAAGCAGGACATTGACAGATGCACAACTTAATTATGCAACAACTGAGAAAGAGCTTTTGGCAGTAGTGTTTGCATTTGATAAGTTTAGATCTTATTTAATTGGGTCTAAAATAATTGTTTATACTGATCATTCTGCTCTTAAGTATTTGCTAGCCAAGAAAGATGCCAAACCATGATTACTAAGATGGATTCTTCTCTTTCAAGAATTTAACTTAGAAATACGGGACAAAAAGGGGACCAAAAATTTGGTTGCTGACCATTTGTCCAGGTTTCAAGAAGATTACATTGAGGTTGAAGACCAAATTAATGAAACATTTCCAGATGAGCAATTGCTTGCTATCCGAATGGCTCTATGGTTTGTTGATTATGCAAATTATTTGGTCAAGAAAATTTTACCTCCAGACATGTCTTATCAACAAAAAAAGAAATTCTTTTCTGATCTGAAACAATATTTTTGGGATGAACCTTACTTGTATAAACATTTTGCAGATCAAATTATTAGAAGATGTGTACCGGAGGAAGAAATGGAAAGCATTCTTTATCAATACCATTCGAAGGAAGTTGGGGGACATTTTGGTGGAACAAAAACTGCAGCAAAAATTTTGCAATCTAGATTCTATTGGCCTTCATTGTTTAAAGATGCTTTCAAGTTTGTTTCAATGTGTGATGATTGCCAAAGGAGTGGAAATATTTCACGGAGACATGAAATGCCCTTAAATAATATTTTGATAATCGATTTATTTGATGTTTGGGGTATTGATTTTATGGGGCCTTTTCCTTCATCTCATTCTAATAAATATATTCTTATTGGTGTAGATTATGTCTCTAAATGGGTGGAAGTAGTTGCCTTGCCTACCAATGATGCTAGGGTTGTTATCAATTTTCTCAAGAAGAACATATTTTCCAGGATTGCTTTACATAGAGCAATTATAAGTTATGGAGGTAAGCATTTTTGCAATAACCAATTTGAGGCTTTGTTGCAGAAATATGGAGTAACACACCGGATAGAAACACCTTACCATCCTTAAACTAGTGGACAAGTTGAAGTGTCAAACCGAGAGTTGAAGAGGATCCTTGAAAAGACCGTAAATAACTCACGCAAGGATTGGTCAAGGAAACTAGATGATGCACTTTGGGCCTATAGGACAGCTTTCAAGACACCTATCGGCATGTCTCCATACCGATTGGTGTATGGAAAAGCTTGTCACCTTCCAGTTGAATTGGAACATCGGGCATATTGGGCAATTAAAATTCTGAATTTTGATCTTAAGGCAGCAGGTGAAAAGAGGGTGTTGCAATTGAATGAGATGGATGAAATGAGGAATGATGCTTATGAGAATGCCCGAATATATAAAGACAAGACACAGGTTTGGCATGATAAGCACATTTTGAGGCGAAACTTTGAAGTGGGATAGAAAGTGCTGCTTTATAATTCCCGTCTCAGACTTTTTCTGGGAAAGCTTAAATCTCGTTGGTCAGGACCTTTTCTAGTAACCAAGGTGTTTCCTTATGGAGCGATTGAGATCGGTCCATGAAACAAAGTGGAACTTTCAAGGTGAATGGACAACTAGTTTGAAGCCATATTTTGATGGAGAATTCAACAAGAAGAAAGATTCTCTAGAAGTTACAACAACGCGGTAAAGAATGACAAAAAGTCTAGCTAATGACTATAACCCAAAAGCGCTTAATGGGAGGCAACCCATCGATTTTTTCTCATCTTTTATCTCATTTTATTTTATAAATTTTAAATTGTACTTCATTTTATGATAATTTTATTTTTAATTAAATTTGCTTATTTTATTTGTCTTAGGGTAAAAAAGAAAAAAAAGCCATTCTGAGTTTTTCTTTCTTACATTGAGGACAATGTAAGGTTTTGGTTGGGGAGTGCGGTAAACGGAAAATCTTTTCTTCCCTTCATTTTTATTAGTTTTGTTTGTGTGTTTATTTGTGTTTAATTTTGATTTTCCATTTATTTTTTTGCATTTTGATTTAATTTCTTTTATTTTATTTTTTTTTATTTTATTTGCATTTTACTTATTTTAATTTGCACGTTGATGATAATAATGTGATTGTGATAACAAGTAGCTTTTAGAAGACATTAAATTTTGCTTCGGGATAATTTCAAATGTTGATTTTACCTAGTTGGCGACTCTTTTGGTATATGGTATGATTTGGTGGATTAGTCTAAATGCTTAGAGAAGTCTTATGTGCGAATTATTCATGGACATTTTTGTGATCTCAACAAACTCTAGAACTCATTTGAAAACCTCTTGAGGCGAAATAATTTGGGATTTCACTGTTTAGGAGATGATGTAGGCCATTTTTGGATCGATTGTGCCATTTTAAGCCTACCTTGTTATCCTTATATCACTAGTTACCTCTTTGAGCCTATTTAAATATATTGTTAGCCTTATTTTTCTTTCTTTTTGCTTTCTATAACCTACCTTTTACTGAGCCAAAAATATATATATATATTTCCTACCTTATTTGTTAAGAGTACTTAATTTTGAACACAAAATTTTCAAGAGCAATTAGAGTAAGGATGGAATAATAAAATAAAAAAAATAAGACATATTCCACATATATTGGAAGAAATTGGTTGGGGTTATGTTTAAAAAATAAAAAAGAGAAGAAAAGAAAAAAAAAGAAAAAAAAGAGAAAAAAAGGGCCTTCACACTCTAGTAAATAAAAGAGTGTTAGTAATGGATGTACTGAGGTGAAAGATTGAGGAAGAATTATTTTTTATCTTTGGAAAAATGGGTTATGATCAGAAGAAACAATTTGGGTTACATGGTGTTACTCTTTTACTTAATTGGTTGTGTTTAATCTAATAAGTGCTATTATTTGTATTTTGACACTTCCCGTTCTTTCTTAACCAAATACCTAAGCCTAATATTACAAGCCTAATAAGTCCTATTGATCTGAAGTGGTGTATTTTTTTTCTTCATTAGTGGAGAGAGTTTTGAAGAGTGATCCTATGGAGTTTTAGATTTCACCTTTTTGTTTGTGGATGATCTGCATAATATTATCTGGGCATTATGGCTATTGGTTTGTGGTTTGATGGATGTTTAAGAGTCAATAACAAAAGTGAAATTGGCATTTGAGATTTCTTAAAGCTTAGGTGACATTTAATTATTCTATGTGTTGTGTGTTATTTACAATTTTTGAGACATTTGTGAAAATTAATTTTTGTGTGATTTTATTGTTTTAAGTTAGGATAGTTATAGGTAAGATGTTTGTGGGTATCATCACTGGAAGCCCTCACGAGACTACAACTCGTCCTACTAGGGCCGCCTAGGGGTTTAAAGGCTTATTGCATATGCTTAATGTAATTTTGTAAATAGAATAAAATTTTCTTTGAAGTTTCTCATAATGTCTCCTTTGAATTTATTAAATAGATTGCTTTTCTTGCTAGAGACTAGCAAGAAGCTGGTTAGGGGTTGTTGATAAGGGCTAAATTATTGCATTTTTGTTATGATTTAAATGTTGATATTTGTGTGAAAATTGTGTTTATTTGATTATTTAATCCACAAATGTCATTTCACAGGTATTTCGTGTTTAAAGTGCAATTTCAGGTAAAACCATGATTTTGGAGAAGTTAGGGACAAAGTACAATGATCGGGATTGAATGAAAATAAAAAGAGAACAAAATTTCAAAATTTGGAATTTCGCCACCGGCGAAAACCTTACGGAGAAAATGTTGAAAATCATGCAGGAAGCACGGATTATGGCCAAGTGAATCTCGCAGGCCCAGTACTCTCGCGTCGTCCAAAAGTGTCTACTTCGGCCATATTCATCTTGCCGCCTGCGAAAATCTTGGCGAAAATCTTCCCGAGAGCACAAATTTTGGTAAACTCATCTCACCACCGGCCAAATAATTCTCGCCGCCTGCCAAAATCAGAAAAACAAAATTTAAATTGCCAGAAATCTCGCTGCGGCGAGAATAATGTCGTCGCCGGCGAGTTTCATCCGAAAAAACATTTTTTTTGTTTTTTTGTTCCAAAATTGCCCCCCAAACCCTAGATCTATATATACATTATGATGGAAAAAGAGGGGGATGGAAGAGAGAGCAGAATTGAGTTATTTTTGCAGGAGAAAAGGAAATTTTGGAGAGAAAGGTTGGAGAAGCTTGAAGGATCATCACCATTGTTGCTACCAAGTCTTCCTCTTCAAGAGTTTTTCATCTCTTCTCCTTAGCTTTTATTTTCTGCATTTTATTCAGATTATTTGTTCATGGATTCAATTGAGAATATGTTTGTTCTTATTTTCATTATGAAGTAATTCGTTTTTGCTAAGGCTATGATGTAGTTGAATCATGAAAATCTGATTTCTTGTGTTATTGTTATATGAATTCATTGTTTTCAAGTTGAGTATTTATTTCCATGCTTAATGCTTTTAAATTTCTGATCAAGATTTAAATGATTTGTTTCATTATATTGAGACCGAGAGGATATGTGTAATGAACACTTCTTGTGATAAATACCGTATGTTGAATGCGAGTGTGAAAACTAATGCATGATGTATGTGGTTATTCTAGAAATTCCATAAATCGTAATGTGCTTGTTTGTGATTAAATCTTCATAGAAATATAGTCGGTTTTCATAGATAAGTAATTCTAATATAACTCGAGAGAGAGTATTAGGTAAATTTGGGTTTTTCAACCATCACTTTTAACTTTGATTCTCATATAACATGACTTGAAATCGGATTGAATTGATTTAGCGAAATCAAATGCCTTAGCGTTTTTAATCATTTGTGAACAACATTAAATTTTGTTATTTGCGTTTAGTTTTAAGTTAATTTACTTTTTAAACAAATTCAAAAATTCGGTTTTCAAATAAAATTAAGGTTAATCAATTTCGGTACTTAGTAACGCCATTCCTTGTGGGTTTGATATCCGTACTTTTGTACACTTTATTACTTGAACGATTCGTACACTTGCGAAAATACACATCATTAACATTAAAACACTTATCTATATACTAGAAAAGAACCACAAAATTTTAAGCAACTAAGAAAATTTATTAAAAACTAAACTGCAAAACAAAAGACATAAGAAACTTGTTTTCATAAAGTTAGAGAGAACAACCTCCTATCATGATCCAAATGATGTTTTGTCAAGTGCCCTTTTAAACCACCTCAAACTCATTCAAAATACTCCCCCTATGTATACAAGTGATGCTTGATGAGTGCTCAAAAAGCACTAAAATAACCATGATTTTATGCAAATTAATTGATTAAAAATATATATATTTATATGTTTTATCATATATTTATATAAATTTGTCTTTTTCGGAATCACGGATATTTTTATTGTTTTTCAGGTATTTTGGCTTAAAAATGCAACTTAAAGACTCAAAGAGGAATACTAGAAGCAATACATCACAAATATATTAATAAATAAATGCGTAAAGGTCAACAAATATGGAAAAATTGGACAAAATGGGAAAAAAAGGTCAAAAATGTCAAAAAGGAGAAAAACAGCCGCCAAGCCGCTGGCCTCGTAAGCTCCGCCCAGAGCATTTACGCGGGTTCTGCATTCATCATGTAGCGCCGACACTCATTTTTCACGTGCAGTAGCCGCTTCATTCGTCATCTTGGCGTCATCGATAACGTCGACATTTCCATTCTGGCGTTTTTACATTTTTTAACATTTGTTTACTCATTTTCTCTCCATCCTCACCTATAAATACCCCCTTCCTTCACTTTAAAAACACACCTTCAAAACCTCCAAATACATTCTTTTCTCTCTTTCTTTCTCTCTTTTCTTAGATTTTTAGTTTTTCTTATGTTTTCTTAGTTTTTAGCTTTTCTTAGTTAATTTCTCTTAGTTTTTAGAGTTATTCCACTTTTTGGGAAGAACTAGTTATGTTTTGTAATATTTTAGCTCTTTCATTCAATAAATGGGAGTGCAAATTCGAGGTTCTTTCTAGCAACGGGAATAGCGTCGAATTATTGTAAGGATTTTATTTTCTTTACAGTTATTTTATGCTTTATTCTTACGTATTTATATTTAATTTGTCACGTGATTAAATTTAAGCGTGCTAGTTATTTATAATCGATATAATAATAACATTGTTATGCTTGCGAAATATTAAATAGGTGAAAATTTCTAAAATGAATTGATTTTATTTTTATTCAAGATTTTATATTAAGGATGTTAGAGAGAAATATATTATTTTCATTACAAACTTAAATCCGAAAATTAGATTTTACGGTTTAGTTATCAGGTCTAATTTAGAGTAGTGTTCTTTTATTTGTTGGTACAATCGCTTAGGTAGTTAGAGTGAAACTCTATTTCAAAAGTTTTTATAAGAATTATTATGTGAAAATGTATTGACAACATGTTTTCAATAGTGATTTTAAAACTTGAAATTTAGTACTCGGATAACTAAATTCTTAGGTTTAATTTGGACTAGCCTTGAATAAAGTTTAAAGCTGTCTAACCACGGCAAAGGTGGCATTTAAATGGTTCATTTTCAATCTCTTAGAAAAAGGAATTAATTTAATTAATCAAATTAGTTATCAAACCCACCCGTAGGTGTTAATTGATTTGTTTAGTTAACAAAGAATATCTAACCCGCCAAAGGTGGTATTCAAATACAAAAAAGAGAATCAATAAAAATATCGATTTATATCTTTAATAACCTAGATAATATGAGCAAGCATAATTAATTTAGTTATTATATCCATAAATACTCCACTAATATAAATGATAAAATTTGCATGAATATTTATTGAATCTGTATTTATATTTATTTTTAGATAAATATTTATTGAATTTGTATCATGTTTATTTTTATGTTTTTAGATTATATTTAATTAATCTGTATATATGTTTATTTTATGTTATTAGATTAGGAACAAAAAACCAAACTATCGTGAGAGGATGTTTAGGATTTAATTTCGTTTTTAAAAGTTTGAATAATAAATTAAAAACCACATACATTCCTTCCTTAGATCGACCTTGGGAGTATACTTATCATTTTCTACGAAAAGATTAGGTGCACTTGCGAGAGTTTTACAAATATTAAAACCAAAGTATTTGCGAGAATCGCGATCACCGTTTTTCGCTCATCAAGATTTTTGTTCATCAAAGTTTTTGGCAATCACGATTACACTCATCAAGTTTTTGGCCTTGAATTCTTGCAAGTGACTTCGTTGCGGGGATGACATCAAGTTTTCTTGTAGTTCTTGGGGAAGGAATAGCGTTTTTAATTTATTTATCAAAATTTTAAAAATATTTTTGTGCTGTAAATAATTGTGATTTTTTTTGTTTTTGTAAAAAAATAAATAAAAATAATAAAAATAATAAAAATAATAAAAAATAATAAAAATAATAAAAAATAATAAAAAATAATAAAAAATAATAAAAAAATAATAAAAATAATAAAAATAATAAAAATAATAAAAAATAAAAAAAAAACCAAAATTTTAATTTTTTAAGTTTAATTTTTTTTATCATAATTTTAATTTTTCTTTTTTTTTAAATTATTTTATTTTCTTTTACCTTTTTCAATTTTATTTTATTTTATTATTTTTTTTCATTCTTTAGCTATTTTTTTTTCTTCTTGATTTTTATTTAACTTACTTAACTTAGTTTTTTTTACTAACTTAATTAACTTAGATTTTTTTTAACATTAACTTAGGTTTTTACTTAAATTTTCATTAACTTAATTAACTTAGATTTTTTTTACTTCACTTAACTTAATTAACCTTTTCTTTAAATTTAATTAACTTAGATTTTCATTAATTTAAATTTTTATTTAACTAGGAGACTAGTTCTTGGAAGCCTTTGTGCCACTAGTCTTTCCTGGGGCGGTTGCACGTGAAAAATGAGTGTCGTGTAGCGGATGAAACGATAACGTCTCGCATGATTTAGTAATGACCGCGTTTTTTCTCCTTTTTGACATTTTTGACCTTTTTTTCCCATTTTGTCCAATTTTTCCATATTTGTCGACCTTTACGCATTTATTTATTAATATATTTGTGATGTATTGCTTCTAGTATTCCTCTTTAAGTTGCATTTTTAAGCCAAAATACCTGAAAAACAATAAAAATACCCGTGATTCCGAAAAAGACAAATTTATATAAATATATGATAAAACATATAAATATATATATTTTTAATCAATTAATTTGCATAAAATCATGGTTATTTTAGTGCTTTTTGAGCACTCATCAATGCTCATATTTATTCATTTGAGATCCCTTAAATCAAGTTATACTATGATCCTTAAGTGTAAATTCATGTCTCCATAGTTGGTCTTTTGACCTGCTCTTCATTAATGTAGAAAATCAATTAACTAAAGGTTAAAAAGACTTTTTTAAGCTTTTAATATAAGGCTTGGGTTAAGGTTGGATACAAGATATGCTTAGGAATAATAGTCCACAAGCACAAAAAGCAATCAAGGACCTCTTTAGAGCTTTCAACACAACCAAATTTGATACCCTAAACTTCTTTCCAATGCCCTCTTATAACCATAACATTCTATCAAACGGTTGACTTTTTTTAATTTTTATTTTTAGAATTTCTTAACATAACTTAGAGTAAGAAACTACAAATGAGCTTATGATATTTTTTTCACCAAGCATACTTTTATTTTCTTTTCTTTGCTCTTTTTTATTTTTCTTTTTTTATGTGTGTATATATATAAAGTAAAAATAAAATAAATAAATGTAAAATAGCAAAAATAATTACAAACTAATGAATTTTCAACTATACAATCCTCCATTCGGCCAAATTTTCTCAAAATTATTAATTTATCTCCAAATCAATCCTTCTCTTTTACCTTCTAATCAAGATTATTTTTATCATCTTTCATGAGATGTTGAAAACTCAACATCCTCTCATTACTGAGTTCATCTATTTTCTAACCTTGTAGATATTTCTTACTTTGCTTCTACAAGTGCTCAATTGCTTATTACACTTGTATTTCCATTTTATTAATGGAAATTTCTACAAAGTCCAACCTTTCATTTTTCCTTTATTGCTTGTCTCTACTCACTTGAATAAATGAATTCAAGTTTTCCTCCAAATTTGACTTGTTGGGAGGATTCCATTGCAATTGTTGGTAGAATTAGTGGCTTAATGGATTTGAACATTGGGAAAATGCAAGGTTGTTCTACCTTTAAGAGAAATTAAGATGATTCTTCCACTTGGGATTATAAGTATTAGCATTAGGATCATACCTAGGTCTTGGTTAGCATACCCCACTACATTGACCTTCTTGGGTCTAACTATAGCTTTTGATTGATAGGAACAAGTTTCACCACCATGTGGCAAGGTATGGCATATACCACACTATTCTTTATTTGTTGTGGTATATGTAGTTAGAAGTGCAACTTACTTGGTTAGCTGAGCAAGTTGTGCTTGAACTTCAGTACCAGTGTCAATTTCATCGACTCTACCTCTTCTCACATTGGAGCTCGTTTTTTTTTTGGAAACTAGCACCTAACATCTCAAAGAGATTGTAAGTCTTTGAGGCTATTTTCTCTCCCATTACTCCCCTAGCAGCGTTATGAATGATAGATTCACACTAGTGTGTCAATCCATCATAGAAAAATTTACTTTGAAGCTTTAATAGGTTAACTAATTTTCAATGCTAATATCAGTTTACCTGTCAATTACAACGAAACTTGATGTATCAAAATTAGAAGTACAAATTTTTTATAATTTATAAAATGGCTCGCAAGTGCACTAATTACTTATAAAGAAATGATTAACTAAAGAGGAATCATCTAATTTTTAAATAATTCAACAAATTGTTTAAAAGTGAAACTAAATATCCTACCACGATTATTTTGGGTTGAGTTTCTAAACTAATAATATAAATTAAAGATAGATTCAATAAATATTTAAGCGGTTAAACATTTATCATATATTAGAGAATTTGTTGGATATATTAGTTAGTTAACCATGCTTGTTCAATATTAAGTAGGATATTAAATATATAAATTAAGATTACCCATTCTTTCTTATAGGTATGAAAATATCCTAAGGTAGATTATTTTCTTTTTTAATTAAACTTTAAAATTTCCACCTTTGGTGGGGCTAGCATTTTAAACTTAAATAAAATTATACTTATTTTATAAGAAATTAACAAACCGTTTAATTTTCACCTTCAGTTGGGCTAACCATTTAAATTCTCATCAAGGTGTAATAATCAGGTTTATGATTTAAGTATCTGAAAACTATGTTTCAGATTTTAAAACTATTATAAAGGATATGTCATCAATATATCTTCAATAATAATTGTTATAAAAATCTTTGAAATAGAGTTTTCTAAATATCCAAATAATCAAATTCAAAATCGAGGAGTTGATTATAAATCAGGTTTAAATAATTTAAATCTTAAATCTACCTCTCTTATTTATTATGAAAAATTCTTCGTGAATATATTTTTCTTATACAAACTTCTTTTAAATCTTGATGAAGAAATAAAACTTAATTCATTTTTTTTAAAATGTTTACCTATTTCAATATTTCACAAGCATAACAACATTATTAATATCACATACTATTTATAGCCAAACATACATCATTTAATAAATGATCAATAAACTAAACATATGATAGATAAAAACAATACTTAGAAATATTATATATAGAATACATTTAAATATACCTCAACATAATTCTTAAAATTAATCCTACAAAACCTCCAAGTATGTTGACCTGCTCAGGTTTAACTGTAGCTTTTGATTGATATGGATCAATTTCAACACCATGTCCTAAAATACAACGTATACCAAACTATTCTTTAGTTTTTGTGGTGTGTGTCATTAGAAGTGCAACTTACTTCGTCCGCTAAGAAAGTTGCATTTGAACTTCAGTACTGGTGTTAATTGCATGGATTTTGGCTCTTCTCACTTTGGAGCTCTTTTGTTGGAAACTAACACCCAACATCTCAAATAGTTGTAAGTATTTAAGGCTATTTTCTCTCCCATTGCTCCACCAGTAGCATTATCAACGATGGATTGACATTGTTGTGTCAATCCATCATAGAAAAATTGGTTTTGAAGCTATAGTAGGTTAACTAATTTTCAATGCTATTATCGGTGTACCTATCAATCACACCAAAAACTTGATGTACCAAAATTAGAAGTAAAGTTTTTGTATAATTTATAAAATAGCTCACAACTGCACGAATCACTTATAGAAAATGATTAACTAAAGAGAAATCATGTGGTTTTTAAATCATTCAACAAATTCTTTAAAATTTAAATTAAATAACCTAAACATCCTGTGATAATTGTTTTGGGCTAAGTTTCTAAACTAATAATATAAAATTAAAGACATTTAATAAAAATTTAAGTAATTAAATATTTATTATATAGTGGAGAATTTATTTGATATATTACTTAGTTAATCATGCTTGTTCAATATTAAATAGGATATTAAAGATATAAATTAAGATTACTAACTCTTTCTTATAGATATGAAAAAGGCAGGGATCATTTTCTTTGTCAATTAAACTTTTAAATTGCCACCTTTCGTGGGGCTGACAATTTAACCTTGAATTAAATTGTGCTTATTTTCTGAAAAATTAACAAACCTCGAACTGATAATTTAAACTCTCATCAAAGTATCAAAATTAGGTTTATGATTTAAGTATTTGACAACTAAGTTCCAGATTTTAAAACTATTATGAAGGATATGCTGTCAATATATCTTCAATAATAATTCTTATGAAAATCTTTGAGATGGACTACTTTAAAGATCCAAAAAATAAAATTCAAAATTGAAGAGTTGGCTATAAATCATATTCAAATAATTTAAATCTTAAATCTAACTCTCTTGTTTATTATGAAAAATTCTTCAACAATATATTTTTCTTTTATAAACTTCTTTTAAGTCTTGATGAAGAACTAAAAGTTAATTCATTTTATAAAAATGTTTACCTATTTTAATATTTGACAAGTATAACAACATTACTAATATCCTATATTATTTATAGCCAGACATACATAGTTTAATAAATTATCAATAAATTAAACATATAACATGTAAAAACAACACCTAAAAATATTCTAAATAGAATACATTTAAATATATCTCAACATAATTCATAAAATTGCTTTTAGAAAATCTCCAAATGGAATTACTGTGAATTGAAACTAAAAATTATTACATTAAATAAATTTATTCAACTCTCCAATAAGAGAAGAACTTGAAACAATTAAATAGTAATGAAAAGATTAAAGAAAGCTAAGAAATTTGCTACTAAGAGAGCTTTGGGATTCTTGGATATTTTTTATAATAGAAATAGAGTGCTACTTTTAGAGTGAGGAAATTGGAAAAAGTTGAATTTTTAACTTAGCGTCGTGGCACACATTATATTCATATCATAGCATACACAGTCTATCCATGGTTTGAGCATGATTTATTCTTTTCATTTTGTCGCACACAATGTTTTCAAGTGATGGCCCTTATTGTATCTGAGATGCATTTTATTATTTCCTTTATCCTCGTGCCATAGCTTATAAAGTTTTCATGTCATGACACACTTCAAATTGCATCACTTTGAAAACATAATTTTACTATAATTTCTTTTTCCAATTTTTAAACATATGTAATTTTTTACAAATGCTTTCCTTTAATATTTTAAGTTGTAATGGAGTATTTCAAGTATAATTCTCATTACTACAAAAAGGGGTATTTAAGTCGAGATTTAACGTTAATTTTTTGGAAAAACCAATTTTAAATTAATTTTAAGTCGGTTCGTTGAAAAACTGACTTAAAAATGAAAAATGTAGTGTCGGCACACATTATAGCATACACGTAGCATGTAGCATCGGTCTTGTGTGTTAATCGATGCTACATGTGGATAGCATCGATTGACACGTAGAATTAATTGACACGTAGCATCAATACTATGTCCTACATATCAATCGATGCTACACACATTTTTCTTTTCCTTTTCTCTTCTTTCTCCCCCATTTTCCAGTAGAATGTATTTTCCAACTGCTTTGTAACCTTAAAACGATGACTCCCTCCTCCACTCTTTCTCATTTTTCGGTCACCTCCAACCACCAATTCTGACACCGTTTAATGGATTTTCTTTATCTCCAATTTTTCTTCTAGATCCTTTAAATTTTTAAGCATAATACTCAAATTTTTTATACCTATTTTTTCACTTACAAAAAACTTTTTTTTCTTCATTTTGTCACTTCATGTACTCTTGTAAGTATTTATATGAATTATTTTATACTTATTATTCATATTTTTTATTTTTTATATATTATGTGTTATTCATTTATATAGAGTAAGTGATAACAGGTTCAACCTTTTTATTTAAAATAAAATTATTTTTTATTTAACTATTAATGATTTCTAATGATATATCTTGAATAACATTACATAATGCATTTAAACTTACCAAAAATCGATCCTCATTATAAAAAAAGGAGGAAAAAATGGTTGTATGATGAACATAAGCAGGAGCTTATTAATTGGTTTCGTAACCATATAAGTGTCACATACAATAATTCATTAGTAATTCTACAAAATGTTATAAAGGTTTGTTTTAAATAGATTTTAATGTTTTTATATGCATAGATTCATGTTGAACTCAACAAACTCAATCATAAAATAACATAAAGTTTAGAATGGTTTGCACATGGTCCAAAATTTGATGTCAAATCATATTCTAGTTTCACAATTAATGAATCAAGGTTTATGACTCAAGCAAGGGACAAAGTCCGAGTAAATCAAAATAGTAGTATGAATATGGTTACACAAACTATGCAATTTACTAGTTCAAAAGATGGTAATCATGTACTTTCTGATAGAACATATTATAGTATAATTCAAGAAATTTGGGAACTCGATTATAAGGTCTTCCATGAAATAGTATTCTTGGGTGATTGGGTGGAAGATGTTATCAATGTTGGATATAAAATAGATTATTTTGGATTTACCCTTGTAAATTTATCCAAGATAAGTCACACTGATAATTCTTTCAAGTTAGCAGTTCATGCAAAACAAGTATTTTACGTGAGCGATCAAATTGACACTAGATGGTCTATTGTGTTAATGCCTCTACAAAAAGAGTTATACCATTGCGATGCTTTTGAATATGATGACATGCTTGATACATTATCCAATATTAGTCATTTCACAAACAAATTCCCTAATGTATGTGATGATCTAGTTGATGATGATGATTCTTTGTCATGGACTTGAAGTGATTGTGAAGGAATATATATATATATATATAATCAATAATATAATTAAACATAATGTATTTTCTATATTATTCTAATAACTCTTTCATGTTTATATGTTTGGACTTAAAATTATCGATTAATTTCTATTTCCTCATTGTTTGCATATATTTCATGGATCCTAAGGCACCAGAGATTGTAGATCCAAATGATCCATTGGGGCATTTGAAAAAAGAGGAGTTGGGTGAATATACATGATGCTCCACTTGACCCAGATGATAGAGTACCCATTCTATTTGATGCTACTAGTAATCTGTTAGGGGGAAATGGCCAATAATTGAAATCTTCTATTAGTAGACTTATGAAGTCAAGTATGAACGTTGTAAAGCCCCTAATACTTGGATGAACAAGTGTCATAAGATTGCAAATAAGGTATGGAAAGAATAAAAAACTTCCAAATTGGACATAAACTATGTGTTTCCATATTTGGAACCACTTTATGAAGTAGAACTATACAGAATCCCTCAAGACTTCATGAATTATAGATGTACGGATGAATTTCAAATTATTAGGGAAGAACATCAGAATATACAAATGTAGAATATTCTTCCTAACTGTATTAGGAGGTCATAAAATCTTGAAGTTATACAAAGAATGGTATTATTAAGTTATTAATTCATAAATATTTTTATATTTATTTTCTTCAAAGTTAAGTTGATGTCATGGTTAATAAATTTATTTTATTTATAAAGGAAGCTGAATTGGGTAGATCGGTTACCCGATCTAAATTTTATATATAAATAAAGACCCCCAAAATGAAGAAGCCAATACAAATGACTAAATGAGGAGAACAACAACTTAATAAGTTGGTTAGCAATTTAACTTGATACAAAGTCCTTATGACTTTTTCCTAATTGATGTAATAATGTATGATATGTTTATTTGCTTTATTATTTGTAGAGAGTTATTCAAGAACATATAGGCAAGGGTTAAATAATTGAACAGACAAGGAGAGATTCTATATACTATGCATTAGGATGCGAGCATCCTGGTCATGTTAGAGGAGGAAGCCAATATGATGGTTAAATGGAGTTTTTTAACATTCTAAAATAAAAGCTTCATATGGTCAGTAAGGAGAAGTAATATAAAATTGAAGAAGAATTCAACTCCTTTAAGGCCTCAATATTAAGTAAGATTACCACTTTAAAAGAATATCAATCATAACACATGTCAAGCATGACAGCATACTACAATCAGGGCATGCCCTATTGGCTAGGTATACAACCATCCATGCCAGTCATGCCACCAACCATGCCAGGCATACTACCCATGCAATCTCATGGCACACAGCCTATATCATGTATGGGATAGTCATCCTATTAGTCCTCCCTTTATGCCAAGAACATAGATGTAATCAAGTAGTGGTTCAATATCTCAAATTGAATCTTGTACTTTTACCATCCATCACATCATATTGAATGTTTTGATGATAATTTCCTTCCAATAGCTACCCCACATGGGAGTCCTCCTCTATTTGATGAATCATACAAAATGTGAAATATTTTTTGAAACAACGATCATTAATAGACAATTTTACTATTGAAATGGTAAAACAATTGATGAATGATCAAATGATTCCTAATTAATATTTTCCAAATTATTGGTGAATAGTAATTGATCGATCATTACTCCATGATTGTCCACTACCTGTGCCTTCTGATGCTATCATAATCTAAGAAGTGGTTGGACAACAAGTGGTATGGTCGTCGAGTCTAGTTGTGATAAGTTTTGACATAGTACTATTATCTTTACTACTTCTATTATATTATTATTCGTTTATTATTATTAACATATATAATACCTCTTATTTAATCTATTATACCAGAATTATTAAGTGCATCACATTTAAAAGATACAAAGCAAGTATCTCATGGTAAATCTTTGATAGTGGGCAATATCGCGTACTATGTCATTCAAGAAGTAGCCATGGAAAAAGTATAGTTATAATTATGCTATGAACTTATTCAAAAATCTTGGCTCTTTGATGACTATTGTTACCACCAAAACTAGCATAAATGATGGATTGATTGTTCCACTTCCTAAAGAATATTCTGGTGTAGACATTGGTCAAACATATATATCGATCAAGTGCATATTATAGCTATTTGAATATGAAATGATCGATTTAAGTATAATTCAAGAGTGAACAAGGTGAGTCCTCAATCAATAAATAACTTTCATGTAGGTAGAATATATATAATTAAATTTATATTATCTAATTATTTATATATATATATTTTTAATATAGGGCATGTTATTATCAACTTCAAGCTAATCATTCATCATATTTAGCAATGTTTTATGATTCTTCATTTGTCAATCAATATTAAGAGAAGGATGTTAGCATCAGAGCTAAACAATTACATAACAGAAATCAAAAGTTGATAATCCTTTGGCCACTAAAGTTTGAACAAGGCCAAGATCATTGGATCTTGATAATTCTTTATCTATATGGCAATTATGTTTGGTACTATGACTCAACTTCTATAGAATTGAGTAAAGATACAAATACAGTTGGTGAAATGTAAGAGTTATAGCTACCTATTTTGTCCTATTTTTATTTGTAATATTTAATAAAAAAGTAACTACTTTAAAATTTGATAGACATGGAAGCTGTGTAACAAGAGTAGGGGCATTGCCCTTAAAAAATCTCATAAGCTTATATGGGACAAAGTTATGGTATGTACAAGCGAATATTAATAATTTAATTAATTTTACTATTAAATAATAAAGATGTTTGAATATGAAATATCATGTACACTTGTATTTCGGAGGTTCCATAACAAAATGATGGAGTCATGTGTGGTTACTATGTCATGAAGTTTATGAGCGAAATCATCACAAATATCAAAATTCTAATTAAAGATGTGGTAATATCTTTTACCAATATACCTTTTTATCATATATAAGTTATTTGTTTTGTCAATTCATGATATTAAATTCTTATTTTGAATTTAAATACATGTAGTTCTTTGGTTGGAACAAGTCTGGCTATAATATGCAAATTTTTGATGATTTACAAGAAGAATGGGAAAAACATGTGGTTCAAATTATAACATAATAAGAAGAACCAAGAGAAGAATATGATGATCTTGAATAGTAATGAAAACATCATGGTAATTTTTATAATGCTTTAACTTCTCTATTTTTGTGTCTCTAAATTTTGGGCAGCTTTTTTGATGGATGTTTTTATGTATTTAGAGGAATGAATTTTTATATGGACCTATTTTTTTTTCAAACACCATCTCATCTCTCTGGCCTAGTTCCATGGTATGACAACATCATGGTAGTCACTGGCAAGCCAAGTATAGGAAAACCATCAAGAATCATCATATCTTCAAGAGTAATTTTTGTTTCAACCCTAAAAAATACAAAAAGTATTAGTTTATGGGCACCAATACTCAACCAACCCAAGTAACAAATCTAAGTTACATTTGACTTCATATTTAGATCTCATTATAGCATTAAAAATACCATCTTGATTCTAGATAGCTTCATATTTTATAGACAAAATATTAATAAATTGCTAATATGATTTCAAAGGGATGGGGTTATTACTATATCACTCCAGTTTCGATATGGTAATCTCTTTTACTAATATACTCTTTTAACATATATAAGTTATTTTTTGTGAATTCATGATATTACATTCTTAATTTGAATTTAAATACATTTAGTTTTTTGGTTGGAAGAAGTCAAGCTATGATATGCAAAGTTTTGATGATTTATGAGAAGAATGAGCAGAACACATGGTTCAAATTATAACATCACAAGAAGAATTTGATGATCTTGAATAGCATAGGACAACACCATGGTAATTTTTAAAATCCTTTAATTTCTCTAGTCATGTGTCTCTGAGGTTTAGGGAGCTTGTTTGATGAATGTTTATGTGCTCATGTATTTAGGGGAATGAATTGTTATATGGACCAACTGTGTTTCGCCGAAACTCTATCTCATATCTCCTTCCTAGTTCCCTGATCACTATGTTGGTAATTCAAAGCACACCAAGCTTCCTCTCCTTGAAATAAAGTGGGAATATCACAAAATCCATGACAAAAAAGGCGACATCATTTTATTTGTAATTTAATTTATATATATATACGCATGTATGTATGTATGTGTTGTATGTAAATTATGTGATTGATTAATATTTGATTTTTCATTTACTTGTAGTATTGAAACTCTTTTAAATAGATTTTGGTTTTTTCTGCTATTATGTGATTGAATACATGTTCTAAGTAGAGTAAAAAATGAGTAAAATGTGTAAAAAAATATAAAATTTAAAGTCGGATTAGTGTGTGAGCCGACTTTAAATTAATTTAAAGTTGGTTAATAAATATGTGAAAAACAATAAAATATACTTATGATTTCTAAAAGATACATTTTCTTAAAAAGATAGTAAAAAAATCAAAGACAAATATATATATATATATATATATATATATATAATCATTAAACGTATATAAAATCATGATACATTAAGTGCTTTTGAGCACTTATCAATCAGTGAGGACCCTAAGTAAGACCTCAATAAGAGTGGGTATTGGTGGCTCTTCTTAACCATTTTTTATATGCCATAGCTCTACCAAACTTTGCTCTAAAACTTTCTTTTGTAGCACAAATTACTTTGAGTGTATTTTAATATTCTTGCTATATCTGTATGGGTAAAATATTGTTCTTTATTGTTGAGAACTCTTTACTACTCTAGATTTTGTACGAGAACAAATTTGTGAGGTTGAGTTGGGTAGTTTTGGTCATGTTTTGAAATTTTTGGGTATGTGTGATACATGGTTGAATGTGTTTCCCACATTGGTTGTTGATGGTTCATGTTGAGCAAGTTCCCACAATTGTCGGTTCCCTTTCCATTACACTTTACTATTCTTCAGTTAGTAATTACACTATATTGAGTTGTGTTGGCCTTGGAGGAAATTCTGATCATGTGTCATACCAAGTCGTTATGGAGACAGTAAGTAAGTGAAGTAATAGGCAATTTGGACAGAGATTCCGACTGGTAGAGGTATTGGTGGTTTTATTTTTATCAATTTTATTGCTTTATGGATTTGTTTTCTATAAAGTAGGGTCTATTAGCAACCCAAATATTTTATGATAGAGATAGGAGTTCTATGTGGGTTTAGCTCATTACATCTTGTTTTGTGCATTCTCTAGTGTTTGGCTAGTACAATCTAAGCTTAAATTGTGTATGCTATAGCATACTAAGGTGTAAACTTGGATTAGAAAGCTTTCTCTATTTGTTGCATGCTTTTTTTGAGTTTTGAATATTATATCTAATTTATAGTACTACATAACTTCGATATACTGCTACTGTGATTATCTATTAAGTGTTTATCTTTATGTTCTTTGATAGTTTGGGAAAATCCTTAACATGTTAATATCTCCTTATCCTGGTTGTGTATTTGATCTTGTACTCTTTCAATAAAAAACGATTGTTCCCACAGAGATTATAATATTAGAAATTAATGTAAAAATTAAAAAGTAAATATCAATTTTGTGGTGTTGAGTAATCAAAAATAAAAGAGCTAAAAGTAAAATAGAAAGTAACAAGTGAAACATCTAAGTAACATTTAAATATAACCCAGCAGAAGAAATAACAAAGAATTCAAATGACTTAGATTTCTAGGATTCCAAATGAAATAAGCTATCATATGTCGTGTACACTTGCTGCATAAACACAATGGAAAATCTACAACAAAGTATACTAATAACTAGAATTCATGAAATTACAATGGATTCTTCTAAATCGGTGATGTTTCTACCTCCTATAGTTTGATCAAACACATTCCTATGTAAACTTGACATTAAAATTTTGCAAACACCAATTCTTTTGGCTTATGTGAGACAACTATATATTCCTATATTAGTTACAAAATTTAACTTTAATCCTTATACCTAAGCTAAACCCACATTATTCCAGCTTAAACCAACTTCAACTAACCTTTCTAAAATTAATCTTTATTTATTACCCTATTAATTGTTGATTAGGCAAAAAATAGGAATGAAACATTAAAATAAGCTCGAATAACTAACACATTTTTACCATAAGAAAGCATAGATTTCATGAAAAGCACGGTTAAAGTCTATTTAAACACATTAATTGATTTTGCCAATTAAATAAGCAAGTCATTAAGAGAGTAAAGCTAATATTAATCCTAATAAATTAGAGTTATCACATATATCATCTATTATTTAAATTCAAAAATCGATATTAATGACATCCTATTATGGAAGGTTATTAATATTATAAATAATTATATGTTAATTAATTCATTATTTAAATATTAGTTAATCGATATTAATTATTTGTAACTATGTTATCCATTAAAACCTTTAAATATATCCTCACAATCTAAAAAGGTCAACATAAGCACATACCACAAGCCTCTCAAAGTCCATCTAATCTTAATTTTTCCCTCAAAAAATGACTTAAGTATTAGAGTGGATATGACACCCCCAAGCATCATACCTTCTAACGCGATTTACTAATGATTTATAGGTTTTCATGTCAAGAGAACGTAGCTTAATATAAATCAGCTTCAACATCTAGCGCCATCTTTGGGAAATAAATTTGGTGTTCAAAAGATTGTGCTAGTGAAAACTCAAGAGCAATATTAATATCACATAATATTTTCCGCTAGAGATGCTTATATTTAATAATTGATCAGAATATTAAAAAAAAGCATTCATGAAAATAGAAGAATATATTTAAAATTTACACGTCAAGCATACCCTTCCAAATATATGAGTTTCAGTATTGTTTCTATAACTTGAAAACCTCTAACAGATTTACCAACACTATTTATTGAATTGAAAGATAACTACTCCATAAACTTAAACTATGTTCAATTCTCAATTGAGAGAAGAACTAAAATAAATATAGAAACTAAAGAAAAGTTAAGAAAGCTTAAGAGAAAGGGAAAGGTTGAAGGATGAGGGATTAAGGTTGATTTATAATAGGGATGGAAGGGTTTTTATAGGTATGAAAAATGCTGCAAATAGGATAAATTTATATATTAGAAAGTCGGATGGTATGGCATGCTTTTCTTGGCACCACTACATGAGCCAACTTGTACATGTTTTTAATTTGGATTTGATTGACTCATGTTTGGCATGGTAAAAGTGCACCACAACACATGTTTTGTTGTGTTTCTAGAAACTTTCTTGTATTTCACCCCTTTACCTTGGTTTGGAACATATGTAAGGTTTACCTATATTAGTTTTAATGCTTCATGGTTGAAATGGAGTGCTTCGAGATACTTTTCTTCAAGTTTTTATTAGTTGAATTATTTTGAAGCTAAAAATTCTAGAAAAATAAGAAGACATATTCATGATTCTAGAAAAATTGATTTGCTAAAAAGATGATAAAACATATGCAAATACAAATCTATTTTGACATTTATAGTTCATAAAATCACTTTATATTAAATACTTTTAAGAACTCATCACATATATGCCTTGCTTGTTAATTTTGCTAATGGAATTGACAAAAGTGTAATTTAGTCAAACACTACAATTAAATATTTGAGGTAAATGTGTAATTTGATTAAACTTTGCTAACATAATTGACATTTTTAAGAATTGAGAGGTCGGGAGCATATTTGTAAGAGTTGTATGTTAGAAAAAGGGTGTAAATTGATTAGCATTCATCATAAAGCTCTTGGAATTCTATAATCTAATTTTTTTTGTAAGAGTGCTTTGAAGTACATGGTTTTATATTAGACTACAAATATCTTATAATTTGTTTTTTTTTTTTTGGTTTGATTTCATGGCAATGTTTGGAAGACTTTTTGGTACTGTCTTTTCAGTTAGTATTTTACAAAACTCAATCTTTTGTTCTATTTACTTGATTTTTATATTTTTTTTTATATTGTTTAATTGAGTATGAATGTATATTAAAGGATAAGATTGAAACGATTGTTTTTTATTGTTACATAATATTGTGTTTAAGTCTAATAAATAATTATACACTAATTGATTGTTTCTTGTGACCACATTTTTTAAATTATTTGAATAAAATTATCTCTTATATAGTCCAAGTATGTCTTCAATTTCAAAAAATTTCACATAACTAGTAAGTAATAAAATCATAAGCTACATGTTTATCTAAATTAAAATCCCTAGGTTTTGATCATTATTGCTACTTTATGTATTTTAAAGATATGTAATCACTTGGATATTGTCTTTATAGTATAACATATAATAGATGGATCATTAAAAATTCCTCACCATAGACATTTAAATGTCAACAAAATATATGAAATATTAATTAGTTTATAATATGTTACAAAAATACATTTGTAAAATTGTTGTAACATGCTGAATAATTTTATTTTTATTACATTAGCAAGCATTCTTGAAGTTGTTCAATTTTTTATCATATACTTGTTGGGATCATAACTATAAACATCATTAAAAACTATCACCTTAAACCAAACCCTGCATCATATAAAGGCTAATTTCTAGATTAAGATGAGCTTTAGAGTCTAAAACTTTACCAACACTTAATCCAAGCTCAAAGTTTAGAACAATCAAACTCATGCTGGAGCTTATATACTGATTCGACATTAAGATTATCAAGTGGGAGACGACAACATTGTTTACATTTTCATGTCTATCCAATTGGTTAACTACTGGTGGCAATGAAAATGTATATACATGGCCTTTAACTCTTAATTAAGTTAGTAATGGTATTTCATCAATTTTTATCTTTATAATATCATGTATATCGAGTGATCTATTAACATTTATTTCTATAAACTTCAACCTTTCTATATTTTTATCATGTTCACAATAAGTAAAGTTAACTTGAGAATGATATATAACCGATGAATGAAGCCCTTCATCACAACTATTCTTAACTGAATCAATATTAGCAATTGTATTCACATCATTACCTTCATCCTCGGTTGGCCCATTGTCAATATTATTTTCACTTAACAAACATGTAGTATAAGATCCACCAATACCATTACTTGATTTGTAAGTAGATTGTCTTATGTCAATCACAAAAACTGAAACATATTGAAAGTTTATAAGATATAGAACTAATTAATTTAGAATGGGATGAATAGATTATTTTTAATTTTTATCAATTTAAAATTTTGTAGCTTAAACAAAACGGTTAGGCATGCAGTCATGTGCAAGAATATAGTGTGAAAATAAGAGAATAACACAATATTTTTAGGTGAAAATAACTTAGGCCAACACCATGACTTAGAGTAAAACCACCGGTCCATCGGACCACTTAACATTTTACTACGAATATTAAATGTTCAAATACAAATTCGGTCTTATGCTACACTACCTATGATACTACCCTAATGTACTTTACTTACAAGTCTTTGCTCTATTTTAATAGTCTCTAAAATTAACATGAGCGATTTTCAGACCAACATTTTATTGAGATTCCCATCAATTAGATATGTTCACGAATTAACTACAAAATAATTAGCACAAAAAACACAAGTATTTGTATGTGTTCTAGAATGGATTTAATAACGAACAATTCTAACTATATAATTCAAAACATATCATTTAAATTAAATCAACTAGCAAATCTTAGAGCAAAAATATTAAGCATAAGTTTCATAAAAATAATTTCTTTAAATTTTAATAATTAAATCAAATAATTATGATTTTATACACAATTATTTAATCTAAATATATAAAAATTTAATAAAAAAAACTATAATAACGTAAAATTATGAAATAAAATTAACTAAAAGTACGAAAGTATATAGAAACAAATCTGATTACAAATCAATATCCATGCAAAATAACCATTTAAATGCATGGAGCAATTTAATGGTTGATGTGTATAAGATAATATGATTAATTTACCTTTGTCAAATTACTCAAAGGAATAACTATATGAATCTCTTTCGTCCTTTTATCAAAGTTGCCGAAAACTCTAATGAATCAAACTAGTCAATTATTCAACATTTGACTTGCTATATAAATATGACAATCAAACTAGCTTTCTTCAATTACCTTAGTACATCTGCTTCTGATATATTATCTTAATAATTTTCGGCAACACTTCAATAGATTGCAACAGTTTCTTTTTTTTCTTTTCGATTTTTTCAGCTTAGGGAGCGACAGTTCGGCTGGCAGTCTTCACTTCAATATCAAACTATTTTAACTTAAATATATATATAGATAGTAATAATAACTAATATTATTATTATGATTAAATTTATTTTGAGCTTAATTTTTTTAAAGCTCTTTAAAAATCTTAATATTATAAAAAATTATTTTTTAAAATACATCTAAAAAAATATTAAAACACATTTAAAAATATTTAATTAATAAATTCATAAATTGATTTAAATTTAAATAAATATTGTAGCAACAAAAATAATTTTAGATTTATGCACATGTGCTATTAAATACATAAATACAATCTTATGTGTCATAGTTATAAAAGATATAACTGAAATATGAATATCTGAAATCGAGCATTTGTTCAACCTTTATTGATAAACTTGATAGAAAACCTAAAAACGTTTATAGGTAAATATTTTATCTACGAAAATAACCACACACATAATCTTTACAAACTTCACCTTTGACATGTAGTATGCACTCATACCAATTAGACTTAACATAAACTTAACTAAATATGTTATCCGCAAATAACAAAATAAAACATGGAAGTGAATTACAATATTCTCTCCCCCTTCTTGACATAAGTAAAGAACAAAGCAATTAAGTTAAACTCTTCTTAAAGATTTAACGATGTACAAACAAAGTAATATAGAAATGCAATGTGTTTTAAAATTTTACTAAGTTCTATGACTCTCTAACTTAAAAATCAATTAAAAAGGTAATGAATAAAAAGAAAATGTAAATGAAAAAAAAAATCTATTTTTTTAAATTTTCATAAATAACCACATAAGATATTAGACTCATTTAATTACAAATGAGCACATAACCAAATGAGAAATCATCATTTATAACTCAAATTTTGATTATTTATCATATAAATAAACAAGTAGAGTAAAATAGTCATACAAGTACACTTCACACATATAATGACACATTGACATTTACTTAAAAGTAGTGTATATATTTAAACTCTACAAATATACCAATTAATTTATTTATGACCAATCAAGAAATACTCAAAATAAAAAAATATCACCTATCATATAAAATTATAATCGAGTCTTATATCTCACAAAATAAAATATATCTACCAAAAGAGGACTTAAAGCTTTTCTTTATTTTATAAATGAGACACATTATATTTGTTTTTCTAAACCTCTATTAGCTCTTTCTTTTTATGCATTCTAAAAACAAGTTTTATAAGCAGATGTTTTTTGCACAATCTTTCCTTCTTCTTTTTTTGCATAAGCCATAAACCTAGCATAAAGACTTTCACACTTGTTGTGAGGTAGCCATCTTTCTTGACTACGGTATCTTCACACATCATAGTAGATAACCCTCTCAATACTAGGTGCCTCCATACGGTAAAGTTTTAAAAAGTAAGAAATATAACTCAACATAATTTTACAATTAAAATTAGTTAAAGTCCTAAAATCTTTCAAGAAAATTCATAAACTTCAAGCATAATATATATGTATCTTTGTGAGTGTGTGAATAAGTGTATGTCAACATCGATCATCACATGTATAAGAATATGTGTGTGCATAATTCAAAATTATAGAATAATTTATACAATAAATATCAAAATGAGTCGAGCCACTAAAAATGAGGTTATATATATATATATATATATATATATATATATATATATATATATATATATATATATATAAGTATTAAATAAGTGCAATACCATGAGGCGAATATGTATCAATTCAATACTCCGTATTGATACTCTTGATCTTCTTATGAGTGATCCTAGTTTGTTTTCCCAACTGACATGGTCCACATAAAAGTGTTTCAATTTTTGGGAGAACAAGTAAACCACACACAGTATCAGTTTTACTTAATCTAACCAGATCTTTAAAATTCATATGACCTAGCTTTTCGTACCACAAGGTGGTTAAGTCATTGCTAGCTAGGTTACATGTTATTATGGGTGATATATCAATACAATAACAATTGTCATATGATCTGATTCCCTTAATCATACATTCACCCTTTTAATTTGTTACAATATAATGATTGTTTGTAAATTACACATTAAAATCATTATTACATATTTGACTTATGCTAATCAAGTTTGCCTTAAGTCCTTCCACATATTTGACTTTGTTTTCATTGTTTCTAAAATTAGCATGAGCGATTTCCAAACCAACGTTCCAATGAGCTTTTCGCCAATCAAATACGTTCACGAATTAACTACAAAATAGTTAGCACAAAAACACAAGTGCCCGTGTATGTTCTATAATAAATTTAATAATGAATAATCCTAACTATATGATTCAAAGCATATATCACTTAAATTAAATCAACTAGCAAATCCTAGAGTAAACAAATTAAGCAAAAGTATCATAAAAATAGTTTCTTTGAATTTTAATAATTAAATCAAATAATCATGATCTCACACATAATTATTTAATCTACATATGTAAAAACCTAATTAAGAAGAAGTTATAGGACATAAAAATATGAAAGTACATAGAAACAAATCTGATTACAAATTAATCTCCAAGTTGAATAATCATTTAAATGCATGAAGCAATCTAATGGTGTTGTGGATCAAATGATTAATTTTAAGGAATCTTTAAAAATAGCCCTAAAACATAACAAAAGTTAAATCTAACGAAAGTAAATATTAACATTCAATATGAGAAATACCCTTAAGGTTTCAAAAAATACAAAAATATTCCTAAAATGGAAGAAGAAAAAATAAACCAAGAAATAATATATATAGAAACAGAAGACATCTTAGGATGTTTTTCACAATAAATGGTAATAAGTAAAAATAAATTTGACAAAATTCAAAAAGCAAAGTTAAATCTTAAATAAAGAGATGGATTTAAAGACCCATCATTTTTATTAAGAAAATTATTCCATAGGAAAAATATAATTTATTATGTCATAAGTAATAAAGAAATGAGTATTAAGATTACACATGAAAAAGGAAGGTATACTATATCATTAATTAATAAAGAAACTATATTAAATAAGCTATCAAAAATTCCTCATAAAGATAAAGAAAAAATTAGATACATCCATTTAAAATTCAAATATTAATAAAAGCTCATTGGAGAAAAGGAATAGATACACCAATAAAAATAGCATTATTAGATAACAGAATAATAAATAGGCAATATGCCTTATTAGGAAGGATCCATGGTAATTTAGGATACCAAAAGTTAAAATTTACAACATATCTTAGATTTGCTATTAATGTACAAGATAAAAATCTAAATAAAGTATTAAGTTTAGCTTATGAATTTGAAAGAAGAGATTTAATGAAAGAAGGAAATTATCTATTTTCAATACATTATATAGTAGCATATTTTTTAACAAATAGTCATAATAGTTCAATATATGGAGAAAATAAAATTATAGAAATAGACAAAACTTTTAAGGAACTTGGATAAATAATAAAATTAGAAATACTAGCAGACTTTGAAATACCAGAAGAATGGAAATTGGATATCAAAGAAAAACCCTTGATAACAGGAAAAAAATAATGTTGTTAACACTAATAGCATGCCAAGGTTTACTTTTATAGACCATGAAGAAGAAATTTCTAACCAAGAAGAAGTTAAAAAACTAGAAAATGAAGTCAAAATAATGAAGGCTAATGTTCATGATTATATATTGGTAAAAAATAATGTTTAGAGATAAAATAAAAAATATACATTTTGAAGTAAATGGAAACCTAGTAGGTATAGCAAAAAATCAAGCAACATTATTTGAAACTGCACAATTATTAACAGAGGAAATGGATTTAGTCTAAGAATCAGATACAAAATATTTACAAAAAATAATAGATATACAAAAAGAATTATTAAAGGAAATAAAGGAATGTGGTTATAATAAATTACAACAAGATATGCATAAGGAATTTTCAGAATTAAGAAAAAATGTATACAACATACATAGGAATAATGAAATAATATGTTATAAATATGATCCTTTAGAAGGACTAAGAGAAGAACCACCTAGGAGATCAGATTCCCTAATTCCTAAAAATGAAGTAAAAAGAAAAAAAAAGGAAAAATGAGGAATAATCTAAGAACAAAGAGATAATTCCAATTTAATGGAATATAGAAAAGAATTAGAAAAAAAAATCATGGACTTTGAAAATAAAGATATAGAAACATTGGTTAGTTTATTAACATTAATCAATGAAGAAATATAAGAACATTATAATAAAAAACTTTGTACTAACAAAGAAGAGGATGATATGACAATACTTAGTGAAACCGATTCTAAACCAGAAAACATAACCTCAAAAGGTCATATGAAACCAATTTTATTACCAGTCTCTTACCAAGAAAGAACATTTGACCCATAAAGGGGAGAAATAAATAGGCAAAAAACAAAAAAAAACCTAATACCATGTATAGAAGAAGACAACCAACTAAATGGAGGAAAGGTTGCATTGGGGAACTAGAGGTTGTATTCCACCAAAGTTCAAACTCCATGATAATTATAAATCTAACCTTCTAGATTTAGATTGTATAAGAGAGGAAAAAAACCTTACATGAATGGGCAAGTGGAATGAGTGTGCTCATACAAACTTCTCAAACTACCCAAACAAATCCTTCAACTTGTAGAGTGCTTATAGCACATAAAATGTTAAAGTTTGGTTTTCAAACTTAATAGATCAACAACATTTGTTAATGCAAGGAAATGCTTCCACAGGAAGAGAATACTTGGATACAATAATAAATGAAATATACAAAGAATTTATTGGAGAAGATAAAGAAAGAACTATCACTAAATCCAGTGAAAATGAAATCAATGAAGCTAAATAGCATTAACAAATATGGGAATTTGTAACATATGTTACATAGATTCTTTTACTTGTTAATATGAAATGTATTACCATAAATTACCACCCTTTATACAAACAACTTATAAAAAAATGTTTTTTTTTCAAAAATTACCTAGAACACTATATAAAACCTTAACAGAAAATTCGAAACAAAGGAATAAAGAAACTATACTAGATACTCTAGGAGGAAGAATAAGAAGCCTTAAAGATTGGATCATTATTAAATTCCAAGAAAGAAAAGAATATAAATAAATAAAAGGAAAATGATAAAATCTATTATGATACAAAACATTTTAGAATACCAAGGATATATGAATGTAATATAAAACCTTATAAAAAATATAAATTGAGAAAATAAAATTTCCAAAAATATAAAAAAATATTTAATAGAGAAAACTACAAGAAAATATATTTTAAAAGAAAGAATTATAAAAATTCCGAAAAATGAATTATTGCCCTTCAAGAAAGAAAAAATACAGATGTTAGATCTATAACGAAGAAGGACATTATGCTAATGAATGTCCAAGAATATTTCAACATAAAAAGGAATTGCCACAAAAAGCAAAAATCTTAGAGGAAGCTTTCAAAATGGAATTAGAACCAATCGAGGAATCTAATATAGATAAAACGTATAGTATCTATCTATTGGAAGAAACTGAAGAAGAAATAACTGACTTAGAATATGAACACTTAAATTATGAATATTCTTCATCAGAAGATGAATGATTTGTATAGTATTACAAATCCAAATAGTACTTACATTAAAGTAGGAATAAAATTTAAATGCTATAACACTTATCATTTACATGCATATGGAGATACATGAGCTAGTATGTGTATAAGCAGTAGATATGTATTTCAAGAAGACAACCGAAAACAAGCACCAAAAGATTTAATTGTAGGAATTTCTAATACTACTATAATAAAACTCAAGAAGGTATTAAAAGATACTAATATAATGATACGAGGAGAAAACTTTCACATTCTTAACATATATCAACAGGAAACATAAGTATATTTATTAATAGGAAATAATTTCCTAAAATTATATCAATCTTTCACACAACATTTCGACAAAATAAGTCTTACAACCTTAAAAGGAGATACCATCTATGTCTTCAAAGTAAGAAAAGCTTTAATTTTCTCAAACCCAACTTTTATGCAAGAACATAAAAAGCGAAAACGTGATGAGATAAAAAGAATAGATAAAAAGAATTTTGGTTATTTCTTAAGAACTAATATTATAGGTGATTATAAACAAGGAAAATTAGTTAGATGGAAACAGTAGTTCAACCATTATAATTTTGATATTGAACGTCTTCCAGGCTATTAAAATAGTTTAGCTGATGCCCTTACCAGAGAATTAAAACCTCTAACTATTTTTATGCTTTCAAGAATGGAACAACTTGATATCAAAATCAAAATAAAGAAAAGGAGATAAAAATCCTACAGGAATAACTCGAGCTGCTATATCTAGAGAAATCTCTTATGGAGACAAGAAAGGAACAAAAAGAACTTAATTGTTCAAAATAACCTCTAAAGACCAGAAGCTAAAATGAGGAATCTCCATTAAAAAAGGAAGAACCTAACAGTTCACAAAATACTTCTAAAACCACAAAACTCAATTAGGCAGATGAGGCAAAAAAACGTTTATATGGTCTATAATGGCCCAAAACTAGGAATTTATAACAACTTGACGGAAGCAAGCAAATCTATTATAGGAATTAGTGGAGTAACTCATAGAGCCTTTACCAATAGAATAGAAGTTAAAGATAGTTATGTCAACTACAAAACACCAAAACTAATAACTCCAGAGGAGATAGTAAGAAATTATTCTACAGCATTACAACAACAACCAACAGCTCCAAGTAGATTAACAAATCTTGGATAAATGGCAAGGCCTCTAGTGTTATTTAGAGAAACATCTTCTCCAGAGACATCAGAAATAATAAAGCATTTAGTACTATTTAGAGAGATATCTTCTAGAACTACTCTAATCATTGAAGATGAAAAGGACCAATATAGAAACCTCAGTAAACCACAATGGTTTTGTCTCTATAACTTGACCAGAAAATATACCCAAGAACATATTGAAGATATGAAATTTTACACTACAGACAAGGAATTTCCTACACGAAACAAATTCAATATATTGGAAGGAACTAATCCAATATTTATGTATAAAGCATATCATGCAGGATTAATAGAAAATATATATTCAGGAATTAATTGGAGTTAAATTATTTCCCAGAAAATTTTAAAAGAGCAATCAAGAATTTCAAAAGAAAAATTAAAATAGGCGATATACCTGTTTATCTTAGATTTTTTAGCTCATTAATGGACTGGAATAAGAAATGAAGTATTAGTCCCTACCACTTCATCAAGATAGGGATTTCTAATAAAAATAGAGAAGTTTTCAAACCAAGGACACTTCTAGAAAAGGAATTCAACATAGAAGAACTCTATGTATTAAGAGGTCAAATTCTAAGCCAAATTTATTATGGACTCAAAAAGATTGACAATTCTACTGAGATTAAAGTAAATTATTCAACTAGTAAAGTCATTATCTTTATTCAACCAGAAGAAGATGGTGAAAAAATCACCAAATATGAAACCAATTTTAATTGCAATAACCTAGAAATTGGTTAAGAAATAAGAAATATATTTTTCTTGTATTCCAAAAAAGCCACCAAAGACCACAAATGCATTCTCTGCATCAAAGACCGAGAAAACGAAGATGCATCATCATTAATGTCATCAAAAGAATTGTTGACGGAAAATGATAGAGGTGTAAACCCCACATCTTAGTCGGCAGCATGTGCCAAGGAAGAAATTAATGACTATCCTTTAAAGTAGAAAAGTAGATGAATAATTAAAGCAAGAGTAAAATAATAATTTTAGTTTTGTAAACATGAATTCCTTGTTCTATAAAAGGAACCTTTATTATCATTTCAAGAACACACTAAAAACATAAAAATTTAGAACTCTCTACTCTGAAACACTTTATCATAGAAAACCCCTCTATCTAGAAATCTCAAAATGAATAATGTTATACCCAGTAACTATGAACGGCTAAGCACCCCTTTCAAGATTCTTAGTTGGTCTTAAGTTGTAATAATTATTATTCTATTAATAAAATGGAGTTCAGTTACTCTTCTTTAATAAGTCAACTATTGGACACCATTTATGTATGAATGCAGAAGACTCACCATTGTGAGGAGGGCGTTTAGGTTTGAGCAAAAGTTGAGACATAACAGATGTAACAAAAGAAGACGAACAGAAGGAAAGACCGTGGTGGACCCATCAAATTTAGGTATAATAATTATAAATTTAAGTCAGTTATGAATCTTGAATGTTTAAATATTTGCTTACAACAAAACATAATATTGCTAAAAGGGGAAAATGAAAATTGCTTTTAGAAATAAACAACTAATAATTCCAATGGAAATTAAGGATAAAAATCTAATTCTATTAGAAACATTTAATAGAGGTTATCTTTATCATTTAAATGAATATTTTAAAAATGAAGATTATAAAACTTGTCTTGAAAATTTTAAAAGATTTAATATTTTATTATATATCTATACAGATTATAATAAAGCTATTACAAGCATCATAGACCATCTTGTTTTAAGGACATTAAAAGACTATTTTAGTCAAAAATATGTGAGCATAGAGGAAGAAAAATTTAACAACTTAATGTTTGGATACTATTTCATTGAAGATTATAAATACACTGTATGTACACAAGAAAAACCTGCTTGTATACTACAAATAAGACAAAATAATATGCATTCAACACATATGATTTATCAAGATAATACTCTATGAACATCGAATCATTAGTACATAAATTAAAACTATTGGATTTAACAAATGAAATAGTATTTTTTAATTTTAAAATACAATTAATAAATTCAGGATTAGAATTAAGCAACCAACATAACGAAGAACATAATATATTATAAAATTGTAATGAATATAAAAGAAAATTAGACTTATACAAGAAAATAATAAGCTTTTTAGACATTATTACCTTCAATAAATAGACAAAGATCATCAATTAGGTCAATATTAAATCCCGATTAAAAATTCTATCGACCCACAAGTTGGTATCAATGCTTAAGAATAATAAACTAAATAGTAATGAATGAAAAATTAATACCATTAAAATATAAAAATATTTTTGATATTTTATAAATCTTAAAAACATAATTAAAGATATTTCAAACGACATAAGCATTTAAGATAATGTGCCCGAAAACTCTAATGAATCACAGTAGTCAATTATTCAACATTTGACTTGCTATATACATATGACAATCAAACTACCTTTCCTTGATTACATTTAGTACAGCTGCTTATGATATATTCTCTTAATAATTTTCGAAAACACTTAAATAGATTGCAACAGTTTCCCTTTTTTTTTCTTTTCGATTCTTTCAGCTTAGGGAGCTGACAGTTCGGCTGGCAGTCTTCACTTCTATATCAAACAATTTTAACCTAATGTATCTTTCTATATATATATATAGATAATAATAATACGTATTAGGATTAAATATATTTTTAACTTAATTTTTTCAAAATCCATTAAAAATCTTAATATTATAAAAAATTATTTTTTAAACAATCTTAAAAATATTAAAACACATCTAAAAATATTTAATTAATAAATTTATTTAAGTTTAAATAAATATTTTAGCACAAACAATAATTTCATATTTATGAACATGTGTTATTAAATGTATGAATGCAATCATATATGTCGTAATTATGAAATATATACCTGGAGTAAGACTATTAAAAACTCAAATATTTGTTCAACTTTTCTTGATAATACTACTACAAAAGGGGGTATTTTAAGTCAATATGTATAGTCGGTTTTTTGTAAAAACCGACTTATAATGAAATTAAAGTTGATTTGGTGTAGAACCGATGCTATCAACATAGTTGATAGCGTTGGTTGATGTGTCAAACTGACGCCACACGTAGACATAGAGTCGGTTAACGTGTCGAACCGACGCTACATGTAGGACGTAGCATCGGTTGAAGTAGTGAACCGATGTTATCCACGTGTGTAGCCTCGGTTGACACGTAGAACCGACGCTACACACGTGGATATTTCCTTTTCTCTTCTTTCTTTCCCATACATAAACTATTCCAAGCGCTACATAATTCTCAAAAACCCAAAACCTCATCCACTTCTCCTCCACTCTTTCTCATTTTTAGTCCACATACGACCACTAATTCCAGCGCCAGTTAGTGGATTTTCTTATGATGCTTAATTTCGCAAGTGTACGAATCGTTCAAGTAATAAAGTGTACAAAAGTACGAATATCGAACCCACAAGGAATGGTGTTACTAAGTACTGAAATTGACTAATCCTAATTTTATTTGAAAATGAATTTTTGAATTTGTTTCAAAAGTAAATAAACTTAAAACTAAACGCAAATAACAAAATTTAATGTTGTTCAAAAATGATTAAAAATGCTAAGGCATTTGATTTCGCTAAATCAATTCAATCCGATTTCAAATCACCTTATATGAGAATCAAAGTTAGAAGTGATGGTTGAAAAACCCAAACTTATCTAATACTCTCTCTCGAGTTATATTAGAATTACTTATCTATGAAAACCAACTATATTTCTATGAAGATTTAATCACAAATAAGCACATTACGGTTTATGGAATTTCTAGAATAACCACATAAATCATGAATTAGGTGTCAAACTCGCATTCAACATACAATATTTATCACAAGAAGCATTCATTACACATCTCCTCTCGGTCTCAATATAATGCAACAAATCATCTAAATCTTGATCATAAATTTAAAAGCATTAAGCATGGAAATAAATACTCAACTTGAAAATAATGAATTCATATAATGATAACAAAAGAAATCAGATTTTCTTGATTCAACTACATCATAGCCTTAGCAAAAATGAATTAGTTCATAACGGAAAAAAGAACAAACATTATTTCAATTGAATCCATGAATAACAAATCTAAATAAAATGCAGAAAATAAAAGCTAAGGAGAAGAGATGAAAATCTCTTGAAGATGAAGACTTGGTAGCAACAATGGTGATGATCCTTCAAGCTTCTCCAACCTTTCTCTCCAAAATTTCCTTTTCTCCTTCAAAAATAACTTAGATCTACTCTCTCTGTCGTTCCCCTCTTTCTCCATCATAATGTATATATAGATCTAGGGTTTCGGGAGCAATTTTGGAACAAAACAACATAAAAAATGTGTTTTCGGACGAAACTTGCCGGCAGCTACATTATTCTTGCCGCGGCGAGATTTCTGGAAAATTAAAATTTTGTTTTTCTGATTTTGGCTGGCGGCCAAATTAATGTGGCCGACGGTGAGATACTTTGGCCTGCGACGAGATGAGTTTACCAAAATTTTGTGCTCTCGGGAAGATTTCGCCATGATTTCTGTAGGATTTTCACCGGCGGCGAGATGAATATAGCCGGCGGCGAGATACTTTGGCCGGCGGGGAGATTCTAAATTTTGAAACTTTGTTTTCTTTTTAATTTCATTCAATCCCGATCATTGTACTTTGTCCCTAATTTCTCCAAAATCATGATTTTACCTGAAATTGCACTTTAAATACAAAATACCCGTGAAATTGCATTTGTGGATTAAACAATCAAATAAACACAAAGTTTCACACAAATATCAACATTTAAATCATAACAAAAATGCAATAATTTAGCTCTTATCATCTTCCTCTTTAACTTATCTTTTAGATCCCCTATTTTTTTGAGTAAAATACTCAAATTTTTTATACCCATTTCTCACTTACAAAACTCCATTTTTTCTTCATTTCCTTCATTTTGTCACTTCATTTATTCTTGTAAGTATTTCTATTAATCTTACACATTTATTATTCACATTTTTTCTGTTATTATGTCTATAAATTTTTATATTATATATGTAGGTTTTGTATTATAACATCAGGAGAAGAATATGATGATCTTGAATAACATAGGACAACACCATGGTAATTTTTTTGCTATTAACTAATATTTTATTTTTTAATTATTTGTATTATTTAAACTATTTGTTAAACAGATTTTGATTTTTTTCTGTTATTATGTAGTGATCGAATACAGGTTTTAATTTAAGTATAATAGAAAATGAATAAATTTTGTAAAAAAAATTAAAATTTAAAGTCGATTGAATGCGTGAACCGACTTTAAATTTTACATCATTTCATTTAAAGTCGGTTCAATGACTGACTTTAATAGTCTGTTTTGTAGTAGTGTAAACTTGATAGCATGTCTTAAAATAAATTTACAAGTAAATATTTTGTTTACCAAAATAACCAACACTCGTAATCCTTACACGTACATCACTACCTTGATATGATTATCTTCAATGTGCATATTCTCGAATTCTTCCAAATCTTCATCACTACATATAGCAACAATGAGAAAGAATACATCATTCTTGAAAATGTATTTAATTGATAATATCAATTTTCAATTTCCTATACAACTTCTCTTCCAATCCATAGAAATCATCTCATTTTTGTAACCTTATAACAACACCTTCTTTACCAAGACACTCATCTCTACTTCCTATCTTTATCCACTAACCAACATGTATGAAAAGTGTATTAACTCGGTCCATGTTTTCAACTTGTACGAAGCATTTTTATAAAATATAGTATTAATCTTTAAGAATTGCATAACCATGTTGAAAGAAACAATATAACAAGTTCGATACGAAATCAATCTATGATAGAAAAATGTCAATAATCATAAATTTATTTGTGGACATTATATATGCAAATATGCATATGAAATTGACAAGGTTGATATGTTGTCAATCTATGGTAGAAAAAAATCTATAAATATAATTTTAACATTATAGAATTGAGAGAAGAGTAAGTCTAACATTAACAAACTTATATGCCTTAATGAACACTCCATACCATTGATATTGGTTCACATCAATGGTCCATTTTTTTACTAAAATTCAATTAAATGTTATATATATAAATATGCATATGAAAAAGACAAGATTAATATGAACTCGACATATAATAGAAAAAAGTTGATAGCCTTAAATTTATACCTTAAATAGATAATTTCGATATAAGGTCAATCTATGGTAGAAAAGAATTGATAAACATATATTTATACCTTAAATAGATAAAGTTGATATGAAGTCGACCTATGGTTAAAAAAATCGATAACCAAAATTTTAACATTAATGAATTAAAATAGAGTAAATATTACATTAACACACTTGTAAGACATTAATGAATACTTCTTATCAATGATATTGGTTCATGTTAAACTTTCTATTTTTCGTTGAAATTCAATTAATATTGAATAAGCATATGAAATTGACAAGGCTAATATGTAGTAAACCTATGGTAAAAAGAGTAATAACAACAATTTTACCATTACAAAATTGGGGTAGAGTAAGTCCAATATTAACAAACTTGTATGATCTTAATAATACTCCATATCATTGAAATTGGTTCGTATGAATGATCCAATTTTAACTCAAATTCAATTACATATTATATATGCAAATATGCATATGAAATAGATAAGTTCATATGAAGTCAATCTATTGTAGAAAAAAAATCGATAGTCATAAATTTATACCTTAAATAAACAAGATGGATATGAAGTTAACTTATGGTAGAAAAGGTCGATCATTATAATTTCAACATTATAGAATAAAGATAGATTAAATTTAACATTAACAAATTTATATGACCTTAATTAATACTCTATATCATTGAAATTAGTTCATGTGAATAGTCCATTTTTGATTCAAATTCAATTAAATATTATTTATGCATATATGCATATAAAATAGACAAAAATGATATGAAGTCGACATATGATAGAAAAAAATCAATAACTATAAATTTATACTTTAAATAGACAAGGTAGATATGAAATCGACCTATGGTAGAAAAAAGTCAATAACCATAAGTTTAACATTAAAGAATTATGAAAGGGTAAATCTACCGTTAACAAGCAAGTATGACCTTGATTAATACTCCATGTCAACCGTTATATGTTTATTTGAATAGTCGACTTTGAATTCAAATTTAGTTAAACATTATATGTATCAATATGCATATAAAATGTACAAGATTGATGTGAAATCGACTTAGGGTAAAAAAAATCGATAACCATAAATTTATATCTTAAATAGACAATGTCGATATGAAATCAACCTATAGTACAAAAGAAATTGATAACCAACTTTATATTTTAAATAGAAAAATTTGATATGAAGTTGACATATGATAGAAAAAAATCAATAACCATGATGTTGACATTACAGAATTAAGATAGAGTAAATTTAACATTAACAAACTTGTATACTAAAATAAGTACTCTTTATCATTGATATTGGTTCATTTTAATAGTCCATTGTTTATTCAAATTTAATTAGAAAGTGTATATAAAAATATGCATATGAAATAGATAAAGTAGATAGTAAGTCGAATTATGATAGAAAAAAGTCAATAAACATAAATTTATACTTTAAATACACAAAGCGAGCTATGGTTAAAAAATAGTCTATAATTATAAATTTATACATTATAGAAAAATCTAAAGATAGAATAATCCTAACATTATAAGTTTAACCTATTAAAGAAAAAGCTACATAAAACAATTCACTATCAATCAATGTCATTCTTAATATTTTCAGTATATATCTTATATATTATACATAAAGTTATCGCTAGTTTTGGTAATTGGATGACCTAAGCCATATATTAATGAAGCATGAATAAGACACCTTCATAATTTTCATAGGAAAACGGAACATAATAGTCTTCCCTTGTTGAAACTCGTCCTAATAAAAAAAAAGCGTGAATAAAAAGCAAAGATGGATGCTGCTCATATTTCATTCAATACACAGAACATACATAAACAGAGCATCTATAAAGGGAACTTCCACTTGTGGCCAATACAAATATATATTCCATACAGTGGAGTAAAATAAAAGAAAGCACTCAAATGGGTTCTTCAATTAATTAAAATGAAGCATATTATGGACAACAAGAACCCAACAGTAAGCATATTGTTGAAATCACAAAAAACAAATAAATCATTCACATGGGTTCTTCAGCACACTTAGTTAACCATACAAAGTAAGTCATTGTCAACATTGGAAAGACAGGTTATGATGTAATGGCATGTTAGCTTCACTATTTTATTCATATGGATGCTATACCTTCCTTTATCGGTCATGTTCTTTGAGAGCTATAAACATCAAGATTATGAACCAAAAAGTCATGAGATATAGCTAGGCGGAAAAATATGGCAAACAATACAAAGATAAAGATGAACAAGATAGACGATTTGGGATTTATGTATCCAATATTCAATTAATTGATCAAGTAAATTCTAAAAACCTTATATACAAACTCATTGACAACAAATTTGTACAGTTGACAAATGGCGAGTTTAAGGCCACCTACTTGACAACAAGCAACTTTAGTAATGCAAAACTGGACCATCATGCAAATAAGAGAGTAGATTGGAGAAAGAAATGTGTTCTTCATCCTATAAAGAATCAAGGTCAATGTGGTATTACTCAATTCTTTAGTTTCTCAAACAGAAAATTTGATTTTCCAAGTCAAGTTGTCTATATACGTAACAAGATTAGTCAGTTATAAAACTAAGGTTTCTACTTTCTAGTTTCTACTAAAGTTTAGTGCTTTCATTCAACATGTATATTAAAAGAATAGTACTGGGATGGGGTTTTCAAGGCCGGGCATTTTCTGCTGTATCTATTTTGGAAAGCATCGACAGAATCAAAATTGAAAAATTGTTATTAAATTGTGACAATTGATGTCATTTTATATCTTGTCACAAGTTACTATTTTACATTACTTAATAGATATATAAATAGAATTTGATTAACTATTAGATTTAGACCTAAGGGGCACCCACTCGTATAAAAATGAAGAAAATTTAGGCAAATATGGTATCACATGCGTGCGCATTGTCGTCTAATAGGCAATGCTAAATCGAGTATGTGTTCGTGTCTGTGTCCGTGTGATACAACACACGCCTGTCGTCGTTGGCCGTGCCGTGCCAAGCTAAATCCGAGTGTATGTGAGGTGCCATTTTATATTTTTGAAAATTTCTTTTTTAAATTACTTTTTCACACATAAAAAATAATTGTTATTTTTTTACTCAAAAAATGATTGTTATTGTTTTTTATTCAATAAAATATATGTTATTTTTTTACTCATAAATAACAGTTATTTTTTCTAGACATGATCATTATTATCTTAAATATTATAACTTTTTTCAAACTTATAAATAAAGGGTATCAACTCTAATTTCAAAACATATTAATTATAAACATTTTTTATTAAAAAAATTCTTAAAAATAAAAAGAAGAAGATATTAAATTATTTTAAGTTTTTCGAATAATATAAATTTTAGAGTTATGGTATTCCGGTCTTCCATAATTTTGTTTTTTAAGACCCTTTAAACAAAACCTCATTTTTATAGTTTACACTTTAAAAGACTTTTTTGGCGTGGACGTAGGAGACTTTTAACCAAATATGTAATTACATGTAAATACGGCATCAGTTTCCAAGAACTAGCATCCATTAGCGTTATCAAATTTTCAATTCCCACTACCTGAATGGCGATTGCCATAGATCTGATAAACACCTAAAAAAACAAGGAATGAGGAATTATTTTTAAGGTTTTTTTTAATGAATCTTTGCAGTTATCATCTGATTTATTACCAGGAATAGGCATGGATTCTGCAGAACAGATATCGTCTTTTTTGGACTTTCTGAACTTGCAGACTCTGTTAACACTTCTTGTGCTTCTTCTTATTCCTCTGCTACTTATTCATTTTCGTTCATTATTTTCTCCATCTTTAGCTCCGGATGTTGTTTCTTCTGACAATTTTGCTGATTCTGTTGCCGACGATTCCCTAGCCCCTCAAGAAATTCATGATGTGTTTATTAGCTTCAGAGGGTTAGATACTCGCGATGGTTTTACGAGTCATCTTTATGCTGCTTTGTGCCAAAAGAATATATCTACTTATATTGATGATAGGCTTGAGAAGGGTGGAGAAATCTCTTCAAAGCTTTTGAAAGCAATTGAGCAATCAACAATTTCAATAGTCATTTTCTCGAAAAATTATGCTACTTCTTCTTGGTGTTTGGATGAACTTGTGCATATAATGAAATGGAAGGAATTGGTTATACCCGTTTTCTACAAGGTAGATCCATCAGAAGTGCGAAGACAACAGGGAAGTTATGGGATTGGTTTGTCAAAACTTGAACGATATTGTGGGAAAACCAAAGTTGAAGTCTGGAGAGCTGCGTTGACACAAGCAGCAAATCTATCCGGATTTCACTCAAATGAGATTAGGTAACTTATGGAGCGAAATCATCTGTCCCCTTTGTGTTACATTTCGTGTTACACCAATCCACCAATGAATCTAGTGGTTTCACGTTTTCATTTATTTTAATATTTTTTTATTATTTGTCTCTTTAAATGATTATGTTTTGATGTTAATTGCAATGAGATACCAAAATTGTACAGATTACTTTGGTCCGGTAATGACTTTTTGACTAGTTAATTATATTTGTGTTGTTTAGCGGTTTACTTATGCTACGACGGTAACAACTTTTTGACTAATTAGTTATATTTTTAATATTCATTTGTTGTTTAATGGTTCAGTATGCCTGTAAGGTTCAATTTTTTTCCCATTTAAGTCTACACAAAGTATTACTTGATCTAAACAAAATAAAAATTCTACCTACAAGTTAGAATAAGCAATTCAGTTGATTTCTGTTATAACAATATTGTTATGTTATTACAATTCTGTTTTGTGATCAGTTAGAATAAGCAATTCAGTTGATTTCTGTTATAACAATATTGTTATGTTATTACAATTCTGTTTTGTAATCAGTTAGTTTGTTAAACTTTACCTTCTCTTGATTGCTTATATAAGAAGCATTCTCTTATTGTAATTTATACAAAAAATCAAAACAAAGTTTCTCTTTTCCATTCTCTTATAGTTTCTCTGTTCTTAAGATTTTATATAAGAAGCATTCTCTTATTGTAATTTATACAGAAAATCAAAACAAAGTTTCTCTTTTCCATTCTCTTATAGTTTCTCTGTTCTTAAGATTTCTTGTTTATTCAAGAATCTAACTTGGTATTAAAGCTTTTCATAGTTCACGCTTTTTCTCTTTTCTTTTGCAACTTCTATGGCCAAGAATAGTACTCGAAACCACAACAATGGAAGTGGATTGGAGCATTCTATAACAGGTGGTGTTGCTAACTCGGCCAACCTCGAAGAACAATACAGACCAATCACCAGCCTTCTTGCACAACTGGTTACTATTAAACTCAAGGAAGACAACTATCTACTCTGGAAATTCCAGATTGAAAATGCAATCTTGGGATATGGTCTTGAAGATCACGTCTATGGCACAGATGTTGCTCCTCCCAGATTGATTCAAGGCAATGCTAACTCGGAGTTCGTTCGTTATCAAAGGCAAGATAGGTTACTTATGTCATGGATTCTTGCCTCCATCAACACTAGCTATCTTCCTCAATTGGTAGGCTATTACTCTTCTCAAGAAATCTAGACAACCATTGAACGACTCTTCAATTCTCAATCCACTACCAAGGTGATGTTCTACAAACGTCAAATACAAACCCTCAAGAAAGACTCTCTTTCCATGAGAGATTATCTAATGAAGATGAAGAGCTACTTTGATATGCTTAGTGTTGCTAATCACAAAATATCTGACATAGACCAGTTTCTTGCAGTTCTCAATGGCTTATCTAATGAATATGAATCCATAATAGCAATAATATGTTCAAGAGAGGTCCCTTACAACCTTCATCATGTCACCAGCCTTCTTCTTTCTCATGAAGGAAGGATCTTACAAAGAAATTGCTCTGATATTGTGGCTAATTACTTCAACTACTCAAACTATTCTAAGAGAGGCTCCAATTTGAACCAATCTCAAGGTGGAAGAGGCCCAAATACCAGAGGCAGAGGTCGTGGTGGTAGAAACTTTTACAACAATAGTAGACCTTAGTGCCAACTATGTGGAAAGATAGATCACACAGTCCTCAAATGCTATTACCGGCTTAATCAAAATTTCCATGGCAATGGAATGACAAATGGGGCGAATTCTTTTGGACACCAGAACAACCAAAGGCCGAATGCCAATCTTGCTCATACTCAGCCTAAATTTCGGCTTGAAAATGCTCCCTTAGAAGCCATGCTTACTTGTGCAGAAGGAAAGAGTGATGATTCCTGGTATCCTGACCCAGGAACAACCAATCACATCACTAAAGATTACAACAATGTCACCTACAGGACAAATTTCCATGGTAGTAAGAAAGTTCACATGGGCAATGGCACAGGTTTGGATATAAAACACATCGGTAACTCTTTTGTTTCTTCCAATGTTCCATCAAGATCTGACTCTCAAAAATATTCTTTATGTTCCTTTAATCACAAAAAATCTTGTTAGTGTCTCCCAATTCACAAAAGATAACAATCTTTACTTTGAATTTCACCCTTCTACTTGTTTTGTTATGGATTAGGTCACCAAAATTCCTCTTCTTCAAGGGACACTACATAAAGGACTGTATAGGCTCAACTTCTTCAACAAAGCTAGAGAGGTACTTGGGTAGATTTCACATGTTCATATCTCTGAAACCAGAAATCCCACAGATATTAGTCAGGCTTTCCCACAAAATTTAGTTTCAAGTATTAAAGAAAGTCTCGTTTTTGATATTTAGCATAAGAGGTTGGGACATCCCTCTTCTAAAATTGTAACCAAGGTCCTTAGTGATTGTAATATTCCTTTTCAAATGAATAAAATACCTCATTTTTTTGTGTTTCATGTCAAATGGGCAAAAGCCACAAACTTCCTTTCCGCAACTCTCATACCTCTTATACCAGTCCATTACAACTTGTTGAATCCAATTTTTGGGGCCCTTCTCCTGTTCTTTCAACCATAGGTTTCAAATTTTACAGAACCTTTGTTGATGTTTACTCTAGATACATTTGGATTTACTTCTTAAAAAGAAAGTCTGAAGCATTTGAATCCTTTCTTCACTTTAAAACTCAAGCCGAAAACCAACTCAACACAACCATTAAAATATTTCAATCTGACTGGGGTGGAGATTTTGTTCCTTCTCCTCATTTTGCAACACATATGGCATTTTTCATCGTGTTTCTTGTCCTCACACCTCTGAACAAAATGAAATAGTGGAAAGAAAACATAGACATATAGTAGAACTCGGTTTAACCTTACTAGCTCAATCATCTTTACCTTTGAAATTATGGCCAGATGCTTTCTCTAGTGCTGTTTATCTCATTAATAGGATACCTACTACAGTTCTTCAGTAGAGGTCTCCTCTTGAGGTACTTTTCAAAGTTAAACCTGATTATTCTTTTCTAAGAATCTTTGGTTGTCAATGTTTTCCTCACTTAAGACCATACAACTCTCATAAGTTTGATTTAAGATCATTACCTTGTACTTTTGTTGGTTACAGCTCTAAACAAAAAGGATATAAGTGTCTAGATGAAAAAAGTAACATCTATGTCTCTAGACATGTTGTTTTTAACGAATTTATCTTCCCTTTTAATGAAAAACCCAGCAACAATTAGGTTAATTCCAATAACTCTCAAACTCCTATGCCTTTTCCCTTACTAGATATTCCCAAGCTTATTGTTATAGATCATCAATCTATAATACACAAAATCTAACCACCGATCATAGATTAGAGGGTACATCAGCAGTAGGACATATGTCTGCAGAATAGCTATCTTTCTTCCAAAATCCCACAAATTTGTCTTCTATTAGCCTTCATCAGCCTCATAATTCTTCTATTCCTAGTGCCATCTCAGATACAAACACTAATTCTGATCCAATACCTCTAACTCATCTAATGTCAACTCGGTCTAGAAATGGGATCCATAAACCAAAAGTGTTGTTGACAGATCTGTCCATTCAAGAGCCCACTATAGTTGTTGAAGCTTTACTTGATGCTACTTGGAAGAAATCCATGGTTGAAGAATACAATGCCTTGATCAATAACAAGACTTAGACCCTTGTTGAACTGCCACCGAATAGAAGACCAATTGGATGCAAGTGGATTTTTAAGATAAAAAGGATCATAGATGGGACTATTTCAAGGTACAAGGCTCACCTGGTTGCTAAGGGTTTTATGCAAAAGGCTGGGTTTGATTTCACTGAAACTTTCTCCCTAGTGATAAAGCCAACTACCATCAAAGTTATTCTAACTCTAGCTTTATCTTGTGGTTGGATTACAAGGCAGCTTGATGTTAATAATGCCTTCCAAAATGGTGAATTTAAGGAGAAAATTTATCTTGAACAGCCTGCTGGTTTTGAGAAGGAGAACTCCAAGAATCTTGTTTGTAAACTTCACAAGTCTTTGTTTGGGTTAAAGCAGGCTCGCAGAACTTGGTTTGATAAATTAAAAGACTCTCTTGTTGGTATGGGTTTCTGCTTCTCAAAGGGTGATCACTTTTTGTTTATGAGGTTCTCTACATCTTCTACCTTATTCATTTTGGTTTATGTAGATGATATAATAGTTACAGGAAGCTACAAAGAAGAAATAGAACATGTCATTCTACTCCTCAACAGATCCTTTTCTCTAAAGGACATTGGTGACTTAAATTACTTTATGAGAATAGAAGTTAAAGCAACTCGTGAAGGCCTACACTTGTCCTAAAAGAGATATATTGAAGATCTTTTGAAAAGATCAAAAATGGACAATGTCAGACCATTACCAACTCCAATGTTCAGTAGTTTGGAGCTCACTTCTGATAAAGGTGATCCCATTCCAAATGCTGCAGACTACAGGAGTATAGTTGGTGGATTGTAATATGTTACCATAACAAGACCTGAGATAGCTTACTGTGTCAATAAGGTGTGCCAGTTTATGCAAAATCTGCTTGACTTGCACTGGAAAGTTGTGAAAAGGATTTTGAGATACTTAAAGGGCACTTCAGAAGAAGGGATACTTCTTAGAAGGTCAGAAACTCTGAACTTGACAGGGTTTTGTGATGCTGACTGAGGGAATGCCTTGTGTGATAGAAGATCCACAACTGGCTACTGCATATTTCTTGGTAGAAATGTTGTTTCCTGGTCTTCAAAGAAGCAGGCTGTAGTGTCCAGTTCTTCCATTGAAGCAGGATACCGAAGTCTTGCCGATGCCACCTTAGAACTGATATGGTTGCAGTCTCTTTTCAATGAACTCAAGGTAGAAATTCAAAATCCACCTGTTCTCTGGTGTGACAATGAGTAAAATCTCTCTGTCTGCTAATCCAATTTTTCACTCTAGAACCAAGCATATAGAGCTCGATCTCTATTTTGTAAGAGAGAAGGTTATGGCAAAGGAACTTGATGTTCATCATGTACCAACAATAGATCAAGTGGCTAACATCTTTACTAAGCCTTTATCAGCTTAGTTCTTCCAAAGGCTTAAACACAAATTGACTGAGTGTTCCTCAGGGATTGGGGACCAAGCTCGGTTTGAGGGAGAGAGTTAGAATAAACAATTCAGTTGGTTTTTGTTATAACAGTTTTGTTATGTTGTTGCAATTCTGTTTTGTAATCAGTTAGTTTATTAGGCTTTACCTTCTCTTGATTGCTTATATAAGAAGCATTTTCTTATTGTAATTCATACAAAAAATCAAACAAATTTTCTCTTTTCCATTCTCTTACAGTTTCTCTGTTCTTAAGATTTCTTGTTTATTCAAGAATCTAACTCTACACAAGTAAAACATCACAGGTATATTATATGCACATATGTTTTGGAAAACTCACAAATATAATTGATTAGTTATACCAATGTTCAATATGAGTTATATTTTGTAATATGTTTCGGTCAGTGATACTGTTAATGACTTTTTGAACTTCCATACAACTAGTACATACTTGTGTGAAAATTCTACACATTTGTAATCGATACAAGTTTGATATTTCTATTCTACCATTTTCTTATTTCCTCAGGAGGTAAATGAAAATTCTACGGACTTAACAAATGTGAAATTCACTTAACCCAATTGCTTTTGTGAATTTCACCCAAATTATACCCTATTTTGTGTGATTTCCTTATACATATAGTAGGAAATATGACATTGAGATAAACATCTTCTATTTTACAGACCTATAGTTTTTCTTAATACTTATACCTCACCATTAACTTTTACTTACTATATGTTATTGTTAATTTTTTGTGTGCCAATATGCTAGGCCAGAGACAGAGCTAGTTAAGGCAATAATCCAAGATGTCTTGCAGAAATTGAAACAAGCACTTTCAAGTAGTAAGTTGAATCTGATGATGGGTTTTGTTGGTCTTGAAAAACCAATAGAAGAAGTTGAATCATTGTTATGCATAGGCTCAAGAGATATTCAAGTTATAGGTCTATGGGGCATGCCTGGTATTGGAAAGACAACACTTGCAGGTTTGGTATTTCAAAAGATCTCTTGTCATTTTGAGAGTTATTGTTTTATAGAAAATGTTAGAGAAAAATCAGAAAATTATGGACAAAATTACGTGCGAAACAAATTGTGTGTACAACTTCTCGGTGAAGAAAATTTGAACATAACAACCCCATTTCTTGATCCATTTATTACAACAAGACTTCGTCGAAAGAAGGTTCTTATTGTTCTTGATGATGTTAGTCATCCTCGACAATTAGAATTTTTAGGTGGACAGATTCAATTTGGTCATGGAAGTAGAATAATTGTGACAACTAGAGATAAACATGTTCTTACATGTATCCTAGCTAATGGAATGGTCATTCAAATGCACGAGGTTAAAGGATTGATGTGGAATGATGCACTTCATCTCTTACAATTTTATGCCTTTAGAAGAAACTCTCCAACACAAGAGTATAAAGCTTTTTCAACAAGGGTAGTGAGTTATGCTGAAGGTAACCCATTAGCTCTTAAAACTTTAGGCTCTCACTTGTGTGATAGGAGCATGAAAATTTGGGAAAGTACATTGAATAAATTGGAGAAAATTCCAGATAAGGATATGCATAAAGTATTAAAAATAAGTTATGATGACTTGGATGATAATGAGAAGAATATATTTCTTGATTTAGCTTGCTTCTTTAAAGGTGAAAATGCCAATATTGTAAAGAACATATTGGATGGTTGTGGCTTCTTTTCCGATGTGGGATTTGAACTTCTAGTTGAGAAGTCTTTGATAACTATCAACAACCAAAATGAACTTCGTATGCATGATTTGGTACAACAAATGGGTAGGGAAGTTGTTCGTCAACAATCGATTAATAGCCCTGAAAAACGCACTAGGTTGTGGAGTGTTGAAGAAATATATCATGTCTTGCAAAACGATATTGTAAGAAACCAAAGACTTTTGATTTTGATTTTGAATATTTTTTTTGAATGAATGGTAGTAGAAGTACACTAACTATGAAAAAAGTATACAAAAAATCATTACCTTTTTTGTAGGAAAATACAAGTCTATTAACTATGAAAAAAGTATGCCAGATGTCCAAAAATAAAAAAATATCGGAAATAGAACATATGAATATACATATGCATATTTTTTTGAGTTGCTATGTGTTCTTTAATCAATTTTTATGTATTCAAACCTATTGATTTAAGGAATATATAGCAATTCAAAAAAAATATGTACATGTGTATTCACGTGTTCTATTTATGACATTTTTGGACATCTGATATACTTTTTCATAATTAGTAGCTAGTAGTACCCCACCGAAAAGTTAATGGAATTTATATACTTTTGTTATAGTTAGTATAGTTATGCTACCCTTTATCCTCATTTTTGTGTACTAACCTATGGTTTTGCTCTTGGTTTTCAGGGAACTGGAGCAATTGAAGGCATATGTCTTAATATGTCAAGTCTTAAGAAGCCTTTGCACCTAAAGACTACAACATTCTCAAGAATGTATAACTTGAGGCTGCTTATAGTTTACAGATCTGATCAAACTTCCAAAGAACACAAAGTTCATGCTCCTTCAGATCTTCGGGATCTTCCTGAGATGCTTCGATACCTACACTGGGAAGAGTGCCCATGGAAATCTTTGCCATTAGAATTTCCTGAAAACATTGTGGCGCTTCACCTTCCAAACAGCCAAGTTGAGGAACTTTGGGATGAAATCAAGGTACGTTGTAGTTTAATTATGATCACTAGCATATTATACTTTAAAAAATTGCCTACTGTGTTTTCTAAGTCCAGTACAATTTTTCTTAGCTAATTTTAGTGTGTTCACTGCATGTTCCACCAATACATGACAACGACATGGACATAAGTAACTAAGAGGTGACCTTTGTTGCATAAAATGGCACACCAAAAATAGTACACGTGATTTGTGTCTTTCATGTCAAAGTAATAGCAACATAAATACACTAGAAGTTTCTTTTTATTAAACAATAATTAGAGGCTTAAGATTTTAGCTAGAGTACTTAAAAGTACCAAGCTTTTGCATTGTTACATGAACATTTTTAGGACACGGAATGTACTGAATTTTTATATACGTATTCAAGTATTAGAAACACTTATTTTCTTCAATTTTTATAAGATTTCCACCAATTTAAAGTGTCAATTACCCGTACCTATGTCTATATTGTATCTATTGGACACAGATATTTCATGGAAAATGAAGTGTCCATGTAACCTAGCTTTTGCCACAGATAACTAAACGAGTTCCAGATTATGTGATGTATTTTTTTTTTAAATTTGTTTGCTATTTAATTAAAATTACTCTCATATTTGCAGATACCAATGAAGTCACTGACATATCTGAATGTCTCTGGATGCTCATCTCTAAACAAGTTTCCACAGCTGCCAAGGTACATAACAAATTTAGATCTAAGTGGGACAACAATAACGGCTGTGCCTGAATCAATAGAGGGTCTCTCCCATCTAGGGTCCTTTGAACTAGTTGATTGCAAAAGACTAGTGACTCTCCCAACTAATATTTGTAAGTTAAAACATCTCAACAATTTCTCTCTCAAAGGATGCACAGAATTGAAAACCTTTGATATTGTTGAGCCAATGGAAAATTTGCACACTCTTAACCTTTCTGAAACAGCTATTGAGGAAATATCCTCTGGTATTGGATATCTTAGTGGACTCACAACACTTTCTTCTTTTGGATGCAAACACCTTGTAACCTTACCAACAAGTATGAAACAACTTCTTAACCTTTGTGAACTGATTTTATCTGATTGTGCCAGCCTTAAATCTTTGCCTGAACTGCCTTCATCACTTTCTATTAATGCTCAGCGCTGCACATCACTGGAGATAGTTCCCCCATTGATTACTACAATCACAGATAGCTGGCATCTAAGTGTTCTTAGAACAGAGTACTTCCGATTTGAAAATTGTCCAAAGTTGGATCCGAATGCTTTCCACAACACAATGCTTGGTACATTGCTTAGAATTTATAGGGCAGCATATAATTTTGCTGCAATATATAAGGTACTTATGTTGCTTAATTTTGTTTTTAATTCTTCAGGGGAAGTTGTTTTAAATAAACACTTGTAGGTATGAAGGTATTCACATGATATAGTCACGGAAATTGAAGAAATATACAATATGATTTAGGATATGTGAAATTCTTAACGTAGACATCGAAAATTCAATTACACACTCATGTAACCAAGTATGAATGCATACATTGTGAATTTCACATATCCTAAATCATATTGTAAAATTTCTTTGATTCTCATTATTATATTGTGAGTTTGCCTACAAGTTACCAAATTTCCACAAATATTATCCATCTATTTTTATTTTGGGTGAGAGGCACAAACAATCCTACTGCTTTTGCCAAGGTTGCCCTTTAGTATCATACCTTAAGTGGTGCACTTTAGTATCTCATACCTTTGTAAAAATGTACTATTTAGTCTTATATTTTTATACTAAAATGTGTACTTTTTTTTATCTATATTTAGGACTTAAAGCGCACCTTTTTTTGAAAAGTATGAGAATAATGCATCAGTTAAAAAGACTGGGACTAAATTGATCTTTATTCATTCCCTTTTACCTTTTATTTTATTGGATTATTTTGATTTAAATTTGTACACTTTAAGTGCTATGAAAAACAATTTCTCATTTCTTGTCTCTTACGTTAATGCCTTTCGGATTTTGGTCTCTGACAAATTTTTATATATGTTCTTTATTTTTAATAAAGGGTTATAAACATAATCTCAACCCTTCAGTGCACGTTGTGTATCCTGGGAATCAATTTCCAGAGTGGATTGAAGCTAAAGCCGAGGGAAATTCACTCCACATCAAGCTTCTTCCAGAATATTCTTTTGGCCAACTATTGGGTCTTGCTGGATGTGCTCATGTTGCTGTGAAGAAGTATTTTGAGGATCGGGCATTTTTGCAGTGGAATTATAAATACTTAACAAGCAATGGCTGGTCTGGACCTTTCTATGGTAGCCATTTGCTCCAGGGACTTCATTTAGATCATATGTTCATCCTCTATGATACTGAAAAATCATTTTTTGCATTTGGTGACGATATTAGTGAGATAAAATTGGAAGTCTCCATTGATGAGTTTACTCAAGAGTTTCCTACGCATTATGAAGTCAAAATGTGTGGGATCAAATGTGTTTATGCTGAGGAGGCTGAGGAATTTCTGGTAAATTATCAATTTGATGGGAAATACTTGATGGAAGAAGGCATTGATTAAAAATGAAAGGCATATTGACTATGCATGAATTCCATTTGGGCATATTAAAGTTATGTGATGGAGTTTAGTTTTGAGTGAGACTTTGAATGGTACAAAAAAAAAGTAAGAAAGCATAAATTATAATGTTTAATATTTATGAGTAGAGTTAAGGCTTCTGCCATAAGAAAAGTGTAAGCCACGTGTCTCTCCTAGTTACTTTTGAGAAGGTATACTCTTTACGAATTTGATCGATCAAATTGATATCATCTTGCATTGCACATATTAGAATATAGATCGTACATGGCCTTATGGTTTTGTAATTGTTAAACTCCTAGAATTTATAATAAATTAAAAAGTATCCTAAAGAGAATTTTTAATAATATTTTTAGATATATCGATGCATCAAAAAATTGTGTAAAAAGTCAAATTGATTGTTTAAAATTGGAAAACATTTTTTACAACTCGTTGGGGTTTGTTGGTCGACAAGTGTACAGGAGGGGTCGGTGAGGAATTATGACACTGATTATGGCCTCGTTGTTGTCTCGTTGGGGCAGCTTGACGAGCCATTGATGAGGGAGGTGATGAGGGCCCAATTTGGCTACTAATACTTGCAAAAATAGTCCATTTTTTTCAATCAAAAATTTTCATTATCTTTTTCTCTTTTTAAAATATTTTGACTTTGGTACATTTTGGGATAAAATATCCTGGAGTTTAAATTTAAAAGAATAGTGTTAAAACAAGAAATTACTATATTTATCTTGACAATTTCAAAAGGATAAAATTCTACTTTCAAGCGTTAAATTTTATATTATGCAAATTAATTTAGATTATCATTAATTCTTGAACAAATATGATTGTATTTAATTTCCTCTATAAAGGAAAGAGAGTTAGTGGTAGGTTTTGGCACGTTTTTGGACAAGCTTCCAAGTTAAGGTTTCTTACTCCAATTTTTTATTCATGCATTGTTTTCATGAAAAATTCATGTATCATATATTATGAATAAAAGGGAAACGGATGCCATGATTTTTATAAGAAAATGTTGTAAATATTGTTAAAATCAAATACTCGTTATAGACATTTTTACATACATTACATATGGCATATGAGATTTTATACATACATCATGAAATAATTTTTCATAGGAGATATATCTATATATATCTTGCGAAGTATGGTACTTATGGGCTACTAGTTGAAACAGACTATTTTTCGATGGATTACAGGCACAAATTCTTTTCACATGTATTTCTAGAGTTTGTCCTTCTATGGGTCTAGAAGTTTGTCCGTCTATGAGTCTCTAAGTTTGACCATATATCTCAAAATTGGTCCCCCATTTTGTCTCAAAATGGACCATCCATATAACGAGGACATTGACTGCCCATTTAACGAGGACGTTGACCAATACATATGCTATATGTATCTTAGAGTAAGACTATATATGGGGTTGGGTGTAGACCCATATGCATCTAGAAGGTTGATCACCATGTGCCCATTGATGCACAAAAACATGATACATAAATTTTCTATATTTTTAAATAGCTTGTAAGTGTATGAATCATATTGCAAAAAGTGACAAATATACTTATAAGGTCGATATAAAGGGAAATTACATGGTTTTTAAATAATTTAACAAAATTCTTAAAAACCAAAATTAAATATAAACATTATTTCACAATTGTTTTGGTTTTGAAATATCTAAAATAATAACATAAAATAATAGAAGATCAATGATAGATTGGTTTACACAAATTATAGGCAAACATGCAATTCATTAATCAATAAAGAATTAATGTGATATTTAGTTCGTTAATTATATTTAGTAAACTTAATTAGATTAATAAAATATAAACCCAAATTTATTATTTTTTTCTTATATATAGAAATAGCGCTTTTGGTTATGCTATTATTCGTTATTAATTCAAATCACTTAATGCCTTTGGTTGCGTCTATTAGTTAATTTTTTAATTACATTATACTTATTTTCTGTGAAATTAATAAACCATTTAACTTGCTATCTTTAGTTGGGTCTAACAGTTTAAACTTTTAATCAAGTTATCAAATCAGATTTTAGATCAATGAATCTTAAATTAATTTTAACATTTTAAAATCTATTATGAAAAATATGTAATGATTTGCATAATTTATTACTATTTAACTTTAACTTTAGTATAATTTTATTTGTTTTTATTGATTTTAGACTTCATTACTATTATTTAAATTTTATTGTTAATTTAAAGAAAATGAAGATTTATTAAAATAAAATATAAATGAAGATTTTATGAAAGAAAGTTAAAAATGAAGATTTTCTGAAAGAAAGTTATATATATATATATATATATATAATAAAAAGAGCCCTGAAAAAAAATGCAGGAAAGTGGAAACAACGAAGCAGAGTAACAAATTTATGTGAAAACATATTCTTTTTGCGATTTAGTTTCCTTTTAATTCTTCTAAGAAGAATTATGGTAAATTCGTTTATGTTAAATTTATTTTTTAGCATTAATTAAGTTTTCTTTATTCTAGGAAAAAGATGTAACCTAATTCCAAACTATGCTTAATTTTTCATGTTAATTTGAATTATTTCTCTTTATGTTTGTTTAATTTATTTTGAGCTTATTGCTTCTAATTAACTGGTTATTAATTAGATGATTTTAGTCTTGTGACTTACTATCGAAAAAGCGAATTATATGATTGATCTGGAATATTTCAGCGTAGGTAAATATAGAGATCAAAAGACTTGTATGAACTTGTAAAGTATTAAAATTAGTGGTCTTAATGCTTTCTTGCTTTGTTAAATTGCACGTTCTTGTGTAAATTGATGAACAATAATGTTTCTAATTGACTATCGAAAGAGACTTTTGGATATTTTTTTGAGATTGCTAACAAAGAGAGAGAATTAAATTTTATTAACTAGATGAGTAAAGCATAGTGAAGGATTTGATGAAATCAATTTCCTAGAAGTTTTCTTCCCATTAATTTGAACTTCGAACATCTTTCTTTTCATTTGCACATTTTCTTTAAATCGATTTCATTTTAAATTCCAATTATAACAACCTTAGTGACTTCTCTAGATAAAATTGAGATTAACATAATTTTGGTACTTGTCAAAAGTAAGTTACCAATCCATGAGGATAATAATCTTTTTATCACTTTACTATAAAACTACGATATTGTGCACTTGTAGTTTTGCATCGATCAAGTTTTGGGCGTTGTTGATGGGGATTGATTTATTCTTATTTTTGCCAATATCGATACAAAGTAATCTTGGTTTTAATTTAGAATTATATTTTATTTCATTTATATTTATATTTATATTTTTTTATTTTCCTCTAGGTATGTTTTTGATGTTGGATGTGCCATGCTAGAACTCAAAACAATATTCCTTTTGATCTGGAGATTGAAAGAACTTTTAGAACATGAAGAAAGAAGAAAGTACTAGCCATGATTAAAGGAGAACATAATGCATAGATACACACCTTGAAGGATTATGTAAGGCCAATTGTGAATGAGAATTACTTAGGTGTAAGATGCCAGACCATTAATGCCAATAGTTTTGAGCTCAAATCGACGTTGATCAGCATAACACAATAAGACCAATTTAGCGGATTTTAGCTTGATGATCCAAATATTCATTTGGTGATGTTTTTTGAGATTTGTGACACTATAGATGAATGGTGTTACTAAAGACACCATTAGATAGAGATTGTTTCCTTTTTCATTAAGGGACAAGGCCAGAGGTTGGCTACAATCTCTACAACTAGGAAGCATCACTAGTTTGCAAGACATGACAAAAAGGTTTCTTGCTAAATTCTTTCCACTTGCAAAAATAGCCCAACTCAGGAGTAAGATTGGTTAATTCAGGCAAAATGAATTTGAGACACTTTATGAAGCATAGGAAAGATATAAAGATATGATTCAGTGTTTCCCTCAATATGGATTTCCGAATTGGTTGCAAGTTCATATATTCTATAATGGGTTAAATGGGCAAACTAGAACCATAGTCGATGCTGCTTCTGGTGGAACTTTGATGTCAAAGATAACTGAGAGTCCTACTCCTCTTTTGGAAGAAATGCCCTCAAACAACTATCAATGGCTAACTGAAATATCTATGGCTAAGAAAGTTACTAGGATTCATGAATTGGAGGATTTTCCTACTCTTTCAACTCAAGTAGCTTATCTATCTCATCAGATTTTAGCCTTGACAACCCAAAGATGACCAAAAAGTGCAGAATTTGTTGCAACTTCAAGTATGAAAATTATGATGAATGAAGAAAATCAAGAATAGGTTCAATACATCAACAATTTGACCTACAACTATCGTGGTAATCCTATGCTAAAATACTACCATCTAGGGCTTCAAAATCATGAGAATTTTTCTTATAGAAACACAAAGAATGTGCTGCAACCTTCTCTAGGGTTTGATATTCAACCAAGTGAGAAGATGATGTCACTTATGGATGCCATGGTTTCCTTTGTTGAAGAGATCAAAGCAAGGTTTAAAAAGAATGATTCATGGCTAGATATAATTAGACTCATTGTAGTAATATGAAAAATTTTGAAGTGAAAATTGGGAAACTTAACAAAGAGGAACTTTTCCTAGCAATGCAGAAGTGAATTCAAAGGAACCAAGCAAGGCCATTAAACTTAAGAATGCAAGAGAATTTGAGATTTCACCATCAAAGGAAACCATGTCCACCCCTATAGCTCCAAACAATGGCCAAAGCAATAATAAAGTAGAGGAAGAAGAGATTATTGATGATACACTAAGAGAGACTGACATGCCTCTATCAATTTCATTTCCTGATATTCCTCATATTCTCTCTAGTCCACTTCCTTATGCTCAATGCTTTCAAAAACAAAAATTTGACAATAAATTTTCTAATTTTTTGGATATCTTTAAAAACATTTACATAAATATTATTTTTGCAGATGCCTTGGAACAAATGCTAAATTATACCAAATTATTGAAGGAAATCATTTCCAATAAGAGAAGGTTATAGGAGTCCGAAATAGTGAAGCCACTACTACAAAAGGGGTATTTAAGTCGTTGTGTAAAGTCGGTTTTTGGAAAAAACTAACTTATAATGAATTTAAAGTCGGTTCGGTGTAGAACCGACGCTATCCATGTTGGATGTAGCATCGGTTGACGTGGAGAACCGACGCTACCCACGTGGCTAGCGTGGGTTTGCCCCGTCAACCGACGCTACGTCTTATTTTTTTTAATTAAAAAATGGATGAAGTAAATAAAATTGAAATTTTTTTAGGTCATTAATTATTATTTTATTTGACTCTTTAGAATTTAAGTTGGATATAAATATATATAAATAGTATAATTTTTCTTTTGTTTAGACAATTAGTTTTAAAAATTATATAATTTTATTTATTTTTTTGGATATTTAAATTTATATATATACGTACAATATATTTTTATTTAATTTTGTGTATCTGTTTTAATTAAATATTATTGTAAAATTATTATTTTTTTCTTTTTCTATAGTACTTATATGCATAGTTTAAATAAAATAATAATTTACAAAAAAAATTTAAATTGTGTGGATAGCGTCGGTTCGCCACATCAACCGACACTACGTCCTATTTTTTAAATTAAAAAATGGATGAAATAAATAAAATTGAAATTTTTTTAGGTTATTAAGTATTATTTTATTTGACTCTTTAGAATTTAAGTTGGATATAAATATATATAAATAGTATAAATTTTCTTTTTTTTAGACAATTAGTTTTAAAAATTATATAATTTTGTTTATTTGTTTGGATATTTAAATTTATATATGTACGTACAATATATCTTTATTTAATTTTGTGTATCTGTTTTAATTAAATATTATTGTAAAATTATTATTTTTTCTTTTTCTATAGTACTTATATGCATAGTTTAAATAAAATAATAATTTACAAAAAAAATTTAAATTGTGTGGATAGCGTCGGTTCGCCACATCAACCGACACTACGTCCTATTTTTTAAATTATAAAATGGATGAAATAAATAAAATTGAAATTTTTTTAGGTTATTAAGTATTATTTTATTTGACTCTTTAGAATTTAAGTTGGATATAAATATATATAAATAGTATAAATTTTCTTTTTTTTAGACAATTAGTTTTAAAAATTATATAATTTTTTTTATTTGTTTGGATATTTAAATTTATATATGTACATACAATATATCTTTATTTAATTTTGTGTATCTATTTTAATTAAATATTATTGTAAAATTATTATTTTTTCTTTTTCTATAGTACTTATATGCATAGTTTAAATAAAATAATAATTTACAAAAAAAAAATTTAAATTGCGTGGATAGCGTCGGTTGACGTGGCGAACTGACGCTAGCCATGTGAGTAGCATCGATTTTCCCCATCAACTGACGCTACCCACGTGGCTAGCGTCGATTCGTCACGTCAACCGATGCTATCCACGTAATATATCCGTTCGGCTCATTTCTTATGCAGAAACCCAAAAATTTCATTTCTCTTCTCCATTTTCTCCCAAAACCAAGCTTACACCCACACTCTTTCTCAATTTCCGGCCACCTTCGACCACCATTTGCAACGCCGTTTTATGGGTTATATTCCTCTTCTCATTATCTTTCAAATCTACTATTTTTTTTAGCGAAATACTCAAATTGTTTACACCCATTTTTTTTCACTTATTCTCACTTACAAAACACTATTTTTTTCTTCATTTCCTCCATTTAGTCACTTCATAACATTCTTGTAAGTATTTATATTAATTTTGCAGCTTATTAGTCAGTTTGTTTTATTTTTTGTATAAATTTTTGATTTAGGTTATGTATTTTATTTTGCTTGTTATTATATGTTTGACTTATTTTTTGTGAAAATAATATCTGAAATGTTGTGGGTTTGAGGGATTATATATATTTACCGTGCGTGGATAAATTTATTTATATATAAATAATTATATTTTAGGCAATTAGTGAATAGAGGAAAAGTAATATGTTTTTTTAAATTTTTAAGAAATTATATTGGTATTAGAGTTATACGTGCTATCTCTTTACTCTTAAAAAAATTATAAATATATATTTTTAAACTCAATAATTTAAATAATATATATATATATTTATAAACTCAATAATTTAAATAATATATATATATATATATATATATATTAATAAAATTAAAATAATAACTAAAAACTAAGTAGTATTATTATTTTTATTTGTATATGCTACTTATAAGTTAAAATATTAAATATATTACTATAGTAGCCCTACTTCTATAGAATGTTATATACATGTAATTAATATTACTTTTTAATTATGATATAGTAACATGTTTTGAAATTAGAATCAACCAAAGTGATTGGTTTTTATATATTCATGTTGGCATGCTGCTTATTTTTTAATTTGTATAGAAATGAGGTTGCTTGTAACTTTATATTTTCATTCCTCCTTTAGGTATAGATTGATTCCCAACTCTAACCCTATTATGCTTCCCAAAGTTATTTATATATAATAATATTTGAAATATATTCATTGGATACATAATCAATTAATATGTTTAATTAATATCATTAATAGAAAATGGACAAATCTTGGATGTCAAAGTGTAGAATTGAGCAAGACTATATTTCTGGAGTTGAAAGTTTCATGGAATTTGCTTGTAGAAATAATAATACTGGAACTAGTATGATTCGATTCCCATGTGTTAAATGTAAAAATGAGTGATTTCATGAATTTTACGAGGTTAAGTATCACCTTATCCGTAATGGTATTCTTTTGAGCTATAAATGTTGGTATTATCATGGAGAAAATATATTGATATTAATACTCATAGGGAAAAGATAAATAAGAATGTGAGTGGATTACATACATCTTATCATAATGTATAGACAGAAAATATGTTTCATGGTGTTGAAGATGAATTACGCGAGGATGATCCCGAAACCTTTAAAAAATTTATAGAAGATGCCAAAAAATCGTTGTATCCAAAATGCAAAAAATACACTAAAATGTCAAGATTGGTTCATTTGTACAATGTGAAGGAAAAACATGGTTTTTCTGAGAAGGGATTCACAGAATTACTAAATCTACTAGTTGATATGTTTCCTATGGGTATTGAATTGCCATCTTCAATGTATGAAGTCAAGAAATCTCTTAGTCGATTTGGCATGGAATATCATAAGATTCACGCTTGTCCAAATGATTGCATTCTTTATAGAAAAAAATATGAGCCATTAGATGATTGTCCTATGTATAAAGAATCGAGATGGAAGCATGGTACAAATGAGACAACACATAAGAAAGGTGTGCCTGCTGATGAGTGCTCAAAAAGCACTAAAATAACCATGATTTTATGCACATTAATTGATTAAAAATATATATATTTATATGTTTTATCATATATTTATATAAATTTGTCCTTTTCGGAATCACGGTATTTTGTCTTAAAAACGCAATTTAAAGACTCAAAGAAGAATACTTGAAGCAATACATCACAAATAAATTAATAAATAAGTGGAAAAAGGTCAACAAACATGGAAAAATTGGACAAAATGGGTCGAAAAGGTCAAAAATGTCAAAAGACGGAAAATCGCGCACCGGCAGCGCGCCACAGCGCACAGCGCGCGCTCACTTTCTTCCGCGCGCGCAGCCGCAGCGCTGTATCGTTCACGCGTGCCGAGCTGCGCGCGTTACCGCCATGGCGTCCAACGCGTTGACCCATTTTTCACGTGCAGAAGCCCTATGACGTCACGCCGACGTCATTGATGACCTCAAAGATGTCCACTACACGTTTTTATTTTTTTATATTTTTTTTAACATTTTTTACTCATTTTTTCTCTCCATCCTCACCTATAAATACCCTCTTCCATTCACTACAAAGCACACCTCAAAAACCACACTTCTCTCTTCTTTCTTTCTCTCATTTCTTAGTTTTTGAGTTTTTCTTAGTTTCTTTCTTAGTTTCTAAGCTTTTCTTAGTTTTTCTCTTAGTTTTTAGTTCAATTCTCTTAGGTTTAGAGTTCTTCTCTTTTTGAGAGGAACTTGTAATGTTTTTGTAATAATTTAGATTTTTGATTCAATAAATGGAAGTGCAAATTCCGCTTGGAGGTTTTCTAGCAACGGGAATAGCGTCAAAGTTCTGTAAGGATTTTATTTTCTTTACAGTTATTTTTATGCTTTATTCTTACATGTTATATTTATTTTGTCTGTGATTAAATTTAACTGTGCTAGCTGTTTATAATCATGATATAATAATAACGTTGTTATGCTTGCGAAATATTAAATAGGTGAAAATTTCTAAAAAGAATTGATTTTATTTTTATTCAAGATTTTATATTAAGGATGTTAGAGAGAAATACATTATTTTTCATTACAAACTTAAATCTGAAGATTAGACTTTAAGGTTTAGTTATCCGGTCTAATTTAGAGTAGTGCTCTTTTATTTGTTGGTACAATCGCCCGGTAGTTAGAGTGAAGCTCTATTTCAAAAGTTTTTATAAGAATTATTATGTGAAAATGTATTGACAACATGTTTTCAATAGTGGTTTTAAAACTTGAAAGTTAGTACTCGGATAACTAAATTATTGGGTTTAATTTGGACACCTTGGATAAAGTTTAAACTGTCTAACCCCACCAAAGGTGGCATTTAAATGGTTCATTTTCAATCTCTTAGAAAAAGGAATTAATTTAATTAACCAAATTAGTTATCAACCCCACCCATAGGTGTTAATTGATTTGTTTAGTTAACAAAGAGTATCTAACCCCACCAAAGGTGGTATTCATACAAAAAAGAGAGAATCAATAAAATATCAATTTATATCTTTAATAACCTAGATAATATGAGCAAGCATAATTAATTTAGTTATTATATCCATAAATACTCCACTAATATAAATGATAAAATTTGCATGAATATTTATTGAATCTGTATTTATATTTATTTATTGAATTTGTATCTATGTTTATTTTTTTATTTAATTAATCTGTATATATGTTTATTTTATGTTATTAGATTAGAAACACAAAAACCAAACTATCGTGACAGGATGTTTAGGATTTAATTTCGTTTTTAAAAGTTTGAATAATAAATTAAGAACCACATACATTCCTTCCTTAGATCGACCTTGGAGTATACTTATCATTTTCTACGAAATGATTCGTCCTCTTGCGAGTTTTACAAATATTAAAACCAAAGTATTTGCGAGAATCGGCGATGCCGGTTTTCGCTCATCAAGTTTTTGGCGCCGTTGCCGGGGAAGGAATAGCGTTTTTAATTTATTTATCAAAATTTTAAAAATATTTTTGTGTTGTAAATAATTGTGATTTTTTTTTAAAATAAAAAAAAAAAAAAAATTTAATCAAATTTCAAATTTCAAATTTCATAAGAAATAAAAAAAAAAAAAATTTAAATTTTTAAAATTTTAAAAATTTAAGTTAATAAGAAATAAGATAGCGTGAATAGTAAAATAAAATTACCGTTCGTAAAAAAAAAATTTAAATTTTTAAAATTTTAAAAATTTAAGTTAATAAGAAATAAGATAGCGTGAATAGTAAAATAAAATTACCGTTCGTAAAAAAAAAAAGGGCATGAAAAGTAAAAATCTAAGGGAGTTTGCAGGAGACTAGTTCTTTGAAGCCTTTGGCCACTAGTCTTTCCAGGAACGCGTTGTTCTGGCTAGGAGAATGGTTTTTAAGGAGCCATTGCACCACCATTCTTTCCTGGGAACACTCTTGGTTAATACTGATTATGTTATTTAAAAAAAAAAAAAAATTAAATTAAAAAAAAAAAAAAAATTAACTAGTTTTGTCTAGTGTTTTGTATTAAATGCCATGGAAATTTTCTCTAATTTTTTTTATTTTTGTTGACAGGAGTTTTAAATTTGCGTTTAAAAATAGTCTATGCGTGGTAGGAGATCCTTAGGAAACCCCCTAACACCATATGTAAATAATATTCATAAATTTAAACAAGTGTCAACAACATTGGATCCTACCCATCAACCTGATTTTGAGCCAAACATAGAACCAAATCTTAATCCTTTACTAGAACCAAAAGAAATGGAGGAAAACCAACATGTTAGGGAAACCACGATGAAGGAATTTGCAAGACCGGGGATTGGCTCAAGAATCGCCGCTATCCAGTTGGGAGAAGCTGCTCGGAATTATGACCTTAAAAATATTCATTTTTCTATGCTTCCTTCCTTCTATGGGCTACCTAATGAAGATTCTCTTTCCTTTATAAGAGATTTCTATGCTACGGTCCAAACATTCCCCCTCGGTATTCTAAACGAGGATCAACTTAGAATGAGATGTTTTCCCTACACCTTAAAGGATAAGGCAAAAGCTTGGTTGATGTCACTTCCCCCAGGTTCTCTGATGACATGGGGTCACATTTACAACAAATTCATGGGAAAATTCTATTCCCATCAAAAAATATCAGAGCTGAGAGGAAAGATTGCTACTTTCTCTCAGATGGAAGGAGAACCATTCCATGAAGCTTGGGATAGGTTCAAAATGAAGCTTGGGTGCTAATTCCCAACAGAAAAGCTCCCGAGTGAGAAAAGCTGGTGTTCATGAAATCGACTCCAGTAATGAAGTTCAACAACAACTTGTTCAACTGACTAAGCAAGTTGCCCTTCTCGCTACACAAACCAACACCAATAATGAACAATATGGTTTGTACAAAGAACGTGGGACAAGGTAATGCGAAGCTTTGTCCATATCAAGGAGATACAACTGACCTCGAGCAGGTGTTAATGTGTTGGGAGCATATCAACAGAGACCAAGGTTTGATCCCAATTCAAATACCTATAATCCCGGGTGGAGAAGTCATCCAAATTTCTCTTGAGGCAAAACAACCCTCCTTTCCCTCAAAGCTCAAACCAAAGCGGCCAAGCAATTCCACCGACCTATTCCAAGAAGCATTCCAAATAAACCAACCCTGGAGGACAACTTGAATTCTTTTATTCAAGTTTGTAGGGATAATCAGTCTAAAACCAATCAACGGTTGGACTCTGTGGAAGCTTCTATCAAAAAGGTGGAAGTTCAAGTTGAACAGTTAGTTGAACATTTGCAAAAAGGCAAAGACTAATTTGAAACTTAAATGAATTCAATGAAGAGGAGACGTTGAGTTTTTCATTCTGCAATCTCCAAGCAACGTCTTACTAGAAGACGATAAATTTTAGTCCTACATGGGAGGTCACCCATTATTGTATTTTCCTTTGTTTTAGTTTGCGTGTAATAAAAAAAAAGAAAAAAAGAAAAAAAGAAAAAAAAAATATTTCAAATAAAATAAATTCGTTTGTTTCAAAAATTGTGTCCCTTCGTTTAAATTAAAATAAAAAAAAAATTTAGGTTCCTTGCATTTTTTTTAGAGATATCTACTATTGTTTTTAAGAGCAAAATGTTGATTCACAATAGGAGGAGGATCATTTTCAACCACAAACAACCATGGGAGATGCTGAAGATAGGCGGAAAAAGATGAAAGACTATACAATGCCCATCATTGGCAATGTAACTTCCGGCATCCAATTACAAGAGGCTGCAAGGAATTATGAATTGAAAAAGATTCATTATTATTTGTTACCTTCCTTTTATGGTATCCCTAATGAAGACCCTTTGCATTTCATTCGAGAATTCTATGCTATTGTCCAAACCTTTCCACTACATGCAATTAATGAAGATCAACTTAGGATGAGGTGTTTTCCTTACACTCTCAAAGATAAAGCTTGGTCATGGTTCATTACTCTACAAATGTGTTCTCTTAAAACTTGGGAGGCGATCTATGAAATTTTTATGGGTAGGTTCTATTCCCATCAAAAGATCGTTGATCTAAGAACAAAGATAGCAACATTTTCTCAAATGAATGAAGAGCCCTTTCATGAAGCTTGGGAACGATTCAAACTCCTTTTCATTCAATGTCAAAATCATAGCTTTCCACTACAGCCTACAAAACCAATTCTTTTACGATGGATTGACACTACAGAGTCAATACATGGTTGATAATGTCTTTGGAGGTCTTTGTAGGAGAAAAGACCGCAGAGGAAACCTATAATCTCTATGAGCTATTGGGTTCTAATTCCCAACAAAGAGGTGGTAGAAGGAAAGCAAAGGTCAATGAAGTCGGCTTTGATAATGAGATAACCTTGCAACTTGTCAATTGACTAAACAAGTGAAATTCCTCACGTCTCACCAAATTTCAAATCAAGAGGTATGTGGAGTGTGTTGTTCAATTGGGTACGGTACTCATAATTATTCAAATACTTGTGATTCTAGTGTCGATGCCATAGAGGAAGTCCAATATTTTCAAAAGTATCATCCAAACACCTATGATCACCCAACCTACAACCACCCTTACCCACCAAGCCAATCTTTTAAACCAACCTTAGAAGATAGCTTGAATGCTTTTATTCAAGTTAGTCGGGACAACCAATCGATGACTAATCAAAGGTTGAACACCATGGAGGCTTCGGTTAAAAGAATTGAATCTAAAGTTGGGCAACCTGGCCGAACAAATGCAGAAGAAAGAACCGGGAAAGTTGCCTACCAACCGAGAACAAGCAAAAGATGTTAGAACTCTTGAAGTGGTAAGGTAGTCAATACCGGTTACATTCGAAATCTCTAAACTACCTTGTAGTTCATGTAACAAAGAAGGCGATAATCTAATCTCGCAAAAAGGAGAAACAAGTGTTAAACTTAACAAGCCTTCGAAAAACTCATTGGGGGGTCATCCGACACTCCCAACATTCAAAAGTCAACGTAACCACACCAGATGCAAGTACCTTTTCCCCAGGTTGAAAGAATCCAAACAAGATAAGCAATTCAATGATCTTTTTAATATGCTCTCTAAAGTAAATATCAATTTACCATTATTAGAAGTGATCATGAATGTGCCTCATATGCCAAGTTTTTCAAAGAGTTGAACACTAAGAAAAGGAGGTATGAATCGAATGAACGAGTAGTAGTATCGAAATTTCTAGTGCTATACTTGACCTGACAAACTACCCCTAAGTTGAAAGACCCTGGAAGTTTTATTATAAACATAACTATGGGGGATAGGAAGGTTCTTTGAAGCAATGCTTGATTTAGGTGCTAGTATAAATTTGATGCCCTACTCTATATTCTTACAACTAATCTAGGGGATTTAAAACCCACAACTATGTCCCCGCAACTTGCAGATAGATCTCTTAAATATCCGAGAGGAATAGTTGAGGATGTTTTGGTACAGTTGACAAACCGATAATACCTGTTGACTTTGTGGTTCCGGATATGCAAGAAAATCCGGCATTGAATGAGAGAGCATACAATATTACTTGGTAGACCATTTATGGCAACTACTAAAACTATTATTGATGTCCAAGATGGAAATTTGACAATGACAGTCTTAGGAGAGACTGTTCATTTCAAAGTTTTTGATTCTTCACCTTTCCCTTCTATTTCTGCCATCGATGAAATATTCGAAGTTGATCCTTTGGATAATCTTGTCCAAAACACCTTTTTCCAAACCAGAATAGAAGACAAGCATGAAACCGTTCTTACACTTGAAAAGGTTGAAGAAGATTTAGATGAAGAAATTAAGGGGTACCTTGAACAACTAGACAATAATGAAGTGATGACTAGATCTAGTACACTTTTAAATCTACCCAGTTCTTCATATTTTAAAGAGGCCAATCCACCTGAACTTGAACTCAAAGACTTACCTGAGCACTTAAAATACGTGTTTTTGGGAGAAGGAGAAACATATCCAGTGATAATTTCTTCAACCTTGACCAAACCACAAGAAAATGAACTCATCAAAGTGCTTAAACAGTTTAAGAAATCTATAGGTTGGAGTATAGGGGATATAAGAGGCATTAGTCCAACAATGTGTATGCACAAGATCAACTTGGAGGATGGTGCTAAACCTGTACGAGAGGCCCAAAGAAGACTAAACCCAAACATGCAAGAGGTAGTTAAAAAGGAAATCCTTAAATTATTAGAAGAAGGGATAATCTATCCTATTGCGGATAGTAAGTGGGTTAGTCCAGTGCATGTGGTACCAAAGAAATCTGGGATAACAGTTGTTAAAAATGATAAAAGTGAATTAGTGCCCACTAGAATAATCACTGGATGGAGAATGTGTATAGATTTTAGGAAACTAAATTTATATACGAAAAAGGATCACTTTCCTCTTCCATTCATTGATCAAATGTTGGAAAGATTAGTCAAGTACCTAATTTTATTGTTTTTTGGATGGACTGTCTGGATATTATCAAGTACCCATAGCACCGTAAGATCAGGAAAAGACCACATTTACATGTCCTTTTGGGACATTTGCTTTTCGCAGAATGCCATTTGGGTTATGCAATGCCCCTGCCACTTTCCAGAGATGCATGATATCTATTTTCTCGGACATGGTGGAGAAATTCATTGAAATTTTCATGGACGATTTCTCCGTCTTTGGGAACTCATTTGATGATTGCTTACATAAATTGACTTTGGTTTTAGAAAGATGCATTGAATGCAATCTAACCCTTAGTTGGGAGAAAAGTCATTTTATGGTTCAACAAGGGATAGTTTTAGGACATATAATTTCAAACAAGGGTATTGAAGTTGATAAGGCAAAAGTTGAATTGATATCCAAACTACCTCCCTACATCCGTGAAGGGGATAAGAAGCTTCTTGGGACATGCAGGATTTTACAGACGATTTATTAAAGATTTCTCTAAAATAAGTCGTCCTTTATGTAACTTACTATCCAAAGATGCTGAATTTGACTTCAACAATGACCGCCTTTATTTCCTTTAATACCTTGAAAGAGAAACTAACATCTACCCTCGTTATAATGGCACCAAACTGGTCTTTACCTTTTGAGATAATGTGTGACACTTCGATTATGCAATAGGAGCAGTCTCCGGGACAAAGAGTGGATAAGCGTTTACATGTCATCTACTATGCTAGCAAAACACTCAATGATGCCCAAATGAATTACACCACCACTGAAAAGGAATTCTTGGCTATAGTATTCTCTTTAGACAAATTTCGGTCTTATTTAGTAGGATCTAAAGTGATTGTGCATTCGATCACGCTGCTTTAAGATACCTATTAAGTAAACCAAATGCCAGCCAAGATTAATCAGTTGGGTCTTACTCTTACAAGAATTTGACGTAGAAATCAAGGATAAGAAAGGCAGTGAAAACTTAGTAGCTGACCATTTGTCTAGGTTGATTTCTGACTTCAATTCTCTTAAAGATGAGAGTAATGACGATATAGTTGAAACCTTTCCTGATGAACAGTTATTTTTCATAGGTCCGAACCCATGGTATCCTGATATTGGAAACTATCTTGTCATCGGCGTGTTGCGACCTAACACTTCATATCAGGACAAGAAAAGGTTTTTTTAAAACTATTAAGGACTATTTCTGGGATGACCCTTATTTATACAAGATTGGTCAAGATCAAGTCATCCGGAGATGTGTACCAGAAGAAGAACATAAGAGCATTCTGACTTTTTGTCATGAACTTCATTGTGGGGGTCATTTTGGAGGTGAAAAGACATGACAGTAAAATATTACGATCTGGATTCTTTTGGCCCACTCTTTTTAAAGATGCTCATATGTTTTGTGCACAATGTGATAGATGTCAAAGAACAGGAAACATAAGCAAAAGAGATGAAATGCCTTTGACATCTAATTTAGTTGTTGAACTCTTTGATGTATGGGGAATTGACTTCATGGGTCCTTTTCCCCCATCTAATGGTTTTCAATACATTTTGGTTCTTTGTGGATTATGTGTCCAAGTGGGTAGAAGCTATCCCCACCAAAACCAATGATGCTAATGTTGTTGTGAAATTCTTGAAAGATTTCATATTCAAGAGGTTCGAACGCCTAGAGCTATAATAAGTGATGGAGGTAGCCATTTTTGTAACAAACTCTTTGATGGAGTACTAAACAAGTACAACATCACACATAAAGTAGCTACTCCATATCATCCTCAAACTTCCGGTTTAGTGGAAGTGAGTAATAGGCAAATTAAGGGAATATTGGAACGCACTGTGCGTCCGTCAAGGAAGGATTGGGCATTTAAGCTAAATGATGCCTTATGGGCATACCGCACCGCTTACAAAACACCTATTGGGATGAGCCCTTACCGGTTAATCTTTGGGAAAGCGTGCCACCTTCCAGCTTGAACTTGAACACAAAGCTTACTTGGGCAATTAAAGAGTTAAACATGGATTTAGATAAAGCATGTGAAAAACGATTACTCCATTTTCCATGAGTTGGAAGAAATTAGGAATGAAGCCTATGAGAATGCCAAATTATACAAGGAGCGTACTAAGCGCTATCATGACAAGAGGCTAGTTCCTAAGACTCTTCACCCTGGAATGAATGTTCTTTTATTTAACTCGCTTGAGATTGTTTCCGTGAAAGTCGAGATCAAGATCGGATGGACCATTCAAAATAGTTCAAGTATTTGAACATGGAGTAGTGGAACTATTGGACTCCAAGACACAAAAAACGTTCAAAGTCAATGGCCATCGTGTCAAGCCTTATTTAGAAGAACCAAACAACATTGCTGAAATGGATTGCATTTGGCTGAGTAACCCTTAGCACCAAAAAGATACGTCTTGCTAAGACGTTAAACTAAGCGCTGTATGGGAGGCAACCCATCATTTTAAAAAAAAAATAAAAAAAAACAATAAAAAAAAATAAAAAAATAAAAAAATAAAAAATTTTGTTTGTTATTTGTTTTATTTACTTAATTTTATTGTTTATTTCATTTTAATTACATGTGAATAATTTTTAAATTGTTAAAACTAAAAATATTTGTTGAGTTGTTAGAAGTTCACAAATGACCGTCATTCGTATACACTTTAATGATGAATATGATGGATGCACCTGCATTTTCCATTACTACTTGCACATTCTCAGGAAATAGGTAATCTTTCTTCTCTTCTCTCTTTATCTTTAATTTACAGTTGTTACATTGAGGACAATGTAAGTTATAGGTTGGGGGTGGTGAAAAGTTACCATACTTAATTCAAAAAAACAAACAAAAAAAAAAAAAAACTTTTCTCACAAAAATTTATCATTTCTTTAAATCAAATTTAAGTGAATAGTCAAGTCTTTTGTACTGTTAGATTAATTTTTTGAAAACATATCATGAAATATTTTGTAACTATTTTTGATAATTAGTTAGTTTTTGTCATAATTAGTATTTCTTGATAAGATGTAGAAATTATAATTAAACCCAAAATCGGTGTTTATGAGTTTTTTTTTAGTGGAGACTACCTTTGTGAGATATAATTTGAGCCTAATTTCCTTTATTCAGAGTGAAATATATATTTTTTCTACTCCAAACACATTTCTTATTTCTTCAAATTTTTAGATGATCTCTATAGGTATTAGCATTGAATGTATGAATTTTTTTTCATCTTAATAGAGTATCATATATTTTTGATTATTATTTTTGCTTAGATTAAATGATTTGAGTATAAATTGATAGTATATGCTTATATCTCATTTATGCATGACTACTACAAAAAAAAAGACATATATGGGGTTACCTAAACCAAGATCAAACAGAAAAGCCACAAAATTAACCACTCACCAAAATCCAAAAAAAAATATGTACAATCTGTACATGGGTTGACTCTCTAAAAAATACACATATTGAAAAATATCTACAGAAAAAAGAGAGATAAAAATAGTATCATCTACATACTATAACCCGCATTGCCTACAAAGTTGTGAGTAAAGGCTAATTACAAAAGAAAGATATAAGAAGTAATTCCCTAAAAAGTCATTGCAATTTCTTCATTTGTAAAAGGCATATATCTTGAAATTCTTTCTTAATGAGTTTGATTTATGCATGAAAATAATTTTTATATATGATATCTTTATAATTTATACATTTGATTCCTTTCATGAGATCAATGTTAAAATAACACTTTGAGCCTTTATTCTTTATACATATGCGAAAATATTAGTTCATTTCTATACATCAACTCTTTCGCATATAAATTAGTATGAGTGTTTGAACCCATAGGATTCAGTGTTTTGAGAGTATTGACTTGTGAGGAATAGAGTCGTTAATCGATTCATGACACTGAAATTGGGTGAAATTAAATTGATACATTTTTGATATGAAATATGAAAATGATTTTCGACTAATTATTATAATAAATCATGATTGTTTAAAGAGATTAAAATAACTTATGCTTGAGATTTTAATTATGATCTTAAAGGAGATTAAAAAGTATGAGACATTTTTGTGAGATGTTGATAATTTGTGATGTTGTTGTAAATTTAATTTTTAAGTTGTTTGTTTTTATTGTTTCTTTTGTTTTTTTTTACATTTAGTTCAATGTTTGTGGGTATCATTACTGAAAACCCTCACGAGACTCAAACTCGTCCACTAGGGCAACCTAGGGGTTTAAAGGCTTGTTGCATAGGCTAAATGCAACCGTGACAATCCACGGAAGTGATTTAGGATAGTTTAATTTTTAGTTTTTATCGCTTCTCTTGCTAAGGGACTAGCAAGAAGTTGGTTGGGGGTTGTGATGAGTGCTCAAAAAGCACTAAAATAACCATGATTTTATGCACATTAATTGATTAAAAATATATATATTTATATGTTTTATCATATATTTATATAAATTTGTCTTTTTCGGAATCACGGGTATTTTTATTGTTTTTCAGGTATTTTGGCTTAAAAACGCAATTTAAAGACTCAAAGAAGAATACTTGAAGCAATACATCACAAATATATTAATAAATAAGTGGGAAAAGGTCAACAAACATGGAAAAATTGGACAAAATGGGTCGAAAAGGTCAAAAATGTCAAAAGACGGAAAATCGCGCGCCGAAGCCGCGCCAAGGCGCCCGCTACAAGCGCCACTCTTCCTTCCGGCAGCGCGCGCTGGCACTGTTCACGCTACGAAGCTGCGCATAAGATACGCCAGCGCGCCATAGCGCTAACGCGTTTTTGACCCATTTTTCACATGCAACAGTACTATGACGTTACGCTGACGTCATTGATGACCTCAAAGATGTCCACTACACGTTTTTTATTTTTTTATATTTTTTTAACATTTTTTTACTCATTTTTTCTCTCCATCCTCACCTATAAATACCTCTTCCATTCACTTCAAAGCACACCTCAAAAACCACACTTCTCTCTTCTTTCTTTCTCTCATTTCTTAGTTTTTGAGTTTTTCTTAGTTTCTTTCTTAGTTTCTAAGCTTTTCTTAGTTTTTCTCTTAGTTTTTAGTTCAATTCTCTTAGGTTTAGAGTTCTTCTCTTTTTGAGAGGAACTTGTAATGTTTTTTAATAATTTAGATTTTTGATTCAATAAATGAAAGTGCAAATTCCGCTTGGAGGTTTTCTAGCAACGGGAATAGCGTCGAAGTTCTGTAAGGATTTTATTTTCTTTAAAGTTATTTTTATGCTTTATTCTTACATGTTATATTTAATTTGTCTGTGATTAAATTTAACCGTGCTAGCTGTTTATAATCATGATATAATAATAACGTTGTTATGCTTGCGAAATATTAAATAGGTGAAAATTTCTAAAATGAATTGATTTTATTTTTATTCAAGATTTTATATTAAGGATGTTAGAGAGAAATACATTATTTTTCATTACAAACATAAATCAAGATTAGACTTTAAGGTTTAGTTATCGTCTAATTTAGAGTAGTGCTCTTTTATTTGTTGGTACAATCGCCTAGGTAGTTAGAGTGAAGCTCTATTTCAAAAGTTTTTCTAAGAATTATTATGTGAAAATATATTGACAACATGTTTTCAATAGTGGTTTTAAAACTTGAAAGTTAGTACTCGGATAACTAAATTCTTGGGTTTAATTTGGACACCTTGGATAAAGTTTAAATCTGTCTAACCTCACCAAAGGTGGCATTTAAATGGTTCATTTTCAATCTCTTAGAAAAAGGAATTAATTTAATTAACCAAATTAGTTATCAACCCCACCCATAGGTGTTAATTGATTTGTTTAGTTAACAAAGAGTATCTAACCCCACCAAAGGTGGTATTCATACAAAAAAAGAGAATCAATAAAATATCAATTTATATCTTTAATAACCTAGATAATATGAGCAAGCATAATTAATTTAGTTATTATATCCATAAATACTCCACTAATATAAATGATAAAATTTGCATGAATATTTATTGAATCTGTATTTATATTTATTTATTGAATTTGTATCTATGTTTATTTTTTTATTTAATTAATCTGTATATATGTTTATTTTATGTTATTAGATTAGAAACACAAAAACCAAACTATCGTGACAGGATGTTTAGGATTTAATTTGGTTTTTAAAAGTTTGAATAATAAATTAAGAACCACATACATTCCTTCCTTAGATCAACCTTGGGAGTATACTTATCATTTTCTACGAAATGATTCGTGCACTTGCGAGAGTTTTACAAATATTAAAACCAAAGTATTTGCGAGAATCGGCGATGCCGGTTTTCGTTCATCACCTGCAAAGGTTCTTTGGTACTTTCCTCCGATTCCTCACTTTCAAAGGTTGTTCAATAGTAAAGATACATCAAAGATGTTGACTTGGCATTCAGATAATTGATCTGATGATGAGGTGCTACGTCATCCATGTGATTCTCCAAATTGGAAAGTAGTAGATAATTTATCTCCTCAATTTTCATCTGATCCATGCAATCTTTGTCTTGCCATTGTTGTTGATGGAATTAATCCACATAGTTCCCTCAGTAGTAGATATAGTTGTTGGCCAGTAATTATGGTAACATACAACCTTCCTCCCTGGTTATGTATGAAAAGAAAATTCATAATGTTAACATTATTGATCTCAGGACTGTAACAACCCGGTGTTGATATTGATGTATATTTGCAGCCTCTGATAGATGATTTAAAGACATTGTGGAATGATGGTGTAAATTTTCACGATGCATATAAAGAAGTAAACTTTAACTTGAAGGGGGTCCTTTTATGGACAATTAATGATTTTCCTGCCTATGGAAACTTATCAGGACATGCAACAAAAGGTTACAAGGGATGCCCTATATGTAGTGATGGAACTTCTGCAACTTATCTTGTTCACGGAGGAAAGATGTCTTATAGAAGACATAGAAGATTTTTTCCATCTGGACACAAGTTTAGATACCAAAAGAAACCGTTAGATGGTGAAGAAGATCATGATCATGCATCGCCAATTCTCGCAAATACTTTGGTTTTAATATTTGTAAAACTCTCGCAAGTGCACGAATCATTTCGTAGAAAATGATAAGTATACTCCCAAGGTCGATCTAAGGAAGGAATGTATGTGGTTTTTAATTTATTATTCAAACTTTTAAAAACGAAATTAAATCCTAAACATCCTGTCACGATAGTTTTGGTTTTTGTGTTCCTAATCTAATAACATAAAATAAACATATATACAGATTAATTAAATATAATCTAAAAAGAATAAACATAGATACAAATTTAATAAATAAATATAAATACAGATTCAATAAATATTCATGCAAATTTTATCATTTATATTAGTGGAGTATTTATGGATATAATAACTAAGTTAATTATGCTTGCTCATATTATCTAGGTTATTAAAGATATAAATTGATATTTTATTGATTCTCTCTCTTTTCTATGAATACCACCTTTGGGCGGGGTTAGATACTCTTTGGTAACTAAACAAATCAATTAACACCTATGGGTGGGGTTGATAACTAATTTGGTTAATTAAATTAATTCCTTTTTCTAAGAGATTGAAAATGAACCATTTAAATGCCACCTTTGGTGGGGTTAGACAGTTTAAACTTTATCCAAGGTGTCCAAATTAAACCCAAGAATTTAGTTATCCGAGTACTAACTTTCAAGTTTTAAAACCACTATTGAAAACATGTTGTCAATACATTTTCACATAATAATTCTTATAAAAACTTTTGAAATAGAGCTTCACTCTAACTACCTAAGCGATTGTACCAACAAATAAAAGAGCACTACTCTAAATTAGACCGGATAACTAAACCTTAAAGTCTAACTTTCAGATTTTAAGTTTGTAATGAAAAATAATGTATTTCTCTCTAACATCCTTAATATAAAATCTTGAATAAAAATAAAATCAATTCATTTTAGAAATTTTCACCTATTTAATATTTCGCAAGCATAACAACGTTATTATTATATCATGATTATAAACATACTAGCACGCTTAAATTTAATCACGTACAAATTAAATATAACATGTAAGAATAAAGCATAAAAATAATCAGAAGAAAATAAAATCCTTACAAGATTTCCGACGCTATTCCCGTTGCTAGAAAACCTCCAAGCGGAATTTGCACTTCCATTTATTGAATCAAAAATCTAAATTATTACAAAACATTACAAGTTCCTCTCAAAAAGAGAAGAACTCTAAACCTAACACAATTGAACTAAAAACTAAGAGAAAAACTAAGAAAAGCTTAGAAACTAAGAAAGAAACTAAAGAAAACTTAAAAACTAAGAAATGAGAGAAAGAAAGAAGAGAGAAGCGAGGTTTGGAGGTGTGGTTTGAAGTGAATGGAAGGAGGGTAATTAGAGGGGAGGATGGAGGGAAAAATGATTAAAAAATGTTAAAAAAATATTAAAAAATAAAAAACGTGTAATGGACCTGCCGAGGTCATCAATGACGCCAGCATGACGTCACGGGGCGGCTGCACGTGAAAAATGGGTCAAAAACGCTGGGCGCGCTACCGGGGCCGCCGGCGCCAGGCGCCGCGCGCTGGCCGGGTCGAGGCCGCGCGCAGCCGCGCGCGTGAACAAGTGCCCGCGCTGCAGCGCGCGCGCTGAAGCAGCATCAACGCCGCGCGGCCGCGGCTCGGGCCTGGCGCGCGCGGCCCGGGCGCCGGGCCGCGCGGCCGGGCTGGGCCGGGCCGCGGCGCGCGTTTTTCCGCTTTTGACATTTTTGACCTTTTCGACCCATTTTGTCCAATTTTTCCATGTTTGTTGACCTTTTTCCACTTATTTATCAATTTATTTGTGATGTATTGCTTCAAGTATTCTTCTTTGAGTCTTTACATTGCGTTTTTAGGCCAAAATTCCCGAAAAACAATAAAAATACCCGTGATTCCGAAAAAGACAAATTTATATAAATATATGATAAAACATATAAATATATATATTTTTAATCAATTGATGTGCATAAAATCATGGTTATTTTAGTGCTTTTAAGCACTCATCACAACCTCTAACTCCTTTCGCTAGTCCCTTAGCAAGAGAAGCGATAAAAACTAAAAATTAAACTATCCTAAATCACTTCCGTGGATTGACACGGTTGCATTTAGCCTATGCAACAAGCCTTTAAACCCCTAGGTTGCCCTAGTGGACGAGTTTGAGTCTCGTGAGGGTTTTCAGGAATGATACCCACAAACATTGTACTAAATGTAAAATCAAAAGAAACAATAAAAACAAACAACTTAAAAATTAAATTTACAACAAAATCACAAATTAACAACATTTCACAAAAATGTCTCATACTTTTTAATCTCCTTTAAGATCATAATTAAAATCTCAAGCATAAGTTATCTTAATCTCTTTAAACAATCATGATTTATTATAATAATTAGTCGAAAATCATTTTCATATTTCATATCAAAAATGTATCAATTTAATTTCACCCAATTTCAGTGTCATGAATCAGAATTCGCTTCGACTCTATTCCTCACAAGTCAATACTCTCAAAACACTGAATCCTATGGGTTCAAACACTCATACTAATTTATATGCGAAAGAGTTGATGTATAGAAATGAACTAATATGTTCGCATATGTATAAAGAATAAAGGCTCAAAGTGTTATTTTAACATTGATCTCATGAAAGGAATCAAATGTATAAATTATAAAGATATCATATATAAAAATTATTTTCATGCATAAATCAAACTCATTAAGAAAGAATTTCAAGATATATGCCTTTTACAAATGAAGAAATTGCAATGACTTTTTGGGGAATTACTTCTTATATCTTCCTTTTGTAATTAGCCTTTACTCACAACTTTGTAGGCAATGCGGGTTATAGTATGTAGATGATACTATTTTTATCTCTCTCTTTTTTTTTTCTGAAGATATTTTTCAATATGTGTATTTCTTAGAGAGTCAACCCATGTACAGATTGTACATTTTTTTTTTTTTTTTGGATTTTGGTGAGTGGTTAATTTTGTGGCTTTTTTGTTTGATCTTGGTTTAGGTAACCCCAGATATGTCTTTTTGTTTTTGTAGTAGTCATGCATCAATGAGATATAAGCATATACTATCAATTTCTACTCAAATCATTTAATCTAAGCAAAAATAATAATCAAAAATATATGATACTCTATTAAGATGAAAAAAATTCATACATTCAATGCTAATACCTATAGAGATCATCTAAAAATTTGAAGAAATAAGAAATGTGTTTGGAGTAGAAAAAATATATATTTCACTCTTGAATAAAGGAAATTAGGCTCAAATTATATCTCACAAAGGTAGTCTCCACTAAAAAAAAAACTCATAAACACCGATTTTGGGTTTAATATAATTTCTACATCTTATCAAGAAATACTAATTATGACAAAAACTAACTAATTATCAAAAATAATTACAAAATATTTCATGATATGTTTTCAAAAATTAATCTAACAGTACAAAAGACTTAACTATTTACTTAAATTTGATTTAAAGAAATGATAAACTTTTGTGAAACTTTCTTTCTTTCTTTTTTTTTTTATTCCAAAAATTACTAAATCACACAGAATAGAAATAAAACCAAGCACACACAAAAAATGAAAAAGTATATTTTTTTTTTTTTTTTTAATTAAGCATGGTAACTTTTCACCACCCCCAACCTAGAACTTACATTGTCCTCAATGTAACAACTGTAAATTAAAGATAAAGAGAGAAGAGAAGAAAGATTACCTATTTCCTGAGAATGTGCAAGTAGTAATGGAAAATGCAGGTGCATCCATCATATTAAAGTGTATACAGCATGATCTTGTAAACTTCTAACATCTCAACAAATATTTTTAGTTTTAACAATTTAACAATTATTCACATGTAATTAAAATGAAATAAACAATAAAATTAAGTAAATAAAACAAAAACAAACAAATTTATTTTTTCTATTATTATTTTTTTTTATTGTTTTTTTTTTTTATTATTTTTTTTTACCTAAAATGATGGGTTGCCTCCCATCCAGCGCTTAGTTTAACGTCTTAGCAAGACGTATCTTTTTGGTGCTAAGGGTTTCTCAGCCAAATGCAATCCATTTCAGCAATGTTGTTTGGTTCTTCTAAATAAGGCTTGACACGATGGCCATTGACTTTGAACGTTTTTTGTGTCTTGGAGTCCAATAGTTCCACCACTCCATGTTCAAATACTTGAACTATTTTGAATGGTCCATCCCATCTTGATCTCAGCTTTCCTGGAAACAATCTCAAACGAGAGTTAAATAAAAGAACATTCATTCCAGGGTGAAGAGTCTTAGGAACTAGCCTCTTGTCATGATAGCGCTTAGTACGCTCCTTGTATAATTTGGCATTCTCATAGGCTTCATTCCTAATTTCTTCCAACTCATCGTCAAGTAATCGTTTTTCACCTGCTTTATCTAAATCCATGTTTAACTCTTTAATTGCCCAATAAGCTTTGTGTTCAAGTTCAACTGGAAGGTGGCACGCTTTCCCAAAGATTAACCGGTAAGGGCTCATCCCAATAGGTGTTTTGTAAGCGGTGCGGTATGCCCATAGGGCATCATTTAGCTTAAATGCCCAATCCTTCCTTGACGGATGATGAGCGAAAACCGGCATCGCCGATTCTCGCAAATACTTTGGTTTTAATATTTGTAAAACTCTCGCAAGTGCACGAATCATTTCGTAGAAAATGATAAGTATACTCCCAAGGTCGATCTAAGGAAGGAATGTATGTGGTTTTTAATTTATTATTCAAACTTTTAAAAACGAAATTAAATCCTAAACATCCTGTCACGATAGTTTTGGTTTTTGTGTTCCTAATCTAATAACATAAAATAAACATATATACAGATTAATTAAATATAATCTAAAAAGAATAAACATAGATACAAATTGAATAAATAAATATAAATACAGATTCAATAAATATTTATGCAAATTTTATCATTTATATTAGTGGAGTATTTATGGATATAATAACTAAGTTAATTATGCTTGCTCATATTATCTAGGTTATTAAAGATATAAATTGATATTTTATTGATTCTCTCTTTTTGTATGAATACCACCTTTGGTGGGGTTAGATACTCTTTGTTAACTAAACAAATCAATTAACACCTATGGGTGGGGTTGATAACTAATTTGGTTAATTAAATTAATTCCTTTTTCTAAGAGATTGAAAATGAACCATTTAAATGCCACCTTTGGTGGGGTTAGACAGTTTAAACTTTATTCAAGGTGTCCAAATTAAACTTAAGAATTTAGTTATCCGAGTACTAACTTTCAAGTTTTAAAACCACTATTGAAAACATGTTGTCAATACATTTCCACATAATAATTCTTATAAAAACTTTTGAAATAGAGCTTCACTCTAACTACCGGGCGATTGTACCAACAAATAAAAGAGCACTACTCTAAATCAGACCGGATAACTAAACCTTAAAATCTAATTTTCAGATTTAAGTTTGTAATGAAAAATAATGTATTTCTCTCTAACATCCTTAATATAAAATCTTGAATAAAAATAAAATCAATTCATTTTAGAGATTTTCACCTATTTAATATTTCGCAAGCATAACAACGTTATTATTATATCATGTTTACAAACAGCTAGCACAGTTAAATTTAATCACAGACAAATTAAATATAACATGTAAGAATAAAGCATAAAAAATAACTGCAAAGAAAATAAAATCCTTACAGTACTTCGACGCTATTCCCGTTGCTAGAAAACCTCCAAGCGGAATTTGCACTTCCATTTATTGAATCAAAAATCTAAATTATTACAAAAACATTACAAGTTCCTCTCAAAAAGAGAAGAACTCTAAACCTAAGACAATTGAACTAAAAACTAAGAGAAAAACTAAGAAAAACTAGCTAAAACATAAGAAAGAAACTAAGAAAAACTCAAAAACTAAGAAATGAGAGAAAGAAAGAAGAGAGAAGTGTGGTTTGAGGTGTTTTTAAGGTGTTTTGAAGGTGTGTTTTTAGGTGAAGGGAAGGAGGGTATTTATAGGTGAGGATGGAGAGAAAAAATAGAGAAACAAATGTAAAAAAATGTAAAAACGCGGATTAGTGATTGCTGACGTCATCAATGACGCCAAGATGACAGGGGCGGCCAGACAAGACCGCGGATGAACAAGATCTGCTGCTGCACAAGACCGCGGATGAACAAGAACGCGGATGAACAAAGGTCGCGGATGAACAAGACGCGCGGATGAACAGGCCGCGGATGAACAAGACTACGGATGAACAGTACTCCGCGGATGAACAATGTCGCGGATGAACAAGACTTCGCGGATGAACAAGACCGCGGATGAACAGTGTTGCGCGCAGCTCGGGGCGGAGTCAAGGCCGAGCCGCGCGGCCGGGCGGCGCGGCGGCGCGTTTTTCTCCTTTTTGACATTTTTGACCTTTTTGACCCATTTTGTCCAATTTTTCCATATTTGTCGACCTTTACGCATTTATTTATTAATATATTTGTGATGTATTGCTTCCAGTATTCCTCTTTGAGTCTTTAAGTTGCATTTTTAAGCCAAAATACCTGAAAAACAATAAAAATACCCGTGATTCCGAAAAAGACAAATTTATATAAATATATGATAAAACATATAAATATATATATTTTTAATCAATTAAAGTGCATAAAATCATGGTTATTTTAGTGCTTTTTGAGCACTCATCACAACCCCAACCTGCTTCTTGCTAGTCCCTTAGCAAGAGAAGCGATAAAAACTAAAAATTAAACTATCCTAAATCACTTCCGTGGATTGACACGGTTGCATTTAGCCTATGCAACAAGCCTTTAAACCCCTAGGTTGCCCTAGTGGACGAGTTTGAGTCTCGTGAGGGTTTTCAGGAATGATACCCACAAACATTGCACTAAATGTAAAAACAAAAGAAACAATAAAAACAAACAACTTAAAAATTAAGTTTGCAACAAAATCACAAATTAACAACATTTCACAAAAATGTCTCATACTTTTTAATCTCCTTTAAGATCATAATTAAAATCTCAAGCATAAGTTATCTTAATCTCTTTAAACAATCATGATTTATTATAATAATTAGTCGAAAATCATTTTCATATTTCATATCAAAAATGTATCCATTTAATTTCACCCAATTTCAGTGTCATGAATCATAATTCGCTTCGACTCTATTCCTCACAAGTCAATACTCTCAAAACACTGAATCCTATGGGTTCAAACACTCATACTAATTTATATGCGAAAGAGTTGATGTATAGAAATGAACTAATATGTTCGCATATGTATAAAGAATAAAGGCTCAAAGTGTTATTTTAACATTGATCTCATGAAAGGAATCAAATGTATAAATTATAAAGATATCATATATAAAAATTATTTTCATGCATAAATCAAACTCATTAAGAAAGAATTTCAAGATATATGCCTTTTACAAATGAAGAAATTGCAATGACTTCTTGGGGAATTACTTCTTATATCTTTCTTTTGTAATTAGCCTTTACTCACAACTTTGTAGGCAATGCGGGTTATAGTATGTAGATGATACTATTTTTATCTCTCTCTTTTTTTTTCTTGAGATATTTTTCAATATGTGTATTTCTTAGAGAGTCAACCCATGTACAGATTGTACATATTTTGGATTTTGGTGAGTGGTTAATTTTGTGACTTTTCTGTTTGATCTTGGTTTAGGTAACCCCAGATATGTCTTTTTTTTTTTTTTTTTTTGTAGTAGTCATGCATAAATGAGATATAAGCATATACTATCAACTTCTACTCAAATCATTTAATCTAAGCAAAAATAATAATCAAAAATATATGATACTCTATTAAAATGAAAAAAATTCATACATTCAATGCTAATACCTATAGAGATCATCTAAAAATTTGAAGAAATAAGAAATGTGTTTGGAGTAGAAAAAATATATATTTCACTCTGAATAAAGGAAATTAGGCTCAAATTATATCTCACAAAGGTAGTCTCCACTAAAAAAACTCATAAACACCGATTTTGGGTTTAATATAATTTCAACATCTTATCAGGAAATACGAGTTATGACAAGAACTAGTTAATTATCGAAAATAATTACAAAATATTTCATGATATGTTTTCAAAAATTAATCTAACAAAGACAAAAGACTTAACTATTTACTTAAATTTGATTTAAAGAAATGATAAATTTTTGTGAAACTTTTTTTTTTTTTATATTTTTTTTATATTCCAAAAATTACTAAATCACGGAATAGAAATAAAACCAAACACACAAAAAGTATATATTTTTTTATTTTTTTTAATTAAGCATGGTAACTTTTCACCACCCCCAACCTAGAACTTACATTGTCCTCAATGTAACAACGTAAATTAAAGATAAAGAGAAAAGAGAAGAAAGATTACCTATTTCTTGAGAAAGTGCAAGTAGTAATGGAAAATGCAGTGCATCCATCATATTCATCATTAAAGTGTATACAGACGGTCATTTGTGAACTTCTAACATCTCAACAAATATTTTTAGTTTTAACAATTTAAAAATTATTCACATGTAAATAAAAGAAATAAAAGAAAATTACCTAAAATGATGGGTTGCCTCCCATCCAGCTTAGTTTAACGTCTTAGCAAGACGTAACTTGGGATTTCATTTTAAGTAAACTCAATGTCCCCTCATCATTGAGTCAATCAAACCTGGCAGGTAAGACAAGGTTGTCTACCTATACTTTTTCATCATGCCTCTATTGATTTTCGATTTCTTTACGTACTTAAAACTAGAGGCATATTTTGAGTTTTAGATAACCCACATCTAGGTACAAATCAAATAATTAAGGCATAAAAACACAATTGTACCTAGATTAAACAAAGCAACTAGCTCCTTAGATTGTAATTAAAACTTTAAAATTTTGGAGATAGTTCAAAAATTTTTGTTTTTTTTTTGTTTTTTTGTTTTTTTAAATAACATAACCAGTATTAACCAAGAGTGCTCCCAGGAAAGAATGGTGGTGCAAAGGCTCCTTAAAAACCATCCTCCTGCATTGAACAACGCTCCCAGTGAAAGACTAAAGGGCACAAAGGCTTCCAAGAACTAGTCTCCTGTATTTAACTCCCTTAGATCTTTACTTTTCATGTTATTAAGTTAAGTTAAATAAAACTTTAAGTTAATGAAAATCTAAGTTAATTAAGTTTAAAGAAAAGGTTAATTAAGTTAAGTGAATTAAAAAATCTAAGTTAATTAAGTTAAGTTAAAAAAAATCTAAGTTAATTAAGTTAGTAAAAAGTTAATTAAGCTAAGTGAAGTAAAAAAATCTAAGTTAATTAAGTTAAGTGAAAAAAAAAAGTTAATTAAGTTAAGAAAAAAAAAAAAGTTAATTAAGTTAAGTGAAGTAAAAAAAAAAATCTAAGTTAATTAAGTTAATGAAAATTTAAGTAAAAACCTAAGTTAATGTTAAAACAAATCTAAGTTAATTAAGTTAGTAAAAAAAACTAAGTTAAGCAAGTTAAATAAAAATCAAGAAGAAAAAAAAATAGCTAAAGAAAGAAAAATAAAAAAAATAATAAAATAAAATAAAAAAGGTGAAAGAAAATAAAAAATAAAATAAAATTATGATTTAAAATAAAAAAAATAGTAAAAATTAAACTAAAAAAAAATTAAAATTTTGGTTTTTTTTTATTTTTTTATTTTTTTATTTTTTTATTTTTTTATTTTTTTATTTTTATTTATTTTTTATTTTTATTTATTTTTTATTTATTTTTTATTATTTTTATTTATTTTTTATTATTTTTATTTTTTTATTTATTTATTTTTTTTTATTTATTTATTTTTTATTTATTTTTATTTTTATTTTTATTTAAAATTTATTAAAAAAAATTTTTTTTTTGATTTTTTTATTATTTCTTATGAAATTTAAAATTTGAAATTTGATTAAATTTTTTATTTTTTATTTTTTTACAAAAAAAAATCACAATTATTTACAGCACAAAAACATTTTTAAAATTTTGATAAATAAATTAAAAACGCTATTCCTTCCAAGAATGGCGCTAAAACTTGATTTAGCGAAAAATCAAGATCGCCAATTCTCGCAAATACTTTGGTTTTAATATTTGTAAAACTCTCGCAAGTGCACGAATCATTTCGTAGAAAATGATAAGTATACTCCCAAGGTCGATCTAAGGAAGGAATGTATGTGGTTTTTAATTTATTATTCAAACTTTTAAAAACGAAATTAAATCCTAAACATCCTGTCACGATAGTTTTGGTTTTTGTGTTCCTAATCTAATAACATAAAATAAACATATATACAGATTAATTAAATATAATCTAAAAAGAATAAACATAGATACAAATTGAATAAATAAATATAAATACAGATTCAATAAATATTTATGCAAATTTTATCATTTATATTAGTGGAGTATTTATGGATATAATAACTAAGTTAATTATGCTTGCTCATATTATCTAGGTTATTAAAGATATAAATTGATATTTTATTGATTCTCTCTTTTTTGTATGAATACCACCTTTGGTGGGGTTAGATACTCTTTGTTAACTAAACAAATCAATTAACACCTATAGGTGGGGTTGATAACTAATTTGGTTAATTAAATTAATTCCTTTTTTCTAAGAGATTGAAAATGAACCATTTAAATGCCACCTTTGCGGGGTTAGATGGGCTTTAACCTTTATTCAAGGTGTCCAAATTAAACTTAAGAATTTAGTTATCCGAGTACTAACTTTCAAGTTTTAAAACCACTATTGAAAACATGTTGTCAATACATTTCCACATAATAATTCTTATAAAAACTTTTGAAATAGAGCTTCACTCTAACTACCTAAGGCGATTGTACCAACAAATAAAAGAGCACTACTCTAAATCGAATAGGATAACTAAACCTTAAAATCTAATTTTCAGATTTAAGTTTGTAATGAAAAATAATGTATTTCTCTAACATTCTTAATATAAAATCTTGAATAAAAATAAAATCAATTCATTTTAGAGATTTTCACCTATTTAATATTTCGCAAGCATAACAACGTTATTATTATATCATGTTTACAAACAGCTAGTACAGTTAAATTTAATCACAGACAAATTAAATATAACATGTAAGAATAAAGCATAAAAAATAACTGCAAAGAAAATAAAATCCTTACAGTACTTCGACGCTATTCCCGTTGCTAGAAAACCTCCAAGCGGAATTTGCACTTCCATTTATTGAATCAAAAATCTAAATTATTACAAAAACATTACAAGTTCCTCTCAAAAAGAGAAGAACTCTAAACCTAAGACAATTGAACTAAAAACTAAGAGAAAAACTAAGAAAAACTAGCTAAAACATAAGAAAAACTAAAAAAAACTAAAAACTAAGAAATGAGAGAAAGAAAGAAGAGAGAAGTGTGGTTTTGAGGTGTTTGAAGGTGTGTTTTGAAGTGAAGGGAAGGGGGGTATTTATAGGTGAGGATGGAGAGAAAAAATAGAGAAAAAAATGTTAAAAAAATGTAAAAACGCGGATTAGTGATTGCTGACGTCATCAATGACGTCAGCATGACAGGGGGCGTCAGACAAGATCGCGGATGAACAAGATGCGGCTGCACAAGATACCGCGGATGAACAAGAACGCGGATGAACGGTGTCGCGGATGAACAAGACGCGGATGAACAAGGTCAGCGGATGAACAAGACTACGGATGAACAAGACCATGGATGAACAGTTGTCGCGGATGAACAAGACTTCACGCGGATGAACAAGACCCGGATGAATGAAGAGCCGCGCGCAGCTTGGGGCGGAGTTGGGCGCTGGAGCGCGGCGGCCGGGCGGCGCGGCGGCGCGTTTTTCTCCTTTTTGACATTTTTGACCTTTTTGACCCATTTTGTCCAATTTTTCCATATTTGTCGACCTTTACGCATTTATTTATTAATATATTTGTGATGTATTGCTTCCAGTATTCCTCTTTGAGTCTTTAAGTTGCATTTTTAAGCCAAAATACCTGAAAAACAATAAAAATACCCGTGATTCCGAAAAAGACAAATTTATATAAATATATGATAAAACATATAAATATATATATTTTTAATCAATTAAAGTGCATAAAATCATGGTTATTTTAGTGCTTTTTGAGCACTCATCAACGGACGCACAGTGCGTTCCAGTATTCCCTTAATTTGCCTATTGCTCACTTCCACTAAACCAGAAGTTTGAGGATGATATGGAGTAGCTACTTTATGTGTGATGTTGTACTTGTTTAGTACTCCATCAAAGAGTTTGTTACAAAAATGGCTACCTCCATCACTTATTATAGCTCTAGGCGTTCCGAACCTACTGAATATGAAATCTTTCAAGAATTTCACAACAACATTAGCATCATTGGTTTTGGTGGGGATAGCTTCTACCCACTTGGACACATAATCCACAGCAACCAAAATGTATTGAAAACCATTAGATGGGGGAAAAGGACCCATGAAGTCAATCCCCCATACATCAAAGAGTTCAACAACTAAATTAGATGTCAAAGGCATTTCATCTCTTTTGCTTATGTTTCCTGTTCTTTGACATCTATCACATTGTGCACAAAACATATGAGCATCTTTAAAAAGAGTGGGCCAAAAGAATCCAGATGTAATATCTTACGGGCTGTCTTTTCACCTCCAAAATGACCCCACAATGAAGTTCATGACAAAAAGTCGAATGCTCTTATGTTCTTCTTCCGTACACATCTCCTGATGACTTGATCTTGACCAATCTTGTATAAATAAGGGTCATCCCAGAAATAGTCCTTAATAGTTTTAAAAAACCTTTTCTTGTCCCGATATGAAGTGTTAGGTCGCAAAACACCAAAGTGGCAAGATAGTTTACAATATCAAGATACCACGGGTTCGGACCTATGAAAAATAACTGTTCATCAGAAAGGTTTCAACTATATCATCATTACTCTCATCTTTAAGAGAATTGAAGTCGAAATCAACCTAGACAAATGGTCACCTACTAAGTTTTCAACGCTTTCTTATCCTTGATCTCTAGGTCAAATTCTTGTAAGAGTAAGACCCACTGATTAATCTTGGCTTGGCATTTGGTTTACTTAATAGGTATCTTAAAGTCGCATGATCAGAATGTACAATCACTTTAGATCCTACTAAATAAGACCGAAATTTGTCTAAAGAGAATACTATAGCCAAGAATTCCTTTTCGGTGGTGGTGTAATTCATTTGGGCATCATTGAGTGTTTTGCTAGCATAGTAGATGACATGTAAACGCTTATCCACTCTTTGTCCCAGGATTTGCTCCTATTGCATAATCGAAGCATCACACATTATCTCAAAAGGTAAAGACCATTTGGTGCCATTATAACAGTGGGTAGATGTTAGTTTCTCTTTCAAGGTATTAAAGGAAATAAGGCGGTCATTGTTGAAGTCAAATTCGGCATCTTTGGATAATAAGTTACATAAAGGACGACTTATTTTAGAGAAATCTTTAATAAATCGTCTGTAAAATCCTGCATGTCCCAAGAAGCTTCTTATCCCCTTCACAGATGTAGAGGGAGGTAGTTTGGATATCAATTCAACTTTTGCCTTATCAACCTCAATACCCTTGTTTGAAATTATATGTCCCAAAACTATCCCTTGTTGAACCATAAAATGACTTTTCTCCCAACTAAGGGTTAGATTGCATTCAATGCATCTTTCTAAAACCAAAGTCAATTTATGTAAGCAATCATCAAATGAGTTCCCAAAGACAGAGAAATCGTCCATGAAAATTTCAATGAATTTCTCCACCATGTCCGAGAAAATAGATATCATGCATCTCTGGAAAGTGGCAGGGGCATTGCATAACCCAAATGGCATTCTGCGAAAAGCAAATGTCCCAAAAGGACATGTAAATGTGGTCTTTTCCTGATCTTCTGGTGCTATGGGTACTTGATAATATCCAGACAGTCCATCCAAGAAACAGTAAAATTAGGTACTTGACTAATCTTTCCAACATTTGATCAATGAATGGAAGAGGAAAGTGATCCTTTTTCGTATATAAATTTAGTTTCCTAAAATCTATACACATTCTCCATCCAGTGATTATTCTAGTGGGCACTAATTCACTTTTATCATTTTTAACAACTGTTATCCCAGATTTCTTTGGTACCACATGCACTGGACTAACCCACTTACTATCCGCAATAGGATAGATAATCCCTTCTTCTAGTAGTTTAAGGATTTCCTTTTTAACTACCTCTTGCATGTTTGGGTTTAGTCTTCTTTGGGCCTCTCGTGCAGGTTTAGCACCATCCTCCAAGTTGATCTTGTGCATACACATTGTTGGACTAATGCCTCTTATATCCCCTATACTCCAACCTATAGATTTCTTAAACTGTTTAAGCACTTTGATGAGTTCCTTTTCTTGTGGTTTGGTCAAGGTTGAAGAAATTATCACTGGATATGTTTCTCCTTCTCCCAAAAACACATATTTTAAGTGCTCAGGTAAGTCTTTGAGTTCAAGTTCAGGTGGATTGGCCTCTTTAACAGATGAAGAACTGGGTAGATTTAAAAGTGCACTAGATTTTGTCATCACTTCATTATTGTCTAGTTGTTCAAGGTACCCCTTAATTTCTTCATCTAAATCTTCTTCAACCTTTTCAAGTGTAAGAACAAATTTCAAGCTTGTCTTCTATTCTGGTTTGGAAAAAGGTGTTTTGGATAAGATTATCCAAAGGATCAACTTCGAATATTTCATCGATGGCGTAAATAGAAGGGAAAGGTGAAGAATCAAAAACTTTGAAATGAACAGTCTCTCCTAAGACCTGTCATTGTCAAATTTCCATCTTGGACATCAATAATAGTTTTAGTAGTTGCCATAAATGGTCTACCAAGCAATATTGTATGTTCTCTCGTCCAATGCCGGATTTTCTTGCATATCCAGAACCACAAAGTCAACAGGTATTATCGCTTTGTCTACCTGTACCAAAACATCCTCAACTATTCCCTCCGGATATTTAAGAGATCTATCCGCAAGTTGCGGGGACATAGTTGTGGGTTTTAGATCCCCTAGATCGAGTGTGAGAATATAGAGTAGGGCATCAAATTTATACTAGCACCTAAATCAAGCATTGCCTTAGCAACCTTCCTATCCCCCATAGTTATGTTTATAATAAAACTTCCAGGGTCTTTCAACTTAGTGGGTAGTTCAGGTCAAGTACAGCGCTAGAAATTTCTCGACACTACTACTCGCTCATTCAGCCATACCTCCTTTTCTTAGTGTTCAACTCTTTGAAAAACTTGGCATATGAGGCACATTCATGATCACTTCTAATAATGGTAAATTGATATTTACTTTAGAGAGCATATTAAAAAGATCATTGAATTGCTTATCTTGTTTGGACTCTTTCAACCTAGGTGGGGAAAAGGTACTTGCATCCGGTGTGGTTCTGTTGTCTTTTGAATTTTGGGAGTGTCGGATGACCCCCAATGAGTTTTTCGTAAAGCTTGTGAATTTTAACACTTGTTTCTCCTTTTTGCGATATTAGAATGTCGCCTTCTTTGTTAGAGATTTCGTGTACACCGGTATTGACTACCTTACCACTTGAAGGGTTCTAACATCTTTTGCTTGTTCCAGTTGACCGGGCAACTTTCCCGGTTCTTTCTTTTGCATTTGTTCAGCCATTGCACAACTTTAGATTCAATTCTTTTAACCGAAGCCTCCATGGTGTTCAACCTTTGATTAGTCATCAGTTGGTTGTCACGACTAACTTGAATAAAAGCATTCAAGCTATCTTCTAAGGTTGGTTTAAAAGATTGGCTTGGTGGGTAAGGGTGGTTGTAGGTTGGGTGATTATAGGTGTTTGGATGATACTTTTGAAAATATTGGACTTCCTCTATGGCATCGACACTAGAATCACAAGTATTTGAATAATTATGAGTACCATGCCCAATTGAACAACACACTCCACATACCTCTTGATTTGAAATTTGGTGAGACGTGAGGAATTTCACTTGTTTAGTCAATTCAGGAATTTGCAAGGTTGTCTCATCATCAAAGCCGACCTCATTGACCTTTGCTTTCCTTGCGCCACCTCTTTGTTGGGAATTAGGTTGCGACAGCTCATAGTGATTATAGGCTTCCTCTGCTTGTCTTTTCTCTTACAAAGACCTCCAAAGAAGATTATCAACCATGTATTGACTCTGTAGTGTCAATCCATCGTAAAAGAATTGGTTTCGTAGCTGTAGTGGGAAAGCTATGATTTTGACATTGAATGAAAAGGAGTTTGAATCGTTCCCAAGCTTCATGAAAGGGCTCTTCATTCATTTGAGAAAATGTTGCTATCTTTGTTCTTAGATCAACAGTCTTTTGATGGGAATAGAACCTACCCATAAAAATTTCATAGATCGCCTCCCAAGTTTTAAGAGAACTCGACGTAGAGTAATGAACCATGACCAAGCTTTATCTTTGAGAGTGTAAGGAAAACACCTCATCCTAAGTTGATCTTCACTAATTTCATGTAGTGGAAAGGTTTGGACAATAGCATAGAATTCTCGAATGAAATGCAAAGGATCTTCATTAGGGATACCGTAAAAGGAAGGCAACAAAGAATAATGAATCTTTTTCAATTTATAATTCCTTGCAGCCTCTTTCAATTGGATGCCGGAAGTTACATTGCCAATGATTGGCATTGTATAGTCTTTCATCTTTTTCCGCTTATCTTCAGCATCTCCCATGGTTGTTTGTAGTTGAAAATGATCCTCCTCCTATTGTGAATCAGCATTTTGCTTTTAAAAACAATGGTAGATATCTCTAAAAAAATGCAAGGAACCTAAATTATTTTTTTTTTTTTTTTTTTTTTTTAATTTAAACGAAGGGACACAATTTTTGAAACAAACGAATTTATTTTATTTGAAATATTTTTTTTTTTTATTACACGCAAACTAAAACAAAGGAAAATACAATAATGGGTGACCTCCCATGTAGGACTAAAATTTATCGTTTTCTAGTAAGACGTTGCTTGGAGATTGCAGAATGAAAAACTCAATGTCTCCTCTTCATTGAATTCATTTAAGTTTCAATTTTGCCTTTCTGCAAATGTTCAACTAACTGTTCAACTTGAACTTCCACCTTTTTGATAGAAGCTTCCACAGAGTCCAACCGTTGATTGGTTTTTGATTGATTGTCCCTACAAACTTGAATAAAAGAATTCAAGTTGTCCTCCAGGGTTGGTTTATTTGGAATGCTTCGTGGAATAGGTGGGTGGGATCACGGCTCGCCTGGTTTGAGCTTTGAGGGAAAGGAGGGTTATTTTGCCTCCAAGAGAAATTTGGATGACTTCTCCACCCAGGATTATAGGTATTTGAATTGGGATCAAACCTTGGTCTTTGTTGATATGCTCCCAACACATTAACCTGCTCAGGTCCAGTTGTATCTCCTTGATGTGGACAGGCTTCAGTACTGTTGCGTGTTTTTCAACACACGAACTCGTGCAAGTATACACGGTCACAAGTAATAATATGATAAGTAAAATATCGTTCCCACAGAGATTTGTTACTAGTATTCGTTAATTATTAAAATTATTTCAACCTAATTTTATCCAAACAGTCGATAATTTGATGCAGTTTGACTACTAACTTTTATAACAGATTGCAAGAAAATTCTAGGATTGCAGTTTCACCAAATTAATCCACTTGAATCGCTATATTTTATCTTGATTTATGTTATCGTGTTTTAAGTTGTTAACCAAGAACTCCTAATCTATCCATATATCTCTTCCGAGCTCCATACGTAAAACATCAAGTTAAAATGATTCACTATATTCCTATGCGAATTAAATTCAACCAGATTTATTAAGTTCTGAGTTCTCTATCAGTTACACATACAATAAAAGTATATTTCTATCTCTTATGTATATACGTTATTTCATCACGAGCAGCACACAAAAATGCCTTTTTCAAGTTTATTTAAATGTCACATATCAATTAATTAATCTTCCGATAATTAAAAGCATTAAATACAGATAAAATAAACAACTTAAAACAGTCCCATAAATCATTCAAAAATATTTAATTCAAATTTCATAATTTACGCTACACTGCAATCCCAGAACAAATGTATTAGTTCATAGCAGAATTTAAAATTACAACACAACAAAAATATAACATTGCAGAGAAAGAAAATTAAAAGAAAATAGATAAGAAAAAAAACTCTTTCACGATTCCTCAATGAAAAATAAATTTCATCCCTTTTCTTCTTCTTTGTTGTCTTCTTTCTCTGTAATTTCCCTAAGAAAATACCACATAAAATGTTAAATTAATACACTGCGTGTTTTGTGTAACACGCAGACAAGATAAAAGAAAAATAAAAATGCTACAAGGAAGAAAAACTTGCAAGAACTGCTAGTTTTCTCCCAAAATTTTCGAAAGAACAAAAGAGAAGAAAAAATGGAACTTCAAACTGAGCTGAAAAGAAACAAAGAAAAAAAAAACATTCCCTTGTACGCGTATCCCACAAACATATATCACTTCATTTTTTTTTTCTATTATTTTATTTTTATTTTTATTTTTTTTTAATTTTTTTTATTATTTTTTTATATCATTAGTGGGAGACAAGCTAGCACGCGTAACAAACATTCTGCCAATTTTTTTGAATTTTTTTTCTTTTTCCGCATGCCACGTGTCGCGCTCTGATTGGCGGACACAATTCGCGGGACACGTGGCAGCTTTTCATTGGACGTTAAGCCGGGCGCATGAAGAACGCGTCGCAGGCGATTTCTCCGGAATCTGAAATGTGTAACGGCTGGAAGGGGGCGCTGATTCTGCGTTTTTATTTCACCAAAAGCATGCCACGTGTCACCATGTTATTCGCTGGAATATTTATGAGACACGTGGCTGGCCATTTTCCGTTTGAAGAGTGAGGGTGCACGCCGCTTGTATGGACCGCGTCACACAGGATTGTTAACACGAGCGGCTCGGTGCGCGGCGGCTTGGTTGGACGCGCTCCAATCTGGACCGTTGATCTGATCCAACGGTCAGCGACCGCCTCGGGGGAATCTGCGCAGCCGACATGTGGGGCCCACTCTGACGCCGGCCTGCGCGACACGTGGGACCCACTGGCACGCCGAGCCGCGTGAAAGGAATATCTCTGTCCCCAATCGCTTTTGTCGAGCTTGATGGACACGCGCGCATCTGAGCCGTGGATACTTTGATCAGACGGTCCACGTTTGGCGAGCGCGCTGCGCGTGGTCTTCATCTCCCCGCGCGAAAATTAAATTTTTATTAATTGTATTTTCACCCACAAATATATTTCAAATTACATTTTAAACTTTCTTAAATTACAGTTTAGCCCTTAACTAATTTTAAATTAAATTTTTAAACTTTTAATAATTACAATTAAGCCCAAATTTAATTTAAATTATATTTTTGATTTATATAAATTGTAATTAAGAAAATATATTACCATAAATTATATTTGTGGACAAAAATATGAAATTAAGTACATTTTCGATACAAATTATTTAATTTTATTAAAAATACATTTTTAGCAAATAAAAGGAAAATATTAATTTATTTAACAAAAATTAATAAATATTAAACGAACATAGCAATTATCATTACTAAAATTGATGCAAATAACTGTATAAAATACAGTTATCAACACCCCCAAACTTAAGTTTTTGCTAGTCCTCGAGCAAAAGGAAGAAATAAACCATGATAAATGCATTTAAAATAGTGATTGTTTTAAAATATTTCTTTTTAAACATTCCAAATAACATAACTCAAAGAAATAAAAGAATTTTATCTAAGTATCAAAATCAATTTAAAAGTATATAACCTTTTTACAATGAAATTTTAAGTGTGTGTGTGAAGTCTTTTCAAATTTCATTACATGCAATCCGGATAAGTTTATACAAATATAAAATCAAACAAATTATCATGAAATCACAAATCTCATAAGTTTATTTTTTTCATTTCTCTCTCCACTAATGTAGACAAACACAAAACACCAAATCAATAGGACTTTATAAAGCTTGTAATGTATGGCTTAGGTAAAGGAAGGAATGAAGTACAATATTTAGCTTAAAACTTTTCCCGAGCATAACATTTCAGGATTGAAAAAGATAATTCTATCATCACAATCATTACAACCAGATTCGGGATTTATCATCACATACACCATAATAATTTTTTTTTTTTTTTTTTTTTTTGTAACCCTTTTTTTTCCGATATATCCTTCAACATGTACTAACAATTGTAACATGTTAGTGAAATAAGAACAATAGGTATATCTAAACACATATATATATATACTTTTTTAGATAGGCTTTTGAAATGAGACATATATATATATAAACTTTGAAGCTCAATTGGGGTATACTATGGATAATGCATGTAAAGGTAGATAGAAAGGCTCAAACGATCCAAAGATGGCCTAAATCATTTTCTTAGTTAAATGTTATCTATAATTTCGCCTCGAGAGAAAATCAAACAAATTCTAAGAACTGTAACACCACAAAAATCAATCGAATTTCATACTCACATAAACATTCTCTAAATTAGCATAGCAACTCAAAAGTCAAGACTAGTGCTCATTAATTCTTGTAAAAATGAAATATACGTAAAATTTAATCATCACTTAGACAACATTCAGATTTTTCAAACAGATATGCATTATTTAAATCGAAGAAACAAAAATAAATCACTATTCATAGCACATATCTTCAATCAACCAAACAAACAACAAAAAAAAAAAAAATTTCACAAGCAATCACATCCAGAAAGTATTTTAATTCGATCAAGTATATACACCACCCCCAAACTTAATATACACATTGTCCTCAATGTGTGAAAATTAAAGAACATTTGAGATGGGTTTTAAGAGACTTCCTGGTTTGTTTGATTGGTTAAGCCAAAATAGCTTCATTTCTTCATATTTGCACCTACGAAAGAAAAAAAAAAGAATTAAAATAACAACATAGCAAAATATAAAAACTAATAAAAAATAAAATAAAATAAATAAATATAAAACACATGGGTTGCCTCCCAAGAAGCGCTTGATTTAGAGTCATCAGCTTGACTGCTTTTCTCTTTGCTTTAGGTTGGATCACATAAGAAAATGGTGGACTTTTGACGATCAATGTCACCCCCTAAATAGTGTTTGAGTCTTTGCCCGTTCACTTGGAAAGAATTTTGTGATTCTTCACCTTTAATCTCAACAGCCCCATATGGGTGTACTTTGGTAATAATGAAAGGCCCTGACCACTTAGATTTCAATTTTCCTGCGAAGAACTTCAAACGAGAATTGAAGAGCAATACTTTCTGTCCTGGTTCGAAGTGTCGATGCAAGATTTTGTTGTCATGCCACCTCTTCGTCTTTTCCTTATAAATCTCAGCATTTTCATATGCGTGTAAACGAATCTCATCCATCTCATTGATTTGTAGGAGACGTTTTTCTCCAGCAGCGCCTAACTCAAAATTCAAAGTCTTGATAGCCCAATACGCATGGTGCTCCAATTCAACTGGGAGATGACAAGCTTTCCCAAAAACCAACCGATATGGGGACATCCCAATGGGTGTCTTGTATGCTGTTCGGTATGCCCAGAGTGAATCATCCAATCTCTTAGACCAATCCTTCCTTGAAGGATTTACCGTCTTCTCCAAAATTCTCTTCACTTCTCTGTTGGATATCTCAACTTGTCCACTAGTTTGAGGATGATAAGCAGTTGTGATCTTATGAGTGACACCGTATTTGGCAAGGAGGGTTTCAAAAGATTTGTTGCAAAAATGAGTTCCCCCATCACTTATGATTGCCGCAGGGTGCCAAATCGAGTGAAAATGTTTTTCTTTAGAAAATTCAGTACCACTTTGGAATCATTGGTAGGCAAGGGAATTGCTTCTACCCACTTAGACACGTAATCCACAGCCACCAGAATGTAGAGGTTGTTGTAGGACGAGATAAAAGGTCCCATGAAATCAATTCCCCAAACATCAAATATTTCTACCTCAAGAATGTTGTTTAAAGGCATCTCGTGTTTCTTAGAAATGTTACCAACTCTTTGGCACCTGTCACAGTGTGAAACAAAGAAATGTGCATCTTTAAACAAATTTGGCCAATAAAACCAGATTGAAGAACCTTAGCCAGCTTCTTTCTTTTCCAAAATGGCCCCCATAGTCAAGAATGACAATGTCTAAGTATATTTTCAATTTCTTCCCTTGGGACACACCTTCGATAATTTGATCTGCACAATGCTTAAACAAGTAAGGTTCATCCCATAAATAGTACTTAACATCATGTAAGAATTTTTTCTGTTGGAAAGATATTTCGGTGGAAGCACATTGCTTACGATGTAATTAACATAGTCCGCGTACCACGGCACACTTCTATGATCAAAGGAAAACAATTGCTCATCCGGGAAAGTTTCACCAATGATAGTCTTGTCCACGGCTCCATCATTATTTTCCAATCTCGATAGATGATCACCACTTGATTTTCTCGTTCCTTTCTTATCCTTGATCTCCAAATCAAATTCTTGAAGTAGGAGGATCCATCTAATCAATCTTGGTTTTGCATCTTTTTTAGCCATCGGATATTTTATAGCAGAATGATCAAGATAAACTGTCACTTTAGTTCCGATTAGGTAGGAACGAAACTTTTCAAAAGCATATACAACAAAGAAGTAATTCTTTTTCGGTGGTAGCATAATTCATTTGAGCTTCGGTCAAAGTTTTTTGGCATAGTATATGGCATGAAAAACTCTCTTCTTCCGTTGTCCTAAAACAGCTCCTATCGCAAAATCACCGGCATCACACATAAGCTCAAAAGGTAGATTCCAACTGTGCAACAATGATGGGAGCCGTGATCAACTTTTCTTTCAAAACGCGGAAAGCTTCCAAACACTTTTCGTCAAATGTGAATTTTGTATCTTTTTCCAAAAGATTACACGTAGGCTTTGATATCTTTGAAAAATCTTTTACGAAACGCCTATAGAATCCTGCATGCCCAAGAAACCTTCTAATTGCTTTCACCGATGTCCGAGGCGGCAGTCTCTCAATGGTTTCAATCTTTGCCCTATCCACTTCAATTCCTTTAGACCAAATTACATGGCCGAGGACAACACCTTCTCCTACCATGAAGTGGCATTTTTCCCAATTTAAAACCAAGTTTGTTTCTTCGCACTTTTGTAGAACCAAAGAAAGGTTATGCAAGCACATATCAAATGAATCCCCAAAACCGAGAAGTCGTCCATAAATATCTCAATACAATCTTCCACCATGCTTGAGAAGATAGCCATCATACACCTACGAAAAGTGGCTGGAGCATTACATAATCCAAAAGGCATTCTTCGGAAAGCAAAAGTTCCATATGGACATGTGAAAGTGGTCTTCTCTTGATCTTCGGTAGCGATAGCAATTTGGTTGTAACCAGAATAGCCATCCAAAAACAAGAGAAAGAATGTCCCGCTAACTGCCTAGCATTTGGTCAATAAATGGAAGTGGGAAATGATCCTTTCGGTGGCCTTGTTGAAGCTTCCGATAGTCCATGCATACCCGCCATCCTGTCACTTTCCGTGTGGGAATCACCATTATTGCTATTAGTCTCCACCGTAATTCCCCTTTCTTTGGAACACAATGAATTGGGGCGACCCAAGAACTATCTGAAATAGGATAGATAATGCCTGCATCTAACCACTTAATGATTTCCTCTTTTACTACCTCCTTCATGATTGGATTCAAACGACGTTGATGCTCAATAGTAGGCTTGATATCTTCTTCAAACAAGATCTTGTGCATGCATATTGAAGGACTGATTCCTTTAATGTCAGCTATAGACCATCCTAATGCTAGCTTGTAATTTCTCAACACTCTCAATAGCTTCGTTTCTTGATCGTCATCTAGAGATGCTGAAATAATCACAGGCATTGTAGTCATTTCACCCAAATAAGCATACCTTAGATGGGTTGGCAGTGGTTTAAGCTCTAGTAATTGTTTCTGTTCCATAGATGGCTTCCCATAGGTAAACTTAGACGGTGTTACAACTTGTGATGCATCTTCATCAGTTTGAGGACTAAAGAGTTGTGGAGATGCCTTAAATAACTTGAGATATTCAAGAGAATCAGAGTTATCAATAATATTGTCATTCACAAGTGCAAGTTCCAAAGCATCAAGACTAAAATTTTCCTTGAAATTGCTTTCAACTAACGCATTCACCGTGTCAACTCTAAGGCAATCGTCGAATCTCTTGGAAATTTCATAGCTTTAAAGACGTTGAAAGTTACCTCTTGGTCTTGGACTCTACGGTCACCTCTCCTTTTTGAACATCAATCAAAGTCCTACCGGTTGCTAAAAATGGTCTCCCAAGAATGATAGGAATCTCTTTATCTTCCTCCATGTCGAGAATTATGAAAATCAGGAAAGATAAACTTGTCTACTTTGACAAGCACATCTTCTATAATGCCTGCAGGGTGTTTCAAAGACCTATCACGAGTTGAAGAGTCACGGTGGTCGATTGTGCTTCTCCTAATCCAAGTCTTTGGTAGATGGAAAGTGGCATCAAATTAATGCTTGCACCAAGATCGCACAAAGCTCTACCAAAAATTTCTCACCAATAGTACAGGGAATGGTGAAACTCCCAGGATCTTTAAGCTTAGGTGGTAGCTTCTTTCAAGGATGGCACTACACTCCTCTCGTGAGAGCAACGGTCTCAAAATCACCTAACCTTCTTTTCTTAGACAAGATGTCTTTCATAAATTTCACATAACCGGGCATTTGCTCCAAGGCATCAAAGAAAAAGGGATGTTGATATGAAGTTTTTAAATACTTCAAGAAACTTAGAGAACTGTTTATCAAGTTTTTGCTTATGGAAGCGTTGAGGGAATGGAATTGGTGGATTAAAAGGCTTGAGATTATCTAACACCGGTTTTATTATGGGATTTTCTCGTTGATTCATTCTCTTCAACCCTATGATTAGCCTTTTCTTGTTTTTCGAGGTCAACACCTTCAACAATAAGAGTCGGTGGAGAAATGGATTTTTGTATTTCTTCTAACTCTTTTCCACCCCTCCACGTCACTGCCTTACAATGCTCCTTTTCCCTCCCTTTTTGGATTGATTTCCGTATCACTAGGTAAAGATCCTCGAGGGCGATTGTTGATGCCAGTAGCTAGTTGCCCCAATTGAACTTCTAGATTTCTAATAGATGTTGCTCGATTTTGGAGAATAGTCTCATTCTTGGCCATATATCGAGCAAACATATCTTCCAACGAAGGCTTTCTCTCCTGTTGTGGGACTTGGTTATGAAAACCTGGAGGGTGAGTGGGCTTCATAGAAGATGATTGACCTTGGTTATTACTCCAAGAAAAATTAGGATGATTCTTCCACCCTGGATTGTATGTGTTGGAATAGGGATTGTTTTGATTGTTTTGATTCCTACTATAATTGGAAACAAAATTGACAGATTCAGGGTTGTGAGGACATCTCTCACTGGCATGGTTACCATTGCAAATTTCGCATGCAACAAAAGGACTCTGAATAGAATGGACACCCATAGTATCCATCTTTTTAACCAAAGCAGACACTTGTGCAGTTAAAGCAATCATAGCATCAATCTCATGAATTCCTACCGCTTTCTTAGGAACCATCCTTTCGATGGCCACTCATAACTATTTGAAGCCATTTCCTCTAATAAGTTGTATGCTTCATCAATTGATTTCATTAGAGCACCGTCACGCAAAGATCAATCATATTTCTAGTTTGACCCATCAAACTATTATAAAATGTTTGAACTTGAAGCCACTTCGGAAATCCATGGTGCGGACATCTTCTAAGTAGCTCCTTATACCTCTCCCAAGCTTCATATAATGACTCTGAGTCAAACCGCATAAAAGTGGTGATTTCATTCCTCATCCGTGCGTCTTTTCACGGTGGAAAATATTTGGCTAAAAATTTTTGAGCTGGATCCTCCCACGTAGTGATAGAACCACATGGCAATGAATTCAACCAACTCTTTGCCTTATCTCTCAATGAGAAAGGAAAAAGTCTCAACCGAATAGCATCATCAGTGACTCCATTATGCCTAAAGGTGTCACAAATCTCTAGGAAGTTTGATATATGGGAGTTTGGATCATCGTGGGGTAACCCACCAAATTGTACCGATGTTTGAATCACGTGAATGATTGCAGGCTTAATTTCAAAATTATTGGCTTGAATTAATGGTCTTCTAATGCTTGAATGGATTCCACCAACCACGGGCACCGCATAATCTCTTAAGGATCTTGGTTCTTCAACTTACGGAATTTCATTATCCATAGCTAGCTGTTCAAGATTTCTTGTTTATTATTTTTCTTTAAGTTCAGAATAGTTCTATGAATTTCTAGATCTAAGGGAACTAGGTCAAGATTTCTAATGCGTCGCATACAAAGTCCCACTCTATCCAAAATTAAATCTAATACAATATATAAATTAAATTTAAAACATAAATAAACACACAAATACAAGAAAGTAACAGTAAGCAATTAAACAAAAAATATATATGTATTTTTTTTTTTTTGAATTAAAATCAGATTGATTGGTATTAATATCAACAATAAAAATAGTAAAACAAATCTTCAAGAACGGCGCTAAAACTTGTTGCGTGTTTTTCAACACACGAACTCGTGCAAGTATACACGGTCACAAGTAATAATATGATAAGTAAAATATCGTTCCCACATAGATTTGTTACTAGTATTCGTTAATTATTAAAATTATTTCAACCTAATTTTATCCAAACAATCGATAATTTGATGCACTTTGACTACTAACTTTTATAACAGATTGCAAGAAAATTCTAGGATTGCAATTTCACCAAATTAATCCACTTGAATCGCTATATTTAATCTTGATTTATGTTATCGTGTTTTAAGTTGTTAACCAAGAACTCCTAATCTATCCATATATCTCTTCCGAGCTCCATACAGAAACATCAAGTTAAAATGATTCACTATATTCCTATGCGAATTAAATTCAACCAGATTTATTAAGTTCTGAGTTCTCTATCAGTTACACATACAATAAAAGTATATTTCTATCTCTTATGTATATACGTTATTTCATCACGAGCAGCACACAAAAATGCCTTTTTCAAGTTTATTTAAATGTCACATATCAATTAATTAATCTTCCGATAATTAAAAGCATTAAATAGAGATAAAATAAACAACTTAAAACAAATTCCATAAATCATTCAAAAATATTTAATTCAAATTTCATAATTTACGCTTACATCGCAATCCCGTAACAAATGTATTAGTTCATAGCAGAATTTAAAATTACAACACAACAAAAATATAACATTGCAGAGAAAGAAAATTAAAAGAAAATAGATAAGAAAAAAAACTCTTTCACGATTCCTCAATGAAAAATAAATTTCATCCCTTTTCTTCTTCTTTGTTGTCTTCTTTCTCTGTAATTTCCCTAAGAAAATACCACATAAAATGTTAAATTAATACACTGCGTGTTTTGTGTAACACGCAGACAAGATAAAAGAAAAATAAAAATGCTACAAGGAAGAAAAACTTGCAAGAACTGCTAGTTTTCTCCCAAAATTTTCGAAAGAACAAAAGAGAAGAAAAAATGGAACTTCAAACTGAGCTGAAAAGAAACAAAGAAAAAAAAACATCCCCTTGTACGCGTATCCCACAAACATATATCACTTCATTTTTTTTTTCTATTATTTTATTTTTATTTTTATTTTTTTTTAATTTTTTTATTATTTTTTTATATCATTAGTGGGAGACAAGCTAGCACGCGTAACAAACATTCTGCCAATTTTTTTGAATTTTTTTTCTTTTTCCGCATGCCACGTGTCGCGCTCTGATTGGCGGACACAATTCGCGGGACACGTGGCAGCTTTTCATTGGACGTTAAGCCGGGCGCATGAAGAACGCGTCGCAGGCGATTTCTCCGGAATCTGAAATGTGTAACGGGAAGCGGGCGCCGATTCTCGCGTTTTTATTTCACCAGCATGCCACGTGTCACCATGTTATTCGCCGGAATATTTATGAGACACGTGGTGGCCATTTTCCGTTTGAAGAGTGAGGGTGCACGCCGCTTGTATGGACCGCGTCACACGGGATTGTTAACACGAGCGGCTCGGTGCGCGGCGGCCTTGGATGGACGCGCTCAATCCGGACCGTTGATCGATCCAACGGTCGGCCGACCGCCTCGGGGGAATCTCGCACGGCCGACATGTGGGGCCCACTCGACGCCGGCCTGCGCGACACGTGGGACCCACCGGCACGCCGAGCCGCGTGAAAGGAATATCTCTCGTCCCCAATCGCTTTGTCGAGCTTGATGGACACGCGCGCATCCGAGCCGTGGATACTTTGATCGACGGTCCACGTTTGGCGAGCGCGCTCGCGCGTGGTCTTCATCTCCCCGCGCGAAAATTAAACTTTTATTAATTCTATTTTCACCCACAAATATATTTCAAATTACATTTTAAACTTTCTTAAATTACAGCTTAGCCCTTAACTAATTTTAAATTAAATTTTTAAACTTTTAATAATTACAATTAAGCCCAAATTTAATTTAAATTATATTTTTGATTTATATAAATTGTAATTAAGAAAATATATTACCATAAATTATATTTGTGGACAAAAATATGAAATTAAGTACATTTTCGATACAAATTATTTAATTTTATTAAAAATACATTTTTAGCAAATAAAAGGAAAATATTAATTTATTTAACAAAAATTAATAAATATTAAACGAACATAGCAATTATCATTACTAAAATTGATGCAAATAACTGTATAAAATACAGTTATCAAGTACCTTGTCCCATGTTGCTGTACAAACCATATTGTTCATTATTTGTGTTGGTTTGTGTAGCGAGAAGGGCAACTTGCTTAGTCAGTTGAACAAGTTGTTGTTGAATTTCATTACTGGAGTCAATCTCATGAACACCAGCTTTTCTCACTCTGGAGCTTTTCTGCTGGGAATTAGCACCCAACATCTCAAAGAGATTATACGTTTCTGATGCAGTCTTTTCTCCTATTGCTCCTCCTGCAGCGTTGTCGACAATGAACCGGCACTGCTGTGTAAGGCCATCGCAAAAGAAGTGGTTACGCAACCGTAGGGAAAGCTATGATGGGGACATTGAGTGAGAAACATTTTGAACCTATCCCAAGCTTCATGGAATGGTTCTCCTTCCATCTGAGAGAAAGTAGCAATCTTACCTCTCACCTCTCATGGTTTTTGATGGGAATAGAATTTTCCCATGAATTTATTGTAAATTTGACCCCATGTCATCGAGAACCAGGGGTAAGTGACATCAACCAAGCTTTAGCCTTATCCTTTAAGGTGTACGGAAAACATCTCATTCTAAGTTGATCCTCGTTTAGAATACCGAGGGGGAATGTTTGGACCGTAGCATAGAAATCTCTCATAAAGGAAAGAGAATCTTCATTAGGTAGCCCATAGAAGGAAGGAAGCATAGAAAAATGAATATTTTTAAGGTCATAATTCCTAGCAGCCTCTCCCAACTGGATAGCGGCAGTTGCCGTGCCAATCACCGGTCTTGCAAACTCTTTCATCGTGGTTTCCCTAACATGTTGGTTTTCCTCCATTTCTTTTGGTTCTAGTAAAGGATTAAGACGTTCTATGTTTGGCTCAAAAACTTGTTGATGGGTAGGATCCAGTGTTGTTGACACTTGTTTAAATTTATGAATATTATTTACATATGGTGTTAGGGGGTTTCCTAAGGATCTCCTACCACGCATAGACTATTTTTAAACGTAAATTTAAAACTCCTGTCAACAAAAATAAAGAAATTAGAAAATTTCCATGGCATTTAATTCAAAACACTAGACAATTTTTTTTTTTTTTTTTTTTTTTTTATTTTTTTCTCTTTTTTTTTATTTTTATTTTTTTATTTATTTTTTTTTTTTTAAATAACATAATTAGTATTAACCAAGAGTGTTCCCAGGAAAGAATGGTGGTCTTGCCCTTAAAAACCATTCTCCTAAATGTAACAACGTTCCCGGTGAAAGACTAATGACAAAGGCTTCAAAGAATTTCCTGCATTTAACTCCCTTAGTTTTTTTCTTTTCATGCCTTTTATTTTTTTATTTTTTTTTTTTTTTTTTTTTACGAACGGTAATTTTATTTTACTATTCACACTATCTTATTTCTTAAAATTTTTAAAAATTTTTAATTTTTTTTTTTTCTTTTTTTTACGCATTTGGTAATTTTATTTTACTATTCACACTATCTTATTTCTTAAAATTTTTAAAAAAAAAAATTTTAATTTTTTTTTTTTTTTTTTACGAACGGTAATTTTATTTTACTTCAAATTTCAAATTTCTAAATTATTTACTTTTTATGCTATAATAAAAAAAATATTTAATTTTTTTTTTTTTTTATTTATTTATTTATTATTTATTTTTTATGAAATTTGAAATTTGATTAATTTTTATTTTATTTATTTATTATTATTATTATTTTTTTTTAAATATCACAATTATTTACAACACAAAAAATATTTTTAAAATTTTGATAAATAAATTAAAAACGCTTATTCCTTCAAGAATCTGCCAAAAAACTTGATGGTAAACCTAAGATCGCCAATTCTCGCAAATACTTTGGTTTTAATATTTGTAAAACTCTCAAGTCACGAATTTAATCATTTCGTAGAAAATGATAAGTATACTCCCAAGTCGATCTAAGGAAGGAATGTATGTGGTTTTTAATTTATTATTCAAACTTTTAAAAACGAAATTAAATCCTAAACATCCGTCACGATAGTTTTGGTTTTTGTGTTCCTAATCTAATAACATAAAATAAACATATATACAGATTAATTAAATATAATCTAAAAAGTTAATAAACATAGATACAAATTTAATAAATAAATATAAATACAGATTCAATAAATATTCAATGCAAATTTTATCATTTATATTAGTGGAGTATTTATGGATATAATAACTAAGTTAATTACGCTTCTTCATATTATCTAGGTTATTAAAGATATAAATTGATATTTTATTGATTCTCTTTTTTTGTATGAATACCACCTTTGGTGAGTTAGATACTCTTTGGTAACTAAACAAATCAATTAACACCTATGGGTGGGGTTGATAACTAATTTGGTTAATTAAATTAATTCCTTTTTCTAAGAGATTGAAAATGAACCATTTAAACGCCACCTTTGGTGGGGTTAGACGATTTAAACTTTATCCAAGGTGTCCAAATTAAACCTAAGAATTTAGTTATCCGAGTACTAACTTTCAAGTTTTAAAACCACTATTGAAAACATGTTGTCAATACATTTTCACATAATAATTCTTATAAAAACTTTTGAAATAGAGCTTCACTCTAACTAAGGCGATTGTACCAACAAATAAAAGAAAGCACTACTCTAAATTAGACCGGATAACTAAACCTTAAAGTCTAACTTTCAGATTTTAAGTTTGTAATGAAAAATAATGTATTTCTCTCTAACATCCTTAATATAAAATCTTGAATAAAAATAAAATCAATTCATTTTAGAAATTTTCACCTATTTAATATTTCGCAAGCATAACAACGTTATTATTATATCATGATTATAAGCAACTAGCACGCTTAAATTTAATCACTGCATAAATTAAATATAACATGTAAGAATAAAGCATAAAAATAATCAGAAGAAAATAAAATCCTTACAAGATTGACGCTATTCCCGTTGCTAGAAAACCTCCAAGCGAATTTGCACTTCCATTTATTGAATCAAAAATCTAAATTATTACAAAACATTACAAGTTCCTCTCAAAAAGAGAAGAACTCTAAACTTAAGACAATCGAACTAAAAACTAAGAGAAAAACTAAGAAAAGCTTACAAACTAAGAAAGAAACTAAAGAAAACTTGAAAACTAAAAAATGAGAGAAAGAAAAAACACAGAAGGGAGGTGTTGTGCTGTGGTTTGAAGGGAATGGAAGGGGTATTTATAGGTGAGGATGGAGAGAAAAAATGATTAAAAAATGTTAAAAAAATATTAAAAAATAAAAACGTGTAATGGACCTGCCGAGGTCATCAATGACGCCAAGATGACGCGTCAGGGGCAAACACGTGAAAAATGGGTCAAAAACGCGTTGGGCGCTACTGGTGAAGCTGCGCGCAGCTTCAAGGACAGCTATGCGCCGCTGCAGCGCGGAAGCAGCATCAACGCGCGGCGCTGCTCTGGCCGGGCGCCGCCGTAAATGGGCGCTGGGCCGGCGCGTTTTTTCCGTCTTTTGACATTTTTGACCTTTTCGACCCATTTTGTCCAATTTTTCCATGTTTGTTGACCTTTTTCCACTTATTTATCAATTTATTTGTGATGTATTGCTTCAAGTATTCTTCTTTGAGTCTTTACATTGCGTTTTTAGGCCAAAATTCCTGAAAAACAATAAAAATACCCGTGATTCCGAAAAAGACAAATTTATATAAATATATGATAAAACATATAAATATATATATTTTTAATCAATTGATGTGCATAAAATCATGGTTATTTTAGTGCTTTTTAAGCACTCATCAATGGTGTAAATTTTCACGATGCATATAAAGAAGTAAACTTTAACTTGAAGGGGGTCCTTTTATGGACAATTAATGATTTTCCTGCCTATGGAAACTTATCAGGACATGCAACAAAAGGTTACAAGGGATGCCCTATATGTAGTGATGGAACTTCTGCAACTTATCTTGTTCACGGAGGAAAGATGTCTTATAGAAGACATAGAAGATTTTTTCCATCTGGACACAAGTTTAGATACCAAAAGAAACCGTTAGATGGTGAAGAAGATCATGATCATGCAACTTGACCTTTGCGAGGTGTTGAGATATTAAGGCAATTGAATGGTATGACATTCAAACGATATGGAAAGATGAAAAAAAACTCACTAAGGTAGGGAAACGAAAGAGGTCAACTAATGAAATGGGTGAAAATGAAAAAAGAGTTTGAACCGACTTACCATGGTTGTTGGAAAAAAAATCAATATTTTGGGAATTACCTTATTGGAAAGACTTACATATTCGTCACATCTTAGATGTCATGCAGATTGAGAAAAATGTATGTGAGAGCTTGATTGGTACTTTACTTAATATACCTGGAAAAATAAAGGATGGAATTTAAGCAAGATTGGATTTAAAGAAACTAGGCATACGACCTGAATTGGAACCAAGAATGGAAAATGATAAGAATTGAACATACTTACCACCAGCATCATATACAATGTCAAAAAAAGAGAAGGATATGTTTTGTAAATGTTTGGAGGGTATGAAAGTTCCTGATGGTTACTCATCCAACTTAAGAAATTTTGTGTCTATCACCGATAAAAAACTGTATGGATTGAAATCACATGACTATCATATCTTAATGCAACAGTTATTACTAGTTGCTATTAGATCAATTCTTCCAAAACATGTTTGATTATCAATAATTTGGCTTTGTTCATTCTTCAATACAATATGAAAGAAATCTATATCAATTGGCAAGTTAAATTCTTTACAGAAAGATGTTGTAGAGACTTTGTGTCTAATTGAAAAATATTTTCCTCCTTCTTTCTTCGATATAATGATTCACTTGTGTGTTCATTTAGTTCAAGAGGTTCAATTGTGTGGTCCTACTTACTTAAGGTGGATGTATCCTTTTGAGAGATATATGCAAGTCCTTAAAGGATATGTAAATAATAGAAATCGACCTAAAGGATGCATGGTAGAACGCTACATTGCTGAATAGGCCATTGAGTTTTGTTCTGAATACTTTAGTGGTTGCACTGAAATTGGGAATCCTACGCACAAGTTGTTCTTAGAACGTCACATGATCCAAGTAGGTAACCCTATGCTTGGTGGAAGTAAGAAATTATTTATTGATCGCATTTGATAGGAAAAAGCACACTAAATCATTTTGGTAAATAATAATGAGGCACAACCGTACATAGAGTAAGTGATGTTCATTGTTTCATGATTGAAAAAATCATATTTTATTTAACTATTAATGATGATATATAACTTCATATATATTTAATAACATTACATGATGTATTTAAACTTATTGAAGATTGATCCTCGTTATAAAAAAAGAAGGAGAAAAATGGTTGTATGATGAACATAATCGAGAGCTTATTAATTGGTTTCGCAACCATGTAAGTGTCACAAATAGAAATTCATGCATGTATCTTCCTAGATCTATTCAATGTTTTAAAACTTTGCTCTAAACACATCTTGTGTTTTTGTATACATAGATTCAAGATGAACTCAAGAAACCCAATCATAAAATATTAGAAAGTTTACAATGGCTTGCACATTGGCCAAAATTCGATGTCAAATCATTTTATAGTTTCACAATAAATGGATCGAGGTTTACGACTCAAGCTAGGGACAAAGCCCGAGTAAATCAAAACAGTGGGGTGAAGATGGTTACACAAACTATGCAATTTTCCAATTCAAAAGATGCTAATCCTATACTTTCTGATAGAACATATTATGGTATAATACAAGAGATTTGGCAATTAGATTATGAGGTCTTTCATGAAATAGTTTTCTTGTGTGATTGAGTCGAAGATGTTATCAATTTTGGATATAAAATAGATGATTTTGGATTTACCCTTGTAAATTTATCCAAGATAAGTCACATTGATGATCCTTTCATGTTAGCACTTCATGCAAAATAAGTATTTTACGTGAGCGATCAAATTGATCCAAGATGGTTTGTTGTGTTAATGCCTCCACAAAAAGAGTTTTACCATTGTGATGCTGTAGAAGATGATGACTCTATGCTTGATACATTAACCAATATTAGTAATTTCTCAAATAAATTGCCTAATGTATGTGAATATCTAATTGATGATGATGATTCTTCGTCATGGGCTCGAAGTGATTGTGAAGGAATATATGTATACGATCAACAACCTAATTAAACATAATGTATGTTCTATATTGTTGTAATAACTCTTATATATATGTATGTTCCTAAAATTGTCAATTAATTTATATATTTCTTCATTGTTTGCAGATATATATTTCATGGATCTTTGGATAATAGAGCTTGTAGATCCAAATGATCCATTGGGGTATTTGAAAAGAAGGGGTTGGGTGAATATACCTGATGCTCCACTTAACCCAAATGATAGAATATCTATTCTATTTGATGCTAATGGTAATCCAATAGGGGAAAATGGTCAACAATTGAAATCCTCTATTGGTCGACTTGCGAAGTACAGTATACCAATTAATATAAATGATTGGTCTTAGGTTGACTGATAACTGTATTTTATATAGTTATTTTCATCTATTTTATTAATTATAAATGCTAGTTTCTTTACATTTTTAGTTAATTTAAGTGAATAAATTAATGTTTACTGTTTATTTGTTAAGGAATATATTTTTAAGAAAATTAAATAATTTGAATCTAAAAAGTATTTAATTGCAAATTTATGTCTAAAAATATAATTTACAATAAAAGAGTATTTAATTCAAATTAATAAAAGTCTAACATATAATTTGAATTAAAATCGGGTTTAATTGTAATTAATGAAAGTTTAAAATGTTATTGGAATTAAATTTAGGGCTAAAATGCAATTAAGAAAAGTTTATTTTTTTGCGCAGGGGAGAAGTCCACGCCCATCTATTGTGTTCGCGCCACGTGAACCATCAAATCAGGAAAGCGATGGTAAGGATGAGCGCATGTCTTTCAAACCCGACCAAAGTGAATGGACATAGGTTTTCTGGATCACACCGCTCGGTGCACCATGTGGGGCCCACTTGTTGCATAGGTACGCATACAGGGTGGGACCCACGTGTCTCTGCATCCATTGATCCAGTGCGGTGAAACCATGTGAAATCGTTCCCTCCATCCATTTAGAGTCTGCCACGTGTCCCACTTTTCCCTTCAGTTAATCATGTGCTGACACGTGGCACGTTTCGGTGAAAGCAAAAATCACAAAATCACGCACGCGTTCCCAACAACTGTCCCCCACTTTCTCGGTTCCACTTATCTCGTGCGATGTAGTCCACCTGCGCTTGTTTATCCCACCAATAGCAGGATGCCACGTGTCCCATTATATCTTGCAGCGAATCAGATCGCGACATTTGGCACGCAGATTGAATAAAAAAAATCAGAAATGACCCCCTCTATTTTAATGTCTCTCACGCGTATGTTTAAATAACAATTTTGATATCCCATTTCCATACGCGTGTTTGCCATTTTCATACACATGTCTGTCTCCCACACTTAATATTTTTGATGTATTTTTGGAGCTATAAATAGGGCATTTAATGCCAGAAAGAGGGAGTTTTTAGTTTTGGAATTTTTGGAGAGTTTGTGGGTTGGATTGTGGAACACGCAGAAGCCATTTTTGGCTTCTGTTGTGTTCTATGTGTGCCAAATATTTACGAGCCTAGATTTTTTAATTTTCTTTGTATTCTTCATCTAATATTCCTTAATTGTTGTAATTCTTATTTCCATTATGAACTAATTCATTTTTGTTAAGGCTACGATGTAGTTGAATCAAAAAAATCTGATTTCTTTTTTTATTGTTATATGAGTTTATTGTTTTCAAGTGGAGTATTTATTTCCATGCTTAATGCTTTTAAATATTTGGCAAAGATTTAGATGATTTGGTGCATTATGTTGAGACTGAGAGGAGATATGTAATGAATGCTTCTTGTGATAAATACCGTGTGTTGAATGCGAGTGTAAGACCTAATGCATGATGTATGTGGTTATTCTAGAAATTCCATAAATCATAATATGCTTGTTTGTGATTAAATCTTCATAAAAATATAGTTGGTTTTCATAGATAAGTAATTCTAATATAACTCGAGAGAGAGTATTAGGTAAATTTGGGGTTTTCAACAATCACTTTTAGCTTTGATTCTCATATAACATGACTTGAAATAAGATTGAATTGATTTAGCGAAATCAAATGCCTTAGCATTTCTAATCATTTGTGAACAACATTCAATTGTGTTATTTGCGTTTATTTTTAAGTTAATTTGCTTTTAAAACAATTTCACCAATTAACGATTGTTTTGGATAAAATCAGAGGGAAACAATTTTAGTACTCAACAAACTATAGTCACAAATCTCCATGGGAACGATATTTTTCTTATCAAATTTTATTACTTGTGACCGTATATACTTGCACGTTTTATGTTCTCCTAAAAGAGACAACATTGACGATTTAGAAAAGTTCAAAATATGGATAACCATTTGTGTAAGTCTCTTATATTTTATAATCAATATATATATATATATATATATATATATATATATATATATTATATCTTTTTTGTATGATATCTAATCTTTTGTACTGTGTTTTTATAGAATCGTTACAAAGTCGATGACAGTTGGAAACTTAAGTGTTATAAGATTGCAAATAAGGCATGGAAGGAATACAAGACTTCCAGATTGGCAAGAAATTATGTGTTTCCATATTTGGAACCACTTGATGAGGTAGAGCTCTACAAAATCCTTGAAGGAAACCCTTGGATTACACCTCAAGTTTGGAAAGACTTTCTGGATTATAGACGTTTAGATGAATTTCAAATTATAAGGGAAGAACATCAGAATATACAAATGCATAACATTCTTCCTAATCGTACTAGGAGGTCTTCAAATCCTGAAGTTAGATATAGAATGGTTTTATTAATTTGTCTTAATTTATAAATATTTCTATATTTATTTCCCTCAATTTAATTTCATGTCATTGTTAATAAAATTTTCATAATTTTGGTAGGAAGCTTAATTGGGTAGTCCTTTTACCCGAACTGAATTGTACATAGAAACAAAGACTCCCAAAATGAAGAATTCAAGACCGATGACTAAGCGAGGATAAGAATAACTAAATAAGTTGGTTAGTAATTTCGGTTGATAAAAAGTCTTAATGATTTTTAATAATTGATGTAATAATGAATGATATGTTTGTGTGTTTCATTATTTGTAGAGAGCTATTCAAGAAAAAAAATCCAGGGGTGAAATAATCGAAGAGCTTGGGAGAGATGCTTTATATCATGCATTCGGACGCGATCATCTTGGTCGTGTTAGGGGAGGTAGCCAATATGATGGTTATATGGAGTATTTTAACATTCCAAAACAAAAGCCTCAAACAGTAAGTAAGGAGAAGTACACTAAAATTGAAGAAGAATTCAACTCCTTTAAGGCCTCAGTGTTAAGTGAGATTGCCACTCTAAAAGAACATCAATCACAACAAATGTCAAGCATGGCATCATTCTACAACCAGGGCATGCCATATTGGCCAAGCATGCAACCATCCATGCCAGGTATGCCACCATCCATGCCAGGCATGCCACCCACGCAATCTCATTTCGCTCAAACTACATCCAATATGGGATATAGACATCCTATTGGTCCTCACTATATGGTAGGAATGCATATGCAATCAAGTAGTGGTTCATTTTCTCCAATGCAATCTTCAAATTCTTAACATCAATCAAACCACGATGAACATTTTGGTGAGAATGTACATCCAATAGCTACCCCACATAGGAGTCCTCTTCTATTTGATGAATCATATATGGTAAGATTTTAATTTCTGGTGTATATAATCTATTATTTTTAAATTCTTATTATATGTTTTATTTTTTATATATAACACTTAAAGTTTTTATAGAATATGAAATGTTTGTTGAAACATCCTTCGTCAACGGACTTTGTTACTATTGGAATGGTACAACAATTGAGCGATGATCGGATCATTCATAATCAATATTTGCCTAATCGTTGGTGAATAGTAATTGATCAATCATTGTTTCATGATTGTCCACTACTTGTGCCTTCTGATGCTACCACAGTCCAAGAGGCGGTTGCACAGTATGTGGCTTGGCCGTCGATTCAAGTTGTTCTAAATTTTGACGTGGTACTATTTTTTAACTTAAAAGATAACACTTGTTTACTATTATTATTTTATTATATCTCATATTGTTACTAAAATACATATATAATACTTTTTTTAGTCTATTATACCAGAACTCTTAAATGCAGCACATTTAAGAGATACGAAGCAAGTATCTCGTGCTAAATCTATGTCTAGTGGCCAATCATCATGCACCAAGTCATTCAAGAAGAAGCCTTGGAAAAAGTATAGTTATGATTATGCTTTAAACTTCAGCAAAAATCTTGTCACTTTGATGACTATTGTTGGGAGGGCATCTAGCATAAATGATGGATGGACTGTGCCACTTCCTATAGAAATTTCTGGTGTAGACCTCGGCCAAACTTATATATCGATCGAGTGCATATTGCAACTATTTGAATATCAAATGATCGATTTAGGGATATAATTCACGTGTTGACAAGGTGAGTCCTCAATCTATTTATTTTTCTTTCATTTATGTAGAACTATATTATCTAGTTATATATATATATATATATATTATAATAGGGCATGCTATTATCGACTTCAACATAATCACTCATCACATTTAGCAATATTCTATGATTCTTCATATGTCAATCAATATCAAGTGAAGGATGTTAGCATCAGAGCTAAACAATTATGTTATAGGGCATTAACGCTTAATAGAAATCTAAAGTTGATAATCCCTTGGCCAATAAGGTTTGAACAAGGCCAAGATCATTTGATGTTGGTAATCATTGATCTGTTCAATAATCATGCTTGGTACTATGACTCAGCTTCCATAGAACTGAGTAAAGATACAAAATCAGTTGTTGAAATGTAAGAGTTATAGCTACATATTAGTTTCTTCTATTATTTTTTGTAATATTTAATAAAAACTAACTGTTTTAAACCTTGATAGGGCATGGAAGTTGTGGAACAAGTTTAAGGGCATTGCCCTTAAAAAATCTCATAAGCTTATATGGACAAAAGTTATGGTATGTACAAGCTAATATTAATAATTTTATTAATTTTACAATTGAATAATAAAGATGTTCGAATATGAAAAATCATGTACACTTGTTTTTTGTAGGTTCCACAACAAAATAATGGAATCATGTGTGGTTATTATGTCATGAAGTTTATGAGCGAAATCATCACAAATATCAAAATTCCAATTGATGATGTGGTAATATCTTTTACCCATATACATAAAAGTTTTTAACATATTTGAGTTATTTTTTGTAAATAAATGAAATTATATTCTTATTTTGATTTTAAATACATGTAGTTGGAGAAGATTTCGATGATCTTGAATAGTATATGACAACATAACAATAATTTTTTTAATGATTTAATTTCTCTATTCCTATGTCTGAAGTCCCTTATTTGATGGATGATTATATGCTCATGTATTTAGGGGAATGCATAGTATAGACCTATTTTTTGACCAAACTACATCTCATCTCTCTTGCCTACTTTCCTTCTGACAACAATTAGCACTTTATTAATCATTTGTCTATAAATATGAAATTATCTAGAATCTTTGCTAGTATTTTTAATGCTATAATGAGCTCTAAATATGAAATCAGATGTAACTCCAATTTGTTTTCTTAGTTTGTATGAGTTTTGGTGCCCATGAACGTGTTCCATACGTTTAAGGGCACCAAAACTCACACAAGCCAAGTAAGAAATCAGAGTTATACTTGATTTCATATTTAGAGTTCATTATAGCATTAAAAATACTAGTAGAGATTCCAGATAACTTCATATTTATAGACAAATGATTAATAAAGTGCTAATATAAGTTCGTCGAAGGGTTATATCACTCGGATGTCGCTCTGGTAATCTCTATTTGATGGTAACATTTATAATGATTTAATTTCTTCATTCGTATGTCTCTAAAGTTTAGACTACTTGTTTGATGGATGTTTATGTGCTAATGTATGTAAGGGAATATGAATTGTTATATGGATCAGGTGTTTTTTGTCTAGTTTTCTTGTCACGGTGATTCTAAGCCAACCAAGCTTACTCACATCCAATAACACTTTGATGACATTATTTTATTTGTAATTTAAGTTAACTATATGTATTGTATATTTAAAATTTTAATTATTTGTATTATTATTTATATTTTAGTTTTTTTATGTTATATATATTGAATATTGAATACGAAAAATGAGAATAAAAATAAAAAAATTCATAAAATGTACGTGTAAAGTCGGTTCATCGCGTGAATCGAATTTACATTTTAAGTCACTCAATTTAAAGTCGGTTTTTAATTCCCATTTTTGTAGTAGTGAGCTTTCTAAAGAATGTAGTGCCATTCTTTAAAAGAAATTACCTGAAAAATTAAAATATTCGAGGAGTTTCACTTTGTCTTGCACTATTGGAAATTCATTTTTTGATAAAGTTTTATGTGATCTTGGTGTTAGCATTAATCTTATGCAACTATCTATTTATAATAAATGCATTTTTTAATAATATTTTATACAACTAGTAGACCGATCCATCAAGTATCCACTTGGAATCATAGAATATGTATTGGTAAAGGTGGATAAATTTATTTTTCCTACTAATTTTGTGGTGCTAGATATGGATGAAGACTAAGATGTCCCACTATATCTTGGCCGACCATTCTTGGCTACATGAAGGGCTTTAAAGGATGTTCAAAATGGTGAGTTAACATTGAGAGTGAACAAGGAAGAAGTTACATTCAACATCTACAAAGCCATGAGATTTTGCAGAAGATTCAAGCACTTGATTTTGGGTAGAAATCATTGAACAATGTGAAGTGAAAGCCTTTCAAGAAGATATGCTAGCCGATCACCTAGAATGATGTATCACCACTTCATCTCATGCTTATGATTTTAATAACTTTGTTGTTTGTGAATATGATTTACCTTTTGTTAGTGAAGAATTTCTCCACTATGTGTTTTCCTTGGAAGCATTGCAACATGGTACATCTTTTAGGAAAGAAGTGGAGAGGTTGGAGCCGATGGTAGCAAAGATGATTCTATAATCTCTATAGAAATAGTGCAACAAACTATAACTCCAGAGTTGAAGTTGCGTGAGCATCTTTGCCATGCGTTCTTGGGATATAGTTACACATTTCCAGTGATTGTTTTTGCATCACTTACACTAGAGGATGGACTATCTCTAACATATAAGGTATAAGTCCTTCCATTCACATACACAAGATTCTAATGGAGGAACTTTACAAACTACCAATTGAGCCCAAAATAATATTAAATCCAACAATGAAGGAGGTTCCAAGAGTTGAAATTTTGAAGATCCTCAATTTTGGAATTATTTATGCTATTTTAAACAGTTCATGGGTAAGTCTAGTGCAAGTTGTACCAAAAAAAGGTGGAAATATGGTGGTGAAAAATGACAACAATGAGCTTATTCCTTCTTGAATAGTCACATGTTGGTGTGTATGTATGGATTACTACAAGTTGAACAAAGTAACAAGGAAGGATAATTTTCCACTTCTATTTATTGATCAAATGTTAGATCGATTAGCTGGTTATCCCTTTTATTACTTCTTAGATGGTTATTTGAGGTATAACCAGATTGCCATAGCCCCCAAAGATCAGGAAAAAATTAAATTCATATGACCCTATGGAATATTTTCTTTTAGAAGGATGCCCTTTGGATTATGCAATGCCCTAGCAACATTTCAATGTTGCATGATGACTATTTTTTCAGATATGATGGAAGATATAATGGAAATTTTCATGGATAATTTTTTTCATTTTTGGTACAGATCATTGTTTGCATAATTTTCAATGTGAAGATAAAAACCTTATCCTAAACTAGGAGAAGTGTAATTTCATGGTTCAAGAAGGGATCGTGCTTGGCCATAGAGTGCCATCTAAAGGAATTCAGGTTGATTGAGCTAAAATTACAACCGTAGAAAAACTACCACCCCCAAAGAATGTGAAGGGAATTAGAAACTTTTTAGGATATGCAGGATTTTATAGAAGATTTATAAAGGAGTTTTCTAAACTTTCCAAACCTTTATGTAATCTTCTTGAAAAAAAATTTGCATTTGACATTGATGATGTTTGTTTGCAGACCTTTAATGCAATCAAGGAGAAATTGATTTCAGTACCAATAATGACTATACCTAATTGGAGTCAACCTTTTGAAGTGAGACAAACTTTTTAGGGCCATATACTATGCAAGCCAGACATTGAATGAAGCCTAATTAAATTATACAACAATTGAGAAAGAGATCCTTGCTGTGGTATTTTCTTGTGACAAATTTTGTTCTTACCTTATTGGTGCAAAGGTGATAGTGTTCGCTAATCATGCAAAACTTTGGTATTTGTTTGGAAAGAAGGATGCTAGGCCTAGATTGATTCGTTGGATCCTTCTTCAATAATTTGATTTGGAAGTTTGAGATAAGAAAGGAAGTAAAAATTTATTTGTGGACCATCTCTCTCGGTTAGAGCAAGAGGAAGTAAAATAAGATTTAGTGATCCAAGAAGCATTCTATGATGAGTAGTTGTTTGCATGTGTGATGAGTGCTCAAAAAGCACTAAAATTACCATGATTTTATGCTCATTAATTGATTAAAAATATATATATTTATATGTTTTATCATATATTTATATAAATTTGTCTTTTTCGGAATCACGGGTATTTTTATTTTTTTCAAGTATTTTCGCTTAAAAACGTAACTTAAAGACTCAAAGAGGAATACTGGAAGCAATACATCACAATTATATTACTAAATAAATGGGGCAAGGTCAACAAATATGGAAAAATTGGACAAAATGGGTCGAAAAGGTCAAAAATGTCAAAAAGGAGAAAATCGCGCCCGGAGCAGCCCATCCCGCGCGCGCCAGCGCCCAGCCGCGCCGAGCTGCGCGCGCTGGTACTGTTCATCCACGCAGAGCTGCGCGCGCGGGTACTGTTCATCCGCGCAGAGCTGCGCGCGGGTACTGTTCATCCGCGCACAGATGCGCGCGCGGGTACTGTTCATCCGCGCCCAGCTGCCCTCCGCGCACAGATGCGCGCGCGGGTACTGTTCATCCGCGCCCAGCTGCCCTCCGCGCGCGCCGATGCCATTTCGCCCCATTTTTCACGTGCAGCCGCCCCCATGACGTCATGCTGACGTCATTAATGACCTCAGCATTTCCATTACGCATTTTTGCATTTTTTAACATTTTTTTAACATTTTTTTACTCATTTTTTCTCTCCATCCTCACCTATAAATACCCCCCTTCCCTTCACTTCAAAAACACACCTCAAAACACACTTCTCTCTTCTTTCTTTCTCTTCATTTCTTAGTTTTTAGTTTTTTTTTAGTTTTTCTTATGTTTTAGCTAGTTTTTCTTATGTTTTAGCTAGTTTTTCTTATGTTTTAGCTAGTTTCTCTTAGTTTTAGAGTTCTTCCCTTTTTGGGAAGAACTAGTTATGTTTTTTTGTAATTTATTAGCTTTTTGATTCAATAAATGGGAGTGCAAATTCCGTTTGGAGGTTTTCTAGCAACGGGAATGGCATCGAAGTACTGTAAGGATTTTATTTTCTTTGCAGTTATTTTTTATGCTTTATTCTTACATGTTATATTTAATTTGTCTGTGATTAAATTTAACTGTGCTAGCTATTTGTAAACATGATATAATAATAACGTTGTTATGCTTGCGAAATATTAAATAGGTAAAAATCTCTAAAATGAATTGATTTTATTTTTATTCAAGATTTTATATTAAGAATGTTAGAGAGAAATATATTATTTTTCATTACAAACTTAAATCTGAAAATTAGATTTTAAGGTTTAGTTATCTGATGCGATTTAGAGTAGTGCTCTTTTATTTGTTGGTACAATCGCCCGGTAGTTAGAGTGAAGCTCTATTTCAAAAGTTTTTATAAGAATTATTATCTAAAAATGTATTGACAACATGTTTTCAGTAGTAGTTTTAAAACTTGAAAGTTAGTACTCGGATAACTAAATTCTTAGGTTTAATTTGGACACCTTGAATAAAGTTTAAACTGTCTAACCCCACTAAAGGTGGCATTTAAATGGTTCATTTTCAATCTCTTAGAAAAAGGAATTAATTTAATTAACCAAATTAGTTATCAACCCCACCCATAGGTGTTAATTGATTTGTTTAGTAAACAAAGAATATCTAACCCCACCAAAGGTGGTATTCATACAAAAAAGTGAGAATCAATAAATATCAATTCATATCTTTAATAACCTAAATAATACGAGCAAGCATAATTAACTTAGTTATTATATCCATAAATACTCCACTATTTATAAAAGATAAAATTTGCATTAATGTTTATTGAATCTATGTTTATTTTTCTGTAATTAGATCAAAAACACAAAAACCCCAAAATATCGTGATAGGATGTTTAGGATTTAATTTCGTTTTTAAAAGTTTGAATAATAAATTAAAAACCACATACATTCCTTCCTTAGATCGACCTTGGGAGTATACTTATCATTTTCTACGAAATGATTCGTGCACTTGCGAGAGTTTTATAAATATAAAACCAAAGTATTGGCAGAATCGGCGATGCCGGTTTTCGTTCATCAAGTTTTTGGCACCGTTGCGGGGATGGCATCAAAGTTTTTGGCAATCCCGATTCTGCTCATCAATGTGTATCAAGCTTCCTTGGTATATTGATATTGTAAACTACCTAGCTTGTAGGGTATTGCCACCAGATCTTACTTACCACCAACTTAAGAAGTTTTTGCATGATGTGAAATATTATCTTTGGGATGAGCCTTTGTTTTTCAAAAGATTCCCTAATCAAATCATCCGAAGATGTGTGCCTGAAGAGGAGATGCAAGCCATTCTTTATCATTGTCATTCCTTATCATATGATGGACATTTTAGAGTAACACGAACAACAACTAAGGTACTTTAAAATGGTTTCTTTTTCTCCTTCTTTTGGCTTTTTTATATCTTGTTAGTAGTTGATTATGTGTCAAAGTGGGTGAAGGCAACTACTACAACAATAAATGATGCAAAGGTAGTGCTCAAATTTTTTCATAAGAACATATTCACAAGATTTGGCACTCTATAAGCTATTATTAGTGATGAAAGGACCCAATTTTGCAACAAGTTCTTTGACAACCTTCTCTCTAAATGTGGTGTGAAGAATAAGATAGCACTTGCCTACCATCCTTAAACTAATGGCCAAGCTAAAATTTCAAATAAAAAAACCAAGAATATCCTTGAGATGATGGTCAACACCAATAGAAGGATTGGGAAAAGAAGATTGATGATGCTTTGTGGGTATACCATATAGCTTTTAAAACACCTACCGTATAGCTTTTAATTTTGATTTGAAGGTAGTAGGGGAAAACGACTTCTTCAATTGAATGAGATGGATGAGTTATGGAACTATGATTATGAAAATGCAAAGATCTACAAAGAACGCACAAAAAGTGGCATGAAAAAAATATTCTTAAGCATGAGTTTGCTCCATGTCAGTAGGTTTTTCTCTTCAATTCATGACTAAAACTCTTCCCAGGTAAGTTAAGATCAAGATGGACAAATCCTTATACAATTGACAAAGTTTCTCCTTTTGAAGCAAAATAATTTTAGGACAAGGCAGGGAATATATTTAGAGTTAATGGTTAAAGATTGAAGCACTATTATGGAGAACAAGTGGAGAGGAATTGTGCATTTATTCCTCTTTGAAATCCTAATTCATGAACATTGAAAAGTTTGATTGTAAACTATAAAACAAGTGTGTATGTGATGAGTGCTCAAAAAGCACTAAAATAACCATGATTTTATGCACATTAATTGATTAAAAATATATATATTTATATGTTTTATCATATATTTATATAAATTTGTCTTTTTCGGAATCACGGGTATTTTTATTGTTTTTCAGGTATTTTGGCTTAAAAACGCAATTTAAAGACTCAAAGAAGAATACTTGAAGCAATACATCACAAATATATTAATAAATAAGTGGGAAAAGGTCAACAAACATGGAAAAATTGGACAAAATGGGTCGAAAAGGTCAAAAATGTCAAAAAGACGGAAAATCGCGCGCCATAGCTCACATACCAAGCTGACACTCCCATCCGGCGCGGCAGCTGCAGCTGGCACTGTTCACGCGAAGGCGCAGCGACGGCAGCGGCCAGGCTGAAAGCCAATGGCCAACGCGCCAACGTTTTCACCCCATTTTTCACGTGCAGGAGCCCCTGTGAAGTCATTGATGACCTCAGCATTTCCATTACACGTTTTTTAATTTTTTAATATTTTTTTTTACTCATTTTTTCTCTCCATCCTCACCTATAAATACCCCCTTCCATTCACTTCAAATCACACCTCAAAACCACACTTCTCTCTTCTTTCTTTCTCTCATTTCTTAGTTTTTGAGTTTTTCTTAGTTTCTTTCTTAGTTTCTAAGCTTTTCTTAGTTTTTCTCTTAGTTTTTAGTTCAATTCTCTTAGGTTTAGAGTTCTTCTCTTTTTGAGAGGAACTTGTAATGTTTTTGTAATAATTTAGATTTTTGATTCAATAAATGGAAGTGCAAATTCCGCTTGGAGGTTTTCTAGCAACGGGAATAGCGTCGAAGTTCTGTAAGGATTTTATTTTCTTTACGGTTATTTTTATGCTTTATTCTTACATGTTATATTTAATTTGTCTGTGATTAAATTTAAGTGTGGTAGTTGTTTATAATCATGATATAATAATAACGTTGTTATGCTTGCGAAATATTAAATAGGTGAAAATTTCTAAAATGAATTGATTTTATTTTTATTCAAGATTTTATATTAAGGATGTTAGAGAGAAATATATTATTTTTCATTACAAACTTAAATCTGAAAATTAGATTTTAAGGTTTAGTTATCTGGTCTAATTTAGAGTAGTGCTCTTTTATTTGTTGGTACAATCGCCCGGTAGTTAGAGTGAAGCTCTATTTCAAAAGTTTTTATAAGAATTATTATGTGAAAATGTATTGACAACATGTTTTCAATAGTGGTTTTAAAACTTGAAAGTTAGTACTCGGATAACTAAATTCTTAAGTTTAATTTGGACACCTTGAATAAAGTTTAAACTGTCTAACCCCACCAAAGGTGGCATTTAAATGGTTCATTTTCAATCTCTTAGAAAAAGGAATTAATTTAATTAACCAAATTATTTATCAACCCCACCCATAGGTGTTAATTGATTTGTTTAGTTAACAAAGAATATCTAACCCACCAAAGGTGGTATTCATACAAAAAGAGAGAAACAATAAAATATCAATTTATATCTTTAATAACCTAGATAATATGAGCAAGCATAATTAATTTAGTTATTATATCCATAAATACTCCACTAATATAAATGATAAAATTTGCATGAATATTTATTGAATTTGTACTTATATTTATTTTTAGATAAATATTTATTGAATTTGTATCTATGTTTGTTTTTACGCTTTTTAGATTATATTTAATTAATCAGTATATATGTTTATTTTATGTTATTAGATTAGGAACAAAAAACCAAACTATCGTGACAGGATGTTTAGGATTTAATTTCGTTTTTAAAAGTTTGAATAATAAATTAAGAACCACATACATTCCTTCCTTAGATCGACCTTGGGAGTATACTTATCATTTTCTACTTAAATGATTCATGACTTGTAGTTTTACAAATATTAAAACCAAAGTATTTGCGAGAATCGGCGATCTTAGGTTACCATCAAGTTTTCGCCGTTCTTGGGAAGGAATAGCGTTTTTAATTTATTTATCAAAATTTTAAAAATATTTTTGTGTTGTAAATAATTGTGATTTTTTAAAAAAAAAATAAAAAATAAAAAAATTTTAATCAAATTTCAAATTTCATAAGAAATAATAAAAAATAAAAAATAAAAAATATAAAAATATAAAAATATAAAAAAATATAAAAAAATATAAAAAAATATAAAAAATAAAATAAAAAAAATTAACTATAGCATAAATAGTAAAATTTAGAAATTTGAAATTTGAAGTAAAAAGTTTTTACCGTTAATGAATAGTAAAAAAAAAATTTAAAAAAAAAAATAAAAAAAAAAATTTTTAAATTTTAAGTTAATAAGAAATAAGATAGCGTGAATAGTAAAATAAAATTACCGTTCGTAAAAAAAAAACTAAAAGGCATGAAAAGTAAAAATCTAAGGGAGTTCTGCAGGAGACTAGTTCTTCAAGCCTTGCAGGCCACTAGTCTTTCCTGGGAACGTTGTTACGCTAGGAGAATGGTTTTTAAGAGCCATCAGACCACCATTCTTTCCTGGGAACACTCTTGGTTAATACTGATTATGTTATTTAAAAAAAAAATTTAACTAGTTTTGTCTAGTGTTTTGTATTAAATGCCATGGAAATTTTCTCTAATTTTTTTATTTTTGTTGACAGGAGTTTTAAATTTACGTTTAAAAATAGTCTATGCGTGGTAGGAGATCCTTAAAAAAACCCCTAACACCATATGTAAATAATATTCATAAATTTAAACAAGTGTCAACAACACTGGATTCTACCCATCAACCTGATTTTGAGCCAAACATAGAACCAAGTCTTAATCCTTTACTAGAACCAAAAGAAATGGAGGAAAACCAACATGTTAGGGAAACCACGATGAAGGAGTTTGCAAGACCGGTGATTGGCACGACAACTGCCGCTATCCAGTTGGGTGAGGCTGCTCGGAATTATGACCTTAAAAATATTCATTTTTCTATGCTTCCTTCCTTTTATGGGCTACCTAATGAAGATTCTCTTTCCTTTATGAGAGATTTCTATGCTACGGTCCAAACATTCCCCCTCGGTATTCTAAACGAGGATCAACTTAGAATGAGATGTTTTCCCTACACCTTAAAGGATAAGGCCAAAGCTTGGTTGATGTCACTTCCAGTGTTCTCTCGATGACATGGGGTAACATTTACAATAAATTCATGGGAAAATTCTATTCCCATCAAAAAACATCAGAGTTGAGAGGAAAGATTGCTACTTTCTCTCAGATGGAAGGAGAACCATTCCATGAAGCTTGGGATAGGTTCAAAATGTTTCTCACTCAATGTCCCCATCATCGCTTTCTCAGCTTGCAGAACCAATTCTTTTACGATGGACTTACACAACAATGTTAGTTCATTGTCGACAACGCTGCAGGAGGAGCAATAGGAGAAAAGACTGCCTCAGAAACGTATAACCTCTTTGAGATGTTGGGTGCTAATTCCCAACAGAAAAGCTCCCGAGTGAGAAAAGCTGGTGTTCATGAAATCGAATCCAGTAATGAAGTTCAACAACAACTTGTTCAACTGACTAAGCAAATTGCCCTTCTCGCTACACAAACCACCACCAATAATGAACAAAATGGTTTGTACAAAGAATACGGGACATGGTAATCGTTCTGGCCCATATCAAGGAGATACAACTGGACCTGAACAGGTTAATGTGTTGGGAGCATATCAACAGAGACCAAGGTTTGATCCCAATTCAAATACCTATAATCCTGGGTGGAGAAGTCATCCAAATTTCTCTTGGAGGCAAAACAACCCTCCTTTCCCTCAAAGCTCAAACCAGGTAGGCCAGCAATTCCACCCACCTATTCCAAGAAGCATTCCCAATAAACCAACCCTGGAGGACAACTTGAATTCTTTTATTCAAGTTTGTAGGGATAATCAATCTAAAACCAATCAACGGTTGGACTCTATGGAAGCTTCTATCAAAAAGGTGGAAGTTCAAGTTGAACAGTTAGTTGAACATTTGCAAAAAGGCAAAGACTAATTTGAAACTTAAATGAATTCAATGAAAAGGAGACATTGAGTTTTTCATTCTGCAATCTCCAAGCAACGTCTTACTAGAAGACGATAAATTTTAGTCCTACATGGGAGGTCACCCATTATTGTATTTTCCTTTGTTTTAGTTTGCGTGTAATAATAAAAAAAAATTCAAATGAAATAAATTCGTTTGTTTCAAAAATTGTGTCCCTTCGTTTAAATTAAAATTAAAAAAAAATTAGGTTCCTTGCATTTTTTTAGAGATATCTACTATTGTTTTTAAGAGCAAAATGTTGATTCACAATAGGAGGAGGATCATTTTCAACTACAAACAACCATGGGAGATGCTGAAGATAGGCGGAAAAAGATGAAAGACTATACAATGCCAATCATTGGCAATGTAACTTCCGGCATCCAATTACAAGAGGCTGCAAGGAATTATGAATTGAAAAAGATTCATTATTCTTTGTTACCTTCCTTTTACGGTATCCCTAATGAAGACCCTTTGCATTTCATTCGAGAATTCTATGCTATTGTCCAAACCTTTCCACTACATGCAATTAATGAAGATCAACTTAGGATGAGGTGTTTTCCTTACACTCTCAAAGATAAAGCTTGGTCATGGTTCATTACTCTACAGTCAGGTTCTCTTAAAACTTGGGAGGCAGTCTATGAAATTTTTATGGGTAGGTTCTATTCCCATCAAAAGACTGTTGATCTAAGAACAAAGATAGCAACATTTTCTCAAATGAATGAAGACCCTTTCATGAAGCTTGGGAACGATTCAAACTCCTTTCATTCAATGTCAAAATCATAGCTTTCCATTACAGCTACAAAACCAATTCTTTTACGATGGATTGACACTACAGAGTCAAAACATGGTTGATAATGTCACGGAGGTCTTTGTAGGAGAAAAGACCGCAGAGGAAACCTATAATCTCTATGAGCTATTGGGTTCTAATTCCCAACAAATAGGTGGTAGAAGGAAAGCAAAGGTCAATGAAGTCGGCTTTGATAATGAGATAACCTTGCAACTTGCTGAATTGACTAAGCAAGTGAAATTCCTCACGTCTCACCAAATTTCAAATCAAGAGGTATGTGAAGGGTGTTGTTCAATTGGGCATGGTACTCATAATTGTTCAAATACTTGTGATTCTAGTGTCGATGCCATAGAGGAAGTCCAATCTTTTCAAAAGTATCATCCAAACACCTATAATCACCCAACCTACAACCACCCTTACCCACAAAGCAAATCTTTTAAACCAACCTTAGAAGATAGCTTGAATGCTTTTATTCAAGTTAGTCGTGACAACCAATTGATGACTAATCAAAGGTTGAACACCATGGAGGCTTCGGTTAAAAGAATTGAATCTAAAGTTGGGCAACCGCTGAACAAATGCAAAAGAAAGAACCAGGAAAGTTGCCTACCAACCGTAACAAGCAAAAGATGTTAGAACCTTCAAGTGGTAGGGTAGTCAATACCAGTTTACATTCGAATTCTAACAAACTACCTTGTAGTTCATGTAACAAAGAAGGCGATATTCTAATCTCGCAAAAAGGAGAAACAAGTGTTAAACTTAACAAGCCTTGAAAAACTCATTGGGGTCATTTAACACTCCCAAAATTCAAAAGACAACAGAACCACACTGGATGCAAGTACCTTTTCCCCACCTATTGAAAGAATCCAAACAAGATAAGCAATTCAATGATCTTTTTAATATGCTCTCTAAAGTAAATATCAATTTACCATTATTAGAAGTGATCATGAATGTGCCCTCATATGCCAAGTTTTTCATAGAGATGAACACTAAGAAAAGGAGGTAGAACCGAATGAACGAGTAGTAGTATCGAGAAATTTCTAGCGTCAGATTTCAAAGACAAACTACCCCTAAGTTGAAAGACCCTGGAAGTTTTATTATAAACATAACTATGGGGGATAGGAAGGTTGCTAAAGCAATGCTTGATTTAGGTGCTAGTATAAATTTGATGCCCTACTCTATATTCTTACTCAATCTGGGGATTTAAAACCCACAACTATGTCCCCGCAACTTGCAGATAGATCTCTTAAATATCCAGAGGAATAGTTGAGGATGTTTTGGTACAGGGTAGACAAACTGATAATACCTGTTGACTTTGTGGTTACGGATATGCAAGAAAATCCGGCATTGGACGAGAGAGCATACAATATTGCTTGGTAGACCATTTATGGCAACTACTAAAACTATTATTGATGTCCAAGATGGAAATTTGACAATGATGCTCTTACGAGAGACTGTTCATTTCAAAGTTTTTGATTCTTCACCTTTCCCTTCTATTTCTGCCATCAATGAAATATTCGAAGTTGATCCTTTGGATAATCTTGTCCAAAACACTTTTTTCCAAACCAGAATAGAAGACAAGCTTGAAACCGTTCTTACATTTGAAAAGGTTGAAGAAGATTTAGATGAAGAAATTAAGGGGTACTTTGAACAACTAGACAATAATGAAGTGATGACAAAATCTAGTACACTTTTAAATCTACCCAGTTCTTCATCTGTTAAAGAGGCCAATCCACCTTAACTTGAACTCAAAGACTTACTTGAGCACTTAAAATATGTGTTTTTGGGAGAAGGAGAAACATATCCAGTGATAATTTCTTCAACCTTGACCAAACCACAAGAAAAAGAACTCATCAAAGTGCTTAAACAGTTTAAGAAATCTATAGGTTGGAGTATAGGGGATATAAGAGGCATTAGTCCAACAATGTGTATGCACAAGATCAACTTGGAGGATGGTGCTAAACCTGCATTTGCAGGCCCAAAGAAGACTAAACCCAAACATGCAAGAGGTAGTTAAAAAGGAAATCCTTAAATTATTAGAAGAAGGGATTATCTATCCTATCATGGATAGTAAGTGGGTTAGTCCAAAGGCATGTGGTACCAAAGAAATCAGGGATAACAGCTTGTTAGAAATGATAAAAGTGAATTAGTGCCCACTAGAATAATCACCGGATGGAGAATGTGTATAGATTTTAGGAAACTAAATTTATATACGAAAAAGGATCACTTTCCTCTTCCATTCATTGATCAAATGTTGGAAAGATTAGTCAAGTACCTAATTTTACTTGTTTTTGGATGGATCGTCTGGATATTATCAAGTACCCATAGCACTTAAGATCAGAAAAGACCACATTTACATGTCCTTTTGGGACATTTGCTTTTCGCAGAATGCCATTTGGGTTATGCAATGCCTCGCCACTTTCCAGAGATACATGATATCTATTTTCTCGGATATGGTGGAGAAATTCATTGAAATTTTCATGGACGATTTCTCCGTCTTTGGGAACTCATTTGATGATTGCTTACATAAATTGACTTTGGTTTTAGAAAGATGCATTGAATGCAATCTAACCCTTAGTTGGGAGAAAAGTCATTTTATGGTTCAACAAGGGATAGTTTTAGGACATATAATTTCAAACAAGGGTATTGAAGTTGATAAGGCAAAAGTTGAATTGATATCCAAACTACCTCCCCCTACATCTGTGAAGGGGATAAGAAGCTTCTTGGGACATGCAGGATTTTACAGACGATTTATTAAAGATTTCTCTAAAATAAGTCGTCCCTTATGTAACTTACTATCCAAAGATGCTGAATTTGACTTCAACAATGACTGCCTTATTTCCTTTAATACCTTGAAAGAGAAACTAACATCTACCCCTGTTATAATGGCACCAAACTGGTCTTTACCTTTGGAGATAATGTGTGATGCTTCTGATTATGCAATAGGAGCAGTCCTGGGACAAAGAGTGGATAAGCGTTTACATGTCATCTACTATGCTTGCAAAACACTCAATGATGCCCAAATGAATTACACCACCACTGAAAAGGAATTCTTGGCTATAGTATTCTCTTTAGACAAATTTCGGTCTTATTTAGTACGATCTAAAGTGATTGTGCATTCTGATCATGCTGCTTTAAGATACCTATTAAGTAAACCAAATGCCAAGCCAAGATTAATCAGGTGGGTCTTAATCTTACAAGAATTTGACCTAGAAATCAAGGATAAGAAAGGCAGTGAAAACTTAGTAGCTGACCATTTGTCTAGGTTGATTCCTGACTTCAATTCTCTTAAAGATGAGAGTAATGACGATATAGTTGAAACCTTTCCTGATGAACAGTTATTTTTCATAGGTCCGAACCCATGGTATGCTGATATTGTAAACTATCTTGCCACTGGTGTTTTGCGACCTAACACTTCATATCAGGAAAAGAAAAGTTTTTTTAAAACTATTAAGGACTATTTCTGGGATGACCCTTATTTATACAAGATTGGTCAAGATCAAGTCATCCGGAGATGTGTACGGAAAAGAAGAACATAAAGAGCATTCGACTTTTTGTCATGAAATTCATTGTGGGTCATTTTGGAGGTGAAAAGACAGCCCGTAAGATATTACAGTCTGGATTCTTTTGGCCCACTCTTTTTAAAGATGCTCATATGTTTTGTGCACAATGTGATAGATGTCAAAGAACAGGAAACATAAGCAAAAGAGATGAAATGCCTTTGACATCTAATTTAGTTGTTGAACTCTTTGATGTATGGGGGATTGACTTCATGGGTCCTTTTCCCCCATCTAATGGTTTTCAATACATTTTGGTTGCTGTGGATTATGTGTCCAAGTGGGTAGAAGCTATCCCCACCAAAACCAATGATGCTAATGTTGTTGTGAAATTCTTGAAAGATTTCATATTCAGTAGGTTCGGAACGCCTAGAGCTATAATAAGTGATGGAGGTAGCCATTTTTGTAACAAACTCTTTGATGGAGTACTAAACAAGTACAACATCACACATAAAGTAGCTACTCCATATCATCCTCAAACTTCCGGTTTAGTGGAAGTGAGTAATAGGAAAATTAAGGGAATACTGGAACGCACTGTGCGTCCGTCAAGGAAGGATTGGGCATTTAAGCTAAATGATGCCTTATGGGCATACCGCACCGCTTACAAAACACCTATTGGGATGAGCCTTACCGGTTAATCTTTGGGAAAGCGTGCCACCTTCCAGTTGAACTTGAACACAAAGCTTACTGGGCAATTAAAGAGTTAAACATGGATTTAGATAAAGCAGGTGAAAAACGATTACTCCAGCTTCATGAGTTGGAAGAAATTAGGAATGAAGCCTATGAGAATGCCAAATTATACAAGGAGCGTACTAAGCGCTATCATGACAAGAGGCTAGTTCCTAAGACTCTTCACCCTGGAATGAAAGTTCTTTTATTTAACTCTCGTTTGAGATTGTTTCCAGGAAAGCTGAGATCAAGATGGGATGGACCATTCAAAATAGTTCAAGTATTTGAACATGGAGTAGTGGAACTATTGGACTCCAAGACACAAAAAACGTTCAAAGTCAATGGCCATCGTGTCAAGCCTTATTTAGAAGAACCAAACAACATTGCTGAAATGGATTGCATTTGGCTGAGTAACCCTTAGCACCAAAAAGATACGTCTTGCTAAGACGTTAAACTAAGCGCTGGATGGGAGGCAACCCATCATTTTAGGTAAAAAAAAAATTGTTTGTTATTTGTTTACTTAATTTTATTGTTTATTTCATTTTAATTACATGTGAATAATTTTTAAATTGTTAAAACTAAAAATATTTGTTGAGATGTTAGAAGTTCACAATGACCGTCTTCGTATACACTTTAATGATGAATATGATGGATGCACTGCATTTTCCATTACTACTTGCACATTCTCAGGAAATAGGTAATCTTTCTTCTCTTCTCTCTTTCTCTTTAATTTACAGTTGTTACATTGAGGACAATGTAAGTTCTAGGTTGGGGGTGGTGAAAAGTTACCATACTTAATTAAAAAAAAAAAATTTAATCAATTTAAAAATAAATAAAAAAAAAACTTTTCTCACAAAAATTTATCATTTCTTTAAATCAAATTTAAGTAAATAGTTAAGTCTTTTGTACTGTTAGATTAATTTTTGAAAACATATCATGAAATATTTTGTAATTATTTTTTGATAATTAGTTAGTTTTTGTCATAACTAGTATTTCTTGATAAGATGTAGAAATTATATTAAACCCAAAATCGGTGTTTATGAATTTTTTTTAGTGGAGACTACCTTTGTGAGATATAATTTGAGCCTAATTTCCTTTATTCAGAGTGATCTCTATAGGTATTAGCATTGAATGTATGAATTTTTTTCTCATTTTAATAGAGTATCATATATTTTTTTTATTATTTTTGCTTAGATTAAATGATTTGAGTAGAAATTGATAGTATATGCTTATATCTCGTTCATGCATGACTGCTACACAAAAAAAAAAAGACATATATGGGGTTACCTAAACCAAGATCAAACAGAAAAGCCACAAAATTAACCACTCACCAAAATCCAAAAAAAAAAATGTACAATCTGTACATGAGTTGACTCTCTAAAATACATATATTGAGAAATATCTTCAGATAAAAATAGAGAGATAAAGAATATATAGTATAATCTACATACTATAACCCACATTGCCTACAAAGTTGTGAGTAAAGGCTAATTACAAAAGAAGGATATAGGAAATAATTCCCTAAAAAGTCATTGCACTCTCTTCATTTGTAAAAGGCATATATCTTGAAATTCTTTCTTAATGAGTTTGATTTATGCATGAAAATAATTTTTATATATGATATCTTTATAATTTATACATTTGATTCCTTTCATGAGATCAATGTTAAAATAACACTTTGAGCCTTTATTCTTTATACATATGCGAACATATTAGTTCATTTCTATACATCAACTCTTTCGCATATAAATTAGTATGAGTGTTTGAACCCATAGGATTCAGTGTTTTGAGAGTATTGACTTGTGAGGAATAGAGTCGAAGCGAATTCGGATTCATGACATAGAAATTGGGTGAAATTAAATTGATACATTTTTGACATGAAATATGAAAGTGATTTTCGACTAATTATTATAATAAATCATGATTGTTTAAAGAGATTAAAATAACTTATGCTTGAGATTTTAATTATGATCTTAAAGGAGATTAAATAGTACGAGACATTTTTGTGAGATGTTGTTAATTTGTGATTTTGTTGTAAATTTAATTTTTAAGTTGTTTGTTTTTATTGTTTCTTTTGTTTTTACATTTAGTTCAATGTTTGTGGGTATCATTACTGAAAACCCTCACGAGACTCAAACTCGTCCACTAGGGCAACCTAGGGGTTTAAAGGCTTGTTGCATAGGCTAAATGCAACCGTGTCAATCCACGGAAGTGATTTAGGATAGTTTAATTTTTAGTTTTTATCGCTTCTCTTGCTAAGGGACTAGCAAGAAGCTGGTTGGGGGTTGTGATGAGTGCTCAAAAAACACTAAAATAACCATGATTTTATGCACATTAATTGATTAAAAATATATATATTTATATGTTTTATCATATATTTATATAAATTTGTCTTTTTCGGAATCACGGGTATTTTTATTGTTTTTCAGGTATTTTAGCTTAAAAACGCAATTTAAAGACTCAAAGAAGAATACTTGAAGCAATACATCACAAATATATTAATAAATAAGTGGGAAAAGGTCAACAAACATGGAAAAATTGGACAAAATGGGTCGAAAAGGTCAAAAATGTCAAAAAGACGGAAAATCGCTACACAGTAGGGCTACTGCCCATGCTTCATGGGCGCGTCGCGCGTTGACACTCCCATCCACGCGCTGGCAGCACACGGCATCGTTTCACGCTACGAGAGCCAGCGGCAATGACAAGACGCGCGCAGCGCCCGCCAGGCCACCGCGCTTCAACGCGTTTTCACCCCATTTTTCACGTGCAGCAGCCCCTGTGACAACATTGATGACCTCAGCATTTCCATTACACGGTTTTTAATTTTTTAATATTTTTTTAAGATTTTTTTTCTCAATTTTTCTCTCCATCCTCACCTATAAATACCCCCTTCCATTCACTTCAAAGCACACCTCAAAACCACACTTCTCTCTTCTTTCTTTCTCTCATTTCTTAGTTTTTGAGTTTTTCTTAGTTTCTTTCTTAGTTTCTAAGCTTTTCTTAGTTTTTCTCTTAGTTTTTAGTTCAATTCTCTTAGGTTTAGAGTTCTTCTCTTTTTGAGAGGAACTTGTAATGTTTTTGTAATAATTTAGATTTTTGATTCAATAAATGGAAGTGCAAATTCCGCTTAGAGGTTTTCTAGCAACGGGAATAGCGTCGAAGTTCTGTAAGGATTTTATTTTCTTTACAGTTATTTTTATGCTTTATTCTTACATGTTATATTTAATTTGTCTGTGATTAAATTTAATCGTGCTAGTATTTATAATCATGATATAATAATAACGTTGTTATGCTTGCGAAATATTAAATAGGTGAAAATTTCTAAAAAGAATTGATTTTATTTTTATTCAAGATTTTATATTAAGGATGTTAGAGAGAAATACATTATTTTTCATTACAAACTTAAATCTGAAGATTAGACTTTAAGGTTTAGTTATCCTGTCTAATTTAGAGTAGTGCTCTTTTATTTGTTGGTACAATCGCCTTAGTAGTTAGAGTGAAGCTCTATTTCAAAAGTTTTTATAAGAATTATTATGTGAAAATGTATTGACAACATGTTTTCAATAGTGGTTTTAAAACTTGAAAGTTAGTACTCGGATAATTAAATTCTTAAGTTTAATTTGGACACCTTGAATAAAGTTTAAACTGTCTAACCCCACCAAAGGTGGCATTTAAATGGTTCATTTTCAATCTCTTAGAAAAAGGAATTAATTTAATTAACCAAATTATTTATCAACCCCACCCATAGGTGTTAATTGATTTGTTTAGTTAACAAAGAATATCTAACCCCACCAAAGGTGGTATTCATACAAAAAAGAGAGAATCAATAAAATATCAATTTATATCTTTAATAACCTAGATAATATGAGCAAGCATAATTAATTTAGTTATTATATCCATAAATACTCCACTAATATAAATGATAAAATTTGCATGAATATTTATTGAATCTGTATTTATATTTATTTTTAGATAAATATTTATTGAATTTGTATCTATGTTTGTTTTTACGTTTTTAGATTATATTTAATTAATCTGTATATATGTTTATTTTATGTTATTAGATTAGGAACAAAAAAACCAAACTATCGTGACAGGATGTTTAGGATTTAATTTCGTTTTTAAAAGTTTGAATAATAAATTAAGAACCACATACATTCCTTCCTTAGATTGACCTTGGGAGTATACTTATCATTTTCTATGAAATGATTTGTGCACTTGCGAGAGTTTTACAAATATTAAAACCAAAGTATTTGCGAGAATCGGCGATGCCGGTTTTCGCTCATCAGTATGGGAGGCAGCCCATAAAAGTTTGAATAATTTAGATTTTGATGCTAGTTTATTTTTCTAGAATAAAGAGTTGAAAATTAAAACTAAGGCGAATCCATCATTAAACCAGGGAAGTTCCTTTCATTTCTTCAATCTATCTCACTTTTGATCACAATAAGGACATTGTTTGGGGGTGTAAAATCATATAGTCTTGAGTTGTTGGATTCTCTTATTAAGCATGTATTTGAATATGATTGAATTTGCTATGACTCTAAAATTTGTGATTGAGGATTGTTTTGAGAATTTTTTTAAAAATATGCTATTACGTTAGTTAGAGTTTTGTGGGTACTTTGATTTAATTATTTGTCCTTGAAAATAATTTAGCAAATATTCATATTTTATTTACTCTATTTTTCCTATGAAGAGAAGGAGTTGAATTAATAAGGTCAGGAAAGTTCAATCTTGCTTTGCTCTAGAATCTATTGATGGATCATTGAGGTGAAATCCTAGTTGATACCAAATATTAGAGAAATTATTTAGGCAATTTTTTTGTCAACCCAAAAGCTTTCCTACCCGTCCTAATTATCACGCCATAATTACATGGTGTATTCCCATAGTCCACCCCTTGAGCCTTATTTTACATAAGCCTTTATTTATTTTTTAACTACATAAACCATTCTCATTCTAAGCCTAAAAACCATGAATTTACCTTAAATTTTAAGAATATACTTTGGTGGAAATTTTCATTTAAAGAGAAAGTTAGTTCAAATTAAATAATCTACATTATGTTTCTATATTTGATCAAAGTGTGAAAAATAAGAGAAAGTGAAAGGCAAGAATCGAAAAAGGGTTAAAGTGGTTGAAATTAATACAGACTATGAGTATCAAGGCAACCACATGAATATATATATATATATAACAAAATAAAAGTTTCAAACATCTTTTTACTTGTAAAGATCATAATTTAAGATAAAGAATATGGGTAGAATACCTTCAGAATTATGATTTCACTTTGTAGTACCATTCTAGTAAAGCTAATATAGAAATAGATGTTATGAGTCGCAAGTTGAACTTTTTTTGTACAAATGATATTGGACACTTCGAGAAACACTCACATACTATAAATTTATAAGTTGAATTTGTATGATGATGGAAGACAAGAATTCTTGTACAATCTCATATGCAGTCCTACATTGTCAGAAAATGTCAAAGCGGCCCATTCTAACGATCCTAAAATCTGTAAAGTTTGTTGTAGAATGGCTAAAGGAGAGAAGGTGGAAGGATGGGCTTCTAGTGATGGAGCATTTCACTTTCATGGAAAGATATCGATACCTACCGATGATTATTTAAGGTAAGAGATCATAGGAGAAATACATAGGTCAAAATTTACTGTACATTCTGGAAGTAGAAAATGTACTGTGATTTAAAAAGGACCTACTGATGGAGTGGAATAAAGAAGGATGCAACTTAGTTTGTATCCAACTATATGATATGCCAGTAAGTTTAGGTAGAGCATAAGAAACCTATGGGACTACTTCAACCACTTCGAGTTTGAGAATGAAAATGGGACAATATAACCATGTACTTCATACAAGGATTACCTCATACTTCTCAAGGTCACGATTCCATTTGGGCAATTATTCATTGTCTTATGAAGTATTTTCATTTCATTCTAGTTAAAACTTGATACTCAGTGAATGCTTTGAGTAAGTTATATATTCAAGATATTGTGTAATTGCATGGCATACCAAAGTTGATTGTGTTAGATAAAGATAAAAAATTTATCTCACATTTGTGGAAATGTGTAAAAGAAGCTTTGGGATGGCTCATTATGAAGCCTTGTATGGATTACCGTGTAGATCTCCAATGTGCTATGAGAAATGTGAAGATTTAAGTATGACGAGAATTGATCTTATACAATAAATAATTGAAAAGATTCACATCGCATAAGACAAACTTTGTGTAACTCAAAGTCGATACAGAACTTATCAAGTTAATCTTGTGGTGTTCAATCAACTAAACTTATCACCTTGAATTATTTAGAGAATCCTTCAGTTTTCTTGTATGGCATTTCAATCCTCCATAGTTTTAATTTTCATCTTGTTAGGGGGATGGGTTACGACTCAACAAATCTTGTCTTCACGATTTTGGGGTTTCGATCCATCATTGTTATCAGATTTCATCACAATTTTTGGTGGGTTCGTAACTTGTTACATAAATTAATTAATTTAGATTATCACTAATTCTTGAAGAAATATATAATTTATTTAGTTTCTACTACAAAGGAAAATTAGTTAGCCATAGGCTTAGGCATGTTTTCGACCAAGTTTCCAAGTAGGGGTTTTTTACTCCAACTTTTTATTCATGCATTATTTTCATGAAAATTTCATACATCATATGTTATGAATAAAAGGAAAATGGATGCCATGATTTTTATGAGAAATGTTATTGAAAGTTTCTTATTTAGTTACGAATCTAATTAGCTAGAGGGTGAATAGATAATCAACAGAATAAAGTAAAATTAAAATTTTATAGTATGACCAAGCATGCAATCACATGTAACAAAAGTAATGTAGAAAACAAGATCAACGCCCAAGATTTTTAGGCAGAAGCAACCTAGGTCACACTAATGATCGAAGAGAAAAACCACCAGTCCACCTGTTCACCTAACTATCCACAATGAAAAATATGATCCAATTACAAGGATATAACTCAAACTACCCACTAAGATAATGCCCCATAAGTAATCTATTTAAAAGTCATTATGTTGATCTATCTCTACAATAAAGGTGTTTGGATTTGGATAAACATTCCAATAACTTGAGTGGCATAAGCAATCGAATCCATTCAACCAGTACCTGAAATATTAACATAATAACACAAGTGCAAGTGTGTGTTCTAGAGAATATTCAATATTGAATAACCATAACTAGATTATTTAATAAATATATCAAGTAAATCGAAATCAATTAGTAACCTTAGAATAATCAGTTCAAGCACAGGTTTGAGAAATTAACTTATTTAATGATTAATAAATAAACCAAATAATTATGTATGACACACATAATCATTTGATTCGAAAATAAAGAAAAATTTATAAGAACATATGGCTAAAATATCATAAACCAATTAGGCTTATTTATAAATCAAACACAACTATCAATGTTTGATAGATTAACTAAATAAAGAAGCATAAAAAATATGATCTTATATTTGCAAAATAAGAGAGTGATTAAGAAGAATAGAAGAATGCTCATATGGTTAACAAAATTGTAAGCCAATGGTGTGGTTAAATAGAATGAGTTTAAACCCTAAGTCAAAGGTTAATTACAAAACTATCCTTAAAATTATTTAGAAGAGCTTACACATAAACAATAGAGTCAAAATACTAATTGGCTTAAGTAAAAATTAGGTCAAATTTGAAAACCTGGTCGCTCGATTAATCTAGACTTAGCTCAATCGATCGAGTATGGCTGCTTGATCGACCTACTAGGAATTGTTTGATCAATCTAGTCATTAATCTTGATCGATCTAGTGCTCGATTGATCAAGTTAATGCTTCGATGGATCTTGTCATATTAAAAATTAATTTAGTCAGTTTAATTAAGCTCGATTGATCTAGTCACCATTTGATTAATCAAGTGACCTATTTGAACAATGTTATTACGTGTCTAAAATGAAATCTAACGTGCACGAGAATAGAGATATACTTGAGATGTGATCGTTGAGGCTCAATAGTTTCTTTGGCTGAAAATATTCTTGAATGACATACCTAAAAGCTAATATTATATACAAATATTTTGTTCATAAATATCACCAACACTCACAAATCTTATAGTTGTAAATGTAGTTAAAATGTAATTCTTGTTATGAACATTTTTATATGAATACATGGAAAAATTTATATGAAACGAGTATTAAAAACATTACACATGACATCTAAGATTTTATACATGCATCATGAAATAATTTTTCATGGGGGATAAACCTACATATATGGAGTATGGTATCCATAGGCTACTTGATGCACTAGAATACTTTTTTGATGGACTATAGGTATGCATTGTTTTCACATGCATTCTTGATTTTTGTTCATGTATGTGCTTTGAAGTTTGATAACACATAGGCCTAAAAGTTAGACCCCATATTGTGTTATGGAGTAGACTACCAAATGATGAGAACATTGGCCACCTATGTGATATGAACATTGATGATTACATATGATACATGTGTCTTGGAGTATGATCATACAATGTGGTAGGAGGTGGGCCCACATGCTTCTTGGAGGCTAACCGTGCATATGCCCATATGTTTCAAAGTTGATCAATACATATAGAGGTTACATATCATGCATATGAATTTTATATTTGAGCATGCATTGGGATACCTAAAATGTATACTCTACCCAATTTTGAAAGTGAGGAAATACATGTATATTGAATTTGTAAATAAAATTATAGCTCACCTCATTTTCTCTATCTATCCTCCAGATTAGATTTTTGGTTGTGCGGTCTGTGGTTCATCATTGATGAAGAAAGAGATTTCAAGTGTATTTTTATTTTCCTTCTATCATTTGTATCCTATAATATTGGCGACATTGCTGGGACATTATGTAAAAATGATTTATCTTCTAATACCTCCATTGTTATTTATTGTTACTTCTGGAATTTAAATAGTTTTTGGTAGATCATAACCCCTAATCTAAAGCTTAGATCACACCTGAGCAATATTTAAGCCCCTAATAACTCCATAAACCCTAAGTGGCCTCCATTAGCATAATTTCGGTCAATTTTTGGAACTAAAAATAGAGAAAAATACAAAACCAATTTAAGAAGATAGACAATTTTGCTAGAGATTCAAGAGGAGATTAACACTACAATTCAAGAGATTGATTGTATTTCTTCTTCTACTCTTTTCTTTATCAATCTTTATGTCTTTATTTATGAAAAATATGTGCTTTATGAATACAATTATGTGTAATTAATTTATTAATCTAGGGATCTTATGAACCCGATTTTCACCATATGATGATCTAATATTTTACCCCAATTATAATGTTAATTTAATTATATTATTTAATTTTATTTGTATGCTAATAATTGTTTGACCAAAAAATTATCTATAAAGACAATTAAATAGATTTGAGAGAATTATTTAATTATTTGTCTTGATTAAACAACATGTATAGTTTCTAGGGAAATATGTATGATTCTTATGTATGTGATATATAATTGATGAACTTAATGAGTAGTATTCAATTTAATTGGTATGAGAGTTGATTAAAGTAATTACTATATTGTGTGTAGTTTACTTTAGAGAGGAATACATGCTAGGTTAGATTCAATTGATCATGTAATTAATTGATATTATATTGGGGGGATTTTAGCGATTCACATGTTTAGAAAATTGGGGGATTAAGTATTCCTAGATATTTTCTTATCATTATATTAATTTTTGTGATACATATGTTTGCATATTAATTGCACACACTTCGTGTGTGGGGATCAAGGTTTTGGCTTAATACTTCATCCAATCATTTAATACAAAAGTATCAACTCAAGAGGCTTCATTTCAAAATTTGGAGAAAACAATGGGGCAACTTACTTAGGCTATAAGTCAAAGGCTTTAAGGTAACCTTCAAAGTGACACAATTGTAAACCCAAGAAGGGAATGTAAGGACCATTGCAATGCAATAGAATTGAGGAGTAGTAAAACTTTAGAGGAAGAAATGTGATTGAAAATGATAAGGAGGACTATGAGACTAAAAAGGATAAAGAGGAACCAGAAACTAAAAAGGAGAAGGAGACATTAATGGATAAAGAGAGTAATGGAAAGGAAATAATTCAGCCAAAAAAGAGCAACCTCTACAAGCCTATTATTCTTTTCTCTCAAAGACTGCAAAAGCAAAAGTTAGATACCCAGTTTTCAAAATTTTTGGAAGTCTTTAAGATGCTGCACATAAACATACCATTTGTAGAGTCACTTGAACAAATGCCATATTATGCTAAATTCATGAAGGATAGATTATCAAAGAAAAAGAGGCTTGGAGATCATGAAATAATAACCTTGACTGAAGGTTATGGTGCCATCCCTAATATAAAAATACCATAAAAATTGAAAGATCCAGGTAGTTTTGACATCCCTTGCACTATTGGGAACATCCGTTTTGGCGAGGCACTATGTGACTTGGGTTCTAGCATTAATCTCATGCCATTATCAGTCTTTAATAAATTGGGTGTTGGTAAAGCCAAACCCACTTTAGTAACATTACAAATGGGAGATATATCAATTAAGAGGCCTCGGGGTATGGTAGAAGATTTGCTAGTAAAAGTAGACAAATTCATCTTTTCGGCAAACTTCATTATGTTAGACATGGAAGAGGATCATGAAATTCCTATCATACTTGGTCATCCATTCTTAGCAATTAGAAGAGCACTCATTGATGTACAAAAAGGTGAACTTACAATGGGAGTGCAAGATGAACAAGTAATTTTTAAAGTTTTTAAAGCATCTGAACCCCCTAACATTGATAGTACAAATGAATTCTTAAGGATAAATGTTACTGAATGTGTGGACAACTTAAAAGAATATATTGAGTTTCCTACACTTAAGACTATTACACATGATGCTATGAACAAAGACATAACCTCACCAAAAAATAACTCAACTTGTTTCAACTTTGAAAGTATGGCATCGAAGGTTGATATTATAAACTGTGTGAACTTTTTGGAGGACGCGCCTCTCATGTGTGTATCAAAGAAGATTATGGAAAATTTTGAGATAGGATCTAAACTAAAACCATCAATTGAAGAGCCACCGAGTTTAGACCCCACGCTTCTAACCTCATATCCCCAATCAAGCATGAAAGTGAAAAAAGTCCAATAGAGAGGTTAAAAAGATGTTGGAAATACATAAATTGGATGAGTTACGATGGAGTGCTTATAAGAATTCCAAAAAGTTCAAAAAAAAAATAATATGGCATGAGAAGAGAATAGAGCACCGTGTTTTCCAGCTAGAACATAAAATATTATTGAACAAATCAAGACTCAAGCTATTTCCAGGCAAACTCAAAAGTAAATGGATACAAAGGGTGTGCCTTAGGACTTGATATGACCGTCTAATCAAGGACGTTAAAGGTGACGCTGGTTGGGAGACAACCCAACGTTAGTTTACTTATATTTTCATTATTCTTGTTTTGTAGGTGAATAAATGTGGAGATAAATGACGCAACATGAATGAATATTTCAGCAACATATGTGGTGTGCCATGATTAAGGGAGTTTTCTTTTATTTTACCTTTTCATATTGATATGTGCACATTAGGGGAGTGAACTTCATTCTATACGTTTTTCTTTTTCATGCATTTTAAATTTTTAGGGAATTTTGTTTTTAGGATATTTTTAAATATGATTTGGGTAGAAAATGATAAATATATGGAAACTAAATGTATGCATGCTTGATATGAAATATATGAACTCAATGAAAAAAATTGGTTGTCATGACTAAGATAAGGAATGTGACATATTTGTTAAGATATTTACATTAATCATGTGATATGCTTGCTAGTTTTGATTAGATTGATTTAAATTCTTATGCACATGTTCATGATTGATTTTGGTATGCTTAATTAGAGAAAATTTGTAGTGAGTTATATGAGTCGATGCGATCTACCAAGTTTTAGAATCTATTTGATCATCCCTTGAGGCAAAATCCTAAATAGTATTTAGCAAGAGAAATGATTTAGGCCTTATTTAGATTGATTGTGTCTTTCAAGGGAACCATTTTTAATATCTTTAGTCACCCATTTGAGCCTAACAAAGAGCCTTTCATAACATTTATTGCCGAACTAATAAATATTACCTTTACCCTTGCACCTTTAGCTTGTATGAAAAGAAAAAAATGCAATAATGTATTATGCTTTAGAGTAAGGTGAAATGTAATACACCCTATAAAAAAGAAGAAGAAGCAGCAAAACTCACAACACAATTATCCCTCTAAAGAAAAAGAAAATGTAATTGAAAATAAGTTTGGGGGTGTTGTGAAGTTATGAAAAAACAATATGTGAATAAAAGAATATAAAAAGAATGAAAAAAGATGGTCTACTGAAATATCAAGTAAAAGATCAATTGCAGTTAAAAAATGCATAATATACAAAAAGAAAGCTAAGGTGTGGAAATAGCCTAAATGTCTTCATTTATCGACCCCCCACCTACTCCTTACATTACAACCATGTAAAGTCCTTATGGATCTTTAGCTAAGTGCATATTTATATTAGTGGAGAGGGATGTGAAAATAGATTTATGAGACTTGTTCTAAGAGTGAATTGATTGGCATGCTCATATAGGTTGATTTCATAAGTGCATTGGATGATATCATGTGCAGCACACACACACACGGATAAATTTTTCAAAAACATTGCATATCCTTGTATTGATGGAACATTGATTGATGAATGTGTGAACCTCTTTATTATAGGATTGTATGACTTTTGAGAGGGATAGTTTTTGTTTGAGAGTGATAGTTTTCATGAAACATGCATGTACTAATAGAAGTATATTTATGAATACACTATCCATGTTATTTTATTTAGTTATACTTAGCTTTACTTGAGGACAAGAAAATAGTTAAGTTTAGGGGTGTGATGACTCTATGAAAGTAGAGTCATTAGTGCCCTTTTTTACTTAATATTTACTTGTTTTATTCCATAAATAGTATTTTATGGCCAAAATAATTAAAATATAAACCTTTTAATGAAAGGGGTGAAAATATATTTTTGGAATTTTTGGGATTTTTTTATGAATTTTTAATGTAAGACCAATAAGGAGCTACCACTTGGCCGACCATGCAAAAAGGGGACCTAACTGGGCAAGACATGAAGGCACGGAGAGCGAATCACATTACGCTGCATGTGAGGAGGATGAAATGCATGCCATTTTTCGGCATGGCGTTCATTTTGAGTTCGGAATCCATCAATGTGCTATGCCACGTGTCATTATACCATTACTTCTCGCGTTCCACCTGTGCACCATGCCATCCATTTTTGCCAATCATGTCACGCCGCGTGGCACTAACATAGCGAGTGTTGACTCTAACTGTTCTCCCTTGCCACGCGTTGCGCTCTGATTCGTCTAATGAATTTCCCATGTCACGTGTCATGCTACGATTGGCTGGCACTATTAGTTTTGCTTGTTTTGATTATAGACCTTGAGCTAAAGTTGATCTAACGGTCTAGATCACACTTGAGCAATATTTAAGCCCCTAATAACTCTATAAACCTTAAGTGGCCTCCATTAGCATAATTTTGGTCAATTTTTGGAGATAAAAAGAGAGAAAAATACAGAAAAATTCAAGAGGGGACACAAATTTGCTGGAGATTCAAGAGGAGATTAACACTACAATTCAAGAGATTGATTGTATTTCTTCTTCTACTCTTTTCTTTTTCAATGTTTATATCTTTTTTTATGAAAAACATGAGCTTTATTAACACAATTATATGTAATTAATTTATTAATCTAGGGATCTTGTGAACCCAATTTTCACTATGTGATGATCTAATATTATACCCCAATTATAATTATAATTTAATTACATAATTTAATTTGATTTGTATTGCTATTAATTGTTTAACAAACAAGTTATCTATAGAGGCAATTCAATAGATTTGAGAGAATTATTTAATTGTTTGTCTTGATTAAATAACATGCATAGTTTCTAGGGAAAGATGTATGATTCTTATGTAAGTGATCCATAATTGATGAACTTAATGAGTAGTATGCAATTTAATTGGCATGAGAGTTGACTAAATTAATTACTATATGGTGTGTAGTTTACTTGAGAGAGGAATACATGCTAGGTTAGATTCACATGTTCATAAAATTGGGGGATTAAGTATTCCTAGATATTTTCTCATATATTTGTTTAGTTACCAAATCTGATGCTATTTACTTTTCGTTATTTTAATTGTGTTTTCTTAAAATATAAAAACACCAAAAAAAATTGATTTTTATTTTTTATAGTTTTAAAATTAGTTTCTAATAAAATAACTCCATGGGAATGATCTTTTCTTATCATTGCACACACTTTATGTGTTGTGATCAACTATTCCGAGGCATCTCATTTCTTTTTGAAATATTACCTATCCTTTAACATCTATCACATATATTTTCATAATTGTAAGCATCTTTAAATAGTGTGGACAATAAATAAGCACATTGAAATACCTTAGTTGCTATTTTTGTGTTCCCAAAGTGACCTCTATAGTATGAGCTATGGAAATGGTAAAGAATAATTTCAATTTCATCATTAGGGACACACCTTTTCACAATACCATCACCACATTCCTTATAGAGGTAAGGGTCATGGAAGAATACCCAAAAATATTGTTTAATATCATGGAAGAACTTTCTCTTTTGTTTCCATGCGAAGTTCGATGGAAGAATGTTGGCAGCGAGGAAATTTGAAATGTCTCCATACCATGTGACTCCTATTTGAGCTACAAAAAATAGTTGCTCATCTAGAAAAGATTCCCCAATCACCATATTATTGATGAACGAAAATCGGCATCACCGATTCTTGCCAATACTTTGGTTTTATATTTATAAAACTCTCGCAAGTGCACGAATCATTTCGTAGAAAATGATAAGTATACTCCCAAAGTCGATCTAAGGAAGGAATGTATGTGGTTTTTAATTTATTATTCAAACTTTTAAAAACGAAATTAAATCCTAAACATCCTGTCATGATATTTTGGTTTTTTTGTGTTTTAATCTAATTACAGAAAATTAAACATAGATTCAATAAAAATTCATGCAAATTTTATCATTTATAATAGTGGAGTATTTATGGATATAATAACTAAGTTAATTATGCTTGCTCATATTATCAAGGTTATTAAAGATATGAATTGATATTTATTGATTCTCCCTTTTTTGTATGAATACCACCTTTGGTGGGGTTAGATATTCTTTGTTAACTAAACAAATCAATTAACACCTATGGGTGGGGTTCATAACTAATTTGGTTAATTAAATTAATTCCTTTTTCTAAGAAATTGAAAATGAACCATTTAAATGCCACCTTTGGTGGGGTTAGACAGTTTAAACTTTATTCAAGGTGTCCAAATTAAAGCTAAGAATTTAGTTATCCGAGTACTAACTTTCAAGTTTTAAAAGCACTACTGAAAACATGTTGTCAATACATTTTCAGATAATAATTCTTTTAAAAACTTTTGAAATAGAGCTTCACTCTAACTACCGGGCGATTGTACCAACAAATAAAAGAGTACTACTCTAAATCAGACCGGATAACTAAACCTTAAAATCTAATTTTCAGATTTAAGTTTGTAATGAAAAATAATATATTTCTCTCTAACATTCTTAATATAAAATCTTGAATTAAAATAAAATCAATTCATTTTAGAGATTTTTACCTATTTAATATTTCGCAAGCATAACAACGTTATTATTATATCATGTTTACAAACAGCTAGCACAGTTAAATTTAATCACAGACAAATTAAATATAACATGTAAGAATAAAGCATAAAATATAACTGCAAAGAAAATAAAATCCTTATAGTACTTTGATGCTATTCCCGTTGCTAGAAAACCTACAAGCGGAATTTGCACTCCCATTTATTGAATCAAAAAAGCTAATAAATTACAAAAACATAACTAGTTCTTCCCAAAAAGGGAAGAACTCTAAAACTAAGAGAAACTAGCTAAAACATAAGAAAAACTAAAAAAAAACTAAAAACTAAGAAATGGAGAGAAAGAAGAAGAGAGAAGTGTGTTTTGAGGTGTGTTTTGAAGTGAAGGGAAGGGGGGTATTTATAGGTGAGGATGGAGATAAAAAATGAGTAAAAAAATGTTAAAAAAATGTTAAAAAATGTAAAAACGCGTAATGGAAATGCTGAGGTCATTAATGACGTCAGCATGAGGTCATTAATGATGTCAGCATGACGTCATGGGGGCGGCTGCACGTGAAAAATGGGGCGAAAAGGCGTTAGGCGCGGAGGAGGCTGGCCGATTTGCGCGCGTCGGCTCGCTGTCGGCGCGCGCTGGCGCGTGATTCCGGCCTTCCAAGACGCTGTGCGCTTGTCACGGCTGGTCAGCGGGGCATGATTTCCGTCTTTTTGACCATTTCGACCCATTTTGTCCAATTTTTGCATGTTTTTTGACCTTTCCCCATTTATTTATTAATATATTTGTGATGTATTGCTTCCAGTATTCTTTTTTGATTCTTTAAGTGACGTTTTTAAGCAAAAATACCTGAAAAACAATAAAAATACCCGTGATTCGGAAAAGACAAATTTATATAAATATATGATAAAACATATAAATATATATATTTTTAATCAATTAATGTGCATAAAATCATGGTAATTTTAGTGCTTTTTGAGCACTCATCACAACCCCCAACCAGCTTCTTGCTAGTCCCTTAGCAAGAGAAGCGATAAAAACTAAAAATTAAATTATCCTAAATCACTTCCGTGGATTGACACGGTTGCATTTAGCCTATGAAACAAGCCTTTAAACCCCTAGGTTGCCCTAGTGGACGAGTTTGAGTCTCGTGAGGGTTTTCAGTAATGATACCCAGAAACATTGAACTAAATGTAAAAATAAAAACAATCAAATCAAAAACTAAAATTACAACAAAATCAAAAATTAATTTAAGAATAAAAGAAAACAACATATCACAAAAATGTCTCATATTTTTTAATCTCTTTTAAGATCATAATTAAAATCTCAAGCATAAGTTATTTTAACCTCTTTAAACAATCATGATTTTATTATAATAATTAGTCGAAAATCATTTTCATATTTCCTATAAAAAATGTATCAATTTAATTTTACCCAATTTTAGTGTCATGAATCAGAATTCGCTTCAACTCTATTCCTCACAAGTCAATACTCTCAAAACACTGAATCCTATGGGTTCAAACACACATACTATTTTATATGCGAAAGAGTTGATGTATAGAAATGAACTAATATGTTCGCATATGTATAAAGAATAAAGGCTCAAAGTGTTATTTTAACATTGATCTCATGAAAGGAATCAAATGTATAAATTATAAAGATATCATATATAAAAATTATTTTCATACATAAATCAAAATCATTAAGAAAGAATTTCAAGATATATGCCTTTTATAAATGAAGAGAGTACAATGACTTTTTAGGGAATTATTTCCTATATCTTTCTTTTGTAATTAACTTTTACTCACAACTTTGTAGGCAATGTGGGTTATAGTATGTAGATTATACTATATATTCTTTATCTCTCTATTTTTTTCTGAAGATATTTCTCAATATATGTATTTTAGAGAGTCAACCCATGTACAGATTGTACATTTTTTTTTGGATTTTGGTGAGTGGTTAATTTCGTGGCTTTTCTGTTTGATCTTGGTTTAGGTAACCCCAGATATATCTTTTTTTTTGTAGCAGTCATGCATGAACGAGATATAAGCATATACTATCAATTTCTACTCAAATCATTTAATCTAAGCAAAAATAATAAAAAATATATGATACTCTATTAAGATGAGAAAAAAATTCATACATTCAATGCTAATACCTATAGAGATCATCTAAAAATTTGAAGAAATAAGAAATGTGTTTGGAGTAGAAAAAATATATATTTCACTCTGAATAAAGGAAAGTAGGCTCAAATTATATCTCACAAAGGTAGTCTCCACTAAAAAAAATTCATAAACACCGATTTTGGGTTTAATATAATTTCTACATCTTATCAAGAAATACTAGTTATAACAAAAACTAACTAATTATAAAAAATAATTAAAAAATATTTCATGATATGTTTTCAAAAATTAATCTAACAGTACAAGAGACTTAACTATTTACTTAAATTTGATTTAAAGAAATGATAATTTTTGTGAGAAATTGTTTTTTTTTTTTCAAAAATTACTAAATCACACAAAATAGAAATAAAACCAAACACACAAAAAATGAAAAAGTATATTTTTTATTTGTTTTTTTATTTTTAAATTGTTAAAACTTTTTTTTTAATTAAGCATGGTAACTTTTCACCACCCCAACCTAAAACTTACATTGTCCTCAATGTAACAACTGTAAATTAAAGATAAATAGAAAAGAGAAGAAATATTACCTATTTCCTGAGAATGTGCAAGTAGTAATGAAAAATGCAGGTGCATCCATCATATTCATCATTAATGTGTATACAGACAGATCGCTGTGAACTTCTAACATCTCAACAAATATTTTTAGTTTTAACAATTTAAAAATTATTCACATGTAATTAAAATGAAATAATTAAGTAAATAAAAGAAATAAAAGAAAATTACCTAAAATGATGGGTTGCCTCCCATCCAGCGCTTAGTTTAACGTCTTAGCAAGACGTAAATTGGGGATTGCATTTTAAGTAAACTCAATGTCCCCTCATCATTGAGTCAATCAAACCTTCAGGTAAGACAAGGTTGTCTACCTATACTTTTTCAGTCATGCCCTATTGATTTTCATATTTCTTTCTGTACTTAAAACTAGAGGCATACTTTGAGTTTTAGATAACCCACATCTAGGTGCAAATCAAATAATTAAGTCATTAAAACACAATTGTACCTAGATCAAACAAAGCAACTAACTCCTTAGATTGTAATTAAAACTTTAATTACATGTACACAGAGTTCTTCTGCGTTGAATTCCTTTTCTAGAAGTGCCCTTGGTTTAGGAACCTCTCTGTTTGTGTTGGAAATCCCTATCTTGATGAAGTGGTAGGGACTAATACTTCCTTCCTCATTCTAGTCCATTAATGAAGTAAAAAATCTAAGATAAACAGGTTTATCACCTACTTTAATTTTTCTTCTAAAATTCTTAATTGCTCTTTTAAAATTTTCTGGGAAATAATTTAATTCACTTAAATTAATTCCTGGATATATATTTTCTATTAATCCTGCATGAAATTCCTTATACACAAAAATTGGATCAGCTCCTTCCAATATATTGAATTTACTACCTGCAGGAAATTCCTTGTCTGTAGTATAGAATTTCATATCTTCAATATGTTCTTGGGTAGATTTTCTGGCTAAATTATAGAGACTTAACCATTGTTGTTTATTGAGGTTTCTGTATTGGTCTTTTTCATCTTCACTGACTAGAGTGGTTCTAGAAGATGTTTCCCTAAATAGTACTGAATGTTTTGTTATTTTTGATGTCTCTGGTGGAGATGTTTCTTTGAATAGCATTGGAGGTCTTGCTATTTTTCCAAGTTTTGTCAATCTGCTTGGAGCTGTTGGTTGTTGTTGTAGTATACATAATAATTTCTTACTATCTCCTCTGGAGTTATTAGTTTTGGTGCTTTGTAGTTGGCATAACTTCCTTCAGCTTCTATCCTGTTGGTGAAGGCTCTATGAGTTACTCCACTAAATCCTAGAATAGATTTGCTAGCTTCTACCCAGTTGTTATAAATTCCTGGTTTTGGGCCATTATAGACCACATAAACTTTTTTATGTTCTTCTTTTTCTGCTTCATCTGCCCAATTGGGTTTAGAAGTTTTTTGTGAACTGTTAGGTTCTTCCTTTTTTAACAGAGATTCCTCATTTGAGGTTCTGTGTTCTAAAATTTGTTTTGAACATTTAAGTTCTTCATGTTTTATTCCTGTCTCCGTAAGAGATTTCTCGAGGTATAGCAACTCGAGTTGTTCCTGTAGGATTTTTATCTCCTTTTCTTTTATCTTCATATTAATATCAAGCTGTTCCATTCCAACAATCATAAAAATAGTTAGAGGTGCTAATTCTCTGGTAAGAGCATCAACCAAGCTATTTTTATGTCCTGAAAGATGTTCCACATCAAAATTGTAATGCTTGAACCATTGTTGTCATCTAATTAGTCTTCCTTGTTTATAATCTCCTACAATATTAGTTCTTAAAAAAACCAAAATTCTTGTTATCTGTTCTAATAATGAATCTAGAACTTATGACATATATTGCAAATTTCTTAATAGCTTTTTTAACAGCTAAGTATTCTTTTTCATTACTATGATAATTTAATTCTGGCCCTTGAAAAGACCCTGATGTGTATCTGCAAAGATATTCATCTTTGTCATCTACTCTTGCTTTAAGGATTGCTCCCCAATATTCTTGTGAAGCATCTGTTTCAATTATCATTTTATCATCTGGTCCTGGATGGTATAAAGTTGGTAAATTTTTTACTTTTGCTTTTACTCTATCCATATATAGAGTATCTTCTTCTGTCCATTTCCAGACATAATCTTTTTTCAATTTTGCTTGTAATGGTTTTCTCATTTCTGCAAGTTTCTTGATATAGGCTTCTGCATATGTTAAACATCCTAAAAATCTTTGTAATTGGTTTTTATCTTTTAATTCACTAGGAAAACCTTGAATATTATTTAATATATGGGGTTGTAGATTATGTTTTCCATCTTCAATCTCCAATCCTAAGTATTTGATTTTTTGTTGAGCAAGTACTGCTTTCTTTTCAGAGAGTACAATGCCTTCTTTTCTACATTCTTGTAATATATTGATAATATCCAAATAATGTTTATTTAATTCATTACTGAAAACCAAAATATCATCTATGTAAACACAACAAATATCTTGTAATTTCTTAAAAAATGTTATCCATATATCTTTGAAAAATACATGGAGCTTGTTTTAATCCAAATGGTATTACTGTCCATTGGAATTGTCCTTGGAGGCAACTGAATGCTGTTAATTTTTGAGATTCTTCATCCAGTCTTGTTTGCCAAAATCCACTTTTGCAATCGAAACTTGAGAAGTATTGACTATTGTTTTAGATTTATTTATTTTTGGATCCAAAGGATTTTCTGAACTGACTGTTTTTAATAGTCTTCTAATGCCTGTTAAGGCTTTATCTTCCTGTATCTCATTGAGGAAAGAGTTTTGCCTTTCTTCTATATCTAATGAAATATTTTCTAAACAAGGTTTTTGTTTTTGTTGGTCTTTTATCTCACCACGTTTTCGCTTTTTATGTTGTTGCATAAAAGTTGGGTTTGAGACATTTAGAGCTTTTCTTACTTTAGAGACATATATTGTATCTCCGTCTAAGGTTGTAAGGCTTATTTTTTCAGAATGTTGTGTGAAAGGTTGATATAAATTTAAGAAATTATTTCCTATTAACAAGTCTACACCTGTTTCTTGTTGATATATAGTAGGAATATGAAAGTTTTCTCCTCCTATTATTATATTAGTATCTTTTAATACTTGATTGAGTTTTATTGTGATATTATTAGCAATTCTTACAATTAAATCTTTAGGTGCTTGTTTCCAGTTGTCTTCTGGAAATACATATCTACTAGCTACACACATACTAGCTCCTGTGTCTATATATGCATGTAAATGATAAGTGTTATAACCTTTAAATTTTAGTCCTACTTTAATGTAAGTACTATTTGGATTTGTAATACTATACAAATCATTCATTTTTTGAAGAATATTCATGATCTGAATATTCATATTCTGAGTCAGTTATTTCTTCTTCAGTTTCTTCTAATAGATAAATACTATAAGTATCATCTATATCAGATTCCTCAATTGGTTCTAATTCCATTTTGAAGGCTTCTTCTAAGATTTTTGCTTTCTGTGGAAATTCCTTTTTATGTTGAAGTCTGCTTGGACATTCATTTGCATAATGTCCTTCCTCATTACAGATCCAACATCTGCATTTTTTCTTTCCTAAAGGGCAATAATTCTTTTTTTCAGATGGTTTATAAACCTTTCTTCTAAAATATCTTTTCTTATAGTTTTCTTTATTGAATCTCTTTTTATATTTTTAGAAATTTTGTTTTCTAAATTTATATTTTTTAAATCTTTTATATTTTTTTATATTTTTGTTTATAAGGTTTTATATTGCATCCATATTTTCCTGGCATTCTAAAATCTCTTGTATCACAACAAATTTTATCATTTCCTCTTATTTTTTTATATTCTTTTCTTTCTTGGCATTTTATAATGATCCAATCTCTAAGACTTCTTATTCTTCCTCCTAGAGTATCTGGTATAGTTTCTCTATTTCTTTGTTCCCAATTTTCTGTTAAAGTTTTATATAATGTTCCTGGTAATTTTTGAAAAAACATTTCTTTATAAGTTGTTTGTATAGAGGGTGGTAATTTATGGTAATACATTTCATATTTACAAATAAAAGAATCTATATAAAACATGTTACAAATTTCCATCTTTGTTAAATTCCATTTAGCTTCATTGATTTCATTTTCACTGGATTCAGTGATAGTCCTTCCTTTATCTTCCCCAATAAATTCCTTGTATATTTCATTTATTACCGTATCTAAGTATTCTCTTCCTGTGGAAGCATTTCCTTGCATTAATAAATGTTGTTGGTCTATTAAGTTTGAAAACCAAACTTTTACATTTCCTGTCATTTTATGTGCTATAAGCACTCTACAAATTGAAGGATTTGTTTGGGTAGTTGGAGAAGTTTGTATAAGAACTCTCATCCTACTAGACCATTCATCTAAAGCTTTTTTCCTATCTCTTATATAATCTAAATTTAGAAGTTCAGATTTATAGTTATCATGGAGTTTGAACTCCGGTGGAATATTACCTCTAGTTCCCCAATGCAACCCTTCCTCCATTTTAGGTGGTTGTCTTCTTCTATATGTAGTATCAGGTTGTTCTGATCTTTGTCTACTCCTTTCCTCCCTATGTGGGTCAGATGTTTCTTCTTGGTAAGGGACTGGTAATGAAATTGGTTTCATATGACCTTTTGGGGTCATGTTTTCTGATTCTGAATCAGTTTCACTGATTATTGTCATATCATCTTCTTCTTTGTTAGTACAAAGTTTTCCAATATAATGTTCTTCTATTTCTTCATTGGTTAATATTAATAATTTGACCAATGTTTCTATATCTTTATTCTCAGGGTTCATAAATTCTTTTTCTAATTTTTCCCTATATTCCATCAATTTGGAATTATCTCTTTACTCTTAGGTTGTTCCTCATTTTTTCTTTTCTCATTTTTGGGAATCAGAGAATCTGATTTCCTCGGTGGTTCTTCTTTTAATCCTTCTAAGGGGTCATATTTATGATCTATCTTTAGATTGTATACATCTTTCCTTAATTCTGAAAATTCTTTATGCATATTTTGTTGTAGTTTATTATAACCATATTCCTTTATTTCCTTTAATAGTTCTCTTTGTATATCTATTATTTCTTGTAAATATTTTGTGTTTGATTCCTGGACTAGATCTATTTCTCTGTTAATAATTGTATAGTTTCAAATAGTGTTGCTTGATTTTTTGCCACACCTACTAGGCTTCCATTTATTTCTAAATTCATATTTTTTATTTTATTCTTAAACATGATTTTTCCCTAATATGCAATCATGAACTAATGCTTTCATTATTTTAACTTCATTTTTTAGTTTTTTAACTTCTTGTTGATTTGAGGTTTCTTCTTCGTGATTTACAAAAGTAAATCTTGGTATGCTATTACTTTTTCTTCCTGTTATTAAGGGTTTTTCTTTAATATCTAATTTCCATTCTTCTGGTATTTCAAAGTCTGTTAGTATTTCTGGTTTTATTATTTGTCCTAATTCTTTAAAAATTTTATCTATTTCTATAAATTCATTTTGTCCATATATTGAACTATTATGACTATTTGTTAAAGAATATTCCACTAGATAATGTATTGAAAATGGATGATTTCCTTCTTTCATTAAATCTCCTCTTTCAAATTCATAACTAGACATAATACTTGGTTTAGATTTTTATCTTGTATATTTATAGTAAATCTAGGATATGCTGTAAATTTTAATTTTTGGTATCCTAAGTTTCCATGGATCATTCCTAATAAAGCATCTTGCCTGTTTACTATTCTATTGTCTAATAGAGCTATTTTTATTGGTGTATCTATTCCTTCTCTAAAATGAGCTTTTATTAATATTTGGATTCCTCCTAAATGAATGTATCCAATTTTTCTTTATCCTTTCGAGGAATTTTTGATAATTTGTTTAATATAGTCTCTTTATTAATTAATGGTATATTATATCTTCCTTTTGCATCTGTAATTTTAATGCTCATTTCCTTATTACTAATACCATAATAAATTATATTTTTTCTAGGAAATATCTTTCTTAATAAAAATGATGGGTCTTTAAATCCATCTCCTTCTTTAAGATTTAATTTTACTTTTTGAATTTCTTCAAATTTCTTTTTACTTATTACCATTTCTATGAAAAACATCCTGAAATGTCTTCTGTTTCTATATCTAATATTTCTTGGTTTATTTTTTCCTCTTCCATACTTTTTTTTAACCTTAGGGGTATTTCTGATGAGTGTTAGTTTTAACTTCCGTTATGTTTTCAAGGGTATTTTTGAATTTTTTTTAAAACCTGAAGGGTATTTATGAAGATTTTTTAAACCTTAGGGGTACTTTTGATCTTTTTCCAATATAATTAATAAATAGTTATCACATTTATTATTATTTTATTACAAATTGGATGGTTAAAAAATGAGTCAAAACATTTTAGCTGCTAAGTTGTAGAAAAGACATCAAAAGTTTAATATTAGTTATATATAATTTATGACAAATGAAAAAGAAATGAAAAGTCAAAGGTTAGATGGTAATAATGATTTGAATGATTTATTTTTTATTTTTGAATTATATTTTTTATAATTTAGATTATATTTTGTCTATTTTTCATTTAATATTTATTTTCTTGAAAAATATTATATTAATTTTAAATTATATTAAACTGAAATAACATATTATACATTCATTATATTGTAATGTTAATGAGTTTGATATTAATCATTTAATTAATATTTATATATTTTTTATTAATTGGTAGGTTAAAGTTAAAAGGTTTCGAAAAATTATAAAAAATATATATCACATCTCAAATTTATAACAACAAAAATGATATCTCAATAATATTGAACGGATTTCAATTAGATAGCGTTCAAAATTGAATGAATCTAAATGAACGTAATTCAATTTGAACGGGATCTAATTGAGTGATGTTTAAAGTGAAATGATGTGACATATTTTTTTAATAGTGAAAATATATGAGTTAGATATAATGGGTGTTATTTTTTGAAATGTTTTGAAATTTTTTCGACTATAATATATTATTGGTTCACAAACTTGAATTAAATTCACACATAAGTTTTCAAACTTTTAAAAAATACGATTTAATAATTAAAATTTTAAAATTTCATGCATAATGTTCGAGTAAAGTGTCATTAAAAAAGTATAACCTATGAAGTTGGAAAGCCAAAAAGTTATTATAAATATTAGGTATTAATTCTAGTAGGGAGATAAATGATTAATGTATATGGAGTTAATGAGTCTTGAATGTGTTTTTTTAGGTGTGAACTCCTACTGTATACAAGGAAATTGGTTCCTTCATCTATATATGTGATATTAGATGGGCATGGCATGGGTAAGCACATCAACAAACGTATTAATCTTAACTATATTATTTATATTTTTCGAAGTTTTGAGACAACCAAAAAACATTTAGGTATTTTTGAGTTCTTTGTTTTTGGTTTATATGTGTGATTTGAGTGTAATGGGGATTTAGATTTGAGTATTATTTTTTTTATCCTAATATCATTCTTAGGATACCGGGTATATTTTCCATTCAGTTAAGATTCTATATCAATAAATCATATTAAAGAATTTATGTGACTTTGAGTATGGACTAGGCTAATTTGTAGAACAATTTCTTGTGCTATTGTTTTTGTTGTTTTTTCATTTCCACATTCATCTTTGTTACTCTCGTTGGTTTGTACTTTTGTTGTGTCCAATAAGTGACATTAGATCTAATGGTTGGGAGATCTTATTTTATGAAAGATGGAGAAACAAGAAGATTTAATTATTGCAACAAAAACGTCTAAGGTATATGGGTGAAAAGAAAGTTTCTTAAAGTGTACTTAAAGAAGCAATTGTATGCCTTTGAGATGAATAAAGACAGTGATGTTAAAAGTTATTTTAATAGATTTAGATGATGTGTTTCTAAATTGTTATAGGTTGATGTGAAGATACAAGATGAAGATAAGGCAATGATTTTGTTATCTTTATTACCTAATTCATATGATGTATTGATGTCTTCACTGCTTAATGTAAAGACTATTTTGATAGTGGATGATGTGTTAATGTCTCTCTTGAAAAATGATAATGAGATGCAATTGGCTAGTTCTACATATAGAGATTGTCTTACTACGAAGAGTGATTCAAGAGCAAGTTCAAATAATGAAGGAAATATGAGATATCCAAGGAAAAATGGAAACAAGTTCAAACCTTTTCCAAGATGTGATATTAAGTGTTTCTATTGTCATAAAAAGGCACATCAAAAGTATTGCAAAGAAAGATTGAAGACCATACGAGATCTTGATGAGAAGAAAAGACAAGGTGTTAAATGGGCAAGGCTTACTGGATATGTTACCAAAAATGATGTGATTTGTATGAGAACTAGTGATGGTTTTTGTGATAACTGGATTTTGAATTCTGTTTGCTCATTTCACATATGCAAACAAGGAGTTGTTTGATAGGTACAAACCTTGTTATGCATGTAATGTTGTGATGACTAATGGTTCAAGGAGTAAGATCATTGGTATAGGTACGATGAAGATGAGGATGTTTGATGGACTTATCTGAACATTAGATAATGTGAGATATGTACCCAACTTAAAAAATAATTTGGTTTCCTTGAGTAGGTTGGATACCTTGGATTATAAGTCATTTGCAAGGAATGAATTTATGGAGTTTGGTAAAGGTTCATTAGTTATCATGAAAGAAAAAAGGAGAAACAACTTGTATGAGTTGATTGGAGATCATGTTTGAGATGGAGCTACAACTGCCATTAAGGGTAAGATAATTGTTAGTAAAAATTGAGCATGAAATCTTGTTTTAGTGATGATAAGGTGAGCCAAGTGAAACATTTCAAGTTCAATAAAAAGATTACATTTTTTGGTGGTATAAGTATGGTATTAAAAGGTTGCTCTCAAGATGGAGCAAGTTTGGGTAAAATTATTTTCTGTTGAAGATGCAGTGATGGGTGTATCCTAATCGTAAATAAGGTGCAATAAGGACATGTAAGGGTATGGCATAATTGATAATTAATGTTGATATTTTTTTTAAAGCCAAGGTGGAGATTGTTGGAATAAAATGATATTAAAAAAATTATAACCTAAATTTTGAAAGCGAAAAGGCTATTATAAAAATTGGGTGCTAATGTTAATGGGAAGTTAAATGATGGATGTGTATAGAGTTAATAAGTCTTGAATGTGTATCTTTCGATATAAGGCTTATATTTATTTTGAATGGGTATGTAAGTTTACATACATATTTGTAAAAGAATAACTAAGTTTTACGTATATATTTTTGAAAAAGAATATTAAAACTTTATATTTATATTTTTTAAAGAGTGTATAAGATTTACATACATATTTTTAAAAAAGTATAATATGTCAGAGATATATACACATAATAACTATGTATGATTGTTATTAAATAAGAATAAAATAAGATTAAAAAACAACAAAAACTAATAAAATAAGTGAGATGATAAAATTAGATTTAAAAATAAAAAAGATAATTTAGGATAAAAAATAAACTCTAACGCTTAATACAGAATCAAAATGCTAAAGTTGAGTTAGTTTGGTAAATTTTTGGCATCCTTAGGTTGTCACTGGTGGGCTTAACCTTTATTGTCCAATCTCAATGTTTGTAGGCTTTCTCTCTTCTTTATATTAAATAAGGGAAAGAAAGGAAAAACTAGCAAAAGGTCCTGTCTTTGATCCATGTCTACATTTGAACATTTGGTTCCTTCCAAGTTCCATACGCTACATGATTTGCTTTGTTCCTCTAACCAGGATGTAATTTGTTTACTGCATCCAAACCCTTTGCATTGGTGCTAAATGGGAGGGTTCTACATTCAAAATATTGTGAGTTCAATTCTCGTTAGAGACAAATTTGTCAAACTCTTTTAATGAAATGGTATGAGTAGACACTTAAATATTCTTTTCCAAATCACAATAGGTTAAATTAGGCTTGATCAAGACTAGTTCATGATGAATGGAACTAGAGAGAATGAGTTTTTGTACTTGGTATTTGAGCTTGTTTTGGTGTTTTTTTTTTTTGGTCTAAATCTTTTTTTAAACCAAGGCGTTTTGCCAAGATAATGAACATTAAAACACTTGATCTATGCTCTAATTTGCATTGTAATTCTCATCTTTTGAAATGATGGGTACAATACAATTAATCCTTTTTTAAGTATAGATTGACCTAAAAAATTACTTATATTGATATATGTTTAGTATTAAATGTGTAACAGACATTTGACTTAATAAATGTTGGTACCCCATTATGTTACAATGAAGTATAGGAATGATTTAATAATGATTCGGACCTAATGAGCTCGATAAAGCTTAAAGTGTAGTCAATTAGAAAATCTCGTTATTGCACTGCGATGTGTTTGAGATCAAGACTGTAGAATTATAAGGTCCCGACATGACCTCAGTCCCCACCCTATGTTGATGACATGGGAAATCTACTTGGTAATCTGGAGTGATCTGTATGTAGCGATTTATTTATGTAAACGTCTATGACAACCTATTTTCTATTTATTAATTCATATATAATATTTATTAAATCATACGTAATTATCATGTATTTAGGTAGTTGAAAACATAACCCATTATGTAACTAAGATGTTATATAGAATACAAGATCCAATTCAGATATCAAATTTCTCACTTCTTTCTAAAACTACTAAAAATCTTAACATAAAGAGTTCTCTCTAAACAAAGTATTTAACTATAAATTTAAAAATTACATGTACAAATTGTCATATTTATCAAGAATAATGAATATTTTATAACTCAACTATCAACATTCAACAATGAAGATGATAATCTAAGTTTGGCCAGCTGGGTTTGGTCCCACTTCTTGTATTTCTAAATGGACCATGTTAGTTGTAGAAGAAACATGTTGAGGAAAAATTTCTTGCTGTAGTTCAACAATCTCGGATTGACCAAGTATTTCATGAGAAAAAGTTGGAGCCCGGTGATGTGAAGAAAATTCAGGGGAATTATTGACTGTAGTAGTAGTGTTATTATAATCCAATTCTACGGAAGTATAAGAATAGTCCTGACCAGATTGTGAAATTTCATGATTTTTTTTCTTCTTCTGCTGAAGCATGCCATTGTTTTATAAGCTTTACCGTGTGTTCTTCTAACACTGCACTCTTGAAATTTGATCCCATCTGTGTAACCGGAAAAAATCATATTAATAATTAGTTTTTGATATTTATATAATTTAAAACTAATTCAATAATGTTTATAATATGATATGATTTATATTATACTAGTGTATATTCGCTAAAAATTCTATAATTATTTAATTTAGGTGATTTAATTCCATAATTATTGTGCTAATTATTAAAAAAATTAATTTTTTAAAATTAGTATTTTAATAACGTAATTTTTGAATTAGATATCTATAGTTTCGTTATTTATAAAAGTTAAATACTATAGATTATTTTTTTAAATAGTTTTGATAGACTAGAAGTGTTTATTTTAATAAATTATAGGATTAAAAATACATATTTTTCATAATAACATTACTATTAGTATTCTAACTCATTACGGGATTAAAGTGATTATTTTTGAAAACTTACAAGACTTTTAATACTTAACTCAATAATTATGAGATTAATGTGTTAATTTTGTAATAATTATAGGAATTTTAGAGAAAAAAAAATTCGTTATTAATATATAACCTGAGTCACAATTGCATAGAGGGGAAGAGTAATGTAGCTGCACATAACTTGAACGGTGACACTGCATGGTTAATAAAAATATATTAATCATCTTTAAGAACAAATTGTTTAAATAATAGTACAAAGACTTACGCTAATACCACCCGGATGATGATGATATCTACATGTTCATGGTAGGAAGAATGTATCCCAAATAATGTAAGTAGATTAAAACACAAAAAACCCCAAAATATCGTGACAGGATGTTTAGGATTTAATTTCATTTTTAAAAGTTTGAATAATAAATTAAAAACCACATACATTCCTTCCTTAGATCGACCTTGAGAGTATATTTATTATTTTCTACGAAATGATTCGTGCACTTGCGAGAGTTTTATAAATATAAAACCAAAGTATTGGCAGGATCGGCGATGCCGGTTTTCGTTCATCAAGTTTTTGGCAATCCCGATTCTGTTCATAAAGTTTTTGGCGTCGTTGTCGGGGATAATTCCGTTGCCGGGGATGGCATCAAAGTTTTTGGCGCCGTTGCTGGGGAAGGAATAGCGTTTTTAATTTATTTATCAAAATTTTAAAAATATTTTTGTGCTGTAAATAATTGTGATTTTTTTTTGTTTTTATAAAATAAAAAAAATAAAACATTTAATCAAATTTCAAATTTCATAAGAAATAATAAAAAAAATTAAAAATAAATAAAAAATTAAAAAATTAAAAAAAAAATTAAAAAAATTAAAAAATTAAAAATTAAAAAAATTAAAAATTAAAAAAATTAAAAAAAATTGTAGCGTGAATAGTACAATAATTTAGAAATTTGAAATTTGAAGTAAAAAGTTTTTACCGTTAATGAATAGTAAAAATAAAAAAAATAAAAAAATTTAAATAAAAATTGTAGCGTGAATAATAAAATAATTTAAAAATTTAAAATTTGAATTAAAAAAAAAGTTTTACCGTTCATGAATAGTAAAAAAAAATTTAAAAAAACATTTCAAAAATTTTAAGTTAAAAAGTAAAACAAATAAATAAATAAAAAATAATGACAAAATAAAAAAAATAAAAAATAAAAAAAAATAAAAAAAAATAGAAAATAAAAAAAACCAAAATTTTAATTTTTTGAGTTTAATTTTTACTATTTTTTATTTATTTTAAATCATAATTTTATTTTTTTTATTTTCTTTTACCTTTTTCAATTTTATTTTGTTATATTATTTTTTATTTTTCTCTCTTTAGCTATTTTTTTTTGTTCTTGATTTTTATTTAACTTACTTAATTTAGTTTTTTTTTACTAACTTAATTAACTTAGATTTGTTTTTTTAACATTAAATTAGGTTTTTACTTAAATTTTCATTAACTTAATTAACTTAGTTTTTTTTACTTCACTTAACTTAATTAACTTCTTTTTTTCACTTAACTTAATTAACTTAGATTTTTTACTTCACTTAGCTTAATTAACTTTTTTTTACTAACTTAATTAACTTAGATTTTTTTTAACTTAACTTAATTAACTTAGAGTTGTTTTACTTCACTTAACTTAATTAACCTTTTTTTTAAAACTTAGATTTTCATTAACTTATATTTTTACTTAACTTAATTTAATTAACTTAATAGCATGAAAAGTAAAGATCTAAGGGAGTTCTGTTTAGGAGACTAGTTCTTGGAAGCCTTTGTGCCACTAGTCTTTCCTGGGAACGTTGTTCTGTCTAGGAGGATGGTTTTTAAGGAGCCTTTGCACCACCATTCTTTCCTGGGAGCACTCTTGGTTAATATTGATTATGTTATTTTTTTTTCTTAAACATTTATGCAAATTTTATCTTTTATAAATAGTGGAGTATTTATGGATATAATAACTAAGTTAATTATGCTTGCTCGTATTATCTAGGTTATTAAATATATGAATTGATATTTATTGATTCTCCCTTTTTTGTATGAATACCACCTTTGGTGGGGTTAGATATTCTTTGTTAACTAAACAAATCAATTAACACCTATGGGTGGGGTTGATAACTAATTTGGTTAATTAAATTAATTCCTTTTTCTAAGAGATTGAAAATGAACCATTTAAATGTCACCTTTGGTGGGGTTAGACAGTTTAAACTTTATTCAAGGTGTCTAAATTAAACCTAAGAATTTAGTTATCCGAGTACTAACTTTCAAGTTTTAAAACCACTACTGAAAACGTGTTGTCAATACATTTTCAGATAATAATTCTTATAAAAACTTTTGAAATAGAGCTTCACTCTAACTACAAGGCGATTGTACCAACAAATAAAAGAGCACTACTCTAAATCAGACCGGATAACTAAACCTTAAAATCTAATTTTCAGATTTAAGTTTGTAATGAAAAATAATATATTTCTCTCTAACATTCTTAATATAAAATCTTGAATAAAAATAAAATCAATTCATTTTAGAGATTTTTACCTATTTAATATTTCGCAAGCATAACAACGTTATTATTTTATCATTTTTACAAACAGCTAGCACAGTTAAATTTAATCACAGACAAATTAAATATAACATGTAAGAATAAAGCATAAAAAATAATTGCAAAGAAAATAAAATCCTTACAAGATTGATGCCATTCCCGTTGCTAGAAAACCTCCAAACGGAATTTGTACTCCCATTTATTGAATCAAAAAGCTAATAAATTACAAAAACATAACTAGTTCTTCCCAAAAAGGGAAGAACTCTAAAACTAAGAGAAACTAGCTAAAACATAAGAAAAACTAAAAAAAAAACTAAAAACTAAGAAATGGAGAGAAAGAAGAAGAGAGAAGTGTGTTTTGAGGTGTGTTTTGAAGTGAAGGGAAGGGGGTATTTATAGGTGAGGATGGAGAGAAAAAATGAGTAAAAAAATGTTAAAAAAAATGTTAAAAAATGTAAAAACGTGTAATGGAAATGCTGAGGTCATTAATGACGTCAACATGACATCATGGGGGCGGCTGCATGTAAAAAATGGGGCAAAAAGGCGTTGGGCGCGGGGTCATTGGGCACTATCTTGCTGCGGGTCTATCATTGCTGCAGCTTCGGCGTGCGTGAAACGATGGCTAGACGGCATGGAAGCGTATGCTGGGGCGTTGGGCTACGTCTTGTGGCGCGGGGCGCGATTTCCATCTTTTTGACATTTTTGACCCATTTTGTCCAATTTTTACATGTTTGTTGACCTTTTCCCACTTATTATTAATATATTTGTGATGTATTGCTTCAAGTATTCCTCTTTGAGTCTTTAAATTGCGTTTTTAAGCCAAAATACCTGAAAAACAATAAAAATACCCGTGATTCCGAAAAGATAAATTTATATAAATATATGATAAAACATATAAATATATATATTTTTAATCAATTAATGTGCATAAAATCATGGTAATTTTAGTGCTTTTTGAGCACTCATCAATTATCATCCATTTTTTCTTCCCTATCTAGTCTAGATAGATGGTCTATTACCTGATTGCAAATTTCCAAGTCAAATTCTTGTAGAAGGAGAACTAATCTTATCAATCTTGGTTTGGCATCTTTCTTCGTCATGAGATACTATATTGCAAAATGATCTGTGTAGACAGTCACTTTGGTGCCAATCAAATAAGATCTGAATTTCTCAAAGGCATATACAATGGAAAGAATCTCTTTCTCTGTAGTAGCATAATTCATTTGAGCCTCATTTTGTGTCCTACTTGCATAGTATATGGCATGAAACATTTTGTCTCTTCATAGTCCAAGAATAGCTCCAATAGAAAAATCACTTGTGTCACACATCAACTAAAAAGAGCTTTTCCCAATCCGATGTGACAATAAATGGTGGTGACACTAGTCTCTCTTTAAGCACTTGGAATGCTGTTAAACATTTATCATCAAAATTGAAAGGCATGTCCTTTTCCAAAAGATTACACAAGGGTTTGGAGATTTGTGAAAAATATTTTTATGAATCTATGATAAAAACAAACATGTCCAAGAAAAATCCTACTCCTCATACATTGGTAGGTAATGGTAGTTTTTCAATCACTTTTATCTTAACTATATCCACCTCAATAGCATTAGGTGAGCTTTTTTGGCCCAAGATTATAGTTTCATGTACCATGAAATGAAATTTCTCCAAGTTTAAAACCAAATTTGTTTCTTCACATCTTTGTAACACTAGAGAGATAGTGTAGACATTCATCAAATGAGTTTCTAAAGACTGAAAAATCATCCATGAAGACTTATAGATGCTTTTCCACCATGTTTGAGAAAATAACCATTATGTAGCGTTGAAATGTAATAGGTGCATTGAATAGTCCAAAAGGCATTCTCCTAAAAGAAAAAGTTCCATAAGGACATATGAAGGTGGTATTTTCTTAGTCTTCAGGTTCCACAACAATTTGATTATAACCAGAGTATCCATCAAGAAGGAAAAAGAAAGAATGCCCAACTAATTGGTTAAGCATTTGATCCATGAATGGGAGAGGAAAATGATCCTTCCTTGTAACTTTATTTACTTTACGAAAATCCATACATATTCTCCATTCTGTGACATTTCAAGTAGGTATTAACTCATTAGACTCATTTTTCACCATTGTACTAGGCTTACCTATTCACTATTTGATATTGGTAAATAATGCCCATGTCTAGCCACTTGAAAATTTCCTTCTTCACCATTTCTTTCATAATGGGATTTAAGTGGCGTTGTGTATCCTTGGTAGGTTTAGCCCCATCCTCTAGCAATATTTTGTGCATACATATAGATGAGCATATGCCTTTGATGTCAGAAATAGACCAACCTATAGCTCTTTTGAAGTTCCTTAGTACCTTTAGTAGTTCTTCTACTTGCTCCATACTTAGATTAGTGGAGATTATGACTAAAAGTGTCTCGTTATCACTCAAAAATTTATAACAAAGATGAGAAGGTAAAGGTTTAAGCTCTCATTTGGGCGGCTCTTCAATATATGGTTTCAACCTTGAGCTTATTTCAAGACACTCCATAAATGCATTTGATACACACATGAGAGACGTGTCCTCCAAAAAGTTCACATAGTCCACCATATCAACCTTTGATTCTATACTTTCAAAGTTAAAATAGGTTGAGTTGTTTTCATGTGAGTTTAGGTCCTTGTTCATAGCATCATGTGTAACAGACTTAAGTATGGGTGACTCAATAGATTCTTTTAAGTTTTCCCCACAATTAGTAACATTTATCCTTAAGTATTAATTAGCACCATCAATGTCAGGGGGTTTAGATGCTTTAACTACTTTAAATGTTACTTGTTCATCTTACACTCTCATTGTAAGTTCACCTTTTTGTACATTAATGAGTACTCTTCCTATTGCTAAGAATGGATGATCAAGTATGATATGAAATCCTCATCTTTATCTAGCACAATGAAGTCTATCGAAAATATGAATTTTCAATATTACTAAAGTGGGTTTGGCTTTACCAACTCCCAATCTCTAGAAGAGCGAAAATGGTATGAGTTTAATATTGGAATCTAAATTACATAATGCTTTCTTAAAATGAATGTTCCCAATTGTATGAGGAATGTCAAAACTACCTTGATCTTTCAATATTTAGGGTAGTTTCCTAGTAAGAATGGAAATACAACCTCTAGTCAAGGTTATAGTGGGTTTGTAGAGGTTGCACTTTTTTGGCTGAATTATTTCCTTTCCATTACTCTCTTTATCTACTAATTTGTCCTCATCCTTTTTAGTCTTACCTTCCTACTCTACATTTTTACCACTTCTCAAGGATAATGATTTACAATGGTCTTTCCCTTCTCTTCTTGGGTTTACAATTGTGTCACTTTGAAGGTTATCTTGAGGCCTTTGGCTTATAGGTTGAGAAAGTTGTCCCATTTGGTTCTCTAAATTCCTAATTGAAGCCTCTTAAGGGGAGACTTTTGTATTTACTAATTGGATGAACTCTTTCATCATCCTTATTAAAGAATTTGTAGTGTCCTCAGTAGGTGGCTTTTGTGCTTGTGATTGCTGGGGTTGTTGACAACCAACTGGTGAAAATGATTTATGGTTGAATTGATTACCACCTTGCTTATTGTTATTCTAAGAGAAATTTGGATGTTGTCTCCATTCTGGGTTTTATGTGTTTGAGTATGGATTATTTTTTTATTCATATTACCCACATATAATACAGTTTCAGGATTATTTGGACAATTATCAAACAAATGGGGTTCATCAAAACACACACACAACACCCTTGAATCTTTGACCTAGTTTACATTTGCTAGCAAGTTTCGAACCTTCAAAAGAATTACCAAAGATGATACTTCAGTTGTAGGTGCCACGATATCATTTACCTGATACATTCCACCTAATCTTCTTGTGGCTATCATTCTATCCATTGACCATTCATAATTATTACTAGTCATTTTCTACTATATGCTTCTAATAGCACTAAAGGATGTGTCCAAATTAAAATTAAATAAAAATTAAAAAAACTAAATAAATAAATTAAAGTTAAATAAACAAATAAAATAATTACAAGAAATTAACTAAAATAAATAAATAAATAATTCAGTAAAGGAAAATAAATAAATTAAAATTAAATTATGAAAAATAACTAAAATAAAAATAATAAAAAATTAATTTCTAATATTTATAATCCCCGGCAACGGTGCCAAAAACTTAGTCATCATACACAAGTATATGTATCACAACTAATATAATGATAAGAAAAGATGATTCCCATATATATTATTTTATTATAAACTAATTTTTAAAACTAAAAAAATATCAATTTTTTATGCCTTTTTATATTTTAAGAAAGCAAAAATAAAATAACTAAAAGTATATAGCAATAATTAATTAAATCAAATTTGGTAACTAAGAAGATATATGAGAAAATATCTAGAAATACTTAATCCCCAATTTTCTAAACATGTGAATCGCTAAGATTCTTCAATATAATTATCAATTAATTAAATGATCAATTGAATATAACCTAGCATGTTATCCTCTCTCAAGTAATTTATATACCATATAGTAATTAATTTAATCACATTCTCATGCCTATTAAATTCTCTACTACTCATTAAGTTCATCAATTATTGATCATATACATAATAATCATACATCTCTACCTAGATACTATGCATATTATTTAATTAAGACAAACAATTAAATAATGCTCTCAAATCTATTTAATTGCCTCTATATATAAATTGTTGGTAAATAAATAAGGATAAAAATCACATTAAATAATATAATTAAATTATAATTATAATTGGGGTATAATATTAGATCATCATATGGTGAAAATTGGGTTCATAAGATCCATAGATTGATGAATTAACTACACATAATTGGGTTTATTAAGCTCATATTTTTCATAAAAAAAAATATAGAAAAATTGATAAAGAAAAGAGTAAAATAAGAAATACAATCCATCTCTTGAATTGTAGTGCTAATCTCATCTTGAATCTCCACTAAAATTGTATCCCTTCTTGAATTTTTCTGTATTTTTCTCTCTTTTTAGTTTCAAAAATTGACCAAAATTATGCTAATGGCTGTTCATTAGGATTTATGAGGTGATTAGGGGCTTAAATATAACTCTGGTGCAATCTGCACCGTTAGATCAACTTCAGATCAATGGTTGAGATCAAAACAAGCAAAATGAACAACGCTAATTAAACAAAGGCATAAGCCCATCTATATGCAAGCATAAAATATTACTAGAGGATGAGGCTAAACCTAACAGGGATTCACAAAGTCACTTAAATCCCATTATGAAAGAAGTGGTGAACAACATCGCATCCCTTGTCACGCTATGATTTGATGAAGTTGTTGATTTTTCTTATTTTAATCTCAACCCTCGATCTACAACTTATCCGAAGGTCCAGATTGCACTTGAGTTATATTTAAGCTTCTAATCACCCTATAAACCCTACTGGGAGGCCATTAGCATAATTTTAATCAAGTTTTGGAGCTAATAAGAGAGGAAAATATAGAAAAATTCAAGAGGGGATACAATTTTGGTGGATATTCAAGAGGAGATTTACACTACAATTAAAGAGATTGATTGTATTTCTTCTTCTACTCTTTTCTTTATCAATTTTTATGTCTTTTGGATTTATGAAAAGTATGAGTTTTATGAACACAACTATGTGTAGTTAATTTATTAATCTAGGGATCTTATGAACCTAATTTTCATAATGTGATGATATAATATTTACCCCAATTATAAGTTTTATTTAATTATATTATTTAATCTTTTTTTATGCTATTAATTGTTTGGCCCACAATTTATCTATAGAGGCAATTAATAGATTTGAGAGAATTATTTAATTGTTTGTCTTGATTAAATAACATGCATAGTTTCTAGGTAGAGATATATGATTATTATGTATGTGATCCATAATTGATGAACTTAATAAGTAGTATAAAATTTAATTGGCATGAGAGTGTGATTAAATTAATTACTATATGGTGTGTTGTTTACTTGAGAGAGGAATACATGCTATGTTAGATTCAATTAATAAAGTAATTAATTGATAATTATATTTTGAGGATTTTAGCAATTTGCATGTTTAGAAAATTGATGGATTAAGTATTCCTAGATATTTTCTCATATATCTTCTTAGTTACCAAATCTAATTTAATTAATTATTGCCATTTACTTTTAGTTATTTTAATGTTGCTTCCTTAAAATATAAAAACCCAAAAAATTGATTTTTATTTTTTGTTTTAAAAATTAGTTTCTAATAAAATACTCTATGTGTGAACAATCTTTCTTATAATTATATTAGTTGTTGTGATACAAATAATACCTACTCCCAACCATGATGGTGTCGATAAAGGCCTTCAAAGATCTATGTGTATGTAATCTAAAATGCCCTTTATTGTATGCTTTCCATTACCGAATATTACCTTAGTATTCTTGCCATATATATAGTTTTCAAAAATTCCAATTGTAGTAACCTTTTCTCCTCCTAGTACACCTTTGTTTTAGAGTTTTGTAAGACATCTATCACTAATATGACCAAGCCTTTTGTGCTAGAGAATAGTAGCAAGTTTTGATGAAGTTTTCGAATCATTTCCATGATCAAGAACTGGTTTACCTTAAAGGATGTAAAGCCCATACTACCTTAAGCCTTTCATAACAACTAAAGATCCCTTGAGTACCTTCAAGCCTTAAATCTAGCACAAATCTCACACCAGATAGTATCTTTATTATGTCACCATTGACCCTAATCTCAATGCAGCCAATGCCTTTCACTTTACATCCATAATTGTTCTTAATTAATACCTTCCCATGGTATCCTTCATTCAACTCTCTGAACCATTTCTTGTTAGGGTACATATGAAATGTGCAGCCATAATCTCACACCTATTCATTCACACACTTTTCAGTTGTAACAACAAAAACATCAAAAGTTTCATAACCTTCTTCCACAACACTTGCATTTATAGTACCCCCATTGTTAGAGTCGTAGTTCTTACCTTTTCTTGATGGAAAATTTCTCTTGAAATGGCCTTCCTTGTGGTATATGAAGCACTATATTTTTTTTAATTGTTTTAGGATTTTGATATGGACTTCCCTCTCCCCTTAAACACGTCAAGTCTCTTCTTTGATCTCCCTCTTACAAACAACCCTTCACTGGTATCTTCTACTTTCTTAAATTTCTTGTGATCAAGTTCCCAAGATTTTAGAGATGAAGTTTTAAGAAGGATAATCATTGGAGTTGAGAGGCTAAACAAAATTCTGGATTATGGAAAACCTATTAGAGACAAGAGAGGTATAGGCTATATAGATGAGGATCCTATTCCATCATCTTAAAAACAAGTAAGTTTGTAAAACCATCCAACCCTTCTTCTTCATAGGCTAGACAAATGAAGAAAAGTTACATCTATGATTGAGAAATATGTTAAGTTTGTGCCTATCATCATTGTGGTAGGAAAGGTTATATTAGGTCCAAGTGTAGATTTTTGTTGAATGATCCTAAATTTAATAATACTTTCCATGCTTCACATAGTAAGACTCATAACCATCATCCATCTATTCATTTTGCATCATATTCTAGGATGAATGGAAATTATGATAACATGTTCAAAAATCTACTAGAAAGCATGAAATTGTTGGTTCAAAGAGGCATGCAAAGTTCAACACTTGTAATTTTAGGATTAATTACCATTATACTATCATGCATACTGCATATTCATTTAGGATAAATGGGAGATCTAAAGGTAAGTCCAAGAATATGATAATGTAAATAAGGTAGCTGATTTCCATCCCAAAGATATAAAGAAAGATTGTCTCTTTCCTATCACCTGACTGTCATTTATTGTTCACCTGAATACTTTTGTTTGAGTGCTTAATTGAAGCTAGGTAAGCATCTTTAGTTTTTTTATTGATGTTCTTTAGTTTCAAAAAAAGATGATAAAAAATAAAAAATAAAAAAGGGAAGTAGACTTGCTTTATTTAAACATAAATGTTACATACTACCTTCATATTCTTTGGCCATGCATTATGAAAATGGATATTATGTCTTGTGAATTTACATATTTTTCACATATGGTGATCAATGTTGACATGAACCTACCCATATACTTACTAGACACATGTGTATGTCATGCTTGATGTTTATGATTGGCATTGTGAGATTTTAGGGTTTGCGATAACCTTGCTACTACACTATGGTTGAACTCTATCTTTCATTTTTTAAAATGCTATTATAGAGTGACAACTAGTTTTGAAAGTGATACCTACTCTGATGTGTGAAGCTACCACATTGAGTAGAGAGGGCTACCTCACAACTAGTATGAAAGTCATAATACTAGGTTTTTCAAACTAACCAGCCTATATTACCAATCCAGAGGATAGTAAGGAGATTCAAAGGCAGGTTGAGGAGTATTAAACGAAGGGTCAAGTGAGGGAGAGCTTGAGCGCATGTGCATACCAGTGCTACTTGTGCCTAAGAAGGATGGTTCAAGTCAGATGTGTGTTGATTTCTATGCCATCAATAACATTATGGTAAAGTATAGACATCTTATCTCTAGGTTAGATGACATGTTAGATGAATTGCATGGTTCTTGGAATTTTACAAAAATTGATCTGAACATTGGATACCACCAAATTAGGATGAGAGAAGGCGATGAGGGGAAAATTGTATTTAAGACTAAACATGGATTGTGTGAATGGTTAGTCATGCCTTTTGGGTTCACAAATACACCTAGTACTTTTATGAGACTTTTGAATCATGTTTTATGTTCATTTATTGGAAAATTTATGGTTGTTTACTTTGAAGACACTCTTGTTTATAGTAAAAATTTAGATGAACATATCAAACATTTGCATCCTTTACTTGAGGTATTAAGAAAGGAAGATTTATATGCTAACTTGAAAAAGTTATTTTTGTATGGAAATATTGTTTTTTCTTGGGTATACTATTAGATCAAATGGTATAGAGGTGGATGAAGAGAAGGGGAAAGCTATTAGGGAATGGCTTACACCTAAGTTTCTTACTAAGGAAGGATTTTTTATGGTTTAGCTAGTTCTTATCATCGGTTTTTTAAAGACTTTAGAAACTATTTGCACCATTAACTAAGATTTATAAGACACTTGTTGGTTTTAAATGGAGTGAGGATTAAGAAAGAGATTTTGAATTAATAAATGAAAGATTATGTGTTGTACCTATTTTAGCTTTACTCAATTTTCCTAAAACCTTTGAGATTGAGTGTAATACTTCAGGTATTGGTAAATGAGAGGTTTTGATATAGGAATGATGACCTATTGCCTATTTGAGTGAGAAACTCAATAGAGAAACACTTAAAAATACCCAACATATGAAAAGGAATTATATGCTTTGGTGAGGGCACTTGAAAAATACAACACTACCTTTGGACTAAGGAGTTTTTCATTCACTCAGAATATGATTCCTTAAAACACTTTAAGAGTAAAGGTAAGTTGCATAGGAGACACGCCAAGTGGATGGAATTCGTTGAAACATTCCCTGAAGTGATTCAATATAGAAAGGGTAAGGAAAATATTGTAGTTGATGCATTATCTCTAGGGTATGTTTTGCTATCCATTTTAAATGCTAGATTGGTAGGATTTGAATACATTAAGGAAGTGTCTGTTAATGATGATGATTTTTCTATTGTTTACAATGCTTGTGACAAAACAACCTTTGGTAAATACTACAAGTTAAATGGGTACATATTTAAAGAAAACCAATTATGTGTAACTAATTTTTCTATATGTGAACTGTTAGTTAAGGGGGCATATGGGAGAGAATTAATGGGACATTTTAGTGTTAAAAATACCGTAGAAGCTTTTCATGAACATTTTTATTGGTCTAAAATGAAATGGAATGTAGAAAGATTATATTCTATATGCATTACTAGTAGACAAGTCATGTCTAAGTTCTTATCGTAGGGGATTTAGACACCTTTATCCATACCAAGAGAACCTTGGGTAGATATATATATACACTTTATTTTTAGATTGCCTAGGTCGAAGAAGGGTAGAGACTTCATTTTTATTATTGTGGATAGGTTTTCTAACATATGTCATAGCATGTTGATGAGCAGAATCGTGATCGCCAAATACTTTGATGAACGAAAACTTGATGAACGAAAACCGGCATCGCCGATCCTGCCAATACTTTGGTTTTAATATTTATAAAACTCTCGCAAGTGCACGAATCATTTCGTAGAAAATGATAAGTATACTCCCAAGGTCGATCTAAGGAAGGAATGTATGTGGTTTTTAAATTTATTATTCAAACTTTTAAAAATGAAATTAAATCCTAAACATCCTGTCACGATATTTTGGGTTTTGTGTTTTTAATCTAATAACATAAAAATAAACATAGATTCAATAAACATTCATGCAAATTTTATCTTTTATAATGGTGGAGTATTTATGGATATAATAACTAAGTTAATTATGCTTGCTCGTATTATTTAGGTTATTAAAGATATGAATTGATATTTATTGATTCTCCCTTTTTTGTATGAATACCACCTTTGGTGGGGTTAGATATTCTTTGTTAACTAAACAAATCAATTAACACCTATGGGTGGGGTTGATAACTAATTTGGTTAATTAAATTAATTCCTTTTTCTAAGAGATTGAAAATGAACCATTTAAATGCCACCTTTGGTGGGGTTAGACAATTTAAACTTTATTCAAGGTGTCCAAATTAAACCTAAGAATTTAGTTATCCGAGTACTAACTTTCAAGTTTTAAAACCACTACTGAAAACATGTTGTCAATACATTTTCAAATAATAATTCTTATAAAAACTTTTGAAATAGAGCTTCACTCTAACTACCGGGCGATTGTACCAACAAATAAAAGAGCACTACTCTAAATCAAACCGGATAACTAAACCTTAAAATCTAATTTTCAGATTTAAGTTTGTAATGAAAAATAATATATTTCTCTCTAACATTCTTAATATAAAATCTTGAATAAAAATAAAATCAATTCATTTTAGAGATTTTTACCTATTTAATATTTCGCAAGCATAACAACGTTATTATTATATCATTTTTACAAACAGCTAGCACAGTTAAATTTAATCACAGACAAATTAAATATAACATGTAAGAATAAAACATAAAAAATAACTGCAAAGAAAATAAAATCCTTACAGTACTTCGACGCTATTCCCATTGCTAGAAAAACTCCAAGCGGAATTTGCACTCCCATTTATTGAATAAAAAGCTAAAATATTACAAAAACATAACTAGTTCTTCCCTAAAAAGGGAAGAACTCTAAAACTAAGAGAAATTAACTAAGAAAAGCTAAAAACTAAGAAAACATAAGAAAAACTAAGAAAAAACTAAAGAATCCTAAAAATCTAAGAAAAGAGAGAAAAGAATGTATTTGGAGGTGTTTTTAGGTGTGTTTTGAAGTGAAGGGAAGGGTATTTATAGGTGAGGATGGAGAGAAAAAATGAGTAAAAAAATGTTAAAAAAATATTAAAAAATTAAAAAACGTGTAATGGAAATGCTGAGGTCATCAATGACGTCAGCATGACGTCACAGGGGCTGCTGCACGTGAAAAATGGGGTGAAAACGCGTTGGGCGCGCGGAGAATGAGCTGGGCGGCTGGCGCATACAAGACGCTACTGTCATTGCCGGCTGGCGCGCGTGAAACGATGCCAGCGTGCAGGTTGCTGCACATGAACAATAACCCGCGTGCGATTTGGGCGGAGTCTTTGAAGCGCGTGATGGCTGGTAGCGTTTTTCTTCTTTTTGACATTTTTGACCTTTTTGACCCATTTTGTCCAATTTTTCCATATTTGTCGACCTTTACGCATTTATTTATTAATATATTTGTGATGTATTGCTTCCAGTATTCCTCTTTGAGTCTTTAAGTTGCATTTTTAAGCCAAAATACCTGAAAAACAATAAAAATACCCGTGATTCCGAAAAAGACAAATTTATATAAATATATGATAAAACATATAAATGTATATATTTTTAATCAATTAATTTGCATAAAATCATGGTTATTTTAGTGCTTTTTGAGCACTCATCACATGTCATAAAATCAAAGATGCAACTAACATATCAGAGTTATTTTTTTACAAAGATTGTTACGCTACATGGGCTACCAAAGAGTATTCTTTCTAATCAAGATTTTAAGAGCGGTGATACAAAATAACTTGGAAAGAACTAGTTTTAACCCACTTAATCCTATAGATTTATTACATTTTTCTATTTCAAAAAGAACTAGTTTAGATGATGATAAGAGTAAGCTTGAAATTATGAAGAAGCAACATGAAAGCATCCATGAACATAATGATAAAAGGAATAAGGATTATGCTTTCAAAGCCAACAAAGGATGGTGAAGAGTCATTTTTGAACTCAGTAATGGAGTTTGATTACACACAAGGAAAGAGTGATTCCTTGAAAAAAAATATCCAAGTTGCCATCTAGATGAGATGGATCATTTCAAATGCTTGCATCGATTAACTACAATGCCTACAAGTTAGATCTTTTGGGTGAGTATAACATTAGCACTTTTTTTAATGCTTTTGAATTTGTAATGCTTCAACTGGGAATCATGAACATTTACAAATTCTAAGTAGACCTCTTAGGAGATCAAAGACAAGGAAACTTAAGAAAGCGTTGATTAAGCTTGTTCAATAGCTAAATCATAATCAAAGTGTGCTAAAAATGGAGCACAATTCCTCATATGATCTAGTCAACAAAATAAGAGTATAGATTCATGAAATTGAAGATGCACCATGGCATGATTAAAAGTGCACTACAATATGAGGTTGTTGGATGGATTTTTAGGAAATGAAGTGCGTTGTGGTATGAGTTAATGTCTACCATGGCATACAACTCTCGTGTTAATATCTTCTGGTCAGTTATACCATGCCACGGTATGAGTTAATGTCCATCATAACATACAACTCTCAAGATAATTTAGTTCTCTAGTTTTTACCATGTGATCGTCACACATTAAGTGTGTGCAATGAATACGCAAGTATACGTATCACAACAAGTAATATAATGATAAAAAAATATTGTTCCCATGGAGATTATTTTATTAGAAACTAATTTTCAAAACTAAAAAAAATAAAAAAATCAATTTTTTGGTGTTTTTATATTTTTAGGAAGCAAAATTAAAATAACTAAAAGTAAATCAATAATTAATTAAATCAAATTTGATAACTAAAAAGATATATGAGAAAATATCTAGGAATGCTGAATCCCCTAATTTTTTAAACATGTGAATCGCTAAAATCCCCCAATATAATTATCAATTAATTACATGATCAATTTAATCTAATGTAGCATATATTCCTCTCTCAAGTAAACTACATATCATATAGTAATTAATTTAATCACACTCTCATGCAAATTAAATTGCATACTACTCATTAAGTTTATCAATTATGGATCACATACATAAGAATCATACATCTCTGCTTAGATTAATAAATTAATTACACATAATTGATTTCATAAAACTCATATTTTTCATAAAGGAAGACATAAAAATTGATAAAGAAAAGAGTAGAAAAATAAATACAATCAATTTCTTGAATTGTAGTGTTAATCTCCTCTTGAATCTCCACCAAAAATGTGTTGTCTTTGAAATTTTTCTATAATTTTCTCTCTTTTTAGCTCCAAATATTGACCAGAATTATGCTAATGGAAGCCACTTAGGGTTTATGTAGTGTTTAGGGGCTTAAATAAAGCCCAGGTATGATTTGGACTATCGGATCAGTTTCAGATCAAGGGCTACAAACAAAACAAGCAAAACTGATAGTTCCATCCAATCATAGCATGACACATAGTAGGGGAAATTCACTAATCGAATCAAGGAGTGATGCATGGTAGAGAAGACTGGTTAGAGTTACCGCTTGCTGAGTGAGTGACACTCAACGTAATGTGATTTGTAGAAACGAATGGTGTGGCACACAGGTGGAACACGCGGAGAAATGGCATAGCAACACATGGCATGGCGTGTTGACTAACTTCTGAACCTCGAATTGAATGTTGTGCTGACACATGGCACACGTTTCATCCCCTCACAAGCGGTGTAACGTGATTCGCTCTTCATGCTTGAGTGACATGCTACGTGGCTTGCCCAGTCAGCTCCTATGCTTGTGTAACATGCTACGTGGCAGCTCTTGATTGGTCATGCGTTAAAAATTCATAAAAAATCCTGAAAATTCCCAAAATTATATTTTCACCCCTTTTCATTAAAAATTTTATATTTTAATATTTTTGGCCCAAAAAATACTATTTATTGATTAAAACAAGTAAACATTAAGTAAAAAAACTTTATTTTCATAGAATCATCACTGTGTTGCTACATGATTTAATGTGCACGATAACATGCACATGTAACTTTTTTATTTATCATGTTTTGAAATATTCAAACAATGGTTAGTTTTTCATTTATGTTTGGTTCTATTTAATCTTAGTAGTAATCAAACTTGAGGCACAACATCATTTTTGTATTATCAAATTTGAGAGCTTTTAGCCTCTTTTTTTGTTCCTTTACAAACAGAGTTGCAACCCTTGTGGTATTTTATCACTATTGGATCTTTGGTGAGTAATATCAATAGAGTCAAGGTGCTACTATAATCTCAGTATTATCTTTTTGAGATCGTTTTCAATTTGTCATTAGGTCTTTGGCAATTTAATTGGCATGAGAGAGTGATTAAATTAACTACTATATGATGTTTAGTTTACTTGAAAGAGGAATACATGCTAGGTTATTTTCAATTGATAATTATATTGGATGGATTTTAGCAATTCACATATTTATAAAATTGGGGAATTAAGTATTCTTAGATATTTTCTCACATATCTTCTTAGTTACCCAATCTAATTTAATTAATTATTGCTATTTACTTTTAGTTATTTTAATTTTGGTCCTTTAAAATATAAAAACACAAAAAAATGATTTTTATATTTTTAGTTTTAAAAATTAATTTATAATAAAATAATCTCTGTGTGAATGAACTTTTCTTATTATTATATTACTTGTTGCGATACATATACTTGTGTATTCATTACACACACTTCATGTATGGAGATCAAGTTTTTGGTACCATTAGAGGGGATTATAAATATTATAAATTAATTGTTATTATTTTTATTTTTATTTTAGTTATTTGTCTTTGTTTTAATTTTAATTTACTTATTTTCTTTTATTGATTTATGTATTTATTTATTTAATTAATTTCTTTACTTAATTTCTTTACTTATTTTCTTTATTTATTATTATTATTATTTATTTATTAACTTTATTTAGTTATTTAGTTGTTTATTTATTTTCAATTTAGACACATCCTTTAATACTATTAGAAGCATAGAGTAGAAAATGGCTAGCAATAATTATCAATGTTCAAAGTTTAGAATGATAGCCACAAGAAGAGTTAGGTGGAATGCATGAGGTATATGATATCATGGAACTTACAACTCAATTTTCATCTTTGGTAAATCTTTTGAAGGTTCAATACTCGCTAGTGAGTGTAAACTAGGTCCAAGATTCAAGAGTGTCTAGTGTGTTTTGTGATGGAGCCAATTTATTTGATAATTGCCCAAATAATCTTAAATTAGCCTTCTATGTGGGTAATGTGAACCAAAATAATAATGAATAATCAAACACATATAACCAAGGATGGAGACAACATCCAAATTTCTCTTGGAATAACAACAATCAGGGTGGTAATCAATTCAACTATCAATCATTTCTACCACCTTGTTTTTAACAATCCCAACAATTACAAGCCTAAGAGCATATGCCTTCTTATAATAAATTCATGAAGGATATACTCTCAAAGAAGAGTTGGGTTGGATATCATGAAATAATAACCTTGACTGAAGGTTGTAGAGCCATCCTTGATAGAAACTACCACAAAAATTGAAAGATCTAGGTAGTTTTGACATCTCTTGCACTATTTGGAACATCCATTTTGGCAAGGAATTATGTGATTTGGGTTCTAGCCTTAACCTCATTCTATTATCAGTCTTCCAAAGATTGGGGGTTGGTAAAGAAAAACCCACTTTAGTAACATTGCAAATGGAAGACAGGTCGATTAAAAGACCCTGGGGTGTGGTAGAAGATGTGCTAGTAAAAGTGGACAAATTTATCTTTCCGATAGACTTCATTGTGATAAACATGGAAGAGGATCGTGACATTCCTATCATACATGGTCATCCATTCCTACCAACCAAAAGAGAAATCATTGATGTATAAAAAGGTGAACTTACAATTTTAACACATGACGTTATTAACAAGAACATAAACTCACAAGAAAACAACTCAACCTATTTTAACTTTGAAAGTATGGAATCAAAGGTTGAGATTATGCAATGTGTGAAATTTTTGGCAGACATGCTCTCAAGTATGTATCAATGGTGATTATGGAAAATTTTGAGATATGATAGCTCAAATCACCAATTGAAAGGCCACGAAGTTTAGATTCTACAATTTTACCCTTCCATCCCTAGTCAAGTATGAAAGTGAAAGAGTTCAATAAAGAGGTGAAAAACATGCTGGAAATATATAAATTGGATGAGTTACGGTGGAGTGCTTATCAGAATGCCAAAAGTTCAAAAAGAAAACAAAAATATGGCATGAGAAGATAATTGAGCACCATGTTTTCAAACCAAAACATAAGGTACATATTATTGAAAAAATCAAGACTCAAAGTGTTTCCAGGAAAACTCAAAAGTAAATGCACACAAAGGGATTTGCCTTATGACTTGATATAATCGTCTAGTCAAGGACGTTAAACGTGATATTGATTGAGAGACAACCCAATTTTATTTTACTTATTAATTGTAGATGAATAAATGTGGAGAGTAATGGCATAATAAGAATGAGCATTTCAGCGATAGATGTGGTGTGCCATGATTAAGGGAGTTTTCTTTTCTGTAATTTTTTAAGTTGGTTGAAATGTATAACATACAATACACATATGATTTTAAGTTAATTCTATGTGTCAACGGACTTAAGCCGCGTGTAGCATTGGTTGACACATAGAACTAACTTAAAATCCTATGTGTAGTGTTGGTTCTACGTGCCAACCGATGCTACTATTTTATATTTTGCAATTTTTTAAGTCGATTGACATGTAGAACTGACTTAAAATCCTGCATGTAGCTTCAGTTCTACGTGTCAATTGATGCTACCTTTTTTTTCTTTCTTATCTTCTTATTTCTCCCATTTACCAACAATGCTAGCTTCTATTTCCCTCTTCCCTTATAGAGAAAAACCGTGAGTTATCTCTATATTATTTTCCTTTTCCAACTACTTTTGACCACCATTTCTAACACTGTTATTTTGGTTTTCTTCCCCTCCAATTTCTCTTCAAGATGCACTATTTTCTTAGCATAATATTCAAATTTTTCATACCCATTTTCCTTCACTTTATCACTTACTAAATACTATTTTTTTTTCATTTCCTTCATCTTGTCACTTCATTTACTCTTGTAAGTATTTCTATGAATTATTTTATACTTATTATTCATATTTTTTATTTTAATGTATATTATTTGTTATTGATTATTTATGTATATTTTTGTGTGATGTAGGTTGTGTATTTTTTTTTATTGAAGCTTAGAAGAGAAGAAGGTATTTTTTATTTATTTATTTCAATAAATAAATGTCATTTTTTGACATTTATTAGTTTATTTTAAACTTAAATTTTTTTAAAATTATTTACATATACAATATATATAATAAAAATTATATTTGTATATATATAATGTATAATGAGTTAAGTAATATTTATTATTATATATATATGTGTATAAAATATTTATTATTATTACATGCATTTATAAGATCATAAGAAGAATTAGAAAAAGAATATGATGATATTGAGTAGCATAGGTATCTTATAATATTTAATTATCTTGTAATTAAGTTAAATATATTTGTGTATGTATTGTATATAAATTATTTTTTGATATAAATTTACTTCTTAAGTAATTAATTAATATTTAATTTTTGAATAAACAGAATGTATTTAAAAACTCTTTTAAACATATTTTGATTTTTTTCTACTATTAAGTTATCAAAAACATGCAATTAGGTTAGCTACAGAAAATAACCAAAATATGTTTAAAAGGGGATATGGCAATTTAAGTCATTTCTACAAGTGAACCTACTTTAAATTTAAATTTGGTTCACGAGTAGAACCAACTTTAAATTTTAAGTCGGTTAATAACCAACTAAAAAGGTCATTTTTGTAGTAGTCATATTTACATTAATCATGTGATATGCTTGCTAGTTTTAATTTAACTAATTCAAATTTTTATGCTTATGTTCATGATTGATTTTAGTGTACTTATCGAGAAAACATTTGCAGTGAGTTATGCGAGTCGATGAGATCTACCATGTTTTAGAATCTATTTGATCATCCCTTAAGGCGAAATCCTAAATATTATTTAGCAAGAGAAATGATTGAGCCTTATAAGCTAACCATCGCTAATATCTGTATTCACCCATTTGAGCCTAACAAAGTATCATTCATATATTTAAGCCACATTTAATGCCTAACTAATAAGCATTACCTTTATTCTTGCACCTCTAGCTTGTATGAAAATGAAAAAAAAATTAATCATGGGTTATGTTATAGTGTAAGGTGAAATGTAATGCACCTTAAAAAAGAAGAAGCAAAACTCACAATCCAATTATCACTCTAAAGAAAAAAAATAGAATTGAAAATAAGTTTAGGGATGTTGTAAAGTTACAAAACAAAAAAGAAAGATAAAAGAGATGTGGAATAAAAGAATGACAAAAGATGGTGCACTGAAATATCAATTTGAAGCTCAATTGCAGTTTAAAAGTGCATGATAAACAAAAAAAAAGCTAAGGTGTGGAAAGAGCCTAAATGCCTTCATTTATCAACCCCCCACCTAAGCCTTACATTATAAGCATGTAAAGTCCTTATTGATCTTTAGCTAAGTGCATATCTATATTAGTGAAGAGAGATGTGAAAAATAGACTTACGATACTTGTTCTAAGATTGAACTGATTAGCATACTCATATAGATTGATTTTATGAGTGCATTGGATGATATCATGTGTAGAACACACACACGAATCAATTTTCCAAAAATATTTCATATCAATGTATTGATGGAACACTAATTGATGAATATGTGAAACTCCTTATCATATGATTGTACATATTTTGAGAGGGATTGTTTTCGTAGAATATGCATGTACTAATAGAATTATATTTATGAATATACTACTTATATCACTTTATTTAGTCATACATGGCTTTACTTGAGAACAAGCAAAGAGTTAAGTTTGAGGGTGTGATGACTCTATAAAAGTAAAGTAATTAGTGCACATTTTTACTTTAAATTTACTTGTTTTGTTCAATAAAATTATTTTTAGGGAAAAAATATTAAAATATAAACGTTTTAGTGAAAAGAGGGAAAATATAATTTTTGTGATTGTTTTAGAATTTTTAACGTAGGGCCAATCAAGAGCTGCCATATGGCCTAACATGTTAGCAATATGGATGCCACACAAGCATAGATAGAAAATCACATTATGCCTCATGTGGGGGAGGGGGGATGAAGTACATTCCATGTGTCAACATGGCGTTCATTCCAACTTCAGAGTGCAGAAAAACAACAATGCCAAGGGTTGTAATGCGATTACTCCCCGTATTCCACCCATGCACCATGCCATATGATTTTGTGAATCACATTGCAATGCGTGGTACTAACTCAAAGAGGGTTAACTCTGATCGGTCTCCCCTACCACACATCACGTTCTAATTCACCTATTGAATTCAATGTGCCACGTGTCACACTATGATTTTTTGGCATTATCAGTTTTGCTTGTTTTGATATTAGTCTTTGATCTGAAGCTAATATGATAGTGTAGAGTGCACCTGAGCTATATTTAAGCCATTAATCACCCCATAAAACCTAAGGGGCTATCATTAGCATAATTGTGGTCAGTATTTTTGATCTACAAAGAGAGAAAAATACAAAAAATTCAATAGCACATTAGCACTACAATTCAAGAGATTGATTGTATTTTTTATTCTACTCTTTTCTTTATCAATTTTTATGTCTTTCTTTATGAAAATATGATATTTATGAACACAATTATGTGTAGTTAATTCATTAATATAGGGATCTTATGAACCCAATTTTCACCATGTGATGATCTAATATTTTACCTCAATTATAATTTTAATTTGACTATATTATTTAATCTAATTTTTATGCTATTAAATGCTTGGCCAACAATTTATATATAGAGGAAATTAAATAGATTTGAGAAAATTATTTAATTGTTTGTCATAATTAAGTAACATGCATATTTTCTAGGTAGAGATTTATGATTCGTATGTATGTGATCTATAATTGATGAACTTAATGAGTAGTATATAATTTAATTGGTATGAGAGTGTGATTAATTTAATTACTATATGGTGTGTAGTTTACTTGAGAGAGAAATACATACTAGGTTAGATTCACTTGATCTTGTAATTAATTGATAATTATATTGGAAGATTTTAGCGATTCACATGTTTACGAAATTGGGGGATTAAGTATCCCTAGATATTTTCTCATATATCTTTTTTGGTTACTAAATCTGATTTAATTAATTATTGTTATTTACTTTTAGTTATTTTAATTTTGCTTACTTCGAATATAAAAACACAAAAAAATTATTTTTATTTTTTGGTTTTAAAAATTAATTTCTAATAAAATAATCTCCATGGGAATGATCTTTTCTTATCATTATATTACTTGTTGCGATATGTATATTTGTGTATTCATTTCACACACTTCATGTGTGATGATCAATTATTAACTAATCGTTGCTAATAAATAACTTAATTATCAATGTTGCTAGATCCAAACGCAAGATGATATAAGGATAAATCATGCAATTCATATCCAAAAAAAATTTATTCATCTTGATTAATCATAAATGAAAAATATATATAATGCATGCCTAAGATTTATAATCCATATAAGCCCGAAAGGGATAGTAATAATAAATATAGAAGTTGTAGGCTTTAAAAGGTATGAACAATCCAAAAATGGCCTAAATCCTTTCCTAATCATTGTATATTTTATAATTTCGCATTGAGTGTTTTTCAAAGTAAGTTTTAGAGTATGTTAAGAGCATAAAGATGTCTATGAAACATTCACACATAAAATAGTTTTAAATACTTAGATTACTCAATCTTTCTTACCTCCAAACATAAGAGTTTAACAATAAGTTCAATTAACATTCAAATCATTCCTTAATTGATGTGAGACTTATAGTCCTTAAGATATTAAAGCTATCACAATCATATTTATATCATTGACATATAAATTGACTCAAAACACTCAAACAAAACAAATAAAAACTAAAATAAGAATTTTGAAAAATTGCCTAAAATTTTGTTTGAATTCTAAGTAGAAGTATAAAAATAACTTCCCTACCCCCAACTTAAAATTAAATTGTTTTCAATGTATCTAAAAAGAAGAGAGAGAAATAAAGTTACCTTGCTAAGAGTGGTGAATTTTGGAAATTTGAGCGTTAGGCTCGTATTCTCAATCCATCATATGCATTAGTGCAATCATGAAAATTAAAATGCACCTCATAAATAGTACATACCAAAATAAAGTTAAGATGTTTAACAAAATATATAATATAATTCCAAAATAAAAGAACAATTACATCAAATAGTAAAAAATAAAAATTACAAAAATAAATAAAAATAAAATAAAAATGAAAGAAAACAACTAAAATTCAAATTGGAAAAATCAAAGAAATATTTGATATTATGGAGCTCTAATCCTCCGTGTATTTTGGTTGTCTTCTTCAATGGCATCTAGTGGCTGAAAGAAAAAGTTATCACTTGGATTCTCTGGTGCTTCTTCTAACTGACTAAACTCATAACCAGATTGAGCTTGTTGCAACCATTGCATCCCATAGATGATATTCATATAATTGGACTGATAACATATAGGTCCATTGGGCCACCTTTTCTATTGTATTTGATAGGTCTCCATTTTATCAACCTTTTCTTCTAATTTATCAAACCTATCCTTTAAAGGTGTCCTTGAAGAAACAATTCTCTTGTTACCTTGGGAAGCTATAGTTCACTTGTATGTCTTACCATGTATGCCAGGGTTAATGGGCCGCCATGTTAAAGTAGAATATCACCGATTGGAATTCTCACCCTAGCTCTACCACAAAGTCCTATAATGAGTTGTGGGAAAAGAATAACTAATTTAGTGATTATAAATCAACGACCTTATTCTTTGTTTCATAATTATCCTAACATTTATGGGTTTATGGTTTGGATTACGAAGATTAATAGAGCTATTTCTTTATCAATTGAACTATAATGCCTAGTCGGCATCAATGTAGAATAGAGGAAATTTTGCCAAACACGAGAGATGTTTGTTAATTCTTTAGCACCAAATGATATATGTCTCCCGTTGGACATATCTCACTCTACTCCACCTAAGTTTAAGCTCTCTATTACTTCTTCATAATCTATATTCTCTAAATAAACCTTGTATTCTCCTTGAGTTACATCCATCAAACCATAGTAAGAATTAATACTAGATGTACTAAAGGGTACATAAACTACACTAACCATGGCCCTATCATTAACAGTTTCAAGTACATTAGCATAAAATTCTCTCAAAATGGACACAATACTAACTTTAGAACTCTTTACAAATATTTTCAATCCTAGGTTTTCTATTACATCATTTATACTAGGGAATGAGTAGGTCTTTTTCAAAATCAATACCCTTTCCTACAATAAAATTTTTATTCACCTCAATAATTTTTCAAATATCTTTTGAGCTTCAACGCTCATAAACCTAGTCTTATCATACTCTTCTGATATGAAAGAAAACTTGAGGATTTAATGCACTTATTTGAAGATGATTTGGTGTTCTTAAAGAAGATGAAGATGATATGAAAAAACCACAAAAACGTGTGATCTTTATGTGAAATCTCTACAAAAAGATCCTTAAAAATCACTAATATTAATGTAGATAACAAATTTTGAGAAGAAGAAGAGTGATTTTTGGATAAAAATTGAATTTTTAGTTGAGAAAAATGAGAGGTGGGTGAGTTGATTGTTAGAATTTTTGAAACATTTATAAAATAGTGTATTTTGATTTGGTTTCTCACATAGTGGGGTTTTGTGTTTAAAACATACATCAACCGTGGTGCATTTAGAGTCATGTTGTGGCACGCATAGAAAATAAATCCCCATAATCCAACTCCAAACTAGTGTGCTAAGACGAACTTAAAATCATGCTATTGTGCAAACTATTTTATGTTCCTACTTTTTATCTGAAGGCATTGTGATGTAGTGAACACAAACTCATGTTGCAACACGCAATGAAAATTTTCAATTTTTCCCCAGAATTCTAGTTTTATTAAAAAAATAAATAAAAGCTAAAAAATTAAGGAAAAAGTATTAACAAATAAAAAAATTACAAAAATAAAAATAAAACTTTAAATAAAAATTTATTTGATGATAATGCATCATCACCCTCAACCTAAGTTAGGTAATGTCCACATTACAATCATATGACATGAAAAATTAAAAACTTAAAATAAATAAATAAATAAAAAATGTAACAATAAACATAATACAAAATAAAATGTAAGGAATCAATGGGTTGCATCTTATGTAACACTTGGTGGAACATCATCAGTCCAACAAATGCAACTTCTAGTGGAAGTTGAAACCACTTGAAAGGTCTTGGTTGTATCCTTCCTTTTTCTTGCCAATTTTCAATACTAACAGTAATAGTCTCCTTAGGATTTAACACAATTTGCTAGGGGAGCTTGCCCAATACTTATGCTTCAATATTTCCCACAGTTGTCACTAGTTGCCTCATTTGAAACTCTGGATTGTGAATTGAAGCCTTGGTATCATGCTAAAATGTAGCATTATGATTATCTAAAACAAGAACCATATCCTTTAGATACTTACCTTGAGGTGTTTTTTGAGGTTGGTACTGCTGAGTTGGCTTAGAATTCTGAAAGCCAAGTGGACATTGTTGGTTGTTGAGGAATGTTGTAGGCCTCTTGTTTACATAGCTAAATTTTGAATGATTCCTCCATCCTATATTATAGGTGTTAGAATAGGGATCATCCTAGGGCCTCTATAGTTGAAAACCTCCAACAATATTAGACTTTTCAAAATTATTGTCTTGAAGAGCAGGGCATGTGTTAATGTGATGTCCCATCGAAGAATATATGCCACAAGCTTTAACCTATCTTCTAGTTAATTGTTGCACCCAAGTAGTTAAATTATTAACTTGAACCTCAAGAGTAGGATTAGTACTTACCTCATTTACCTTTTTTTATGGGTTACTATGGATGCCAAATTATTTAGAGATAGCTATCATTGTTGTAATTAAATTTCTTACCTCATGTGAAGTACTGTTCACTAAGGCTCCTCCACTAGCAACATCTACCATTCTTATCTCTGTGGGCATTAATCCTTCATAGAAACATATGAGAAGAAATTTCTCACTAACATGGTGCTAAGGACATATTGCATATGACCTCTACATCTCTCTCAATACTCATATAATTTTCCCCATTGAATTACCTTATGCCCCATATTTATTTTAATTTGTGTGGCAATAGAATGGAAATTACCTATCCAAAAATAATTTGGTCATTATTAGGAAGTGAGAAGGGAATGTTCTATGTTTAATTTGCTCTTTAGTGATCCTAACTAGTTTCATGGTAGAGAAGACCACATGAAACCATTTTAAGTGTTTATTTGGGTCTTCTCTTGATAAACCACTAAAAGTAGGTGGAATATGAATTAGTCCAGATTTGATTTGAAATCCTTCCTCAAAGTTCAGATACACAATGCACATGGGTTATTGCTCCAAGTACGGTGTAGCTAATTCCTTTGAGTGTTGGGTTTATTGTTGGCATATCTTTGTGTTTAGTTTCATATTCACTTAAATAAGTGGATTATGTTGTATCTATTTGTAGTGGCACTTTGACCTTAGATTGTAAGAATGTCCATGTTGAATTAATATCTTAAAGATTAAAAGAAAAATAAAAGTTACTAAATTAAAAATAAAAGAAATATATATATATATATATATATATGTAAAGAAGTTAAACTAAAATAAAAATAAATAAAAGAAACAAATTAGTAAACTAAAATGTAAAACAAATTTAAAAAAAATAATTAGAAAAAATAAAAATAATAAATAAATAACTAAAATAACAAAACTGAGAAAAATAAATCAAAAAAATAATTCTTTATTTTATGTTTTTTAACTAATAACTAATGACAAAATTGTAAAACAATCCTCGATAATTGTACAAAAAACTTGATAAGCTTGGAAACACGCATGTATATGTCATCAAATTATATAAGTAATAAGTAATTTAAGAACTAAGATTATCAAATTCACAAGAAATGCTATAAGAAATAGCACTAATTATTATCTTATTAATAAATTAGCAAGAGGGTTTGAAAATTGTTTTTAACTAAAAATAAAACATAAAATATTAACTAAAATAAATGAGTACATAGATCAAGAAAAATATATGATTATGAAATAATCCTTGCCACTAGCCTATTATTTAACCAATTATATCATGAGTTAATATTATAATTGATAACTCTATGAAAATAGAGTTATTTACTACATATAAACCACTTACTTTCCTTGTTATGTGTTAAAATATCATGAATGAGCTTAATTTGTGTTTAATATGCAAATGTAAATGAAAAGATATCAAAAAAATAAAAAATAGGCAAAAATGAAGACAAATACAAAGTTATAGGGACAATCGATCAACCATGGACTAGATGGATCAAATAAGAGGTGGATTGATTGAGGGATCATTATTCAGTTGATTGAGAATAGACTTGATCGATCAAGTGGTAAGGATTAAAATGTGTTAGCATCGAATTTAATCCCAACTTTCAATCTCTACCATTGGCTCAAAGTAATATGAATCCTATTCTAATGAGCATCAATTTTAGTTTATTTAAAGCACCATAGGAAGGTTATAACAAGACATAATTAAGAATAAAAACTCCAGCAACTGTTGAGAAGAGAAAAGAAGAGGAAAAAGTTCAAGGGAGGATTAAAAGAGACATAACTTTGTGAAGGATTCAAGAGAGCATTAGTGTTACAAATCAAGAAATTGAGTGTATAGCTTCTTCCTCTATTTTCTGTATCAATTGTATTGTCTTTCTTTATAAGAAATTTGAGCTTTAGGAATATAATTATGTCTAGCTAATTTATTAGTCTAGGGGACTTATGAACCAAATTTTCTACATGTGATGATCTAATATTTTACCCCAAAGTTTTATTTCAATTATATTATTTAATATGATTTTTATGCCATTAATTGTTTGGTCAATTATTAATCTATAGAGGAAATTAAATAAATTTAAGAGAATTATTTAATTATTTGCTTAATTAAATAACATACATAGTTTCTAGGTAGAGATGTATGATTCTTATGTGTGTGATTTATAATTGATAAACTTACTGAGTAGTATACAATCTAATTGATATGAGAATGTAATTAGGTTAATTACAATATGGTTCGTAGTGTACTTGAGAGAGGAATGAATACTAGATTAAATTCAATTGATCATATAATTGATTGATGATTATATTTAGGAAGGGAAGAATTTTAATAATTCAAAAGTTAGTAAATTGGGGGTTTAAAGATTCGTAGATCATTTTGTCATATATCTTCATAGTTATTGAGTCTTATGATTTATAATTAGTTGTAATTTATTTTTTTAGTTTTAATTATTTTATATTATCCAAATAGTATTCATAATAATTATATTGGTACTTGATTATAAGTTACATAACTCCATGTGAGATCAATATCCTTTATTAGGTACACTATATTACTTGCAAGGCCTATAGAACTGCGGATTACATTATGTTGATCAAGTTTTTAGCACTGTTTTTAGGGAGTTAATTAATTATAATGGATGTCAATAATGATTATTACTATACTAGTTGGACCTTTTAATTTTTGGTTTAGTACTTTCTTTATATGCCAAGGTTGACAGGTGAAAATCTTGTTTCTTTTGATCCAAAAATATAGACATATTTACTTCACGTAAGAAGGGAATGGTTAGTACAAAATGAATTAGGGGTTATGGTAAGGGGATCAATGAGCTATTGTGGTCTCTAAACCTTTAGGGGATTTTACAGTCCTATAAGTAGAAGGAATCTAATCATTAATAGATCTGGCATCAATGCTAACAACTTTGTACTTATGCTAGGAGTCATTCAAATGGTACAAGGAAATCAATTTGGAGGGTTAGTCAATGATGATCCAAATCTTCACTTGGCTTCATTCTTGGAAATATATGACACCTTTAAGATTAATGGATATCATATGATGCAAGTCGCCTTCGCTTATTTCCTTTCTCATTGAGGGAAAAATCTAAGGAATGGTTATAGTCACTACGTATTGGGTCAATCAAAACATGGGATCAATTAGCCTATAAGTTATTAGCAAAATACTCCTTATATTGAAAGACTACTAGGCTCAAAAATGACATCACTTCTTTTCAACAATTTGAAAGGGAATAACTTTATAAAGCTTGGGAATGCTACAAAGAGTTGTTAAGAAGATGCCCACACTATGGTTTTGCTACTTTGCTACAAGTGTAAAAATTCTATAATGGATTAATGGTGTAGTTGAGGACCATAATTGATGATACAAATAGAAGAGCTTTAATGAGTAAAACTGCATAGGAAGCTTTTTCATTACTTGATGAGATGGAATCTAACAATTTCCAATAGCTCGTAGAAATGCTAAACCCAAGTAAAGTGGTTGGAACAGTAGATGTAGACACCATAGCAGTAGTGAAAGCTCAAAAAAATGGTATATTGTAAGCTTTAACTAAGAAGCTAGATGGTGGTAGTGTGGGGGTAAATATGGTACAATATATCACTTGCACAATCAGTATACTTACGGGTTGCATTACAACCCACCTTTAAGTCATGTAGTCTTTTATGTCTTTGTTGGCTCCTTATGTACAAAACACAGAGTCTATTTGTTTTACTTAGTCTATATGTTTTCCTCAATGTATGGTTGGTTACTAATAATTAGTAATGCACACATACATATAGTTAGGTACACTTTGTATATGAGCTTGTTTACACATATCACAAGGTGGCTTTCGTAGTGTTGTTTTTAGGTGGAGTGTGTGGTTTTTGTTTCGTTTGTCCAGTGAGCTTGTGAGTGTGTCAATGTTGTCGTTTTTGACTTGTGTGAGTAGATATTTATGAAAATTATTTGGTAATTCTGGAAATAAAAAATGGAATTTTGGTCTACCTTGCCAGACCCCTCATTGGACCACCTCACTAGAGGGGTCGATGAGACATCGACCCCATGAGCATGGATGATTTCTATAAAAATCACATATCTTCTTGTTTTTGCAATGAGAAATATGTATCAAAGATCTATCAATTTGACATCTCATTTTTTTGATTTTGGATCACTATTACCTTTGGTGTTGTTCGATTTTAGTGATTCATGACTTAGTTAGCAAAGTCATCTCTTGAGTGGTAAGTACTCGAGATGGTGTTTGTTAGTGAGTTTTGGGTGACATGAATATATGTTTTCATTTCACAAATTACTTTTAGTGTATTTTGGTGTTTATGTAATGTTCTTGTGAGGGTAAAATGGCATTCTTAAGTTGTGAGCACTTATGACTATTTTACCAGTGTAGTAGTGAGCCTTGTGTCAGCTTGTAGTTTCTAGGATGTAAGATTTAGTAGAGCCTATATAGTGGTGATTTGTGTGTTCAATTGTATGTTGCGGGTTTATGGTTGAATGCGCTTTCCATGTTGGTGGTTTATGGTACGTGGTTGAATATGTTTCCTATGTTGATGGTTCAAGGTTAAGGGTAGTTCTCACATTTCATTGTTCACATTATATTTCACATTATTGATCTTTGATCACTAATCGTACTACATTGAATGGTGTTGACTTTGTATGAAAGCCAAGTTTTTATGTTAAATCAAGTCATTGTGGTTGCAGTAAGAAAGAGCAGCAATAGGTAGTTATGGCAGAGGTCTCGACTGATAGAGGTATTTGCATTTATATTTCTATTGAGTTGTATCTATTTTATAATTTTTTAATGGGTTATTTCCTATCAAGTAGTTTCCATAAGCAACCCTAGGATGTTACCACATAGGTAGGGGTTCTATGTGGGTTTACCTCATTACATATGGTGTTGTGCATGCTCTTTTGTTTGGCTAGTACAATTGGAGTTTAAAATGTGTTTATTTCTACACACTGAGGTTTGAACTATGATTAGAAAGCTTTTAATATTTATTGTTTGCTTTCTGAATACTCATAATATATCTATTGCTTAATATATTGGTTGTTTGTGATTATTATTTATTATTTTCATTGCTATCGATTAAGTGTTTTACTTACTACTATTACGATTTAGGTGTAGTGATAGTATAATCTGATTAGAAAGCTTGTTTGATTTGTGTAGTTTCATGTTTTATCCCCTTTACTTGTAGTATGTTATAGCTTTCTAAGTAATGCTTCTATTGATTGAATTTAATATGCGTGCACATGAGCTTGTCTCAGGAGTTAGTATCTCCTTACCCTAGTTCGATACTTATCATGCCTTGAAAAATGGCTTCGTGAGATAAGAAGGGGTAAATTTTAAATTATATTTTTAAGAAATCAAAGAGGTTTATTTAAAAAATATATATTTAAATTCAATATGGGGTATCCCTATTTAAAAAAAAACTTAAAAATCATAAATTTCATGTATTATAAAAGGGTTCATTTTACAACATGGTTAAGAATTTTCTACTAAAAGAATAAGGTATAAAATGAATTATATAATGAACCTAAATTTTCTTCTTTTTATCCATCTGCGAGTCGTGTACCACTTTATCGAACTCTTATATAGAGATAAAGGAAAGATGGGGTGAGATACACATAGCTTAGTAGGAATTTACTCTTATATAAATTTGTAATAAATAAGTATTCCTAATGCATGTAATATATTAACATTTTTTTATGAATGTAGTAGTCAATATCACTATCTAGTGTGGGGAGATTTTATCATGAAAATTAGGTGTACTTGTACCTCCTTTTTTGATGGGAATTAGTGGAGTGTACATTCCAATATCCCAATGCATGCTCATACAAATGAAAATATGCTTTGTAATATAAATCTAATGCATGAAATGCAATCTCATAAGTACTGATCATCCAAATACATGGGCACATACATGGTCCAACTTTAAGATTCATGTGGGTCCACTTATAACCTCGTGTATGATTACAATGCATATCATACAAATATCAGTCAAATCATGTCATATGATCCTTTGTCTATGGGTAGGTCAACACTAACATAGAATTAGAGGTCTAAATTTGATGACCATATGAAATCAACGAATCCATAATAGAAGGCAAGCTCCAAACACAATGGGGGAATATAGGCCTGTGTGTGAGCAATAATCCATGCTCAAAATCCATGACCACATTGATCCATGTTTATATATTGACACCATAGACAAAAAAATCCAAGGACACATATGTATGTGATATGTACCTGTAGTTCCTCGAAAATATTCTGTTGCAACCAGTAACCCATGGGTACCACCGTAAGACAACATTATAATGTACTCCCCATATATAAAACCATTCTTATAATGCATGTATAAAAGTCATGGATGCCATATCACATTTTCAATGCTCATTTTATATCAACATTTGATACTAGTTTTATATTCAAAATTTTCCAATATATGCACAATAAAATATTTACAATGAATAGCTCATTCAAACAACATTTAAAACATTACTATATAAATAATGTCATATGGTTTTCATTTTAATCATAACATATGATGTGTGACATTTCATAAAAAATCAATGAATGAATTTAAAAAGTTAGAGTAAAAACCCTACCTTAAATCCTTGACCCAAACAATCAAACATTTATCCCTGAAATGTGCTCCAAAATGTACCAAAAATCCAAACACTTTAGGACGAAAAATCTCTTGGTGGGAAGGAGAGAAGAGAGATAAATAGGTGTGGGAAAATGGATGGAACTCACCTCTTTTTATATGCATTTTGTGAAGCTCAGCATCAAGCATTCTATAGGTGGTGGCGAGGTTGTGGAAAATTTTATGAGGTTTTACATTCTTTCCCCTAAATAAAATTGTCCTCAAAATTTTAATTCCTCAAATAAAGATGGATATTACAAAAAAACTTCTAACTGTAACTCCTAAGTCGCATCTTCAAAGCCATGATGTCTCCACTAAACTTTCACTAGTACTATTGATCTTCTCCTCAAGTTCCTAATTTGAAAATTAATTATTGACATTGGTTCTTCTTTAAATGGCAATTTTGTTCAATCCAGGATAACATTTTTATTTTGTTGACATTTTCATAAGATAGATACATGAAAATGATTATAAACGTATGTCAATTCTTGGGGTAACTCCAACTGATATGCTACCTTGCCAATCCTTTTTGTGATTCAGAATGGTCTGATATAGCAACATGTTAACCTTCCTTTTATTTTGAAATGATTTACTCCTATTTATGGTTGAACCTTGAGAAAAACATAGTCATCCATTTCAAAGTTCAATGATCTTCACCCATGATCAACATAACTCTTGTATTGGATTTGGGCTGCATGAAGTTTGTCTTATGCGGTACAATTTTTTTCAGTTGTCTCTTCATTAAAATTGGTTCTCTTCTACTAAAATCTTTGCATTTTGTCTAGTACAATGAAGATCTACTCCAAAATCTATATTTACAATTTGTGGCTACCTTTTGTTGTTACAATGCAGTTTGGATGAGGCTCAAGAAACTTAAAACAATTAAAATACTAATATAACAAATTTGAAACTATTTGGATAGAGCTTAGTTTGATATTAGGCATTAGAGAGAAAATTCGAGTTCAAACCGTAGACTCATACTGTAGCATGAACCTTTTTCTAATTTTGGGCAAACTCATCCCGAGAGTCTTGTGTTGTAGTATGCCTTTTATTTTGAAACTTTACTATTTTGACCCCTCCTTGATGTATCTTGTGTAATTGATTACATTTAGGTCCTTCATCTTATGAAAATTATACCGATGGTTGTGAGATTTGATTTGTCCTTTGTCATTTGAATCTTTTATGTACAAAATATATACCTGAAATACATTAAAACATATCCCATTTTGGAAAACACAATTTATGAAATACTTAATTTAAAATAAAATATTAATATTTAATTTATTATTTTAATTCTAATAAATCACAAGACATGCATGCTTTTTAGTCACGTATTAGTTGGTAAGGCCCCTAGACAGTTGATAATTTTCTATAAATACCCTCATCTTTTAATGTTGAGTAATTAGAAAAATTGAGTGATGCTATGTTGAATTTGTATTGCATTTTTTATTCTGTCTCACAAACTACCTTGAGCATATTTGGTATTTGTGTTATATGCTTATGGGGTTAAAAATAGAGTTTTTGATTGGTGAGCACTTAAGAAATTTTTATTAGTGGGTTATGGTTAAGGTGGGTATCTTATTATGTTCTCATTGTTGATCATTTATGATTGTTCATACTACTGTGTATGGTGTTGGCTTCAGAAGAGAGCCAAATTCGTATGTCAAATCAATTTGTTGTTGAGATGGGAGGTGAGTGTAACAATGGGCAAATATGGCAGGGTTATCCCGATTGATAGATGTATTTACATTTACACTTTTATTGAGTTTTACCTATTTATTCTATTTTTGTGATTCATTTGATGTCGAGTGGTTCTCATAAGAAACCTATAGATTTTATCATATAAGCAAGGATTCTAATGGGTTTAACTTGTTATATCATTGTGTTTGTATGATAAACTTTTGTGTTCATACAAAATGAGTCTATAATTATTTATGTACCACTATATGATATTTTTACTCTGACTGGAAAGCTTTTCTACTTTCTATTATTGCATGATTTTTTTCTTTCTTTGTAGCATGCCTATAATGTTATGATATTTGTAGCTATTGTATTAAATTAGTTTGTTTGTTGCCTAGTCATTTTGTAGTGCTTCTAATTTTTATCTACTATCTGTTTGTAAGTTTGGTATGAGTCTCTAATGAGTCTACATCTCCTTATCCTAGTTTTTCACTGTGTGTTGGACTAGTTCAATTGGAATCAAAGAGGGCTCCCCATGTTGAGGGTGACTACTATGATGTTGATTATGTTTAAACATTCTCTTTATACACAAACACTTCTCTTTGATAGACATGGGGGAAGAAGGCAATGTAGATAGGCCTCTACTATTCAATAGGCTTAACTATTCCTATTGAAGTCCTAGATGTGGGCCTTCATATTATCACTAAGGGACTACGTTTGGTTTTTGATTGAAAATGAAAAATTGTATCCAACCAAAACCCTCCCAGACAACATAGGTATCCTTATGATCAAATAAATGAAGAGGAGAGAAAATAATCTAAATGGAATAGTAAATATCTCTATTCCATCATCAAAGTTGTTACTCCAGATTGGTATAGCAGAATACAAATTTGCACTACATCCAAGGAAGCATGAGATATCCTTAAGAATACACATAAGGGTGCTTCTATGGTGAAAATTTCTAGAATTTTAAAGCTGACAATAGATTTCAAACTTTGTATCATGAAAGAAGATGAAACATTTGATAAGTTATATGCTCGATTATCCAACATTTTTAACTTCTTCTATATTTAGAGAGACCTATAAGTAAGTAAAAATTGATTGAAAATATTATTTAAAGTGTTCGTTCCTATTTCCATGCTAAAGACATGTTATTGAATATATGTACAAGCCATGAGAAATAATTGTCACCACGTTGTTAGGTAATCTCTATGTCTTTGAGTATCATCAACTCCTCCCCAAACAAAATCAAAATGTTGTTGGCAAAGGAATAACATTGCACTCAAAACCACTAATGACAATTGTTCCAATAAAGAAGTAGGTACTACAATTTTCAACGACAAAAGTTTAAGTTCTAATGAAAAAGATATGGCGTTGCTTGCCAAAATTTTTGAAGATTCTTTAGGAACAAAAGAAGCTTTTCTAGTGGAGTCAAAAGAGATAACTTGAGTAAACATGACTCGAGATCAGTGAAGATCGATGATGACTCTAATAAAGAGTCAGAAAAACAACATGGAAAGGAGAATTTTAATATAATTAAGTGCTTAAAGTATAAGATGCCAAGTCACATTGCTTCAAACTACTTCCCTAAGTAAAACTGCAAAAATAAACATGCTATAAAGGTCGAGGTTACTATTTTAGATAGTAACAATAGCATTGATGAGGATGAGACTAACTTCTCAGGCTACATGGCTTGAAGACTATTGCAGATTCTCCCATTATAACGTCAATGTGATAAGAAGTTTTCATAGATGATCTTGATGATGAAGAAAAAATACTAGATACTTACAATGAGCTTTGAGATAGCACATCAAGTATGAGAAAGCGAAAAAGAAGGCATTTGAAAGTGATGAGTGCTTGAAAAGCACTAATATTACGTGATTTATTTGCACCTTAATGTCAAAAAATAGATTTTCAATTGCATAATTCTATCATTATTTTAAAAAATCTATATTTTCAGAATCACGTGTATATTTTGTTGTTTTTTAGGTATTTTTAGATTTAAAATTATTCAAATAATAAATAATTGAAGCATTGTACCTAAAAAGCACCCAATTGCAAATTAAGAGAATAAATAAATATACATGTAAGCCTTATATGTAAATCCAACCAAATGTAAGTGAGTGAAATAAAAAAGAAATTAGATAAATTTAGTTTAATGTGGGCCACAGTGTTGATTAATGTGTTCCACAACATGACCTTCTTTAATCGTGATTTGAGGAATACAAGAATAGACGTGGGTCGTCACATGGATAGAAGTAGGCCATGATATGCAATCTTACAATCCACCAATTTTCTCAACATTTCTTCAACTATATAAACCCCCTTCTTCAGTATTAGATAGAGCTTATTTTGATTGTTTAGATAGTTTTTTAGTTTAAATACTACTCAACTTAGGAATTTAGTTAATTGTAATTTTATGTAGTAGTTTCGATTCAATAAACAGTTAAAACATATCTATTCGGAGGTTTTTTAGATAACATATTGCTATTGAAGTTATCTATAAGAATACAATTGAGGTATTAATTTTAATTATATTCTATTAATTGCAGAATTAATTTTATGTATCATTTTGAATGTTATTTTTCATTTGCTGATAATTTATTAAAATGAAGCATTTCTTGTTGAATATTACTATGAGATATTAGTTATATTGTTATACATATAAATATTTTTATAAATAAATTGATTTTTATTTCTTCATACAAACTTATACAAAGTTTATTACAGAAAAATATATTGATGACATATTTTTCGTAATATATTTAAAATTTCAAAGTTATATTTTAGGATCTGATCATCTAGATCTATTTTAGAATTGTGTCTATTTCAAATATATGTACAAGATTTATTATTTAAAAATATATTGTGAACATATTTTTATAATATATTTAAAATATGAATGTTAGGTTTGAGATACATTAATCTAAAATCTAATTTAGACACCTTGAATGAGAGTCTAAGTTATGTGATCCAACTTTAAGTAGTTTATTATTTCTTTAAAAATAAATCATAATTTAATTCAAATCAATTTTTGATCCTAGCCTTTGGATATAATTGGTTTTTATTAACAAAACATATGATCCACGCATTAAGATATTTTCATATAAAAAAGGAAAAAATCAATAATATTAATTTATATTTTTAATAACCTAAATAATTATAAGTAAAAATGATTAACTAATTAATGTATCCCATAAATTTTCTATTGATTATTAATTGTTTATATGTCTAATATTTATTGAATCATTTCTACTTTTATCCTTAACCTTATGTAATTATTTAGAACTTTCAAAACCAAAATATCGTGACAGAATTTTTAGGTTTTCTTTTTGTATTTTTTTAAGAATTTTGTTAAATTATTTAAAAACATGTAGTTCTTCTTTAGACTTACCTTAGAAGTATACGTATCACTTTTTACCAATGATTCATGCACTCAAGAGTTTTTTATAAATATACAAAATTTAACTATCAAGTTTTTGGTGCTATTGCTAGGAAGAAATATTTTTTAAAATTTTATTATCCAAAATTTTAAGAACTTATGCTTTGCAAATATTCATGATTTATTTCATTTTAAATAAAAATAAAAAAATTGAAAAAAAATTATTTTTTAAATTTTTAAAAGAAAAATTATTTTAAAATTTGAATAATTTAATTTTTATTATTTTTTTTATTTAGTTAATTTTAATTGTTAAATAAATAAATAAATAATTTTTTTTCTTTTTAGTATTCTTGTGTAGCAATTTATAATTTTAAATTATTTTTCTTTTCTTGTATTTATTTAGTTATTTAGTTAATTCAATCATTTTATTTTCTTTAACTTTACTTTATTTTTGTTTCTTTTATTTTTTATTTTGTGTTTAGTATTTTAATGTACTAACTTATTTTTGATATTTATTTAATTTTATTTTTATTTTTGTTTCTACTTCTAATACTACTTATTTTATTGCTAAGTTCTCTCCTACCTTTATTTTTGTTTTATATTATTAATGTATAAAAGATAAGAGATATTTGAAAAAGGAACTTGTATTTTTTATTGTTAACATCTATAGGTTTAAAAAACTTTTCATGAAAAATGGACATTGATAATCAAGAGTAGGAATAATTGCAAGTGTAAGTAGATATAGGTGATGTTGAATATAAGCAGAAAATGATGAAAGATTATGCATTTCCAATCATTGGTAATGCTACTTCTTTGATGCAATTGAAAAAGGCTATAAAGAATTATGAATTGAAAAATATTCATTATTCTTCTTTTTTACCTCGTTTTACAGTATCCCTAATAAAGATCCTTTAAATTTTAAATCGAGAATCTTATGCTACTATGCAAACAATTCAATTGTAAAGACTTGATGAAAACCAGCTTAGGTTGAAGTGTTTTCTATACATAATCAAGGATATAGATAACTTTCGATTCATAACTCTACAACTAGATTCGTTAACTACTTGGGAGGTAGTCTATAAAAAATTTATTGGTAGATTCTATTCCCATCAAAAAACTATTGACTTAAGGGTAAGATAGCAATATTCTTCCAAATGGATGGAGAGCCTTTCCATAAAGCTTGGGACAGATTCAATATCTTTTTGACTCAATACGCACACCATAGCTATCTATTACAACTACATAATCAGTTCTTTTATGATGGACTAACACAATAGTGTCATACATGATTGATAATGTTGCTTGAGAAGTTTTGGTAGAAAAGACACCAGAGTAAACTTATGAGCTAGGTGAAATGTTAGGTACTAATTCCCAAAAAAAGAGTGCTAGATGCAAATATTCCCAACGCTTTTAGTAATAGAGTAAAGGTTTGGGGTGTACAAGTCTCGTTTGGTCTATCAAATATCAATTCGTATCATGGTTTATTAAATGTGGGCCAAGGTGAGCATGAAAGTTATCTGGATAATGTGGACTATATAGAGGTAATAGAAAGCCCAAGTATAGAAAGGGCAATATAAGAATATTCCAATGGGAAACAAAAAGGTTTTAAAGCAATACATTTAACAAAGGTTTCCCATATTTGGCAACATTTTTTTGTTCAAGACACATACATACTACACACTACATTTTTGTGAACAAAGAATGGGCTATATTACTCTTTGCAATAGCACCCACTAACAACATGGATGTTGGAGAAATAATTAATCAATGGATATTTTCAAACAATCACCATTTGAGTTATTTTTTCCCTCAGCTCATTACAACTTTGTGTGATAAAGTAGGGGTGAAATATCAAAAGGATGAGATCTTACTACAACCAGGTGAATTCACTACTACAAAAATGGGCATTAAATACCCCCATTTTCTTCACTTCAAATCACACCTAAAATAACACACCTACAAACACATCTTCTTCTCTCTTTCTTTCTCTCCATTTCTTAGTTTTTAGTTTTTCCTTAGTTAGTTTTTCTTAGTCTTAGAGATCTTCTCTTTCTGAGAAGAACTAATTATTATTTTGTAATTTATTTGCTTTTTGATTCAATAAATGAGAGTGCAAAATCCGTTTGAAGGTTTACAGAAATAGCATCAAAGTACTGTAAGGATTTTATTTTCTTTACAGTTATTTTTTATGTTTTATTCTTAAATGTTATATTTAATTTGTCTGTGATTAAATTTAACATTGACAGCTGTTTGTAAACATGATATAACAATAATGTTGTTATGCTTGCGAAATATTAAACATGTAAAAATCTTTCCTTCATTGTAATCTATCTAGGTGTTGGACTTTCTCACATGTTTAGTGGTTCAAGTGAAGCTCCAATGTGAGGTTTAGAAATTTGTTGAATAAAAGGTTGAGGGATGTTCAAGTCTAGCCCTTTTGACAATCTAAAAGGTATATCAATATTATTATTTTAGGTTTAAGAGGGTTTCCTAAGGATCTTATACCTCCCATATACTAATAAAATAGAATTCAATTTCACCGATTAAGTTAAAAAATAAAAAGATAAAGTAAATTTACAAAATTATAAAACAATAGATGTTCATACACAAAAATACTAAAAATGTAGCAAAGAATAATAGAAAAATAAAAATTATACACATGTTAGTAGAATAAATGATACATGAAACAATTGATTACACAAAAGTTAAATAAACAATTTAGAAGAAAAAGAATAAAAGAATTAATAAAAAGTTAAATGAAAACTAAAAATAAATAATAAATAATTTTTTAAAAGAAAAGAAAATTAAATTAAAATTTTATTTTATATTATACCTTTTATACTTTATAATTTTTTAGGTTATTTTAGATTTTTTTTATATTTTATATTTATATATTCTTTTATAAAAGAAAATTTAAAATTTTCAAATATCAAATATCAAAAATTAATCAATAGCCTAGATATTTTAAAATTTTAAATAAAAGTCAATATTTACGACACGAAAAGATTTTATGATTTTGATAATAACAATTTAAAAACGTTATTCCTCCCTGACGACGGTGCCGAAAACTTGATGCTTGTAAAGGTTAACTAGTTTTTTGTGCTATTATCAGTTTACTTGGCAATTACACCAAAAAATTGATGTGCTAAAATTAGACGTACAAATTTTTTATAATTTATAAAATAACTCACAAGTGCATGAATCACTTATTGAAAATGAAAAGTATATTCCAAGATTAGTTTAAAGAGGAATCAATTAGTATTTGAAATATTTTACAAATCCTTAAAACCAAAATTGAATAGCCTAAACATCTTATCATGATTTCTTTGGGTTGAATTTCTAAACTAATAATATAAAAATAAAGATAAATTCAATAAACATTTATCATACAGTGGTGAATTTCAAGGATATATTAGTTAGTTAATTATGCTTATTCAATATTAAGTAGGATACATATTAAAGATATGGATTATGATTACTAATTTTTTCTTGTAGGTATAAAAATATCCTAAGGCATGGATCATTTTCTTTATCAATAAATTTTGACTTGCCACCTTCAGTCGGGCCGATAATTTAAAGTTTAATTAAATTATGCTCCTTTTCTAGGAAATTAACAAACCATCTAATAGCCACCGTCGTTGGGCCGATAATTTAAACTCTCACCAAGGTGTCAAAATTAGGTTTATGATTTAAGCATCTCAAAACTAACTTTAAGATTTTAAAGCTATTATGAAGGATATGTCGTCAATATATCTTTAACAATAATTCTTATAAAAATCTTTGAAATAGAGATCCCTAAAGATTCGAATAATCAAATCCAAAATCGATGAGTTAACTCTAAATTAGATTCAAAGAATTTATATCTTAAATCTAACTCTCTTGTTTATTGTGAAAAATACTTCATCAATATATATATCCTTTACAAACTTTGTTTAAATCTTAATGAAGAAATAAAAATTAATTTTTTGTATAAAAATGTTAACCTATTTTAATATTTCGTAAGCACAACAACATTACTAATATCTCATACTATTTATAGACAAACATGCATCATTTAATAAATTATTAATAAATTAAATATATAGCATTTAAAAACAACACTTAGAAATATTCTAAAAAGAATACATTTTAAATTTACCTCAACAAAATCCTTAAAATTGCTACTCTGTTTATTGATTTAAAACTAAAAAATATTACATTAACTAAATTTGTTCGACTCTAAAATGAAAGTAGAACTTTAAGATACTAAAAGAAATAAAAAAGACTAAAGAAGGCAAAGAAATCAACTTCTAAGAAAGATGTGGGATTCTAAGATATATTTTTATAATTGAAATAGGGTCCAATTTATAGAGTAAGGAAAGGAGGAGAAAGTAGAAATTTTTGGACTTGGCATCATGGCACATATTTTATTGATTGCATAGTATACACAGCTTGTACACGGTTTGAGCATGATACATTCTTTTTGCACAATGACAAACAAAGTTTTTACGTTGCTACCAGTATTGTATCTAGGACGTATTAATCTCTTCCTTTGGTCTCGTACTATGACTTACAATGTTTTCATGCCATGACATACTTCAAACTACATGAATAGAACCCTAATTTTCCATTATTTTTAAAACATAATTAAAAATGTTTAATCTTTCAAGTTGTAATGGAATGCTTCAAGTATAATTCTTCAAGTCGATTTAATGCAAGAAATACTTGAAAAATAACAAAATATACCCATGATTCCAAAAAGATAAATTTGTGTAAAATGACATTAAAAAAAGAAAATACAAATCTATATAACCATTAGACATATATACAATCATGATATATTAACTAATTATTTGTTGTTGCTTATGCCTGCTACTTCTACAAGGACATCGTTTAACACACAAGCTAGGTATCCTCCATAGCCAACACGATTTGATATGATATGATCAGATACAATAGAATAGTAATGTGTAGAATAAGCTAACATAACTTTTGAGCACTACTCATATAGAAAAGTATTCACTCACCATGTAAAAGAGAAACTTACACTATTCTATGCTCACATGAATGTATCACAATTATAGATATAGTTAGTGAATATAGAGTTGAAATCATTGGAAATTTTTATAGAGTGTTCATAGGATTTTTGAATTGAAATGTACTTAAAGAGAAGGGGTATTTATAGCTAACGATTGGCCACCTTGCTAACCACCTCACCAAGGGTGGTGATGAGGCAGGTGCAAAGGTTCCAAAAAGCTACATTTTTTGTTTCAAAAAATTCTAAACACCATCCATATATAAATACCCATACCTGAAACATGCCAAAATCCACAAGTAAAAACATTGGCTCATTTGCATGATCTCTTATCAAAAATCAACACTCTACTTAACACTATGAAAAAAACCCTTGGTGTGTGTAAACATGCTTGCATACAAAGTGTACCTAACTATATATTTGTATGAATTATTGATCTATAGTAACCAACCTTACCCAAAGGAACACAAATAAACTATGTAAAAAGAATTCATACATACACTGTGTTGTGTACACGGGAAACCAATATAAAGATATAAGTACAATGGGACTTACATTCTCCCCCTTTGGCTTTCCATGTCAAAACACTAAAAAACTAGGTACAGACACTCATCGAACATGAGATGATCATGAAGATGTCCTAAAGTTATTTGTTCCCATGAACAATACAACAACACACACTATTGCCCTAAAGACACAATTACTCCAATTGCATCCATCGTAAGTGCTCCATCTAACTTCATAAATCAGCTTATTAATTCTGACACTCTGAAACATAAGGGTCTCAGTAACACTGCCTATAAAACATCTAAAACTTGAAGACTTCACTTCACACTTATAACCTACACACACAAAATAAACACATATGTCGTGACATCTATCATATAGAAACATCATATAGTTAAACCACATACTATCATGTTACTCCTACACAGGTACACAACAATAGGCAACCAAACACAAGAAAGTACACAACTCCCCCTGACTTCTTGCAATACTGCCCTTGAATGCATGCAAATCATACAATAATATGTAGTGAAATTATACACTCATAGCCCATAGACAAATAGCATGGCAAAAAAATATAGCAAAAAAATATAGTTATGCACAAAACATTCTCCTCCTCTTTAACACAAACAGTTAAATAATCACCTCAAAATGACATAGAGAAGGCCATGAATGAAAAGTAAAAAGAGATTAGATTTAAGAAGTTCAAAGAGCAAGAGTGAATTTAGATTAAACAATGCACTTTACATAAACATTCATAGGGCTATCAATCCATGATGTAATCAAGTCGGCTATGAATAAAAAATGATTTTAAGCTCAGTGTATGCTATGCAAAACATGTTCATTCTATACAACATCAAGAAGTGAAACAAGAAAATGGAGAAATGTACTCAAATTAAACCAAACTAATTAAGTCCACATATAGCCTTTCTCTCCACTAATGTAAGTGTAAGCTTAGAAGAAATCAAAAGGCCTTTCAAAGCTTGTAAATATATGTTGAGGTTTAGGTAGAAGAGAAGGAACATTTAAGTAAAGGCACACTTTTAGAAGACAGACTCTCACTTTAATAACAAAGCTCATAACCAAAAGGGGTTATCTATTAAAAAAAGAACCTTTTTTCTAATACCAATTGAAAAGTCCACAACATGATACCATACAAGTAAAGAGATACAGACTCTTGTTTCCCATAGTAAGAAAATAAAATAATAGAATGAAAGTAGTACACTCAATAAAAGTAGTACAACATAATATCAAAACAATATATAGCATTTAGAGTAAAACATTATAAGTAAATTAAAAGTTAGATAAAGAGTTAAAAAATGTTCTGATCAAAATTTAAATAATCATATGTTTTAAGATACATAATCTAAACTTAGATTATACTAGCTCCATAATTATAAATATAATTAGTGAATATGAAATTTGAATCAATGAAAATTTTGACAGGGTATTTATAGCCAACAACTAGCCATCTCATCAGTGACCTTGTTGAAGTCCTCGACAACAACCTTACCAAGGGTGGTAGTGAGGTCCATGGCGAGGGTGGTGTAAATGTGCCAAAAAGTTACATTTTGTGTTTCCAAAAATGTCACGTACTAACCATAAATACTTGTACCTAAAATAGGCCAAAAACATGATGTAAAAATGTCCACTCGTTCACACTCGCTCATCGAAAACCAACACTCTACCTAGTATGAAAACTACTAAAATTATCCATATGGTGTGTGTAAACATGCTTACATACAAAGTGTGAATTACTAATCCACAGTAACCAACCTTATACAAAAAATGACTAATGCACTATGTAAAAAGAAAATAGACACCATATTTTGTACATGGAAAGCCAACACATAGACACAAGTACATTGTGACTTACACAAATCATACAAATCAATCACAGGCCGGGCAAAGAATAAAGGTAGATAAATGTTTTTGTGTTTTTAGAATTTTGACAAGAAAAATGGAAAGAATGCAAAAGGAAAGTTTATGTAAGATAGGAAAGAATAGAATGAAACTAAATGAAAGAAAGAAAAGGGAGTGAAAGTAAGGAATGGAACAAATAATTAAGTGGAAGGTAAATTAAACAAAAATAATCTATATTTGGGAGTATTTCAATGATCTTATTTTCTTCTCTTACTTGGGTGAAATATGATCCTTTTTTTAAATCAATCTTGGATAGCAAATACTAATTCATTCTACTTTTCTCCTTAACCAAAATATGATTCTTTTTTTAAATCAATCTTTGATGATTTTTTTTAATAATAGCAGCAAAATTCTCTCTCTCTCTCTCTCTTTTGTATGCGACCTACTCTTTGTTTGGGTAAATTAGGCTAGCAAGAAAATAAGCTAATTAAATGATGGTCAAAAACTAGAAACAAAAATAAAGAGATAGATTAACATAACTTAGAGCCTTTCCTTGATATCAAATGCTATGAACCTCACCTAAATAAGTGAGACCTGAAGAACAATATTGATCTATTCACAAGTAATTCTCTAAATCAAACTGTAAAAATAAAGAAAACATGGACCGCAATCCGCTATCTATAATGAATTGGGGGAGAATTGAGTGATAAGTCTAGGATGAATTCCATAAGAATTAATCCTCATAAGTTTGGTAAAGTTCTTAAAACAATGTAAGAGAAAGCTCATTTATTATCAAAGATGTCTAACTTCAAATCTAAAAGGTCTTAGGCTTATATATTCTTAATACACTTTAGAAATAGTTGATAATGAAGTAAAAATAATTCAAAAATATACAACCTACTAATGAAGTAAAATAATCCTAAACAATTAAGGAAATTAATATGACCCATATTAAACTAAGAAATAATAAGATAAGTATTTAATTATTCTAATATAGAAAGAACTTGTGCTCTACAACTAGCCATCTTTTCTCTCCAATATGGAAAGAGCTTGTGCTCCACTCCAAGCCAACTTGTGTGCCACTTCAAGCCAACCTATGTGCCACTTTAAGCCCTCTTGTGCATCCCTTAAAGCTCCACTTCTAGGCCTTAGTTTAGTTAGCGAAATCTTCATAAGCTTGGATGAAATTAAGTAGCCAATGTGCATATGTTGAAGCTAGCATGAGTAGAGTCTTCGTGGTCTCATCTTGAATGGTCATGATTATCCCATGAAGTGTTTCCTTGAACCTTTTAGCCCTTGCCTTTTTAATTGACCCAATAGAGAATTTTATGGATCCTTCAATGGTTCCTCTATGATTGCATTAAATATGATTATATGGAATAAATTATGAATTAATTGTAAAGAAAATATGATTTTTGTATCATTTATGAGTTGTTCAAATGAAATGCATGTTTGTGTGTTTGATATTTTTTTTATTTTCTATGGATAACAAAGATATGAAATAAATATGTATGTGGCTAATAAAATAATGTACTATGTTATGTATATTAGTTTGATAGATAGTTGTAGAGTATTCATGAAAATATTCATTGATGTGTACATTTATATTGTATTAGGTCTAGTAATATGGCTAGGTCAAAAGCATACTTGCATTTATTTGAAGATGAATAGTTTATTGATAGGATATTAAGTGATAAGTTTAATTTGATTGAGTGTTATCATGTCATATAAAAATGTATGTTAGGTTTGGGGTTAACAGTTAAAACAAAGCCATCCATTATAGAAGCTATTGACTATAGCTCTAAGAAAAATGAAAGAGCTAGGATTGATGTAGAGTTAATGAAGTTGATGGATCAATGTTGCTTTAAATGTGTGAAAAATGGTGTTATGCAAGTATATGTATCACAAAAAAGTATATAATGATAAGAAAAACTTGTTCCCATAGAGATTGAAATAATAGAAATCAATGTAAAATTTAACAAAATAAATATCATTTTTTGTGTTTTGAATAATAAAATAAAATAACAGAACAAAAAAGGAAAATAATAAGTAACAAATCGAGAAGAGTAGGTATACTCCAATAAGGTTCAAGAAGATAAATAACAAAGAATTCAAGTGATTAAGATAGATAGTATTGGAAATGAAACAAACTATTGCAATGAGAACACAATTGCTATAGTGATGCCATGACAATGCTACGACAAAATGCACCAACAACAAGAATTCATGGTTTACAAGGGATTCTTTCAAATATGCAATGTTATACATCCTAAGGCTCAATTAAACATATTTCTATGTAAAACTGAATTTAAGAACATCATTACATGTGCCAATTCTTTTAGCTAATGTGAGACAACTATATATTCTTATGTTAGCTGCATTTGAACTTCAATCCTTGGACCTAATTTAAACCCACATTATCCAAGCTCTATCTAACTTCAACTAACATTTTTAGAATCAATCTAAGTCCTAATATCCTATTAATTGGTGATCAAGCAACAAATAGTAATTAAACAATAAAGCAAGCTTGAATAACTAGCACAATTTTACAAAAGCATAGCATATATTTTTATAAAAATCAGAGACTATATAAGCTTATCCATCTACAATCCTAACTAAAAGATATTTAGCTCATCATATTCAATAAATCAATTGCAAATTTAAAAACAAAGAAATCTATGAGTAAATTTGAGATTATTGCGAATTAAAATCAAGAAAATAAGTAGAAGAGAAAAATTCAAAAATACAACCCCTCTCTACTAATAAAAAATCTCTAATAATCCCTTGCTATGCTCAACTACGATGTATTCATCCTCTACAACTTTTTCTCCCCCTTTCAAGAAGAAAGCAAATAGAAATCTCTATCCAAGATAGTTGCTACTGATTTGATTTTCTTCCTTTTATATGTTGGTTCTAGGTTTGAATGATGTGAGGTGATATTCTTGTGTTAGTTCCCAAGTTTACCCCTTACAAAATGGGTATTTTACTACCCATTTTTGTCCTGGGCAATTTTGTTGTAGCAAATCTATGGCAAACTATAAACCATGCTAGTTTTGACTCTTTTTATTCCCTACAATGGAAGCACTTGTAACTTCCATGAATAAACATTAAAATATAATTTTTTTTCATTGAAATACATGATAAATTCAAAATTTATGTTAAAGAGTTCATTCATTTCCAAAAGGGCCAAATCAATGTCCATTTAACCACTATGTGTAAATTTTCTCAAATAACCAAGCAAGTTTTTGAGATATAAAAGCTAATATTACTCTAATAAATTAGAGTTATCAACTCTCCCAAACTTAGCATCTTGATTTCCCTCAAGCAAGTAAACCCAAAAACACTTAGCAAAGTATCATAAAAGGAAAAATAAAAGCTCAAGCAACAAAATATTTACTAAAAACTAAAGTGCAAAGCAATAAATAAAACAAACTTGTTGTCTCAAAGCTAGAAAGAAACAACCTTTCATTCATGAACCAAATCAATTTTTCTCAAATGCTATCTCAAATATCCCAAAATCATTAAAAATACTCCTTATATATGTGTGTGATGCTCATAGTTAGTCATTTGATATTTCCCCAAATCAAGATAAGCCATGATCCTTAAGCCTAAAATCATGTCTCCATAGGTTGGTCTTTTGAATACCTCTCTACTAAGGTAGATAATCAATTAGCCAAAGGTCAAAAGGAATTTATAAAGCTTGAAATGTAAGGCTTGGGTTAGGATAATTCATATGACATGTTTGGGCTCAATAATTCACAAGAGAAAACATAAAACATGGACCTTTTAAGAACTTTCAGCATACCCAAGTTGGTACCCCAAAACTTTTCTTCAACTCCCTTACCACCATAACTTACAACCAAACCATGAATTAATTAATTTATTTAATTTTTATTTTTTTAGCATACTTATCGTTCTAATTTTCTTTTCCCTTTTCTTTTGGAATTTTTTATATAATTACATATATAAAGTAACAATAAAAAAATAAAAGCAAAATACCAAACTCCTCATCCAATTCTCAAAATATCAAACTCTGCTCTAATTCAATCCTTAGAATGATATTGAGCTTGTCAAGTAAATAAGTGATAATAATCAAAAGGCTATGTAGGTTATCAAGAAAAAAATGGATTTAATTAGAGTCAAAGGGGTATACTAAGGATACTAAGTAAATAAAGGCTAGCAAGAAAGGCACAATCAATTCCAAAAAATTGTTTAAATCATCTAATTAACTAAAATATATGTAGGATTTTTCCTTAGAGATTCTACAAACCAATTCTAGAGACTTAAGCTCTCCCATAGGTTTAAATCTCTCTAAGTTCACATCGAAATCAAACCATGATGAATGCACAATTGTTATGGAGTTAGCATTTTAAAACAAGTTCTTGAAAATTTTTACTAGCAACTAATCAAATTAATTATTTGAACAAACCAAAGGTGTTCTTTCTAACAAGTTAATAAAATAAATTTAAGGAAAAATTCACCACATATTGACAGATATTAGAATCAATTTAACCCAATATAACAGCATCCACACACATAAAAAAATCATAATTTCAAAATGTCACAACCAACCAAATCAAAATTCAACAAAAAAATACTCTATTCCCTCTCAAATTTATGATATGTAGCGTCTACACTACCTTAATTCAGTATAGCACTAGAAATTCCACAAAAATAAGAAATTAACTAATGAAGAAGGGTAAATAAAATTCCCCTATTTATCTATAACAAAGCTGCAACAATCGTTTGATTTCCTTCTTAATTGAATTTGGAGGAATTGTGCAACACTCTCCTCTTCATAGTGAATGCTTTGCAATGTTGGACAGCTTGGATTTTCCTTTTCTACTAGAGGACTCGGTTTCTCATGTATTTGAACCTCTTCATTAGTATTGTGTTCTTTATATGCATCCTTGATAAGAGGGTTATGTTGGAGATTGTTATAAAGCTCCTTAATTTAAGGAGCAAATTAAGGATCAAAACATGGAGCAAAACATGGAGTAAAACATGGAGCAAAACAAGGAGCAAAACATGGAGCAATTCATGGAGCAAAACAAGGAGCTTAATTCAAGGAGAAATTTAAGGAACCATTAATTTAAGGAGTAATTCAAGGAGTGAATTTTCCTATAAATAGATGTGTAATTGTAATGAATTAATCATCCAAAGTGTTCATTCCAATTGAGAGAAAAGCTTTTGTGAGAGAAAATTGAGAGTAATTTTCTAGGGTGTTATTGGGTTGTGAGTTGTGAGTGTTGTAAACACCTTGTGTAATTTCTCCCCTTTCAGTATAAAGATCTGCAGCAGGTCCAGAGACGTAAGCAAGATTGGCCGAACTCCGTTGTCAAATTTGTGTGTTATTTTTCTATTCTTGCTTTCTCATAAATCTGGCTTATCGGGAATTTGCATTATTTATTGAACAACTGGTATCAGAGCTATTGGTGGTGGTTTCTGTCAATTTTCTGCAAGGTTACTATTTACATGAATAGTGAATTACGTGAATAGTGAAATATTGTTAACGATATTTGTTCATTGACGGAGGTGTTCTAATACACGGTGATTTACAGAAATAGTCAGAAACGATCCAGAGGAAGTCAGATTTTAGTGGGAGCAATGGCCGTAGATGAAGGAAGGGTGAAACTCAAGAAATTTGATGGCACAGATTTTGGCTTTTGGAAAATGCAGATAGAGGATTATCTGTATCAAAGAAATCTATATCAACCTCTCTCAGGGAAGAAACCAGAAGCTATGAAGGAAGAAGATTGGAATCTTCTAGACAGACAAGCCCTCGGAGTTATTCGATTGACACTATCCCATAATGTTGCCTTCAACATAGCAAAGGAAAAGACCACGACGGGTCTTATGGCAG